>CM030370.1:103763347-104963347 GCA_003604175.2 Clonorchis sinensis | reverse complement strand
TTTTGGATCGGCCGAATTGGCGCCATCCGGAAGCTTTTTCCGCATCTCTTCCCTAGAACTGCTGTGGCCTGGCTTTCGTGCGTCTAGAGGGCGATCCTCAGATAGACGCCTGATCGTTGGATTTGCCTTTTGGACGCTGACAGCCCGACCCAAAATCTTCTGTACGGCTGACGGTGAGGAAAGGGTAACGAGAAGCCCGAGTGTTCGCTTGCTTCCTTTCTGGCGTAACCAGTCTGCGTGAAGCGATTCGTGGTCAGGCTTTGAGAGGACACTGCCAAGGAGCGATTGTGCCTGCTTCGTTGGCGTGACTTTTCTAGAGAATGACCCCCAGATTATCAGTCTGCTCTCCCTTACGCGTCTGTCCACTAGAGACGCCGTGGCGGTCTTTATTGCCGCATCGTAACCAGCAGACGAGGGGTGGATAGTGCAAGGTACTCGTTCAGCGAGGAAAGTTCCTTGTCAACTTTCGTCCAGGTCGCTGCATTTTTAGTGTTTGCGTCTGTCAGAGCTTTAGAGAGAAGCTCGAGTTTCGTCGCGAGTACATCGATTAACGAGGAGCACTTACACTGGTCTGTGTGATTCGGTAGTGAGGAATTGGTCTTGTTTTTTATGGCTTATTCCCTAGTTGGGGAATGCGTTGCACCCTTAATGTAGAGAAAACTGGCGCATACAAACGGGTCAGGAGAGTTAGCCAGTTGGCTTACCTGGTCGTCCTGTAAACCCGGTCGTCCTCGGAGTGAAACACCCGTTCATAACCTATTCAGAGTGAGGTATTCAATCGTTGGAGTAGGCAATCGGCCAGACGGAACAAAATCCGAGGATTTCGTTGCAATTTTTAGATTTAGTAGGTCTGTGCGGCACATCACACGCTGTTTCAAGCGAGATTCCACCCTGACCAGTATAATAACCTCTTGATGGTGGCGTCCCACTACCTGGGGCACTACCTCATGTCAGCAATTTTCTTTTGGACGGACCCTTATCCAATCGGTGCTTGACAATCAACAGGTCGAATGAGGTGCATCTGGCATCCGGCCAGTACCGGGTCATGATTGGCTGTTGGGTCCAGGCTTTCTACCAATCAGATCTAGGCTTGATGGCGGACCGACAAGCGTCCCGCACTTTTGGTTAGTCGTGTGCGGGATAGGCCTCGGCCGTAGCAGCGCTTAACTGCAAGCGGTAAAGCGGGATCCCTGTGGAATTCTGCCTAACAGGGAGGGAAAGTGGATAGCCCCTCGTATCTGCACAGTTCTGTGCTTGGAGTCCAGTGGTGTAACCTAGGCTGAGCGTCATCGGTAGCTGATTGCCACGTGGTCCAACTTAGTCCACGGCTGGTTTGCGGTTGCTGGTCTCCAAGCCACACGGCGTAAGTGTGTGTGCTAAAAGTTTATGCTGGCTAGACACACGTGATGCTCAGTGTTGAGCCCCTATGTCATCTCGATGATGATGGTGATGTTGATGTTCAGCACATCATTGAAGGTGTCGGTCCGCGTCATCTGTGCAGTGAGCGCCAACCCCGAATCGGCCGCCAAGATGGGCTTTCTCAGGGCATAGTCGGACAACATGAGCAGCCATATTACTTGCCAGAATCACGTCCGGATTTCTATGTGACCGGGACAGCCGTCGCAAATCGCACTAGAAGCCGTCGTTCTCAGCCTCAGCCGCGTTTATCGGATCGTATGCTGATACAACAAATAAAGCACCATTCACCTCATCTAGCTGCATTGTTTTTGGTTGAGCGAATCGACCAAACTGCACAGACTACCGTTGGGATCCAGTTCAGTAAAGTGCACTCAGTCCTGGGGCCTAGCACAATCCAAACCTAAAGTTGCCACCTTAATGTGGTGGTCGGGCTTGAGAGCTCTAATAATCTCGCGGGCTGCACTGGCTGGAACTTCGTTCTACAAAGTACAAGCATACCAGGAAGACCAAATGGGAGCAATGAGTCCAATAGCAGCGAGACCCCGTATTACAAGTAGTCGTGCTACGAGGTGGTTTGGAGGTAAAGTTGTACTCTCCTCTGCGATAGGAGTGCAGAGTCAGTAAGGTGCTCCCCCGCAGGCGAACAGTATGTCCATTTTCACGGAGGCAGTGATGCTGCCTTCTCCTAAGGAAGGATGGGCTAGAAAATGTCCGCCCTAAAAACCGCACACTCCAATCATCCAACGGTTGGCCGTGGACACCGGCGCACCATTGAATATGGTCGAAATACTTTAAAAAGCAGAGTCCGACGCTGCTCAAAAGGCACCTGTTATGCTCAGCTGCATTAGGAGTGAGACAGCAATGCTTTACTCCCTGTGCTGTCAGGTTAGACCAACCCACTGCAACCGAGCAAGTCAGACTATTGAGTCGTCGGATCCGGGAAGAATACGCTACTACTCGCTACCTTGTGGGTCAGACTTTTGAGGGTGACTGAATGTGGGGTGGCTCAACTAAACCCCGTTTTTTGGCCTGGGCAACCAGGAATTATCATTTTCCCGCACAGTTCTTTGTCCACTGATGTTCCTCCCAAACCCCTTCCCACCACCTAACGAAACTATGCTGGGTCATTTGATTGTCAGTTATCTGACCAATGTACTCTAGGGACCTCGCCGCCTATTAACAATGAACAAAATAACACCCTTCTAAATCCCCGAGATCCTTTCTCCATACATAGAAGCTTTAAACTTCTTGACTCCATGTCAAATCGGCAAATAGGCAGTGCTCGCTGAAACCTTCTACTCCATTAAAATTGATGTATACTGCGTCTCCGAAACACGCATACATACATACATACGCATTTCAAAACGCCAAGGACTAACCCAACTCTTTCACATTTCTCCATCCGTGTGTCCGGTGACCCAGAAGCGATGGCTCGTGAAATATTTGGCTCTCAGCCCCAGAGCTGAACGCACTTTGCTGGATTGGGTCCCACTGAACAGCCGTCTTTGTGCCGTCTGGTTATCCAGTTTAATCAAGCTCAATGCCTCTCGGCATAAAAAGCGCTGCCTGTTTGTAAAGCGGTGCCTGCTTGTAGTGTCGGCTTATGCCCCAACGTACTGCAGTACTGATGCTGCGAAGGAGACTTTCTATCGCCGCCTATCCGGGCTTATTCGTCAAGCAAGATGCGCTGACATTGCGGTCCTTGTGGGCGATGTGAATGTCGAAGTCGGTCGTCTTAGTTCCTTGGAATCACATTTGGGCGGTCGATTCGGAGTCGATGCTCGTCGCAGAGGCAACGGAGATCGACTCCTTCAGTTATGTGCTGATCGTGAACTGTTTCTGACCAGTATAAACGTTCATATCGCCTAACTTGGCAGACACCAACTGTAAATCAACCGTGGACCCGGTTGGACCACGTGGCCATCAGCCACTGGTGTAGAGCTACAATTCAAGACTGCCGTTTCGTCTGGGACCCAATTTGATGCCGATCACGCCATGGTGCATGCACGCCGGATAGTTCGTTTCCCCTCAGGCCCTCGTGAGTCAGCAAGAAGCATGCCAATCACCTGTAGCGTAGGCATGACATCAGTTTATCCGTCAGGGGTCAATTTACAATGCCGCGGTGCGCTCCATATTACTATACGGATCAGAAACCTGGACGCTACTCGCCGAGGACGTCAAAAGACTTTCAGTTTTTGACCATCGATGTCTTCGGAGCATTGCCTGAGTCTGATGGGAACGCCGGATTAGCAATGCTGAAATACGTCAAATGATTTTTGGAAGAAATAACTCACCCTCGATAGATGGACTGAACACACTGCATAGGTTGCGCTGACTTGGCCACGTGCTCCGTATGCCAGTCGACCGACTTCCTCGAGGGGTTCTTTTCGCACAGCCACGTGAAGGGTGGAAACGAGCCAGGGGTGGCCAAACAATGACTTGGCAGTGAAATATCAAATCCATTACCAGCAAACTCATTTACGCTGGTCGTTGCCGTCTTCCTGGATGGGCACCCCGAGACGGCCCACATCAATGGTTAGAGACTTTGTCAGACATTGCCCAGTCGCGCCCTTAGTGACGTTCGTGCATCCAAGCCATTGCCTTCATTGCATAGCTCCCTTCCCAATCCCCCCACTTAACAGTCCACTGGCAGTCCTTTATTTACGGATTAAATGTCAGCCATTGCCTCAATGTGCAGCTACATCCCCAACCTCCCAAAATCATTGGTGAACGAAACTGTGGCACCTATAGCCACTGTACGACAAGTACGCGATTCTTGCAGTCGCTACTGATGTTTGTTTAAGGTTTGTTTACTATCCGTTATCGATGCATCAAACTAGCGGGAAAGGAGTTTGAAAGCTACATCACGTATGGCGGTAAAGTCAATCTTGAATGTGAACAATTCAAGTTGTCTGCCGTGACGGAGGACCAGTTCAGGTGTCGTTTTAATATGTGGCTTTCAACCATATCCAGAAAGTAATGTCAGACCGAGACTGTTGAACAAGAGTGAATAATCTCCCGAAATAACGTTGAAGTACATTACTCACAAGTGCCAGTGCCTCTTAAATCTCAAACATGACACGGCCATTATTCAGCCGTGTTTTCAGTATTGCCAAGACGAATTCAAGGCAACCGCCCATGGTTGCAAATTCGGACAGAGCAACGCCTCCATCCTCCTCCTCTTACTGATAATGCGGCGAATGACATTATGTGCGATTGTATCCTTATAAAAAGCGCAAGTGTTCACTGTGCAGTCGACATGGACACAAAGAAAGCTTGTGCGGGAAACGGAAAGTTAGTCGAACACACAACCAAACCCGGAGGTCATGAAGCGAACGGAGCCGTTCAGAAGCCTGGTTTAACGCAATACTTGCTACATATGAAAACCAGGTTGATGTTCGTTGCAAGTATGTTACAATCAAAACAAACGGAAGTACAGTTCGATTGCAGCTCGATACGGCTTCAGATATTGCGATTGTTTTCTGTCGCACCTGGAGGAAGATTGGATCACCAAAATTGGGACCAGCAATGAACACTGCCAGAAATGCATCAGGAGGTAAGCTTCGATTGCTTGGTGAATTTGATTGTGAGATGGAGATAACAGACCACAGTGTTCTGTATCTTGCTGCTTGTGAGCTTAACCTTGGTACAGACTGGATCGATAGTTTCCGTCTTTCAACATTGCCGTTCGATTATCTATGGTCATGAACACCAACTGGAAGGAAGACACCATTCCGGTCTGGAAACCGGAACCATCGCCCCGGGCGCGGAAACTGGACTGTTGGAGTCGTCCTGAAGAGAATCGGTCAGATGATCTATAGCGTTCGGGTAGGATCATGGATGTGGAAACGACATGTCATTTAACGGCTAACTGAGGGCCCGATCTCAAAATCGAAAGAACAGTCGTTAAACCTAAGACTTGCTCGAAACCTTCGATCTTCCATGGCCAGCATCAATAGCCACTGCACCAACTGTACCGCCCACGACAGACTCATTACTGTAACCGAGATGCTTTACAAATCGCGTCAGGAAACGAGCGGAGCCCCTTCAAATTGACCCTGGCCAACCATCTTAAGTAGAACGGCTGGCCAAAATGGACAGGTATCAGGAAGGTCAGATTCCTGAAAATAACCCCAGAATAACCGAAACCTACTGAGACACTCAATAATAATAATAATAATAATAATAATAATAATAATAATAATAATAATAATAATAATAATAATAATAATAATAATAATAATAATAATAATAATAATAATAATAATAATAATAATAATAATAATAATAATAATAATAATAATAATAATAATAATAATAATAATAATAATAATAATAATAATAATAATAATAATAATAATAATAATAATAATAATAATAATAATAATAATCTCAATAAGGAAGCCGGCAAGTATCTAGGTCAGTCAATCAATCAATCAGTTCAGCAACAGCCGATAAGTGTTCAAACACGCTACAGAAGCACGATCGACTATGATAAGTGTTCAGACATTTCACAGAGGCACAATCGGTGATGATGAACGTTCACCAAGCGCCGATCAATGTCACAGTACCATTTAAATAGCGTGAGGCCCGTTGTAACTTTTGCAGTCGACTGTTCGCAATAAGGCTGTCCTGTTCCTTGTTGGCGAGTCTTTTTCCGTCACTATGGCACTGGAGCGCGGACAGCAGCTAGTTACAACAGTTTCATAAAGGCATCCGGGAACAAACAGGATAAAGGTCTTTGCTAGGATTTACGTCTACTATCCCCTGAAGGACTCTCAGCTTGAACAGGTCTCCAAACCTTGCCTGCAGTGTGGTAAAGCAGCCAACTCACCTGTGGAAACCTACCTACAAGTCTTGTCGCAGCCACCAGAACCCTGGTCTTGTCCTCGCGTCGACTATGCGGGTCCAGTTGGTGGTTGTTGTGTTCGACGAGGGATTGAGTGCAGCAACAATCAGAATAAGAATGGAAAAGACTGAGGGCCCGGAAGCTAGGTTTTATTCATCCAAAACTTTTACACTGCAAGCTGAAACGAGAAAAGGTCATTTAGCAATAAAACGTTTGAACAACGGAGCAACTATACAACATCCACCCCCCGCAGAGATAAACGCTTACAGGAATTCGCTTCATAATTGAATAATGTCAGGCCTCTATGTTGCGCAAGGCATACGGTCGTGTCGGCTGTTGTTGTACACCCAAAGGATGTGCAGAAGAATTCTACTTTTCAATTTCCGAAAAAGAACGAGTCGAATGGAGGGAGTCTTGTAAAATGTTTTCTTGATGACTGACTTGAAAAACTTTTGATCGTATTGATAGCATAACAGCTTTCCACAAAGTTCCATTTAATCGTTCCACCTGACCGTTCCTCCTTGGGTTACATGGATGGTCCGACTGGTAGCAACGCCTTTTTCATCAAGAAATCGCTTGATCTCATCCGAAATGAATGAGCCGAGATCCGGATGCACGAACTGGACAGGCCAAATGTAGCGAAGAGCGGCACAAGACATGATATTACCGTAGACGAACTTATATGTGGACAAGCATAGGCGAACGGAAAACGGGAATACTCGTCTACGACCGTCAGTAGATATTTGTTTCGAGTCGTCGAATCGAGTCGACGAAGGCAGTGGTCCCTTGAAGTCAATGCTTAAACGTTCAAGCGTTTGTGTGGCTTTAATGAGGTTACCACCAGATGGCTTGGAGAAATGTGGTTTCAATTCCGCACACACATGACACTGCTTAATGACGAGTCGGATGTCCTCTAGAGAGAATGGGAGGTTCTTGGCACGAACGAGATGCGTGTTGCTCCAGGATGACACAGAGTTTCGTGTAAGCGTTTTAGATCTAGCTGAGATGAAGTGTTTGCACAGACGCTCCGAGAGAGCGTGTCGGCAGCTTTGTTTTCTGTGCCTGGTCTGTAGGTTACGTCAAAAGAAAAAAGGCGATAACTCCATCCGCCATCGTTGGATTTTGTCATTTTTTATTTTTCCTTTTTGTTGTGTTGAATACATGAACGCAACGGACCGCTGATCCGTTACAATCTTGAAATGGGTCCCGAGTGAGCAATACCTCCATTTGCGCACTGCTTCGACAATTTCGCATGCTTCTTTCTTAATAGCAAAATGATGTTTTTCGCTAGCAGACAGTGTACGTGAGAGGAATGCGGCCGGTCTGCCATCTTGATTGAGTGTAGCGGAAATCACAACATCAGATGCATCCGTTTCGAGTACCAAAGGTATTCTCGGATCGAAGTGATAACGGATGCATCCACCAACTCTTTTTTGAGACTTTCAAGTGCTTTCATAATAGATTCAGGGACAAGAAAGGTTGTATTATGAGTGATTGGGTAGTTTTTAGCAGAGAAACGGTTTGTCCAACGGGAATAGTACGCGAACAAGCCAACCACTCGTTGTTGAGACCTCACGTCCTTCGGAACGGGCAGTTCTTGCAAACATTCAGGGTCTGGTTTGATTATACCTTCAGTAATTTCATAGCCAAGCAGTCTGAATTTGGTGGCGGAAATTGTGATTTTATCGTGATTTAACTGAAGGTCGTACTTTTGTGCTACGGTGAGAAAACACTGGAGGTTTCGGTCGTGTTCTGCTTGGTCCTTCCCACAAATGGTGACATTATCCACATACGCATATGTCCCGGTAAGTTTTTCGGCGCGTACTATGTCATCCATTACCCTCTGAAAACATGCTACTCCATTCGTTACCCCGAAGGGTATTCGACGGAACTGATAAAGATTGTTGCAGGCCTCAAAAGCTGTATAGATTCTGTCACTTTCCTTAATGGGTATTTGATAATAAGCACTTTCAAGATCAAGCGTGCTGAAAATACGATATTGGGCTATTTTACTACTCATATCTTCAAGTCTGGGGAGCGGATAAGCGTCGAGTTGCGTAAATCGGTTTATGATTTGACTATAGTCAACCACCATTCGCTTCTTCTGTCGTTCATTCGTCGTGACGAGCACTTGCGCTCTCCATGGGGACTTCGAGGGTTCAATGATTTTTTGGTCAAGTAAACGCTTTACTTCAGAGGCAATGAAGGCCTGGTCGTCTGCAGAATGTCGTCTCCACCCTTTGAAAACGCGCCACTCCATTCGTTACTCCGAAAGGTATTCAATGAAACTGATAAAGTTTGTTACAAGCCTCAAAAGTCGTGTAGATTCTATCGCCTTCCTTAATGAGTATTTGATAATACTTTCAAGGTCAAGCGTGCTGAAAATACTATATTGAGCTATTTTACCACCCATATCTTCAAGTCTGGGGAGCGGATAAGCGTCCAATTGCGTAAATTGGTTTATCTTTTGACTATAGTCAACAACCATTCGTTCCATTCTGTCTTCATTTGTGGTGACGAGCACTTGCGCTTCCCATGGGGACTTTGAGGGTTCATTGTTTTTTTTGGTCAAGTAAACGCTTTACTTCAGAAGCAGTGAAGGCCTGGTCATCCTTACAATGTCGTCTGGACTTTATGGCAATGGATTTACACCGTGGATCAAGATGTTCGAACAAAGTGAAAGGCTCAATCTTGGCAGCAATCAGATCACAGAGCGAGAAAGAAGGTTTATCACCGTTGAATGAGATTTCCAGGGATTTGTGAACCCTAAGAAAATCATGTCCGAGCAGAAAACTCGAAAGAGGGGTACATGTTTTGTTTATGTTGCAACGTCCAAGAGCAAAGCTTTTGTGCTGGATGGATGCCAAAGTAATCTCAGATGATGATACTAGTACAGACCACTTGTTACGACGGGCTACATTTTCGGAAATGAAGCTTTCTTAAATACCAGTATCAACACAAGAGCTCGAAATGTGACGCCAGTGGCTTTCGCATCGGTGACTGCTTCTTTGAGACACTCGGGAGCCGCAGCAGTAACGCAAGATAGTGCACTTGAAACAGATGAGGTATTCCTCAGACCAATAGTAGATCTGCATACCTTTTGAAAATGCCCTTTCTTTCCACAGTTTTTGCAGGTCGCATCTTTAGCGGGGCATTTGTAACGCGGGTGACGAGCATAGCCACAGAAGAAACATGGAGTCCCCATACTAACAGCAGTCGTCTGTTCGTGCGATGATAACTGAGAACGTGGGGACTTTGGCGGGTCGTTCGATACGGTAGCACAGGGGAGTTGGTTATTCGGCAAAAACGACAGCGACTGTTTTCGCGTTAGTTCGAGGGATTTTACATGGTCGTAATGGGTTTAAAATCCAGCGACTTGTGTTCCAACAGTTTCCGGCGCATAGTATTCGAATAAAGTCCACCAATAAATGCGTCTAGTAACGCTTCATCGCTGTCGTTCTGCACTGACAGCCGTAAGGCGGAAATCTGGCAACGAACAGCGAAGCTCTTTCACAAACTGATCAAGATTCTGAGCTCCGTCCTGCTTACCAGTGTTCAAAAGTTTCCGGGCAAAAATTTCACTTTTCGGTTGTACATAAATTTCTCGCAAGGTTGCGATAGCTGATTCATAGTCTTTACAGTCGCTGATGAATCGGTAAACACTAGGAGCAACGTGATTGAACAAGGTTTTCAGTTTATCTGGTGATTGAGAAGCAATTGACTCTAGAAAGTTCGCGAAAGTGCAAAACCAATGCTACCAGATATCTGCCGAGTCTTGAGAACTGGGGTCGGTATCGAATTCTTCAGGACGTAAAAATCGATCCATCGAAGATTTTGGATGAATAAATTGTTGTGTTCGACGAAAGATGGAGTGCAGAGACAATCAGAATGAGAATGGAAAAGACTGAAGGCCCAGAAGCTAGGCTTTATTCATCCAAAACTTTGACACTGAGAGCTGAAACGGAAAAACGTGATTATTTAGCAATGAACGACGAAACCTTTGAAAAACAGCAACTATAAAACAGTGGTCAGCACTTTTTGGTCGTAGTCGACCCTTATAACAAGTGATTGGAAATTCTTCCATTGAATAGCCCCACAATTACAGCTACAATCCAGGAATTCCGGCGATTGTTCAGGCGCTTTTGAACTCCAGGGCACTCATGGTTGACACTGCCGACATGCATCCAAGAGTCGTCCGACTCGTTCATAACCAGCTTTAGACAGCGGTGCTGCGTACTAGAATGAGAAGACGATTCCCCAAACGTCTGCAATAGGGTTTTCGAACTTTGTCATCGAATGACTTGTCTTGTGAGTCATGTGGGAGAACCAAGCTGCAATACTTATCCACCTCTTCTGGATCAACTTCAGGGTGCAAGAGCCAGACTTTTCCCGTGTTATAGTGAGGAGCGAGGTCAACTTGGAATAGGTTCTCGTAGCGGCGAAACAATGTCTCGAACGTTAGCTCTCGTTAGCTCTTGGGTCATAGTTAGATTCCGTTATGCTTTTCGCAATACCATCAAAGTGATGACTTGGTGTAGGAGAGGACTAGTAGCACTACTAGCGAGAACCCTCAGTTATGTAAGCATTTCGATTAGCTTAAGCTGTCCATTGAGAAGCGCCTCTACTTTTGCGGAATCCATTACGAGTAGACCGAAAAGATCATTATCACTAAAATGTTACGGTATGGATGAGTACGATCAACTGAGAGAACGAGCAAAGAACCAGGCGCTTTGCGAAGGTATTCCAACCTGGCCTGGACCACTGTCCCACAACACAAGCAGTCCTCCGCTACGCCATTGTTCCAGTTCCATATGCCTCCCTGTCACAGGTCAACGTCTATAACAACAAGTCGTCCTCTCTTCCGTTTTTTACTTCTCATGGGCAAGACTAATCGCCGTGGTGAAGAAACAAAATGGACCGATTCGTGTTTGAACTGATTTCTCAACCGACCTCAACGCAACTCTTGAACGGCACCGCCACCCACTATCAGTGCCTGATGACTTGTTCACCATTATGAACGGTGGCAGTTGTTTTGCTTAACTCGACCTGGTCGATGCGTATCTGCAAATCGAGGCTGCACTGAAATCTCGATCCCTACTGGTCGTCAACACTCGCTGAGGTATATACGAATATAGCTGTTTACCATTTGACGTCAAGACAGCTCGTAACCGTTGATGGACACGATCCTGTTTGGCATTTCAGGTGTGGCCACATAACTGGACGATGTACTAGTCGTTGCCGGCTCTTCTGACTAACTGCGCGCACGAACTTATATGGTACTTCAATGCATCCAGGACAACGGTCTCCGCCTTCGCCTCCGTCCTGAAAAGTGTCAGTTCTTCATGACGGTTGTCAAGTACTCGGTTCTTTATGCTTGCGTTTAACATTCCGATCCGAAGATCGTGCGAACAATTCAGCAGATGCCGGCTCCCAAAATGTTTCTATGATCCACTCCTGTTTTTAGCTGCTATTCGGCATTCCTGCTCACCCTGCACAGTGTAAATCCGCCCCTCAATCGCCAACAAAAGACGTTTCCTAGTCTTGGTCAGTTCCGAACTGTTTTTGACATACTATGATCCCAAACTGTCGATTGTCATGACAGCTCATGCCTCCGCTTTTGCTTTCAATGCCGACATTCGTTATGTGTCGGAGGGAACTGAGAAGGAGACCACGCATGCCTCCAGGTCGTTAACCCCAGCGGAGAAACGCTACGGACAAATCGGGAAAAGGGATTTGCTACTGACTTTTGCGTTGGTCGCTTCCACAAGGTGATCTACAGCCGTCAATACACCATGTTGACCGATCGAAACCCCCTGTTGTCAATTTTTGGCTCGAAGTCTGTCGTGCCTGGTCATCCCACGAATCGTCTTTGAGGTTGGATGCTTATCCCTCTTGGGTGCGCTCTCGATATTCAGTATTACCGCACAGATAATTTCAGCCACACAGGTGTACTGTCGCACCTGATCAGCAATCACGCTGTCCCGGAAGAGCACCGTCGTCGCTGCACTGCCCATCGACGACCACACCAGCCAGCAGGTGCTACAAAGCGTCCTTGCCTTACCGTTGGCTGTGCCAAATATCAAGCGTGAGTCTTCGGCTAATCTGACGCTGCAGAAGACGATCCAGTTCCTCAGGACACGACCTCGAGATAGTTCGCTGGTTAACGCGCGAAATTACTAACTTGGTTCGAACCTTACCCAGGTATCTCAACTGTCCGCAATGTCAACAAGTCGCAAAGAATCATCCGCACTTGCCTGTGCTGTCTGCCCCCGACCCGACGACCCTGGTCCCGAACGCGTGTTGTTTACGCGTAGAGTAACCAAACTCCTCTTGGTCGACGCTTTCCCATAGTGGCCAGAATTCGTGTCTGCTGACCCGCCGACAACAACCAGTACCCTTTAAGACCTGTCTCAAATCTTGCCAGAGAGTTCTATCAGAGAAGTGTAATCACGCATGCCCGTCCGCCACCGGGTCCTTCGCAACCAAACGGCCATGCAGATCGTTTTGCCGATACATTCAAGCGGGTGATACTGAAGTTTCGATGGGAGGAGATATCTGTCAAATTTCTCCAGAGCTCTTCCTGGTCTATCAGGCCACTGGAAATAGTCTGCTGAAGCCGTCGTGAGCCGGAAGTTCGGACCATCAAGTCGGCTATGTCCCAGACGCTGACAACTTGCTCGTGGTCCACAGTGACGACAAAGAGGGTCCAATTTGATCCGGGCCTACATCTCAGGAAACGCGGGGCGTAATGCATGACGTTTCTGTTGACTGAGACACCTGGACGCGGCACAAGAATAGGCTCTGTCCAGACCATCTTTTGAGACGATCAGCATATCATAGCAACCTCCAGCTTGACATTCTTGACACATTCGATCTACAGCCAACTACGCCCGACGGGACGCTGACGAAAACAACGCGGCGTGGGACCCAAATCTTCTTCCAAGAAAATCGTCCGATCGCCATCGGCATTAACCGGCTCCTTTCCAAAATAACCCAAGAAAGTTCCGTTATTGACTTTTCCCCCAAGGAGAGGTTTTGGGGATAACAGTTTCCCCAAAAATCCTTTACTTGGTAAATTATTGCCAAGTTATTTTCCGAAAGTTTAGATGTTGATTTTTCGCGCCATTTCCCGCATCTTGGATATTCCCATAAGACCACGTTTCTCTCTTGTTGGCTGATTGCACTCTGTATGCTAACGCGTTTATCGCTTTCCATGGTCTTGCAAAATTCGACGTTGTTCCCGCTGTACGTTGCCTTTTTTGAAGGTCCGGTCTTCTCTCCGCGCTATGAGTGGTTGGGTTCGCGCCGTGACTGGGCAGTTGTGCGCTTGTTCTCAGTTTGCGTATAGCAGTTGATGGCACCTGTCCATGAAGTAACAGTGTATAGGTAGATTCCTTATGCCGGCACCATCGGTTATCGACACTAAGAACGGTCAATATCATTGAATCGGAGGTGAACTGAAAACGACGTACTGGCCTTGCCGAAGGAGCGGTTGAGTCACACGCATTGGAGATCCTTAGGAGTGTCAGCTGCCGCTACACACAAGAGGACCATATAGAAAGTCGTTTGGAAGTATGAGTTCAAAGGGCCCTTTGGAGGCTCTGGTTGACTCTTCTGATTGTTGTATTGGAGTACGAAACACCTTCCAATGCGAAAGTCGATATTCATTCAGAGTTAGAATTACCTAAGGCGCAATGGTACCATTTAGGAGGCAGCGGCTGTCAGATTTGTGATCCGGGCCTTCATACTTTGTTGCGCCGTCACAGACTGCCCACCTTTCGGTCGCTTCCAGTCTACAGTAAGCCGGGAAAAGGACCCTTTTGAGTTAATTGGTCTCTAGTGTGTATAATGCATGACCTTCCCAGCGTGATTTACGGCGCGACTATCCCATCGATCACTGTGGAGTTTCTTTCCTGTACGAATTTCACCCACAGGACTGGAAGATATGGTTTCCACCCGCACAAAACTTGTTGCCAAACGGTCCTGGGTATTATCAGATTCTGGAAGACTTATGTGAAGGGAAATTTCAACCAAAAGGTGTAATCCTGTTCAGTTTCATCAGACCGTGTTAACCCCACCTTAATCTTAGAGTGTCTGCACGGTGTCTGGGATTATTCTCCGAACTGGCCGGCTGTCTTCTTACTAGGATTACAAGGCAGTACAGGCTGGTCGCTTACACCTCTAGTGAACAGAAACCTGCACTTTCCCACCAGATTTTGTGTATGGGCCTCTGCTACTTGTCCCGTATACCGTTGGTCCAACCACAGCAAGTTTGAACTAGGTCCTGTTTGCAGATTATCTGGAATTGTCGAGGGAGGTGATCTTCTAAGCAACCACGGCGTGTCTACGTAATCAGCCTACTACGGCGGATATCTCGAACCTGAGCATCTGGTATGACAGTAAAATCCTCACCTTATCTGTTCGGCTCGTTCATCTGTTCATTAATGTTGTGCATTGTTTTTTTTACCACCTTAGGTGATATCAGGTCAAGCTATCAACTGAGGACGGCTACACGTCCACTGTCATCGCGATCCATTCCAAATGAAGATGTTGGAAGAAATCCGGTCTGTTTGGGCTAGTTTTCGTTTGATTGTACAGCTACTTCGAGCGGGTGGTCCATATCAAGGTATTGATGTAACATGGGTTGTGAATTTTTAACGAACCACAGGTCTTATTCCAGCATGTCACGCAGACACACAGCTTAATATATTTCACCCGACAGAAGTCTGTTCCTCCTTACTAAATGGTTGGTATCTGGCCACCCCAAAAAAACGGCGTTCAACTGAGGTCAGGCGTGCACGGAGAATGATGTCATGTAAGTATCATTTAGTTCTCACATATGCATTACTCTCTTCCAGTTGTCATGGACAGATATCGTCCTCGTGAAGATTTAGTCCCATGCGCAGTCTGTGGAAATTTTAACCAGCGTGGATTCTTATGTGGTGGGTTCTGTCTTTTCATCTTGCCCATCTTTAACAGTTTAATTCTTGGGTTATGTGCATGTTTACGATGTTGTAGCTTGGCTCAAGAAACTTCAAACAGCTGGGCGATCAGGGTCATCATCACCTTCGAGAGCATAATATCAGTTTTCAACACTGATGCTTCGCTGCGGATCAGGATGAGAGATGTTGACCGGTAGTTTCATGGATGGGATCCAAGCGCGGCATTTCTATCGCTCCTGTCCGGGTTCGGACTTCCCGATAGTGTCACAATTCTCCATTCCTAGTGTTGAACGGTGGTTTTGCACCAGAAATGTGCTACGGCTGAACGCGTAACAGGACGAAGTCCGGAGAGCTAAAAGATGTCGATGCTGCATTGAACTATTCAGTGTCAAGTGCCTGCTTCTGCATAGCAAGCACTTCCCTCCGTCGAAGACTACCACTACGGTTCAGTGAGATAGTGCTTCAATCTGCTGAGTTTTGAGTGACCACTAAATGTGTCTCCGAGGTGAAAGTTTCTTTGACAAGAACGAGAAATGCAAAACCCATTGAATTTTTGTATGTTCTGGTACAACCAAGCACTCGACCACTCAAACCGCTAGCGCGCTTGTTGACGTGAGGGTTCTGGGCTTCAGTATATGAAAACTACCCATATTATTGTGGGAAGTGAAAAGTCACTTGTTTTTTTGTCAAAGCTTTTGTCAGCGTGAACGGTCCTTTAGAAGGGACTGTTAGGTAAAAGTCCGATTTAAATCTTTAAACGGAGTGACGTTGCTCGAACGTAGTGAAAACTAAGATTTACACTCATTCGCGGTTACACTGAGATTTTGCTGTTCGAACTGCGGCTTATCGGCTAGCAGTCGTTTCCTCCTTTCCGCCTAGCTGGCCATTGTTGGGACGGTTTCTGGGCTCCGGGTGATAACCTATGGACTTCTATCAGGTTAATCGTCTTTGGAGGCCCAGCGTAGCCTTGTAGGTACTTCCTTCTTGTCGTGCGACGATGCTTCTTCCGCTACCAAGTGGATCACAACCCTAATTGGCTCCTTCTTTTTACCCGTTTTATCTGATTTTCAGTTAACTGCTACGAAAAGGCGCGGGAAGAGACGAACGCCCTGAGAGCTCTTGTCGGTGATAAACTGCCCAGTGACACGGAAATCCGATTTGTTTACAAAAATGATTCTGCAGAAGTACAGCCTGAAAAGGCGAAGGCCATCCGCGTAGACCGTGAACGTCCAGCCTGGTTTCCTGGTAACTTATTACAGCGATCTCGAGATCCAACACCTTCTGAGTGATAAGGCTCATGTGGCGATGTTTTCCCCGTGAAGAATCGGCCTGTAGATATTTTCCCCAGAAGCTTTTAATAGAACTTCATTTTCTCGCGTACCTTATGTAATTTGTGTTCCACTCTGAAGGGGATAGCGGGGAAACATTGGAGATAAGGCTTGTGAAAACAGAGTATGTGATAATTTGGTACCTCACAATGTCTTGCTGCGCACGTTACTGGTATTTTGTGAGTAGCATGGTTATTCAACAATTTTAAGCACTTAAGGCGCTTGGTGATTTATTCAATGTGAGGAATTCTATGGGAAGTTACGCTATATGTGCACAGTCAAGTGCTCATACTTAATTGTTTTTAAATCTCTACAAGAGGTCACATTTGAGAGGCAACTTCCGTGCAACTTCCGTGCTTATCACAGTCAACTTCTGTAAAACTGTATAAAACAACTAACGGCTTTTTGGGCATCTACTCATCTTTTCTTGGGGTTTTATTAGTTGTCGCAGAATATATGAGCTCGAGGGTCAGTGATACAGAGCAATCGTGCTGGAGGCCAGACGACGTTGGGACAATGAAGGAAGAGTGACAAATGCTCGCTCTACTTAGCTCGACGGGGTGACCAAATTTTCCGGTGTACCACAGCATGCTGAGAAATGTCTTTCTTGAGGAAAAGGCTCATCACAGACTTTTCGTTGTTCTTGTGCCCAACAGTTTTTGGCTTTCGAAGTATTGGAGAGGAAATATTTTGTTGAATGGTGATTGTTCTGAGATGCTTGGTTGTATGAGGTGTCGGGGCGAGATGGCCAAAGCGCGAATCTACTGACCGGAAGGTCCGTGGTTCGAATCCGACCTCTGCCTCTCGACTTCCCCTGTCTAGGCTTGGGCAACCTGGCAGTATCCCAGCCCTCGTGCTTCCCTCGGGTGGCATGGCAGTTAGACGCCGAAAGGGTATTACAGCTGGACGTATGAGGTGTCAGTCATGCGTCTGGGCTGGGCAGCATCAGCTAAACTGTAAAAAACGCGTCATGCATAAGTGTCTTGCCTTCCACACTGGTAAAATATCGATTTTTACACCCCAGGTGAATATCTTCGGGCGAAGTGTTCGTATTAACTTCCGTGTAATGAACACGAACTACTTATATTTGTAGATTGTTTTAACACACTCTTGTTGCTAGAATAATGGCGTTGAAAGGTTTTCATTCAGCCAGAGACCGATTAGGTGGACGTTAGAACTGGATACTCAGCGCACAATTCTTCTAATCTCTCCTTTGAAGCATCAACAAAATTTCGAAATGTGAACAGCTCCATGTGTTGTACAAGGTGCGTTTTCTGGCCATACTGTCAAAGGGTGAAAGTTAATTCCAAATTCTGATCTTACATTCTGTGAGTTTTCGACGTTTGAGACCACAATACGCAAAAGGAAAGTTGCGGACTTATTAGATTTGGCTCAGTTTTTTACATCCTGCTAAGTCACCGCCTTGAAACTTGTCCATAGTTCCCGAAACTTGACAGGATAACGCACATGCTCGAAATTCTACCTATAGACAGAACGGACCTGCAGTCTTGCTAATAAGGTCCGAACTTTGTTGTTTCCTCTAAGTTGATATCAACCCTTCGGCGAAATATAAACATTATTGTATGCTCTATCTGGTGTCCTAATTAATGACGCAACTTGCCTGCATGGTGCCGACATGTTGGCTGGGAAGGTTGTGTGGTAACTGATCTCATTGCAGTTCCTTCGTCCTTGTACTTTCTCAGCATCTAGGATAGGAAATTTCAGCCTGGTGCAGTCGTTTGATCACTCCAGGTTCGTATGAATATTTCAACTGACCGCAATTGCTCACTAGTCTGTCAATGAGATTTGTATAGGGAAATAGATCATTAGGTAGCGAGCGCTTAAAAAAGCGACTATAACATTCTAACCCCCCCATACACAATTGAGTTGAAGAGACAAAACAGATCTTGTGGACTTACTTTTGTGTTTGCACTCGGAGCTCGAGATGCCTTAGCGATTAAGGTGCAAAGCTGCTGATTGGATCTGGGGTTCGGACTCAATCCTGACTTCTCGAATGCCGCTCTCGGCGTGGGCAGCATTGCAGTATCGCAACCGTCGTGCGTCATGTGCAACGCACGACAACTGTTCATCAAAAGGATGTCACAGCTCAACGGTTGTTTATGATTACATTTAGGTATACGGTTGAAGATTGTTGGCATGGTAGATTTATAGATCTCCATACTCGCTGACGGAAGTCAAGTGTACGAGGCGACATTCAAACAAAAAATGACCATAGAGGGATGGACATTACGAGACAAACCGATAAACACTGGACAAAACCACTCTTCTCACCGCTGGGACATTCGACTTAGGTGTGACAATTGGTCTGGCCGATAGACAGCCTGATTTGCTCAGTAAAATTTTTATTTCATAGTAGTAGTTGATACTCTCAAAGGACCTGACAGCTACCAAGATATTCGCTTAGAATTCTACAGCATGCTTTTTGTAGAGGCTTCGGGCTCAGAATGATGGAAACCTTCATTGTAATTCGGGAAGGGCGTAGGTGGGTCGAACAAGTCGTTGGTCTGATACCTCCAACTAAAGGGCTAATAGGGATGAAAGTCATCACGTGGCTAAGCTTTGCGGCGTCGAACCACGCTTTTATTAGCAAAAGAAGATAACCGTCGGATTTAACTTCCATCTGTAAGTCCTGTGATCGTGTGGTTCTGTATAGGTTAACAAAACTGCAACAAAAAGGCTGAGACTGAAGATATGATTGAACTGAGTAAATTTTTAAGATAAATTTGAAGAAAGGCTTTTTAAGGCGGTTTAGGATTAGACAAGGTTCCAACAAAACCACGGTCCTGCTAACAGTTTAGAGGCCAGAGGGTTGCTTCGGAGGTTCCACGGACAAAATCTGTGGTAAGCCGTCCAGGATTTTAGCTGGTCTTATACTTAGTGCCATAAAAAAACACGTATTCACTCGGTTCAAAGAAAAGTGGATGGACTCTATTTTCATAACACACTGTATGATCTTAGTCTTTTGTTTATTTTATACACTGTGTGAATTTCTCGTTTAAACAGTTTTCTTGTCCTGCTGCGATCACTCTGGCAAGTCCATACCAAAGGGGAGAAACACTGGACTCGAGTTTCGCCCTTAGTGGAGCTCACCAGTAGTGTGTATGCTCCACCGCGCCGGGGTTTGAACTCAGCGCATCTGACATGCGAGGCGAGCGTGTTATCACTACTCTACCAGCGTCCGCTGGACGCATCTGAATTTTCACGCCTAAACCATCCACAGCTGGACACAGAATTGTCCAGCAGTTTTCAAGCGTCTGTGGCACTAGCTGACTGGGAAGTCCTGACAGGTGGGCCAATCGCTCGACAAAACCAAGGTATATTACTGCGTCGTTGTTCGAGGCGTCGCGCTTCTTCACTTACATTAGTGCTAACTTTCAAGTGCATTTCGCGATAGACTACAAGTGATACTCACAAGGAAGTTGTCTTCAATTCACAGCCTGGCATCCATTAAATCCATTATTTGGAATGGACTGGTTCCCTAGAACCCCGTTTACCGAACTTTAACCCTCATATCTGATACAGCATGCACAACACAACTTACATAAAAGTCCAGATTAATAGACCGATCATTTTCACCCAAGCGCCGCTATCATCCACTCGGTTGAGCATCGCCTACTCGCACTTCGTCAGGTCGTTAAAGTGTCGCGCACATACCGTAAACATCAAGGTAGGTGTAATCAATTCGGTTTACCCTACCCACTATCCACTGCCTATTGGTGGGATTCGCTTACCGGCTCCATCAACTGAGCGAGGGTACATTTGTACCCATTTCGTTGCATACATAACTGACATTTCCCAGTACTGAATAAAGAGTGGTACAGCTTAACCGCGAATGTTCACTGGGGTGGTAAGGAGTATTGATTCGGTTGACCTCGTCTTTCGTATTCCGCTGAACAACGGATATCGACGTTAGGTTGATAACGATGACTACTAACCCAGAAAAATGGGTTACGATCCACCAGTCTGAGAAACAAATGATCGTGTATCAGAGGTGAGCCAGGCAATCTTGGTTAACAGTTCCAGTGTCCGATCTTCTAATCGCTATTTTAAGTAGTATTTAAACGAACTGGATTGTTCAGAAGTAAGCATTTTACACAACCGTTTTTCGAAGTTCCTGAAGCATTTGTTTAGGAAACATTTAGGAACGTTACTCTTACAACAGGTCGGTAGCAACAGTGTAAGTAGGGTTACGCAGTAACCTGTAATTAAGTTATGGAAGTTTCTCTTGATGTCTAACGTTGAGTGGTTTCCCCGGTAACGATTGAAGCGCCAATGTATTTCATTGTATTTCGATGTCTCGAAGGTTGGCGAATAGAAGTTCGATGTAAGTCCCGTTCGATGGACAGGAGGGAGATGAACTGGAATTCACAAGCTAGGCAGTTTTTATATCTTGAAATGACCAGCCTTGTTGGTTGACATCAAAATAAACTAGTTGTACTCTATGTGAGTTTTCTTCCTAGAGTCCATTTCCCAGATAAAATGGAATAAGGACGAGCCTCATGTCAACTGCAACCCTTGTTATTTAAACCGACCAGTTTAATAGTACCAGACCACAATTTCTCGCTCCTTGCAACTTTTAGCGCATATTTTGCATACTTTATTTTATTTTGGTGAAACTTTTTAACAAATGCACCTATTTAGAGCTGATTTTAATGTCTTACTGTTTTCTCCATTTTCAGAAAGTAGCCACTAAGTGTGCGTCGCGTTACACTCAAAGGCAAAATGGTATAGACTGAATATTAGAATAAAAAAGCGCTCAGCTGTAGCGCCCTTTCAGTGCCTAGCTGTCCAAAGGAAGCATGAGGGCTGGGACACTGCGGGGTTGCCCAAGCTTAAACAGGGGAAGTCGAGAGACAGAGGTCGGGTTCGAACCACGGATCTTCCGGCCAGCAAATATGCGCTCTAACTATTGAATCATCTCGCCCTTCGTAGTTTAGGTCAGTTTTCTTCAATGCCTTTTTATCTACATTTGAGTATCTACACTCTTCTGTAGCAACCGTTCATAAAGGCAATTTTCATATAGTATCTCCAGAAGATTTGCTTCTTTGTTTGAAGATTTCATCATGTGAAGTTGAAGCATGATTTTGTTCCGGATTTTTCCACCGCTGATGGGAGTGAGAAAGCCTGCAACACCATTGCGCATAGCCTGGTCTTATCTGGACAAGTACATAGTCACTCAAGTATCAATGCACGTCGAGATGTAAACTTCAGAAAAAATCAATTCATTAAGTCAATGAGCAAATTGTGAGCGATGCGGGTAATGTACACCGAAAATTAGTTTATCCATTAGAGCTAATTTTTAGGTTCTCGTTATTTTTGTTATCTTCTGATGTTCTCTATAGTGTCAGTGCATAGGTTTTTTAGAGGTCGACTTTCAGGGGTTCTCGAGATTTACGTTTTCCTCAAGTCAGCCCGATATTACTACGAAACCACCAAATTACCAATTCTTTTATCCACGCTGCATAGCAGCTGTGATCAACTTTAGTCCAATTTCAGCTCTCTAAGGCAGAAAAGCTTCTCATTTCTACACTCTGACCACGTACAATTGTTTTATCACGGAAGTTGATAGGCGGACTCACCCATCCGTTGCCTTTTTTGCTCGGAACTATAATGTGGCTACAGTGAACTTTTATTAACTATGAAAGCAGTTTGTTTTTCGGACAAATAATCGAATGACCACTTATTCCTTAGGGTCGGTCGTAACACAGGGATCGAATTCTGTCTGGTACGTGTCAAACCTGAACAACTTTCTGGATCTCTCATAGTGAATTCATTCAGGGGTCTAAGTACATTTAAGGGTTCTGGAGTCAGAATTGTTAACACTGTGTCGCACTTAAATATTATACTATTTCAAGGGGCGTTCATCTAGGCCGTTATTACTAAAAAAAGGATACAACTAACTCCAAAATATGGTACTTTTTAGCCCTAACTAAGACTGATTAATATATGAGGAGCATACGTAAAAAGCAAGCAGCTAACAGCAGTGAACCAACCCTGTAGCAAGGGTCTTTCTCTTTCCTTTTATGGGATGCCGTATCCAATGACAACGCGCACAAGTTCAACCTAGCAGCACAGAAAATTTAACTGCTCTGGGAATAAGCTCGTTGATTTTAATTACGAATTCACGTCAGCCTTACAAGATAGAGGATGATCTCAGAAAGTGGCATATACATGCTTTGCGCGAGCTCCAAGCTAATGACATTATCATTTCAAAGCCATTGGAATATCATATGTGGTTGTCCTGGATAAGAAGGCGTATACAGACGAGGCCTACGTCCCTAAAGGATGATTGGAAATTTGTTGCGCTTGACAAAAGTGTCATGCTTGTAGGGGATATCGGTCTGCTTCCCGGGCGATATATCCACACCTGAAGTCTAGGATCTGTAAAACACTGCCAAACTCTATCCGTGACAAACTGCAACACAAAGTCGTGCAGTGATGGTCGATGATATAAAGCCGGCCATTGAGACAGATGGGTTTCTTAGCTAAGACTCCTTGGTGCTGGCTGAAGAACTGGAGCATATGATGGTTAGAAATGAGTGCTTGCTATGTTGACGTACAGTTGCTTATTTATATGGACCGATTGCGCTGACTAATGTTAACATTATACCAAAAGGTTACTCGAAACTTCACTTCTGCTACATAGAAAAAACGAGTCTCAAACGGATTTGCGCCTATTCACTTTGTGTATACAAATTCCCATGTAAATGTTTGACAAGCTACACCGACTGGACCGATAGTTTTCTCATTTCCGAGCAGAAGGAATATAGTCCTTTCCGGTGAGAAAAAACAGCGTTTCGAACACACGGTACCGACCGGAGACTCTTGGTATCACCAACCGGTAGACACCTATGTTTAACATGTCACCTTGCTGATTTACCTTAGCTTTTACAATCCTACTTCTCCACGCATTGTCAAGTGTGTGAAAGTTTTCTGAGGCGATCAACACTGATGGAATTTGTGAGTTTAGAAATAGCCACTTGCGGCTGTTAAACCGTCACTGAATTAGTTGAGGAAAATACGCTGTGTTGTTTTGAGTCTTATCCTGGATTTTATTGTCTACAGTCCGCTTATAGTGGTGATCTTCTAAACACGATCACATTTAACTGGTTATCTGATACATAAAAGTCAATATAAAAAACTTGCATAAACCAGTCTTCTATCACTGTTACTCAGTACTCTTTCCTCTTCCATCTTGGTTACCCTATTTTGTTTCCTGTAAATTCTATACACAGAGTGTAAAGTCCGTCATCATTTGGTTGAAGACAACTGGGGTGACTAGTATGGCTGTCTGATTAACATCATCCGGAGAATGGAAATCCAGAAATTGTTTCTCACAATGTATTATCTGAAAAGTAGATTTGTAAGTGGAGTTTAAGAGCGATGGGGTAGTCTCTTCTACTCCCGCAGACGTTATTCTGTCATAAACACCTTACTTGTGCATTAGGATATTTACCGCTGAGACTATCCACCAGAAAGTTTCAGTTTTCAGATAAGGGGTCTCGTCGGCTGTGAGACTGTTGCTGATTTTCATGAATGTTGTTTAAATCACGGGGATTTGTAGGCCGCTGTAAGTCAGGTCGGACAGTTTTGTTCGCCAATCATATCTGGTGAATGAGACTAATCTAACTCCATTTCCTTCTTTTTTCTTTCTTTCCGATGATTCACTGTTGGAATAACCAATAAACAATCAAACTGCAGTTAGCTAAACAACAGACACTACTCAGCCAAACCTCAAAGTGTCAACGGATGTGAGCATAGCTGACAAAGCCGGAAAGCATAAGTGTATACGGATCATACATAGGAAGAAAGGCAGACACGCCAGAACGATATTCATACTCCGTAAATGAAATTTGAAGACATCAGGCATTTTTGGTTGTCCCACAGATGTGTCGTCTTTCTTCGAAAACCAATGTGCTAACGTCGCCCTACAAGCCAGTTAGCCTCACTCTAACAAAGATACTCAACATGGACCTGATATGGTTCGGTTACAGCTCAAGAACTGTGGAGTATTCTCTAAACATGTCGCAAATGTGACATGCCAAATTGAAGCCTAAACTTGTATAGAGAACTGAGGTGCTGTCTCATGTCCAAATGCTTACACGGAACAGTGCCATTTTGGGTACATTATTTAGCCAGCTGATCGGCTGAGATATTGTCACACAATCGGCTCATTTACTTTCATTGTCCTTTCATCATTGTTTTCTCCGTGGTTGTCAATAGAAGTCGGTATGAATAAATCGGTATCGTACAAACTGCGCCCACACATTGGAGATCTGAGGCTTGAGACCACCCGCAGTAGGCTAATTTATTTACAAATTTTGATGAATTGACGCAAGGTTGAAGCAGTTTGTACACAATTCACGTACTGCCTGCACACTGACATTCAACAAGAACGTGCATTATTGGAATTCAGTGAATTCAGTAGTAAGCTTCTTTAACGTATCCAGTGAAGACGGAAGTTCGTATACTTTAATTTACGCGCTATCGATTGTAAATCCACATGTGTTATCGCATACCATGAACTCTGGAAGCAGTCATTTTGCTGAGACAACAGCTTTCAGGTTCATAACTAATGATAGATCCGTTCGAACTAGCAGTTCCTGTACAGCTGACAAGTGGCAAGGAACATTTTTTCAACAATCTGCTCTTTTACCGGGTTTCGTTGAATGTCAAGGCGATTCAGAGAGAGTTATTGCGTGAGGTTACCGCTGTGATATTTTGGCATTCACCAAGTCGAGGGCAATTGCTTAGTAGCGGTTCAAACCAAATGACTTGCTACCAGTTGTTTCAGTTCACTATGTTATCGAAGCACAGAGATGATAGGCAATGCTTCCACTGAGGTCTTAGTGGGCCAATACTTCACAAAACGTATGAGAAAAAGTTTATTCGTCAAGGCCAAGGTTGTAACCATCAAAATCCGTTAGACTGAATTGTGTTTACAAAAGGCCATACTTAACTGTTTTAACTTGCTGGCCTATACGATTGTCCCCTCCAAACAATTTGAACATAACCAATCTCAGAACATTACCAAGCTCCCCTCCACTTATCCAAATGACAGTCTAAACGGGTGAGTATAAATCAGACTGTCCGTTTCTCAGTAGATTTTTTTTTTACTACCTTTAATTTCGTCACATGTCTTGTGGCTGTATTGGCCCTCTTGTATTTCACTGAAAGTACTGCTTGCTACCTTTGTGTGTTAACCTGGCGCCTATTTAGTAATGGTGGTTTTATTATTGCTGTGATTGTGCCCACGAGGTATCCTTTGGGGCTATCTCTAGCTGCGGCAAGCTATGACGACATGGTACTGAGTAGCATGTTCGAAAACGTGAGATTAGCTTTGGGTTTCCAGGGTCGAACTTCAACTTCATCCGTTTTTACCAACACTACAACAATTATTCAAATAATATATATACTCAGCACTTTAGTTAATGGTTTACTCAGTAGAGTGCACAAAATTATTTGGGGCAAGCCATGCTTTTCCCGCAGCAACCATTTTTCACGAGGAACTGACTTTCTTTCTGCCTTCTGCGGAATATCGTGTGAAAGTACAAACGTAATTCAATCTAATACAGGGGTGGAAACCAGATCATACGTATATATATATACATATATATATATATATGAGAAGAACAAGCCCTATATAAGGACACCCCATGAAATTTATGGGCTCGAGGGGAGCTTTCCAACGTATCATATGTTGAACGATCGATGCTGATCGGTGACCTGTGGACTGCGCAGAGCAAAGAGTCCAACTCTTGAGCAGATGAACGCAGTGTAATCAAGGAAATTTACAGGCCGGGAACGCACTATTGTCAGTACATCCAGAACGCCCAGACCGACCGTAAACTCGATACCTCTGAAGACATTAGCTCTTATGAAGGCCCATTTCTTGGCCCACGCAATACAAGTTTGGATACACTCGTTCAGCTGCACCACTATGGTGCAAATATTTACCTCTATCGTTCAGCTACAGCACCCTTTCGCTGCCTAACTGCCATGCCACCCGAGGGAAGCACGAGGGCTGGGATACTGCCAGGTTGCCCAAGCCTAGACAGGGGAAGTCGAGAGGCAGAGGTCGCATTCGAACCAGGGACCTTCCGGTCAGTAAATTAGCGTACAAATCACTGAGCCATCTCGCCCCCTTACCCGAACACAGAAGAAGGATTAATTTGAAAGTGATAACTTAGTTGCAGAACAAAAGATCTTTGAGATGATGGATTACACATCGGAGTTTCCACCTGACCTACACAACTTTAAAAGATGAAAGTGTTCCCTAAGGGCTCAAGTACCCTAAAATAATGTTGCCACTCAGAGGAAGTTGAAACCAGCAGAAAACACCTAGGCGGACAAGGTACGATTCACACTATAAGAATACGGGATACGGAAACAACCGTTGAATTTCCAGTTCCTGGAGTTCGCGAAAGCCCTTGACTCAGTTAGCCGGAAATTACTGCGGATGGTGCTCCGAAACCTTGATTGTTCAGCAAAACTAAAAACTACCAAATCTACTCAGCTTATGGTGGAGACCTGACTACGTACTCGGGGAGTGACCCCTTCCGAGTTTGAAATTATCAAGTGAGCAAGCCGAAGTTAGGTTTCGGCTCCCAAATTGAACAATATCTATCGGATTACGATTTTTGCGGAGGTTTCTTACGATTCAAGAGATGGCGTAGCTGCTCTGTAAGTACTGGGCGATTCATGATTGAAATGAAGCAGTTTGAGCCGAAGGTCCGCATGCCATTTCTTGCGAATGACCATGCTTTATTACCACATATGCAGGCGGAATGGGACCAGATGGCAGCAGCATTTCTCTTCGGATATATTTCCCTTTGATCTGAACATAACCCACTCAACCCCGCATTGATGATATCACCTCGATTGGTGATGAAACGTTTGCAATCCAAATGCCAAGCTCGGCGAACAGACCAACAATCAATCAGCGCACCCGAGCTACCTATATTCCACAACATTGCCGATGTCTTGGAAGCATTTATCTTTTTTATGAACCTGGTTTAAGACAGCGCACCCTGTGAATTTAAATCAATGGTCGCGGAATAGCCGGGTTTGAGGATGTGGCCTGATTCGGTGGTTCGCTTTCAACGGATTTGAAGAAGCGAATTTCTGCGACAAGGCTTTATCTGTTTGGTAATATAGGTTCAGTCAGTGAGATTACATTTTGTGTTAGGAAAAACAACCATTAATTGTTACATCGGGGAAGGTTTCCTTAGTGACAATCATGGCAACTTGTTCGTAATTAAATAAAGGTACAACCGGCATGAAGGAGGAATGATTTCCAATAAGGATAAAACAGTTGTGCAGTGCTTCTCAGATTTACGGTGTAGGTTGGCTATACTGACAAGACGACATCTCCCTTGAAAATTATCGTATCTCCTAACGTGGCCATCAATGTACAAGCTACTGTTTTCTTAAGTTGGGGCGAATTGGAGCCATAACTCGCTTTTCCAGTAATTTTGTCGGTTTGGCTACTCCAGCACCGAAAGATTCCACGATGGAAATTTATACGTAAAGGCTCAACAGGCGTTTCCACTTGAATTCACATTTCCGTTACTTTCGAAAATGGCATATTTGAATGTAGCCTTTTTCATGCTACAGTCAAATAGTTAAATATGTCAGTCACTCTATCGAGTATGTATGGAGTTTGTTTAATAGACTGGTGCGCGTTTACGAGGGTCTTTCAGGTAAAGGTCACAAAGCAACTTTGCTAGCTTGAGCGTTTCATTGTTACATCTTGAAAAATCACGGCGTGCATTTTATTGCTTCCTGGAATGATCAGCAATGAAGTGATCCCTATGACTGATCTGTAGTTGAGAATATCGTTTTTTTAGCCTCCCAACCCATGCCGTATGCTGTTATTTAATTAACTTAGAAGAAGGAGTAAATTTATTAAGGTTATGAAAAACCCGTTTAGCCTCAAAACTGTTTTGCGAATTCTATGTTTCCAAGCGTGTCAGTTTTTAATGGAGGTCTAATGCATTATTGGCTCTCTATGGTACACGCTTCACCTCTAAAATGGTCAGGGATTTCACGTTACTTCTTCCAATTGCTTCAAGGCCTACATATCATTGTGATCTGGTTTTGCGAAGTTCTACCACTAGGTAAAAACACCTATGAGACCAATATGCTGTTCTTAAGTGGAATGCCTCACAGTAATCTGTTAATCATTGATTAAAAGAAAAGGATGTGCTGAGAAGAATTCATGATAGACGGAATGCCTGGGAGGTCTGTTAGTTTATTTTCATTCCTAAGCTATCAACGAACGTAGTAGTAAAGTCATTCGTGTGGTTTTGTCTGACACAGTGGACATGCATATTGGTTGCGTTGTAGTTCATCAGACCAATTAGATTGGTACTTTGAGTATCCATAAATATTCTGTCATCTTTAGCTGGATGATTGTGTTGATGCCGAAATGCTATTTTTATCTCTTTAGCGGACGTCAACCATTTTGATAAACAAATGTCACGCCCAGAAATATTTATTAATAGACCAAGATACTTCTGGTTTGTTTAAACAGTGGGATTTCAAAAAGGGCGTGAAGCAATAAATTGGATGGACTTTGAGTATTCTCGGAATGCTGACTGGATGTACAGTGTGTACACCGATAGATACCACCAGACTAAAAGTGTTTTTCAAGGCGCGCGTCAGTAATGGCGTCTTTTATGTACTCACGGAATCCTGCGTCACTCCCTACAGTGAAGTTGATGTAGCAGAAGGTTACCCTCAAAAAGGTAATTATAACGAATAAGCTTGAATGCATTATCGCTTTTTTGATGGGGGTCGCCGACGGGACATCTGTCTGTCGGACGGAAAGAAGCATTGGATAAGTACCAAACTCGATTAACTAGGTCAAGAGTTGTACCCGAAAGTCAAAATATATCTGGCAACAAATGGAGCTCGATGTCGGTGATCCTGTTGTTCTTTGGCGACTACGTTCACGCATCACAGTCTGCACAATAGCAAACGCTGTTACATCCTAGTCAAAGCACACACACGATCACGCATATACGCACACAGAGCTAACACACACCGACACATGCCGGTCACATTCAACTGCCAACTGATCTCGGGATCACACCAAGCAGAAGTGACGCTTCACTTGACTCGTATTCAATCGATTGCAGAAACCCTTTAAAAACGTTGCCCACGTAAACGACGACTTCGGATAACAACATCTTATTCCATTATGCTGCTTTAGCTCCATGCGTTTCCATGTTACACGCTCAATCTTTTTATTAATATCCTTGTCGAGTTTGGCCCGGAACTCCTAAAGCAGTTGACTGTTATTTGTTCTGCTAAGTCGACTTGGTCAGATATTTTTCAATGACAGATTAGGTCTGTTCCTAATGAAACATACTTTTTACCTTTTGTTCATTTATTCCGACCAAATTGTTACTACTGGCTATTCAAGAAGAGTTTATCCGAATACTCCTCAGGGCTTGATAACTGTCAAGCCACGGGGCATTGTTTAGATGCTGCCTAACTGAGGTTCAACAGCACGGAGCATCTCATACCTACTGTCGTACTTCCGACTGGCTTGGAAAAATCGGACACTCGAACCTTTATTTTGTGCGTTACGGTTGTTGGTCTCCTGTTTTGCGCATCAGGATGCCTCACCAAACTTTGTCTTATCTGTATATGTCGACCACTGTTCCCAGTGATGTATTTGAATAGTTGGTAAATTTCGGATGTTCACTGTGCACACCATTCTGCGGACAGGCGGGTGTGATGAAAATTCCAGTACGTTTAACCAGCGTCACATAAATTATCCCTGTACACCCCCAGTGCGCCTTAATGAGGATGGAATACGCCACGTGGCCGAGCTTTCCATATTTGACCACTTTGATTGAGTTTCAAGTTCATGGACTGGTAATCATTAGGCCATACCTGAAGAGCAATGACTATTCGAAGAGAACCTAATTATCTTGAAGTAGACACAGGAAACGAGCTGAAAGCAGGCTGAAACCACGTCTCGTCGCAAGTGGGATCTATCACTTTTGAAACCTTTGGAGGGTAGCGAGACGTTGAACTCAACAATTCGACATACTTAACCAAACCGTCAAACACCTGGTCCTCCTAAACCGACTCGGTGAGTAACCAGCATGGATTAAAATTATCTTGTAACTGACTACATTTCGTCACATCCGTCGTACTCTTGTGGTCTAATAATCGATAAGAAATTTCAACCTCCGTTCTTTTTCCAATAAGCTTTGATTATTGGAAAAATATATATATGCACAAAATAGGATAGAAAATGTAATCTTCATACCGTTTTCAGGGTGTGGAATAGCCGACCTGTTTACCGTCGGTGACAGCCGGGTAAATGGTTCACTGCAATGCAGCATCAGGAAAGCTATTACAAAATTTCGATTCTGCCAGAACTTATCTGAACCTAAATAACGAAGTTAGTCGGCTTACGGTGCCAATTTAAATAAAATTTTCTGAGCATGATAGATAACATTTGATATTCGGATGACGTTTTCGATATACTCTGAGTTTAACAATATACCCTCAGAAGCTAAGTCACAGAAAATTTACATGCTACTAGCTCTGGGCAGAATATTGTGTGCCATGAAGACATACTTTCACAAGCAACCAGTTGCTTGTTTCCTGGATGATTCCGCTGTTCCTTTAGTTCCAGAATTCCTCGTGGTAAAAAGATAGATCAAACTTTTCCCGCAAGAAACCGAAGATCAGGTGGTCACGCGGCCCTCCGTATATTTTTAGCTCATGTACTTCAGTGAACTAAGAGACATCGTGGCGCTGATCTGTCTGAGAGCTGAGCGCTTTATTTTTACCACACTGTCGTTTGGTCAATTTAATTATGACAGGTAACCATGTGGTGAGGCCTTCTAGAGCCGTCAAAAATAAAATACTTGCTTGCTTTTTCAATTTGCCTTTGGTAATTTTTACATCCGATAGTCATTTTTAGTGAGTTCGCTTGAATTGCTATACGTGTGAATAGAACAGTCTGTGAGCCCACCAGGAATCAAGCAATTATGACTAGTGTTTTCCGCAGATTCGCTTAGTAGCAGTTGTTTGGATAAATTTTACAAAACTCTACAAAGGCTGACTTACTAGCAGAAATAGCGCTCGTAGCTGAAGGTTCGTCGTACCTCCAAATTTGATCACCTGCCAAGGGTTTTTACAATGGGATGTTGCTTATAAAGATAAAGCACCGGAGCTGTATGTTATTAAAACTAATGAAGGATTCGCGGGGCATGTTGGTAGTATAGGAGGATTTTGCAATTTCTATGAGGATTTCTTCCTGTCACTAAAATTATTCTAACCAAAAATCTCCCTGGGAATTCACGAGACATAATGCTGCTGTTTTCAGACAAGAACGAAACAGTACGGTGTTTTATGGTTTCTCCGCATAAACTGGTTTCATTTACAGGACGAAATCTCTGTGCGATTGTTCGCCTCACAGATCCAAGTCACTTATTGGACACTTCTGCTTCGTTATAATATGGTTTATTAGGCAGTTAATTTGGCACAAATAAAGGGACTTCAAGTTTGAAATGAAGGTTGGATTTACATGATGTGATTAATTAGACATTCAAGTGAACTGCTTGCTGTCACACTGTATGCCGTAACTCTTTTGCTGAGTAGTATTTTTAGGGGCAGATCGTAAAACTTTTTTCAGCTTGACGTTCCTTCCTAATCCCCGCTTTCAAAATTCCGTGATTAAGCCTAATAAGATAACAGCGTTTCTATTGAGCCATTCCAATAGGAAAACAGCGAGACTAGCAGGGATAGCATTTACTAGATGGTGGCGAGTGCAAAAGTCTCAACGTATGGAATTTTAAGTAAAACACTTCGTCGTAGACTGGAATCCATCAGTGGAAACGTTTCGTACCTGAATATCACGAGGTAGAAGCCAGCTTGATTTGTCTGGCGACAACTTGCGTCGTGACACTCTGTTCAAGAAACATCCTTTCCCTTATAAAACGCATCCTGTTGGTTAAATTCGCAAGATTTATGTAGCGTTTACTACATACCAAGGCCCACACAACTGAACGGGAACCTCAGCTTCTCCTCCTAAGTTGTTCCTGACTTTGCAATATGGCAGCAGAATTGCCTAACGTTTTCTACCCTTAAATGCAGGAATCCACACCGGTCGTGTACCGGCCGACTAATTGAACAGAAAGCCTTTCAACAGACTGACCATGGAGTTCTCAGCTGCAACACTACAGAAGCGAGTGAAATTCAAATGTCTCTGCTACTTTATGCTTCATTACTTTATTCAGTCCCAAAGAGTGGACGCTTGTCCATGTCAAGACACTTCAGCATTATCTCCTCTTGCTGCTTTGCGGGTGAATGCACTGGGCACACGAAGAAGCAACCTGGGTCAATGAGTGAGGACAAACCATCGTAGGTTATGGGACTGGGTGGACAACAACCGGGCCAATCGTGCAACGCCGAGAAGAGGTAACGCATGCGGAAGGTGGCCAGTCGTAGTTTTTTTATTATTTACAAGTTTTCCACTCAGCAACATGAATTGCATAGAACCTCTTAATTGCAGTGGATGAAGCAATGACCAGCCAACATCGCGAACCAATCCCTTGTCTGTAAAACCGCTTAGTCTGTATGATGGAATTATGGCACCTCCACTAACCTTCTGTCACACGAACCCGAAAAAGAAAATCCGAGCACAATACTTCCTACACTGACATCCTCAAATCATCCTACTGGTAACTTGAACCAAATGTTTCATAACACTTTATCTGACAGTCAAAAAATCCATCTTGACATTATTTTGAAAGGTAGAGCGAGGAAAACTTCGATCATTTTTTAACTTGTTCAATCATTTTTAACTGAGTTAGATATATGTATATTTCAATTGCCTAGTGCGATATTTCTATCACGAAAGAGTAAGTTTTTCGCTACTGGACACCTATAGAAAAGTCCACCGCTAATCCTCAAAAAACCCGACGGTTCCTGTCAACGAGAAATTAGTTTTTCGTCTGTACAACTTACAATCTGCTTTCTCCTGAGGTTGGTATAAGCACAAGAATACAATTTCTATGTTGTCTTTTATTTCAATGCATCTTGGTCAGTTTATTACGAGTAGCATTTGTCAGACATCCATCCACCTTCCGATTTTTGGGTGGCAGGGTTATTTATCGTTAACTAGCCCTACTCATCTCTCTTAGCCAATCGCGGACGACCACCCACGCCAAATGCATCACAGACGGTGAGTTTAAATAGTCTATAAATACAGGTCATGGTTCTTGTTCGGGTACGTTTCGCAAGACAAGGTAAGTCACCCTTGGAACTTACATATTCCACCACAAAATCTGTTTTAAAGTAGAAGACAAACATGCACGCCGGGCAGTAATTTGTGTCGACTTAATTACTCGTCTGGTGCAAAATGGGTGTGGCTCAAAATACGTGCATTTTTTTAGTGGTTGATAATTAAAACTTCAACTGACATTTGCATCCTGAACAATATATGGACCTTTTTCAGATTACATCCTGAGCTGGATATAACATCATGGGTTAGAAAGGCAGAATACTTCCCAGCATACTCAAACCGAGACGAGTTGGTACGAATCGGCATCAATAGGCTCACAGAACTTTTAGTGGTGGCTAGACGCATTCGTTTGTCTGCAGGCGCTTCTATAGATCTTTTCGTATCCTTTCGCTTAATGTTAGGTTGTCAGCATAATGTATGTCAAATGTAAGACTTTTTCAACCCGTTTTTTATCAGTTAACTGGAAACTTCAAACCGCATTAGGGATGATGGTGGTTATCGGACCAGAATGCTAAAAGCAACGACCAATAGTGATTTTGTGAACAGTTGCACTTGAATCGTTTACCACAGAAAAGCCGGACTACACTTTACCCTGCTAAAAGCACAGTGCTGAAGAGGAATACAGGTTCATAGGCCATCCAAATTCTTTATAAACCGGTTTGGTTTTCTTGAGAAAGCACAACCTACAAGGTTGCCGAGATCTTTTCCACTGATCATGGTCGATTTTGCACTTCTTGAACACTATCATAAAAGTACAATTGAGCTGAGATTCAGTCTTCTCCCGCAAAAACCGACTTGATGGTTAGATGGGTGTATTTTTTGGGCCTTTATTTTATTCCATATATCAACTGTCTTTTTCACTGTGAAATGAACAACATACACAAGTCCGACTAATTGAGATATTTTAGGCTTATTCTTCTTAGTCCGTTCTATACTGCACACAAATCAACTCTTATAACAGATGCTAATTTGCTATCGCTTACTAAGCAGCAGTTTTCTTGGATTTTTTCCGATACTTCGATTTTCACTAGCAATACAAGGATAAAAATCTCTGAAATATGAAGGAATTGGATTTGTTACGTCCTAAACAGCGAATTTGGTTCAATTATTGCGGTTCGAGGGCAAGTCCTGGATGCTGTAGTAAAACGTTCATTATTTTTTAATGCATGCGTTATAAAAGTTATTGCTGAACGCAGTCAGTTTCGGGTCATTTTCACTGCCAATTCGGAAAATGTGTTAATTTCGTAATGACCTGTTTGTTGAATGGGACATTAATCATGTTCAACAAACACCGAGTACTACTGAAAACGTGAATTCAATTAGTGACCTTGGATGCATTTGGCCTTGGGTATATGGAGCGAAATACAATAGGAAAAAAGTTATGATGATCTGTTGGGGTCTTATTCCACATATTCCACTCAATATTTACGTAAGTGTTCAGATTAAAAAAATACGTTGTGGATGCGGTTTATGCCGGATTCTATCTCGTTTATGGAAACATAATAAACCGTAATCCTGAAGGTGAACCATCACAGAAGTGATCGTTCACCCTCCAGTCAGCAAGTTTGGTGAATTTGCTTGAAAATTTCATTTTAGCAAAACATTTGGGCAAGGCAATCTTGCACAGGTTCCCTTCATTCTGAACCGAATTGTGTTTTATTCCGGTAGTAGCTACAAACCGTAAAAACGTAACTGAATGAAGCGTTTTGACCGTTGGAATTTTGTATTCGGGCGAACAGTTTTTCCACAAGCAAACAAACAGTTTTTACGCACTCATTTCCGGAAGAAGGTGAAATGATGAAATACAAAATTTGCGCTACAACTCTATATGTTTATCAAAAGAAAGTTCGTTAGCGTTCGAAATGCTTTGCCCTGTTTAGGAAGAAATGTCCTAATGTTAAAAAGTTCAACGTGAACATATTCCTCCCGTCGTTTTGTGTTTCAAACCAAGGTTTTACGAAATCGTCCCTATAACCACATTACTCGGAAGTATGTGATCATCTAAACCCCCACTTATGATGAACATTATCTAGTTGGGTTTTGGTCGCTATTCAGCAGGGCATGAAATTGATTCGTTTATCGCAATTACTTCGACAGTAGGCGACTTGCTTGACTGCAACCCGAACTATCGTTTATGGGTAGATCCAATGACAGTTTTATTCATCAAAGCTATTGCGCACAGAAGCGACCACGTTCGAGAAAAATCGGTTTTGGCGAAGCCTCTTTGAAAGTGTAGTTTAACTGTAAAAACCGGCCCTGAATATTACACCTTGTAATAGAGGCAGCGTTTTTCCTCCTCTATAAACTATGCACTGTACAGGAATAAGCTAGAACCGCCATGTTACCACCCTCGGGTATAAACCTCATGAAAACTAGTACAGAATCAAATGTGCAGCTGAATGGTCCTTGAAACATGGAAAAATATTCAATTTTATTGCGTTTAATTTAAAAAGGGTTAAATTCTCCTGTTATTACGCAACAGGATTTGTTTCCATACGGCACCGTTCACGCAATACGCACGCAGAGAAGCAAATTTTTACTTACAGTAAAATAACATTTCGAGTCAACCTCATCAAGTATTTACTGGTGAAGAACTATCTACTCATATGGAGATTTGATATTTCCAATTGCTTTTTTCTATGCTATGAACAACTCAGAGAATACTCACAATCGTGCTGCTAGAAATTCAGTCATGCAAGTGAAAACAGTGTGCTACAACCCAAGAGGCTGCGTATACCTAATTCACCCTTGTACGAATTGAAAATCTGACAAATTTTCAAAATCTCCACGTATGAACAGCAATCAGTCCGTTCAGATTAAAAAAAAACAGGTTGCATGATGTTTCCAATCAAAACTTCGTCACTCGTGGAGCGAATCTGCACATAATCATGGGAGGTAAGTAGTTTGACCGAAGGACGGGTGGTTCTGTAGTTTGTTTACTCGAGTGCTACCCTCCTACCTGCTTGATTATTGGTGACCAATGGTATGCAAGTCCCAGCTACTAAATAAAAGGTCGGTAGTTCCAAGCCCCAGATATGGGTGAAATGTAACTTTCAGGAAGAATGAGATGACTATATATTTCACCTCACTAACCAGTTTTACTTACGGTGTGAATTCTTAAAAAGAACTAGTAGCTCCATTCATGCTAGTAAAATATACACTAGCGCATAAAACTAGACCTACAAATGGAGAAAATCAAACACGTAGGTATAGCACTCACGTACGTCGGTTTAATGTTTTTTCACCATGGATTTGTTTGTTTTCCGTCTTACATATCAAAAAATGGACTGAACTTACGAAGCTCTGTTGTTGATCCATACTATATAATCTTATCTGGTAAACAAATCTAACCTCATGCCACTGAAACAAGACTAGCTGTATAATTCTGAAGGTTCCTTTAACCCCGTACTCCCCATTATTTTTCCAGTGCCTTCTCTCTCCAGATTTCTCTGTGGTCTTCTCCTCTAGCCACTATTAAGCGAGTGTTTTCAGAGTGGCGTTCATTAATCATTTTGGTTTTCTATATTATTAGTATTGATTTATCCTCTCTGCGGTAGTTCGTCCCCAAAGATCCGAAACGCAGTTTGTCCGACCTCCAAACGGGTTCATTGGGTGAAGGCAAATAAAGCATAACAAGATTAGAAGATGATGCTTATCAGCATCTGAAATGACGAATGCAGATTATTTATCTATCAACCCTTTCACAAGGAGGACTTTATTGAAATGCAGCAAACGGCATATTTTTATACTGTTGATCTCTGTTTTAATTGCACGTCATTTGAAGATAAGTGATTGGGCAGACGTGGAGAAGGAATGGGACCGACCTTCCAGCCTTTTCCGTAACAAAGTATGGAATTAGTTTGGACTTTGCAATCGCAGCTCGTGTTGTTAAATCGACTTCTATGGTAATTAATTCGAACGTATAACAACCTGTGTCAAACTGAAAACCAGGAGAATATAGAAAACTAGGAAACTAGAAAATGTGGGAAGATGGAAAAAAAGAAAAAGGAAAATATGTAGAAAGAAAGGAGAAAAATATAGGAAAAATAGGCTGTATTCACTTTACAGTAACGTAAGTTGCTGTAAAATCGTAAGGTTTAGGTATTGCGTCCGTGAACTGGCTCCCAGTGACGAGTTTAATATTTTTCTAGAATTGGTCAAATATTGGCCGATATGCTTTTGGTTTTGAGTAGAATTTTGGGCCACAACAATCGAAAGAACCGGTCAGTTATTAAGAGCAGCATACATAATTCTAAAGTGACCTCGTAGGTGGCTGCACTCAAAGAATCATCTAAACAATTCACGGTGTTTGGAGCTTAGCTGCAGCTATGAAACTGGTGGGTTGTGAATGAAATTTGCAACTATCTTTGGAGACTGTGTTACGTTTCGAATGCTCAGTAGGCTTCTGAATGGAGCCTTACCGGTTCTGAAAATGCTGTGACAGATTCGTGGACGTCAATCTAATGACTGTCTTTTCGTGCGCTGTTATAATGCCACATCAAAATAATTAATATTATAGAAAACTAAATACAGCATACACATAGAATGTGTATTTTATATTAACTTTAGAGAAAATTGTCCCGATATTAGGGCGAATAAAGCGTCCATCATTCTTAGCATATCATTTTAGTCCCGTCAGATCACGCAACTGAGGTCACTGGCTTCGGGAAAATTTACTCTCACAAAGTTTTGTAAAGTAAGAAAATCAACCTGAAAGGGTTACTATTCGTCCACATAAATAGAAAAGACCCAGAGAATGGGCCTAAGAATGACTTTCTTGTGTGTGCGATGGAATTTGATGGTTAATTAAGCAAGTAATCAGGGTCATTGTCACATTACCCACGCATAATTTTCAATCACCACCATCTTTTGGCAACCAATTTCCGACTTTTCTAACTTGTTGCCAAAAGTACCTCCTAAGAGCAGGTGCCTTCCGATTCTTCTTGCGTTCGGCTTCCTAGTTATTGTGATATTTACTGTCCGCGTAAGAAATTTCATTCAATATAGACTGTAGGGTCCGCTCGCAATTTTCTCAATACGTAAAAGGTACGCAGCACGAGGCACGGAGATTCGAGTTCTATCACCGAGACAAGAAGCAGAAAAAATATTAAAACTGCCATGCCGTATCTTTTTTGGAAATTCCTTCTGGGGCACACCTTGACGAATGATGAACTTATTACATCCTGAATACGGCGTTATTCTTCTATAAAAAACGTCTCCAGTGCAACATTATTTGCTAATGAATCTTTTTTAGGATAAAAACTCTTTGGTCAGCGAATCCTTTAAACAGAAAGTATTCTTTTAAAAAGCAAAACAGCCAAATTGAGTGTGATTATTGGTGCTATTTATGACCGTGGCCTCAGTTTACCCACCAAATAAAATGGGATGTACCGGATTCGATTGAACCCAAGCAACACAACACAAGACAGTTGACCATCATTTTGTGCATCATTTCAGGCCGCATCACTTGATGAGGTAGTTCCATAACCATGATGTGATTTTTCTCATAACCGCTCCAAATGTCTGCTTTTTTCCTAGTCTATAAAACTTATTTGGGCTTCATGGCCTAGGTCTAGTGAAGAACAGAGGTTGGTTCCTAAGAAAGGGATGGTTTATGAAAAAAATCATCCAATTCTTGGACCACAGACGACTGATGGGTGGTTTTTGAAACCTTCAGAAACAAATCTGAAATTTTTCTGTCTCTGAATATTGACAGAGATTCCAAATATCAGGTATGTTCTTCGAGCATTAGTTCGCTACTCTAATGAGGTCTGGAACAAGGTTTATATAGTATTGTTTTATTCCAGAATATTTTCGAATATGACTCTTATGAACAGAAATATCTCGGGTGAGGAAGACTGAACGCTCAAAAGAGCTCGCTTTTAGGGGGGAAATATTGCTTGTTTTTATTATAGACATTTGGCTGTCTTGAAACGCCAGTCTTTATTGAGAGTTCTTGGTGGAATTAAAAGGGTTGAGTAAGGTTCCATAATGCCTATTTAGAAGCTTTTTGAACGTATAAAACGGCTATCAGACATCATCTATGAGTGCACAAGTGGATCTCAAGTGTAAATGATCATTCTGGACCGCTTTCTTTCAAAACCATCTAACTGGAGTCAGAATTGCTCTCCGAACTTTTAATCTTGACGCCTCAATATGCACTCAAGTTATTATTCAGGACGATATGTAAGGGATCAAAAAACTGTCTAGCAGGGGAAGTAGGGATAGTGGCAAACAATAGAGACTTACCACCAATAGATTTGTGGTCACAACGTCGGGTATTCTTCCCAAAGCGTGAAGAGTAAACAGAGCTTTGGAAGTCCACGTTGTATCCACTGGGAATCCGTGGGCCCTGCCATTGATGCGGTGCGGTTGACAATAATTGCGCGGGACTCGGGGTTGGGCTATCACCAGTATACAGCTGTTTGTAGTTCCGGACTGTCTCATAAAAAGGGAGGTCTCTCTTCCGACAGAATTTCGCCATTAGGTCGACGTTTTGCGTGTCATCCATGAACCGCTGGGCTGTGTGAGCGTCACAAACGTTTTACAACTCCTCCGGGTATGCCTTCACAGCAAAGTTTCGTAAGAAGTCAGCAAACTAGTCTGCTGATTTACCGTAGTACCGTTTCAAGAAACGCTCTCGAGAGTATACGACTCGGTGGTAGTGTGTCAAACAGGGAGGACAAGTGGGTCCATAGAGTGTTCGGCAGTAAAGACAGTGGAAGGCCTGAATGGATGACGTGGCGTGCGGCAGTCTACTAGACGTGACAGAATAAACCTTTTGTGTTACTCCGGGGGATAACGATGGCAGAAATACCCTCATTCGGAACAATCACAGCGCAAAGTCGTTGCCAGTGCGAAACGTCCCCGGCTGTTGTATAACCGGTTGAATTCAGGGCATATCCAATTGTAAAACATCAGGTTGCTTCGTCTTCCGTTGTCCATATCGGGTTGGGTTTGGCAGGCTTATCTTGCAAGTATCTTGGGCATCCAAGATTAGGTTGTGATCTTCGTGCCAGTACCCACCCGTGTTTAACCTACAGGATGTTTCACCCGTTGGCATACCTCTCATGTTTATTTAAAGACTTGGACCCAGACAAGCGTCCGAATCTCCTCAAGTATTGGGCCACTTCATTGTCCACCTTTATTGGCTATTTATTCCTGGTTGACCTCATACGGAGTGAGCCTTAACATATTTCCGTCCACATCTCCTTTGTTTGAACTTCATGCATCATTAACCGTTTTTCTCATTCGTATGGAGATATTTTCCCGTTGGTAGTACCTAAATAAGTCAACTGCTTCCAAATAGGATGTTGGCAGTATGTTGAAATGACGGTTGTCTGGGGCTGTTGGCTGTTTACCGATCTTGGAAACCCACTTATCTAACTCGGCGAGGAAAACAATAACCATCCTAGGAACGACTTTAACATCAGTGGTTGGGTGGGTTACAATCAGTCGTTCGTCAGGACTCAATTTGACACCCTCATTCCTTTTCATCCGTAAGTGTCACAAAAGTATCAAACACACCAGAGCCATTTCTTCGTAACTTGTTAATTTTTATGTGTTGTTAAGCTTGGTGATGAGGTGCATCAGACATTTCGCCTTCCAAAGCGAAAAAATTCTTTGGTAATTGATTAGGTGGCTGAGCATCTGTGGGCCAAGCTTGGCAAACGATTTGCAGACGTTTCGTCACCATTCGAGGAAGCATCTTCCGGGAGCTGCTGAATGGTTCACCGCTGAATTCGTGCTTAACACACACATACACCCTTGTTTAGTTACTTTCCGACAAAAGTATCTCTAACTCAGAATTACACGTATCTAATTACGTCATCTGCCGGGTGTTTGGTGATTCCAGTCTGAAATTACCGATTATTTTCACACCAAGATGTAACAACTGCAGGGACATGAACTTTTCACCATATTACTCAAAAGTAGGGACGGATAGCGTGGGTCAACATCTAATCTTCCATTATACATCACCTACACAGAAAGTTCCGGGTGGCAAGCCAGCTGATATGGTTGATTGTTTGTTGCCTGCAGCAAGCGTTATAACGCACCATCAATGCAGTTTCACTCTTAGAAATCAAATGGCTCCTTGTCCATAGTCCGAAATTCAAAAACTTTACTTAGAGAATGATGCATGTTGGCTCTTTAGCTGAAAGGCATTGTCCGAATGCCGCCATAGTTGAACACCTTGAGACGCTGGTGGCTCGAAAAAGTTAAGCGTTTAGGGAGCGGTACCAATGACTGAAAGGTTCAGAATGCGAAGTTTACGCCGGTTTTTCGATGACGTTTTTCTAGGTTTGGGCAGCTTAGCACAACCCTCAAACCTCCTGCTTCCCTCACCACTGCTCTGCATCTAAAAGCCACAACTGAAAATGCATTATTTTTTGACGATGGTCGTCAAATACAACTAATGCAGTCAATCTCACCGAGGAACTTGTTACTGCTTAGGTAGTGGAACTGCAGGTAATTAGTCCACCTTAACTGAAGTAATTGTGACTTGATTTTTTCAGTCTACTGGATAAACTGGGTTTAAGTCTAACTCAACAATCTCTCTGCTCCGCAAGACGTCACTCATGCAGTTTCTTTTCAAACTTTCTTGGCGTGCCAGTATTGTCTAACTCCATGTGGTTCTGCAAAGTTTACTTTCCGTCTAATGACAATGGTTTTGTGGAACATAAGAACACAAATCTAGGTAGACATTTGACTCTACAACCTACACTATTCTTTCTGGCATTCAAGCTGTGTACTTTAGCTGCCTATCACGATCTGATATACAAAAAGGCAGATGTTCTCATTCTGTTTTAAATACATCAGTTGCATTCAATCGAGAAACAATGGCGGTTCAGCTGGATTTGTATTTATTGCAATGAATGGTTTGTGGTGACGTCAATTAACGTTGAGGATTCACGCCCTTCACACAGTGTATCATTTTCTTGAGTGACATCCAAACATCCCACCCACATTTTTCAGATAAATTTACTACTGTTAACAGACAGAAAGTTATGGTTCTAACCAACTTATAACCAGGTTGCCAAGTTAGTAAATCAATCATTTATTTGGATAGTTGTTAGATAAAATATTTGAAGCTGATAGCAAATTCTTGATTGTCCTCGTTTTGAAAACTTTTTTATTCAACTTTCCTTTGAAACGGTATTGGGCAGTTGGGTAATACTATTTCAGTCGCGCGGTCTTATTTCGGTCCAGAAGTAATTTTTTCGGTTGTCATGATGATCCACAATACTAGGACACTTACTGGGCTGTCGCTTGAGGGGGCTTGTAATACATTTATATCGCCCGAGTATTCTCATCTGTAGATATTATACTCCAGGTGCCTCAGTAGGTAGAGACGTAAACAGAGGTCAGGCAAGATGAGTGCAAATCCAAGTAAGGCTGGCGGTAGGAGTTTCTGAAAAACTCTAAAAGGAGTAAACCCGTAGTGCACTAAACCTCCTTGGTTTTGAATATGTCCAGCCAGTAATTCTGCTTAGGAAGATGACTATTAGATTAAGCATGATCTTGGCATGACTTTGGAAATCCCGCAAACACTTATATAGGAAGTCAGTATGTTCCTTCCTTCGGTACATGCAGCATTCTGTATTATATGGCGACTAGGGATATCTTTCTGACACTGTTGACAAGTGGAACTGAATTTGGAAGTTCCACTTGAGTGGAAACCCTAATATGTCAGAGAAAAGTTAGCTCATGAGAAAAATTGGCATTCCTGAATAAAAATCAACAACTTTCTTTAGCACTACTATACGAAACCTCGCTTATAATGATAGGTTAGCCACGAGATACTCAGTGAATACTGTCATGTCTTGTGGACGCGAAATGATGCTGGATCCAAAAAGCAATTCGGGCAAGCGTCGTACCCAGAGTACAGTTCGCCAGAATTATGGGCAGGATAGGTTATACGTCACTTTGTTGAACATTTCTCGCCGGCTACCGCAATGTCTCGCGTTCATTGAACATAAAGTCATGCATAGCAAAGGTAAACTAAAGTGATTTTCTCTTTCAACTCATGCGGATTATTCGCTGAAAAAATCAGAATATTTGGGAGCAGTCAAGTGAACATTCTTAAAATTTTAAGATTCTCATGGCGGATCTGACGAGCACCAAAATAATGAAAGTTAGACAAGGAATGTTCACATAACTGCACATAAGTAGTCTGATTTCCTATAAAAGTTTCCAGGTGAGATGAGAAGGGAAATTTTAACACGTCAGCCTGGCTTTTTATTGTTTAAAACACCTGAAAATCCGAATCACGATGTGTCGTTTTGGCGCTGTCGTGTTTTTAATAACAAGTGGCTCACGTGCGAACCGGTCTTCTACTCTTCCATATACTTAATAGGTGATTTCTCCCAAAAAAGGCATCTGACATCCTTAGTTTTCCGTGAAATGAAGAGTTTTTCACTCTACCATCCAGAAAACGCAAACTACTTGCGCCGACCCTAGTGTACTTGCAAAATATCAACAGATGGCACCGGGGACACGTCAACAATAATTGTTCAGGAGTTTACCAGAATGTTGGGGCAGACAAATGGAATGAGTTTAGAGCCTCTAGTTACGAGTTTTGAAAAGAGCAAAACTTACCTGTTATGGTTAAAACGAAGCTCCGGGTTTCACTAGACCAACATATGAAATTCAGATGGACAAACTCTACAGAAACAATTTACCGACGTAAACATTATGTTTTTGTCCGGTGTCGGCTGAATAGTGTGGTACACAAGATTCAGTGTGATGGATTTTACAGTTCATTAGGATACCAGTATCCACTGGTTCAGTGACAATTACCACAGTGGCGTTGGCGGACGTAAATAGTTTCAATCCCATGGAACTGAATTGGAATCGGGTTTCTGTTAGGCTGTTGTTTCAGATGAACTTTAACTTAATCGCTCAATTTTCAACGGCTCATACATCGCCTCTTTTGTGAAGTGAGCCACTGAGAAATCCCGTTTACCATGATTAACTGAATTTGCGTGCGTGTTTGTTTGCCCGGTGACAAAGTTGTGCCGTCGTACTGGTTTCTTTAATACTGTCACGTGATTCAGTATTTTGTGGTCGGCAGACTATGCAAAACTACCAATAAATTGTGACGAGAAATCATGAAAAACAAGAAAATGGTTGTAATATCGCCATAGGTTCACTCGAGGGAAAGACCATGTGGAAGGCATCACTGAAATCACAATCCAATTATTCCACCTTGACAGCTCTACAGACTGTTTCCAGATGCATCACATTGGCATCATTAGGCAACCTGACGCCATACTCTGAGTTCGATTTGGAGAGGCCGCGCAGGGTTTAATTGTTTCACTTGTTTAACTCAGTGGTGCTTTTCACAAGTCCTCAGCTGGACGAAGAACATGCATTTCTGAACCTGAACCATAGGCGACTGTCGATGAGTTGAAAGATATAATACGTGACGCCGTCTTGTGAAGACCTCTCATTTCGCTATTTAATTGTGGTCGTGGTTAACAAAAATAATACTTCGAGTGTTCAAATGCAGACCTCTTAAGGATAACCCAATATAGAGCTTTTTCTCACGTCATCAGCTGGAACGAACTCGAATTCAGAATACATATCAGGAGACGTAAAGTAGAAATGCTTGGTTCCAGAGAAGCGGTGCGATGCCCTCAGATTGCTGCAATAATCTAAACAGAAAATAAGGGAGAATAATGGATAACTCTGAGTGTCAGAATATAATGCCAGATGAATCTTCTACTCTACTCCATGTTGTTCCGGGTAGGAAGTGTGCTATACTACTAGTTGCGGGCAAATATTCTCATGCATGAATTCGTGATACTCTTCAGCAAAGGTACTTATGCCTGGACGATGAGCACTCGTGTGGTATAACTTCCCAGCCTTCAGTATGATCAGTGACAAATGGCATCCATCACCTTTGCAGTGGCTGCGGCTCATTTATATGGGCAATGAAAATGAAATGAAAAGCACAACCACTTGCCCATCGCTACGCTGCACTCTGCCTCTTAACAGCACACTGATGACGTCACCTCGATTGGCATCGAAACGTTTGCAATCAAATTGCCCAGCTCAGCAAACAAAACAACGGTCATGAAGTGACAAATACTATCAACGTGAGGCCACACTGCGAAGCTTCTTAACAGAAGCTGCCATGCTTCACATTTCGCATTTCAAAAAGCGCAATCTGCGTACGATTTGGGTTCAAGTAGAACATAATTTTAAAAAAGAGTTGCTGGCTGAGCCTACTTTGGGATTGTTGAGGCGGTCGAAACGGGTCTTGGGTTGTCAAAGGATTTTCAGAAAGCTCTGGATGGTGTGTTCAGGCAAGAATACAGATGACTGATATTAAAGCATTCTCAATTCTATTAACCAAAGTTCAATCGGTGATTGGTGTGAAAGTCATGTGGTCTGGCAGTTGCGTGTGTGTTGCACTGCGTGCATATTTGCCTTGGGACTGATTTTCATGTCACGGGCTGCGGGTCGTATTTGATGCTATTGCGTGGGTAATTATGCTAGGTCTAACGGAAGATAACACTGCTACACTTGTTAACGCACGATGGTGTCGTGTAAATGGCTACTGATTCAGCACAGCGCCCCTGTGCATACGAATTCAGATATTTGTCAGTTTATGCAGACTGTCAGAGTTGGGATGAACGTTCTCAGGTAGCGCATAGGTCGCTGAATAGCACTCGAGTTTACTTCTTGGGGGGGGGTCCCTCTTGTTCACTTATTCTACACCTCGACTGTTTACCTGTTAGTCCAGAGTAAACACATTAGGACACAGCGTAACCAAACTTGAAGACTAAGTCAATAGAGCCTCCCTGCGAACCACTTGACTTCGCATAGTGTTGAATAACGAAAACAAAGTTGGTTTTTATGGATCCCGATTCTTTCTGCAATGTCAGTACGCATGTTAGAAATACCTACACACATTCAGCAGAATCGGTGTGCTTGATAAGCCACGTGCACTAATGTTGGAGAAATTGAATAAATAACAATGGGACAAAAATTTAAAAGAAATTGTCACTTCAAATATACTCTTCGGGATTTCTGTGTCGCCGAAACAACTGATGGAGCACTGGTAAGAATATGGTTGCTTTTTTGCATCTAAGCTCGAGAACAGTGTCACGTTTGCAGTTATTCATAGCAAATGTTGGACTTACCTAACCAATGAACTTATGAGCAAACTGGAAAATCTTTGTCTTGGTTGGAAGGGACTTGAAATGTTTATTTATTTATGTATCTAACTTACAATTAGTATGATAATTGTTGTCAAATTGGCCAAAGAATGTGGAATATAATGAGGAACACCAGAAAGCACGTTACGATAGAATGTTGCGTGACTCAACTGAACCAACATTGTTATTTTACCTGGCTAATTTCAACGAGGCAATTAATGGCATGTTGGTATTTGCTCAGATTCAGTAGGTCTGCATTTACTAGGATGTGCTTGTGACCAGAAAATTGAGTGTATTTCTGAATGCCATTTACCTATGATGTGCTGAGTGAATACGTCCAAAACCTCTCTACAGAGCTCACACATAGTTTGGCTTCAGGATTAGCGCCTCGGCGTGTTCATCCTGATGACATCCTCAGTGCCACTCTTTGTTGTAGCTAATGTCTTAATAAAACTCTTCCATAAACCATCTGTACTCCAGATTCCATTATAACTTCCATTATGTTGATTCTGTGTTCACGGAATAATTTCCGGGTGCTCCCAATTATCATCAAGCACTCTAAATTTCAGTAATCAGCACAAGCGTTCCACAAAACAGGTAACGTAACCAATGGGAAATAAATTTACCTGGACTTAATGATTGTTTTTAGAGGTTTAGCATACTTGGAATAGGCAAACGTTGATGCTATTCTCCTAAGTCTCAGCTTCTTGCGCACTATCAATGGTTACCCTACGGTAAAAAATCGGAGTTCGTTCTCGATAACAGTAAACACTTGGTTTATTAGCACTGCTGTGTAAAATGATGGAAAGTATAAAGGGAGGTGGTAGGTCGTGAAATGGGAACGCCAAGTACATTTACCATAACTGAAAGGACATACCTGTGTGTACCAAACTGCCAAAATCTGGACAAAAGGACTTCCGGCCGGGTTATCAATAACACCATCATTGTCGCTAGCAGTACACTAGTAATACATACAGATGCTAATATTATCGAGACTGCTTTTTCTCCATCACCCCATCCACTACACCAAATCCCCTTGAGTCACAACAACAGGCAAAAATTCCTGTTGGATAGTTTGGATAGTTCAGCCCATTCTGGACGTCCATACACTAACGGATATCAGGTGTAAAGTTGAAGGTCATAACTGTGATTTGATGCCAGCATCCTCTGCTTACCCAAAATGTGAGCCGTTCCGGGTATGTCTTGTGGCTCATTCCACGTGTAAATTGGTTCCTCATTTGAGGCTAGATGTATACAATAAAAGTAAAGCCGTGAAGTAGGACTATTCAGCGTTTATTAGAATATTCACCTTAAAGAATCCAGGGTATAGACCAGCGGCAGTGAACACGTTGGAAACAGCAGAAAAATTAGGGCATGCCCGCTGAGAACCTATTTGTCTTAATAGCATAAAGCAGGGGTCAAAAGATGCATACCGTGTTCTGTGCATGGTTTTACAGTAGTGTGATCTGATTCGTATATCGTTGAAGGTCACCAGCAGCGAAATGTGTCACGAGCAGTCGAAAAGTTTTTAGGTACCATATGAATAGTGCGTTGCGCCAAGCATGTGTGCAACTGGTTTATATCACCTAGCATTTAGGTTTCCGTTAACGAACAATACGCCGCAGTATGAAATATTCCTCAAGGTCTCACTCAGAACAGCGTACCTTGAGCCCAAACGAAAGTTTTGTGTGCAAGCGTTGATCAAAGTAGGCTAGGCAAATTTTCATATGATTACGTTGAGGATGTTAAAGCGGTTTTTCCTGCCCATTAAGTCTTGATTAGTTTTTGTTTATTTCGACGTGCTTGTGAGCAACTCTACTGTGTTGGTAAAAAAAAACGTGTGTTACTGTCAAACAAAGTTGTCTTGCTTTTATCACTCAGCCAAGAGGTAGACTTATCATTTACGATGTATCATTTACGGACACAAAAAGCTAACAAAATCCTGGGTTCTATTCCTACTTTTTCTGTCTAATTTTGTACTTTGTAGGTTGTTAAACTAAACAGCTGCTCTGCCTGTGATGTATGAGACTGTGCATAGACCGAACAAGTACTCGTTAAATCCCTCAGTAGTCTCCAAACATAAATGACACAAATTACGCTCCCACAGCGTAGATAATTTGAAATAATTCCTTGATGAGACCACGGGTTTTTTCCGTATCGAATAAGCGTTGATTTTCAGATGTAACAGATTATTTAGCAAAACATGTAACTGTAAACACCGCTGCGTTTTGGTGGTATTCATTGTTGCACTTCATAATATCTAGTGGACAGAAAGTGATTGTTCAATTTACCCCTCCCTTGTGAATCCGATTTAAATTTACAACATTGAGTTAATCTATAGGTAAGCACAAATCTGCATAGCCAAACACATTCGTGGAAAACCATTTGCTCTGTGTGAGTTTGCAATCCCTGGGGTGCAAAATTACGATTTCATAAAACATGAAATTTTTAGCGCAAGCACAGTACCATACACAGCAACTTGACCCTCATCGCGGATGGGAAATTTGAAAACAAAAATTTTCAACTAATTCATCAGAACAGGGTGAGTCCAAAACAAAACTTATGTGAAAAACCCGTATTACGGCGAAACTTCTTTTTTTCTACCAATGAATACGTTAACTTTACTGGCATATAAGAGGTCGGATTTGTTGGTGGGGAAAACGGACGACCCATTCCCATATTAGAAATGGCGTTTTCTGATCTGCACGAAAGTTGAAGATTTTAAAAGAATTGCTTGCTTCTTCGCCACTGTTTTCCGCCTGTCTCTTGAAAAACAGTTGAAAATCCAAGGAACAAATGAACAAATCATAAAAGTTAAACTTCAACATTTTACAATTTCATTGGTTGTATTAGGCGGACACTACACTTAGAGCAGTTTACCATGTTCTAAACGCAATTTTTGGAATATTTACTATTGACAAGTAAGCCAAGTCAAATTCTTCCGTGGAACCATTGTTACCTGTATACAAACTTTTGGAAGACAACTACGCAAACTCTCTACTTATAAGCTCACAAATCATTAGCAAGGACTTTCACCAGAGGATCTGCAACGCCTTTCACTGGTGCAGAAGTAAGTATAGATAAATAATCAGATCTTCTATAATGGGTGCCTAAACATGTAATGCATACCAAATACATCAGGAATGCCACCACGGTTTTATAACTAGTGTTAATAGGTTTAGTTTAAACTCGGAGTCAGTAATTTGCTACACGGCCTAGAAAGCTGCCCTCACGCAAAAATTTTGCTCATGAGGCATCTCGTCAAGTAGAAAATACTGTAGTTTTGAGCTTTTGAAAGTCTTCGCACAAAAGTCGTGAGCCTGTTCACCAGGTGAATCTGGCTGAGAATAAATTTATCGTTCAGGTTACTGCTTCTGGTAATGTTATTCCGTGATGTATTCGTCTCGACGGAGGATAGTTACAAGGGACCATACTTTCAAAATTGTGTTTCCTGACACCTATTATCAGGGTTGCAAATAAGTCATTTGCCATATATATATATCATTGCTTAAGTTGATGCAGCTGCAGAGATTAGAAAGATCAAGGAGTTTTATCCTTCTTCTTCCAGGTGACGTTTTTCACAAAAGGGAAACTAACTGTGAGAGTAAAATGCCAAGGAATGCTTTGTCTTTTGCAGGATCGAAATTAATTGTTTAAACGCACCCTAGAATGCACTCAGCCCCACGAAATACTGATAATTAGGCGCATTCGCCTACACAGAGCCTTGTACATCTTTTTAATTTTTACACAGCCATAAGCATGATATAGGTTAAGGCATAACACTAAACAGATTTGCAAAGGACTTTTCGAATTTTTAACGCTTAAAAAAGCTTTTTAACCTTGACCCACGGTCGTAGTGTTTGGCCTCATTGTGCGAGCTTCTTTAGTACGATTTTGGGTGATCGTATGTGAAAAGTAACTAAAGACTCCGTAACGCAACTAGTCGCATCACTAAAGAACGGGAGCCTTAGAGCCTTGGGGTGTTGTAGACAACTGTTTTAGTGTTTGAGACAAGTGCACTGTTGAATTTGAAGAAAATCTCTTAATGCTTAAAGCGATAGAATTTGACTAGGCTGAACCAAATTCTGTTTGCACTATATATGCTCATCGTCAAGCACTTGTGGCCCAGAAACGAACGGTTATTCGTCTATTTTTCCTACAGAATGAAGGTTGGTACATCAATGCAAAGGCAGAGATCAAGGATGCAAATAACCATGTACTTTTTACTGTTCGTCTGTTGGCAAGCGCATCCCAGTCAATCAAGTCCAATTTATTTGGATAATGTAGAAGACGCCACTGAATACGCCTATCCAGAGCAGTTGTCTAATCCAGCAGATGAGTTGCGTCGTTTGCGAGTATTTGCAAAAGAACTTCTACAAGAAATGGGTGTGCGGAGAAATGCTGGCATCAAGGTAGGTGTGGCACAAATTTACAAAATCGCAATATAATGAAATTTGAAGTTCATGGAAACTTTTCAACATATAAATTTGAATCCGTATTTTTGTTAATAATTCCCTCCCCATCCGACGACAGACCATAGCGAGGAAACGGCCTTCATCGATGATAATTATGGGTGGTTGTTCTCCGGCAGAATAATTTCGCACCCATTGCCCCCTCAGAGACTTTGCTTCTTCCACCAAACGAAGGCACGTTGTTAGGTACGAAAATGAAATATACCACCATTGGTCCAACAACTGCCTAAAAATTCGAGTTTTTAACTATCCATAATTTTTTAATCTCTGTTCTTCAGAATTCTTGGGATGATTCTTAGCCTTGAATTTAACTGTCTAATTTGCTGTTTGAAAAAATAAGCACGAGGATAAAGCGGGCTGATTTCAAGTTTTATATCGACGGCTATACACATAAAATAAACTTGGTGCAAATTTCATGTAGTAAGTTAAAATTATCTATACTGAGAAGCCAAGAAGCACTGTACAACTGATCCACCCAAGTTGGAATGATGATCAGTGCGCAATGGAATCTCGAACCCGCGAAATACAGGCTATAGGTTGAACAGTTGATCGCTCAGTCACGAGTGACTGGTTGGTGGTGTGATTAGGTAGCCATAAGATAGGACATAGCGCCGATAGTCCTTTAATCACGGGATCCACGTCACGTGGTCACATATATTGACTGTCTCCTTTAGTGACGACTCATCAGATAAAGTTTCACTCCCCGGGTGAAGTTTGTTCTTCCTCTAGGCTACTTATAGACTGCTTGAGGTATAAGGACACCCAAATTCTCGAATCTCACAAAATCAACAAAATATATTCGTGTAAGAATATTTCTATATACCTATGCTACAATGAGGTGACTTGCAGATTTGTAAAAAACCCGACACATTATTCAGCGACGACAAATTTACGGCGGAAACTATTGAACTCCTGCGCTGAATGTCCGCAACACAAATAATTTTTCTGAATTCATAGTTGTCAAAACATTACAGCTGCTAAGTATTATACTGTGCTGGGGCAAAAATAAGCCAGATCTATATGAAATAGCTTTAGTTCTCAATCGGCATTGAATTTCAGCTGTAACACAGGTAAAGCTACTGTAGACGATGGCCACATGTCAATCCCATTAACCAATCTGCCGATGGATATGTAATGACTTGTTCTGTTTAATGGTTTCAATCGTGTATGCGTGTGCTCACGTGTATCGAAAGTGATTGCTCATTCTATCCTGAAAATGAAGTAGACTCTACTCAGGGAAAGTGAATGTGGAACTCTATCAGTCATGTGACTACATTAATTTTTGGTCAACTATCCATGCTAGATTTGCTTCAAAAGGTTACTCATTGGCGTCCCTCGCATTCGGTACTATACTATTTTTTGTGAACATAGGATGCCGCAAACGGCTTTTTTCGTTGCAAAGATATTCAGTAATTTTGTTTTTGGTAATGCTAACATGGAACGGTTGGCTACTCCGACAAGCACGCAGCCCGGAACCCTGATTGGTCGATTCTCATAGCAAACAGCAATTCGGTCGTTAATCCAATTTGGAGAAAGTACTGAGTCCCCCGATTTTATGAAGCGGCTACCACCATGCTGATATGTTCATCATGGCGTATAACATATCGTTCAACTCAGTCGATGGCTACAATGCGTCACCAGATGCGACAGCTCTATGTGCTCATTAGATCTTGGTTGGAGAAGTATGAATTCTTGCTGACAAATTTGGCGGTGTTTTCAAATGATTCTACTTCATTTTACCAGCTAAACAGAAACCATAGCAGTCCACTAAACTCCACGGCAGCTCTGCTATAAAAAGAATTTTTAAGGGCCAGTGTTTTCAATTCCGTTATATATGTGATATTTTTAAATACTGGCACAAGCTCCGGTGCACATAGTGTCACTCAGTGATTACACACTTGATAATCAAAATTCTGAAAATTTAAAGCGCGATCTGTGCTCCCCGACTGTGACCTGTTGGGATGCCTGAACTCCAGTGAGAGTATTCAAACAAACTTACAAGACTAGAGATGAGCTGCACAGATGCTCCAGAGTCACCTCTGCAGTAATATCTTCTTCTGGGTAAACAATTCTACCCTGTCTATAGGACTGTCTTTATTCATTTAAATAATGTGCGCACCCCACAGATTGGCGATGAATGGTAAGCTGTATTCAGTTTAACAACTGTGAAACTATGGTGAAAGGAAAGGCCGGACGAGGTGAACAGATTTGATCAGGTTCTGACAGATTAATTCCACTTTTTAGCAAACCAAATTAGGTTAGCACGCGGGACTTTATGCCAAACGACTAGCTGCATACGGTATTTAGTTCAGAAACTTCCGATTAGAAGATAGCCTGACGGCAAATCAGCTAAGTTTCTCCCCTTCTAAACAATGTGGTAACCAATATAACAATCAGCTTTACCAATAGTAAACAAGTATCATCTTCATTATGCCCACTATGGTCATTAACATATTCCTAATAACTAGCAATAACAACAGCAGTGGCAGCGATATCATCCTCGTACCAACCATTCACTAGTTCACGAAATTCTTCTTTCAGTTATCTAATCTATCGGGCATTCCTTCGATCTTTTGGTCATACGTTTGTATGTTGCTTCGATTGGCTTTTCTGCATATTACCTTTATTAGTCAATTAATGGCGACGATGAGCTCATGGAAGAAATAACCTTGAACGAACTTTCCGTCCAACCCAAGTCTACCCACATTCTGGTATGCACTGCACCATGATTGGGAGTTCGTTATGCCTTTGAGAGATCGTCGGATTGCACTTGAGTACAACAAATGAAGCCTGTCACTAATCATTTTTTTCGACACCACGTTTGGCTAGATGATGGTGATTTAGTACAGTAATGGAGAAGCCCTACATGTTTCATTCTTTTTGCAGTCTCAAATTTGATCTCTGTGAGAAGACACACTCAAATAGTAGTGCACAGAATCCCAAACAATAAGGTTTCATCCGGCCACTTCCCTAATAAATTTGGTTTCTTTTTGAGTGCACATGCTGCTGACCTTTAAGAAACATGTTATACTCAAAAAGTGATGTTATAGAAATTAAAGGACTTTATCGGAGTTCCTGATTTTGGTCAAAGTACCCCCACGTCGATTCGAGTGCGATGTAATAATCGGAAATCACACATCGCAATAACTTGTCAGAAATGGATTTGGTTTTCCCACGGAACCCACTGACTGAACGCGCTGTTAAATCCATGTTTCATGGTTGAAACACATTTTTCCTTTGTTCTGGAGGAAGTAGGTCAGAAATGTGCGTTTTTCCATGCACTAGATCGCACAGGAAGTCTCTCCCTCATTAATTTAGGGTCAAAACTAAGATGGTGGACATATGTTGAAAGTTAATATGAACAAAAGAACATTTCTCTTTGGGACTCCACTTCACTGGTTTGACGCCCGTTGATAAATGTTCTTACCGTCGGGCGCCTCAGTTATTCACGTCGATTTAAGTAATAGCTAGTTATTTCTTCCGGTGCACCAAATTATCGAAAACACAGTAAGCATCACATCGGTTAGCTAAACGATAAAGCCTACGTCCTTTCGTTTCCTCCTTTCTTTCAGCGAGTTTCAGTGGACCAGACAAACGCGAAGAAAGCATATGCACAAGGTAAATATGCAACCATCGCGAGATTGATAAACTTCAAACCTAGAAAGCATGGCTCCTGCCTTCCTGCAAATCCTATCACACTTTTCTGTCCTTTTTTAGGTGATCAGGAAAGTGCTCATTCCTTTGGATTTCTGCGAGGATAACCAATGGGACTTGTTCTGTTCCACGATATAAGTGCCGTCTTGTCATAAAAGCATACTCCATGTTTCCAGCATAAACACTTTTTACTTGTGTGAACCAGCTTTCTTTTTTGTACAGTGGGTATAACTCGGCTGCGAAAACAAATTCTCCTAACTACTCAGTGGAAAAGCGGTAGTAAGTCGTGTTCCGTGAAAACACTGAACGGGCTTAGGAATGTAAATTTTGATGTAAATCGCAGTCATGCAGGGATTTGTGCATTTTAACTTCATGCATCTGTTTAGTATTTGGTGATCCTGTGTAAATTTTGGGACTTAAAACATGCTTTAGCGTAAAACAGCTGTACGGCTGAACAAGAAATACAACTGGTATGGACAGAGGCAACAGAAAATCTAATTCACCTTGGTGCTCCCGCGCTTCAGGAGCGTACAGTGCTTAAAATAGCAATTTTTATTGACAAATTTTATTGACAAATCTCGCTTTGTAAACGAGATGCATATGGGAATTTTGCTCCCCTGTCCAACAGTCTGTAATTGTTAAGTTGGTGTTCTCGAATAGACAACTCTGCAGCGGAGGCATTCTTCCTTTCACGAATAGCAACTCCGTCACAGGGAATGTAGCTTTAAGGTTCTAGTGTGTGGTTTTCCCTATTTGTATGGTGCAACATTAAACAGGGTACGGGAGACTTGGGTTTTGCGTTCAGGCTCTTTGTTGTGAAAGTGCAGAGGCAATCAGTTGGATATCCTATTTTTTCTACGCACCATATGGGTGTCTTAAAAGTTCCATCAGAAGCTTCATCTTACCAAAGACCTACCAGAAGCATACTATTTAGCTAGGTATGGTTGCTGTAGGCTTCTAAAAATGGGAATATACGTTGTTAAGTGAAAGTAATGAGACTGTTTGCTCACTTCAAGGAAACGTGTATTATGTGTTTACCTTAGTAACCTTGATTTTTAGTTTAAAGAAACTGTTTTAAGTTAATATTTACCAAAATGTAGATGGTTTTGTTCATGAAGTTTCAAGCAATTTTAAGAATGACCGCAGAACAACGCATGGGCTTATCCAAGCCGATAGATAGAGTAACCTGACTCATTACCGGTTGATCAGTTTGAACATAATTTTCAAGTAGGCACAAAACATGATTCTGTACAGTGCATCACCTGCATTGCAATTTGTGTATTAACCATTTTCCGGAGGAATAATTTAGGACAAGAGGGTGCTTTCTTGGAACAAGATTTATAAAGCTTTAACCTTCAAACTTTCAACGCAATCCCCTTGGTTGTATATCAGACTCAATTTCGAAGAGCTCACCTGCCAGCTTTGCATGATCTCTGTGGTCTTTATAAATTTTTATTTAATATCTAAAAGCAAGTCACGACGCGGCGAACGAGCGAGCCCTTGTATCCTAACTCACCTGTAAAGTTTGAGTAATGCACACTTTTGCATGCCCCACGGTGGTTGTCCTGGGTATCCCAGCTTCGCTGCTTAGTATTATAAAGAAGTTACTTCCGTTTATAAACTTCTCAGCTCCTAACATTGCACAGCTCGAAAAGAATCCCCAAAGCATGCTTTCAGCTGTTTGTGCAACCTTTTACATTTTTAAGCCGCAGATGCCAGATATAGGGCTAAATTGTCTGCACTGAATGAGGTCAGACAGCGTAACTCTGCAAAAGTAGATTTTGCACTTCTCATTGGTGCGGGACGACACGGTGACGGGTATCGATTAACAAATTACTATCTTGCATCGCATTATTTTAAAATATTTTTGGCAGCGTCCTGCAAAATGAATAGGTCTCCTGGTTGTAAATACTGCTCAATTACTTCAAGCAAGACGTGCCGTTTATAGGCTACGCTTTTGAAGGCAAAACTGCAACCTAAGAGTGGAAAAACGACAGCAGTAATCGACAAGACTTCATGTTTTTAATGTAAATAAATGTCAAATCGCGATCTTTATGAAGTTTGAGTTTTACTCACGCATCTCTTGTCGTCTCCTGGGCTGCAGGATGTGAAATCTAATTGTCCTGCAATGCCAGCTCACCATGTTGGCGCAAACGTTTCGTCATTAGACGCATGGTCAAATGAATACAGAAAAAATATCCAGTGCGCAGGCTACCCTGTTGACATGTTTAAAGAACAACATTTCTATTCAGTTTGTGATATACTAAACCCAAAATTGAATGTATTTGTTATTGCTAACCAATATACCCCAACTTTGCTTCAGTGAACTTGAGTAAATCTGACTGAACCAAAAATCATCCGTTCCGGCTTGAAACCCACGAGAAAAAAACAAAGTTTCTTGAAAAATCACACCGACTTTTGGATTCCGGTACGCTTTCGTTTGCTCCTCTGACAGTGTTAAATAAGAAATTGTGGAAAGTCACAACACGGGAGGTAGTGATTGCGAACCAGAACCAAAAGTTTTCCGCTCAGGAGATTCAACATGAAACCCCGATAACGTCATTTTACATCCGCCGGTTGTAGGAAAACAGGAATCTGATAACCGTGGATGTGCCTTGTCGAATCATGACACTGCTTGATGAACTGGGCCTAGATTTCATTCGCATATATGGAGTTGGTTTTCGACTTAACCAATGACAAGCCACTTACTAGAAAAACTGGAGCGGTTGTAAGTTGAATAAAACTCGAGTGCAGTGCCAACATAAACAACGCAAAAGTCTCATCGTGAACTCACAGGAGGAATACTCAGTAGAATGCCATTTGGGAGGAAATGTTCGAAACCAGAGACGCCAGTATCCACCGAAAATACTGAGAATCATCCAGCTCGATCTGCGGTGGAAATTCGCTTGTCACTTTTGTCCATTCCGGATGCCGGCACTCTTCAAAATGTGACGAATTCAACTAATGATACAGACCCAAATTTTCTAATGGTTCCGCGAATCAAGCGTCCCAAAGGATCAGTAACATTCATAGATGGTCGGTTCCGTGATCAGTGGAACAAAAAGGCAGACTTTTTGTTGTCTGTCATTGGTTTCGCAGTGGATCTGGCTAATGTATGGCGATTTCCGTATCTTTGCTACAAAAATGGTGGTGGTAAGTCCCACCTTGTGCCCACGTTGATTTTTCCGACAGATAAGGTCATTGTTATTGGCGTGTTTGAAGAAGTGTCTGAAATTTCCACCCTAATACCAGTTAATGCTACATAAGTCTGTCGGTTTTGTGGAAGCGCTTTTTGTTTTGAGTTGTTTAAGAAAGTTCCATCAATATACCAAAGGAGATGGCCATGGAAAATACGTTGAAATCAAAGAGTCAAAGAACTAAATGAAGCAAAGCCTCCTGCTCTCGTCTGCACATTGATATCCATGGGTGAATCTTGCCGTAGCAACTTTGTGTTGTTATGCCAGGTTTTACAGTCACTCGTCGTAGACACAATCGTCCGGCTATGTGGTCAAGTATTCAACGGACTTGCACGTACGTCCCGTACTCAAATTATGCGATTTAATGTAGGCAAGCAAAGGTCAGAGATTAGCTCCCCCGCCTCTCATAAGAATAGCTCAAAAAATACGAAAAACAGTCTTGTCCAAATGATGTTGTTAATGCTGTGACATTACACTCAAACCGGGTTCTGGTTCTGAGGAATTCACTCAAAACTGTTCAATCACCAGGAAAATGTATTGCTTCCAAATGATAATAGTTGTCATTTAAGCTTTAAAAGCACTTTCTATGAAGAAACATGATTAACATACTATCCTCAAGGTAGCACTTACGGACCTTAGAATTAAGCAGATGTGTGCGGGCCTATACGAGGATTTCGATTTTGCTGACGGCATACGAATTTTCGACAGGACGGCTGAAGGTGTATTTATTGCGACGTGTTGTACCGTTGCTATGGTCGTGTCCTGGAGATTACTCTAATATCCTATTACTTCCATCCAGAGTAAATGCAATAAACCGAGTGTTTCTTGTTTTTATTTATCCAGTTACATGAGTTAAAGCAGGACATTTCAACCAAAGACTTGAAACTCCATATGAATTGACACTTAACAGTCAAGAGAGTAATCCTAGTTTCCCCAAAGTGTTCAATAATAAAAAGCCGTCTGGCAAGCAAAATCCAAAGTTGATGCCACTTTTCGGCCTAGAGTGATAGGAAAATTGATTCTGGAAGCTGTAGAGAAAATGTGCGAGATGCTTTTAAAGAATCAATTTTGCAGAAATTTTTATGACGCATCAAAATGATTCTGTTACATGTAAAATCATTCCAACAGATCGGAACACGGACTGATTCGCTGGGATATTTAACGGCACTCCCATAGGGCGTCATCCAAAACTTTAAACCGGACAACAAAATGCCTTTTTCGTGGGCTCTAGTGGCACTAAAAATAAGGCTTTATTCAACCAAACGATTTTTCCGTCATTTTCTCCTTCCATAGTCAGGAGCACGTCATTAAGATGTTTTGAATCCCGGTGAGCATTCTGCTTTGTTGCCTGTAAAAATACATAACCAATATATTTTTTCTAGACACCAACTTTAATATGAGAAGCATTTGAAAAACGGATCAACCAATTACCACACAAAATACTCTAGTTGAAAGGACATTTCTAATTAGTTGCTTCAATTATGCCTTAAACCTTACTTTGACTGCCGGCCTATGAATATATTCACCTGCTGTTTCCTTCTCTGTGGTTATTTAACCCTTCTTAATCATCTGCTGAGTCGATAAGTCAAACGTGTCAGTGATGAATCCATGTTGTGTGCGTTTTCAAGCAAATTCTTGAGATCGTCAAGGAATTGTCAGTTTATTTTTATCCTATTATAGCATGAAGCAGAGTACGGATCACTTACTGGTTTGCTCACTTTTACGTCTGCCCTTAACACACCCTAGCTGAAAGTAAGTGGAACTTTACATCGCCAAAGGCCCCTGTTTGTTTAATCAACAGGCAAATATCATCACCTGTAGAGTGCACAGAATTCAGCTGAAGAATAACATGCCGCTGCTGAGTCAAGGTGGGTAGTCGGCTCGGTATAATGCTAGAATTTCAGGACCATCTATAGTTTCAAACTAATCTGGGAATTACTGAAAGATCCACAACAGTTTTTCTTATTGTGTTATGCAAAAATTTCAACCCTGAATCTCTGAAATGCGAGGCTAGGAATCTATCACTATTTGAACAGCGAAAAGTATGACATTTGAAATGACGTATTGGATATTCCCCATTCCTCTAAAGACTATTCGGTAACAATCCCGCCTGTTTGACTTGGTTGAACCATGGAACAAATTTCGGTCCTACTCAACATCGCAGCTTTAAGGCCTTTGGTCGTGCGGGATCAGTGATTCCATCCCGATTAAACCGGCATTTGTAACGTAGATGATTGTAAGGTATTCCAGAATGCTCGTTTGACCGGGACCAAGAATAAAGTTTTGATAAAAATATGAACCTCACTCCACCGGTAAAATGTCCGCTTGCTAAACACAACAGCGGATTTAGATCACGAGTAATAAGCGTCCTGCTGGTGGTTGATTGCCGTTGATCTGTTCGCCGAGCTTGGCAATTGGCTTGCAAAGGCTTTGTCTCCAGGCGAGATATCGTCATTACGCAGAGCAACTAATATTTCGACACATTTGCAATAAGAGTCTTAAAAGAACTAGTCAGTAAAACAAAGGACATCTGTTAATGAGATAGATTACTGAAGTGAATGCCAAGAGAAATACACTAGATTGGCGGTAAACTTGCAAACGCAAAATCCCCACTCCGCACACACCATGGTTTCTTCCAAATTTTTGCCGTCCAAGGTATTTGACAGTACCGATTTCTCTGTAGACACCAGTGAGGCACTCGTCTAAGGATTTCTTCATTAATCAATAAAAATAATCGTCGATCAAATGAGTGTTGAGTCGAGGAATAAAAAGATCTCGAAGAATACACCGACACATCCTGAGTGTCCATGAATTAGGAGAGTTGCATAAAGTTTTCGGTATTCCGAAACTAACGAAATGCCTGGTGTATAGACACCCATGTTTTCAGTACTAATAATGAATATGTCTGAGGGTTTTTGGATCCACTCAGGTAATAACCTATGAATACATCAAAAACCATGCTTATTCCCCAGCTAACGTCAAGCCGTTTACACGGACAGGCGGATAATCAGGTGAGTAACCTTTAACGAATAGTAGTTAGTCATATGAATAAGTAAACTATTTGGACGGACAGAAATTTAATGTATTTTTAGTCTTCGGCCAACCTAGGAGAATTGCTCGATTAGAAAGAGAGTCTAGCTATCGCTGAGTATACGTCACTTCTGGTTTGATCACGCCGGAGTTTTACCACCAACTCGAACCAGCCGAATCCTTTATCAAATCCTTTGTCTGCTACCTTGCTGCCGTTTGGGTCAAAAACAACCATCCACACAAACACTCAGTGCGCTGGTATCCGTCCCTGATTTTCTTATCACACGAAAAACTGCGCCAAATGACAGGATAATTCTAGACCGGTTTTGCGCCAAGCCGCCTCTGAAACCAGCTGGAAGACTTTTGCCAGCCAACGTATGAATGTCACAGGGTAAACAGCGGTTGGTAGACGACAGTAATATGCCCCACTCACTGGTTCGAAACTGCCAAGAAATATGAGGATAACCGAGCAGGTGAAACCTATCGATCTTGATGCCTTTAGATTGTACACCATCAGTAATCAGTGGTCCATACAATGGTTGTCGCCAAACCACCTGCAGTACCGTTGTTGGGGTGGCTCTGATTTGGGGCTACCGAAAGATCCATGGAGCAAATATGGAAAACTACCATCCATTAGGGAGTAATAAGAAGTACGGAATAGACAAAACTGCAGTAAAATGCATAAAATGATACAATGGCCTAATCAATAGCACATAGCAGGAGCCTACAGAGGTGTTCCATAGTAGGTTTTGGCAAGTTTTGGGCATGGTTCCGCGAATGGCTGCGAAGAAACCACACTCACAAGACAAAATGAAAATATACAATGCTTCCAATCACAGTGCCACTTTGAAAGCTAAAAAGAGAAGGGTATAATGCATCGCAATGCTAATGTTTTTACGACATTAGTGATATCCGTTTACTAGAATCCACAGGTTGGTATGTTAATTATTAATTTAATAGAATGCAGAAAATATAAACGACATACATTGATTCAACAATAAAGTAAGATAGGCGAGCCGGTTTTTCCCTATTTATGGGCAAGTAGGTTAACGACGTTTCAGACACAAGTAAAAACTAGGTAAAGTGGTTCAAGTGGATGGGATGCATCTCAGCAGAACGTACTAATTTTTTTTTCAATTTTTAAAGTTTAGCTTTCCAATAAGAACTATGAACCCAATAGAGCCGAATAATCTGAATTTAGGGATCTCTCCGTATATTTTCAAGTATTTATAACGTGAGAGTTTTGGAGCGGGTTGAGGGTTGCAACAAAGCGGCCAACCTATGGGAAATGTCATTATCATGGAGGTGCTCTTAAATAATGATAACTTGATAGCATATTTCTGTTTGTCCCAGGTGCTTTTTTAATTCCCTACACACTGATGCTGGTATTTGGCGGGATTCCGTTATTTTACATGGAGTTGGCTTTGGGACAGTACATTCGCAAAGGAGCAATCACATCTTGGGGACGCATCTGTCCACTCCTCAAAGGTAAGTTCATACCTGAAACCCTTCTTGGGTGAAATTTTTCCGGTATCTGTTCAATAATAATTCATATTCTCCGTAGTCAACTTACATTTAGCTGGTTTCACAAAAAACCGGTCTATTCTTTTTGGCGTTTTCAACACAGGTGTGGGATACAGCGTGGTTTTGGTCGCGTTTTATACGGATTGGTTCTACAACATGATAATTGCGTGGTCTCTCTACTACTTTGGCGCGTCTTTCACCACCCAACTACCTTGGATAGACTGTGGACACTATTGGAATACAGAACGTTGTGTTGACACGCACTTGTCGGCAAACTTAAGCAACTCCAGTGAAATTCAGCCCCGGATGAGTGGCAACTCAACGTTTCCGGTGGAAGAGTTCTTCCAGTAGGTTTATCAAGTTTGCGTGATCTGTACAGTCAGACTAATTTATGATCATTTTTTACCAAGCATTGGCTGATTTATAGATCAACAATGAGCAGCAGCGGGTGTAGCAATTCAACCTGTTTGGCTTCTTTTTAGATTACGAATTTTTACCACTGGTGGGTTAATCATATGACGTCTTTTTATTCTCTAGCAATCTGCGGCTCATATTTCAATATGAATATATAATTGGACTTCTGAAGCTATTTAACAAAAAATTGCCCGATCCTTTGTGGAATGGTATATTTGATTCATCTTGATTAATGACGAAGGGATGGTGAACATCAGCCAACATGCCCTACTTGTTTGATCGCCAAATGTCATAAACGCATTGTCATAATCTAATGACCCAGTGTTCAGAAAACTGTTTTAACTTTGTAGTTTACATGTCCCACTAGTTCTGACAACTAAAACCCCTTAAAAACCGACTAAACAAGTAAGTTGGCACGAATACTAACTGTCCCGTACTTTACAGGTCCTTTACTGCCAACTGTGTGTATTCAGCACTCAGCCTCTGCTTTTTACACGATCCCGCAGTATGCGCTCCAAGAGGGTCCTATTCACATTACTACATTAATCCAGCTTTAGTTAGTCAGAGATGCCAGAAGAGAATAAACCGCTCTATCTAGAACCACCAAATTAGTCTACCCATAGTAGAATTCCGCTGAGAAGGCGAAGAATAATCCAATATCTGAGAATCTGCATTATACTTCAGAATGGTTAAAAAATTCCTACAAAGTATACAACCAGGTTGATCTACGAGAAGCGTTCCATAAAGTGCACTGTACGACAGAATCGTACTCACTTTGTATTCACCTATTAAGGCAAGAAGGACACATGACGAGACTTTCCAACAGCATATTTCATTGAGTATGGAAAGCAAGCCTTTGAAGTTTGATATAATGAGGATTTTGCACCATTCTTACCGGTTCTCAGCTGCCATTTCACTCACTTTTGTCTTCAATAAATAAATGTTTCAAACCTGGCTAGCCACATACACTGAAAGACGATTTGTTGCCAACATCCTGCGATTCATGTTGCCTTCTATCCAGCGAGTTAGTGGTAAACCTTGTGCAAATCTCAGGCGTTGCACTAAATCAGTAGTAGTTGGCTACTTTAAATTCTTGACAAAGCTGGTGGACAGCCGGTGTCGTACATAGACTCCAAAAAGCCGCTCCTAAACATAGCAAACTGAAGGTCAACAAATCGTGATGCACCATTTTATACTTTGATGGGCTCCACACAATATTAATGAATTCTCAACTTGCATACTGGAAACTTCCTGGGCCGGGGAGTTTCTAGACCAAGTCTACCATTAATTGATATGTATAAAACAAAAGTATTCTACCGGTGTTGAACGGATCTGAAAAGTTATCAGACGCTTTAAAGTGTTCCGTATAAAACACATGACAAAAGACGAATTACGGGACAAAATGTAGCATTTATGACTTCAACGGACGAAAACAGGTTTTTATATGACCCGGCTCACGCACTTATAATTTTGTACCTTTCGCTTGAGGAAAATCATCTAAAAGTAGATAATTTTCAGCCAAACTCGGGAGTCAAAAAGGATCTTTTAAGCAGTTGGTAATTTTTGGAGTCAATATTATTGTTACATGGTAATCATTAGATAAAATAACTGAAGGTGGAATGCACATCCTTCATGTGCCACTATGGGTCTAATGAATAAGGCTCGAATGAAGTCACTCTTAGTGTGTTCTTTGTCTATTCATTGCATGCAATTTCTTTTACTTATACCAAACAAAGTTTCGGTCAAACTCTGGGGGCTTATTTTATGTACGTTTTAACGACGCAACTGCTACTTAATGACAATTTAGGATTTAATCCACTCCAGTCAGAACACTTTAAACTTGAACTTGTAGCCTTATGAAGTGAAATTCTTAAATACTTGAAGCTTTGGATGACCGGTTCTTGTCCTGGCTGGGGCAATATTGAATGCCTGTGCTTTTCCGGGGTGAATAAAAATAATTTCCTTCTAATACGCAACGCAAGAAAGAAGTGGTTTTACCTTTTGTTTGGAACAGATCGTAATGCAACTGAGACATGAGGAAAACTTGGATTTATTTTCTTACCATATGATACTCTGAGCCACCAGTCACAGTCACCTGTTTCACAAAAATTCCCTGAATGATTTCTTTGATGTAGTTACTTTTTCACTAAATCAATAATTTTTCACCATTGTCAAAATCACGTTGACGCCAAAACCTTTGGTAAAAGATACTTGAGGGCTAGCGTTCTTTGGTTGCAGTATTTAACGCAAAGCGTAGCGAAATCATTAAGAACTAGTCGTAAACATTTTTCTGTAATTCAGTAACTTGCAACAGAACTGGATGGTGCTTGCGGAAAGACTAACAGTTTTTTTGATATGTCACACAAAACTCTGGGTTTCAGGTTATTGGGTACACATATTAGAGTTCAACTGTGCTGCAAATGACCTGATGATTTTTGCATTCAAAAATTCTTTGACGCAATCTAGTTGCCAGCGGTTGTTCAGGTTGCACGATGTTGCAAATTGTTCATACTAACGGTTTTCAAATTTGGTCCATCACTCGGCCTACGCTGAGCGCTATAGCTTGAAAACATCACATGCTTAGGAAGACGGTGGTTTTCAACGGTGTTCTTATCAACGGTGGCTGATCAAGTTACTTGGCTCAACACATCACGTAGTACTTTATCAGCTCCTGGAAAAAGGTTCAAGCCTCATTGGTGAGTTCAAGCCAATTTTGGTGAGTTACTCGTCAATCCGGTATTTCAATTGTTGCGGTGATGACGGAGAAATCCCTATGACATGTGTTCTCATTGTGTTAAGAAGCAAAAATGGTGCATTAAAAGAAAGCGTTTTGCCGTGTAAATTTAGACCACCGAAAAGTTAGAAGTGTGGTCAACGTGTCGCATGTTTTGTTATTTTGGCTACGGTTCAACACGTACTTTTGTGATTCTAACGGCAAACATTATGAGTGAACAGCACACATAGAAAAAATGGTGGGCAGCTCAAATTTCTTGCTTCAAGCAAACCATTTCTGCATTAAATGGGACTAAATTGTAGTTCCCTACGAGTTGATCTCATTCCATGACCACCGTTGTTCTCACAATTTTTTCTATGCTTCCCCAGCCTCAAGGTGCTAGGGCGGACAAACGATACAAACTTGGGTAATTTGGGACGTGTCCAATGGCCGGTCATTTTGTGCTTCGTCGCGGTGATGGTCATTTGTTACTTCAGTCTATGGAAAGGAATACATACATCTGGAAAGGTAAGGTATACCGTTTCAAAAATATAAACCATCCGTATATCGGAAAAGAGCCGAGATCAAGACTATAAAAACTTAGAAGAAACTATTCAAGAACACAACTATCCTATTTGAATTCATCAGAGCAACTTTGTTTTGGTCTGAGCAGATGCAGGTTATTTGGACACCCCAAAAGATCTTCACATAGACGATCAGTTGAACGTCACCTTGGTGAGAACACCTGAAAATTGGGCACCTAGACTGAGCCATCTTGACCGATGGTCCAAAAGGACAACGCGACTCCACCAATTCCCAGATGATGATCCGGACCAGCAAAACCAGCGCTTTACTCCCGAGTTTGAACCAAATGTAAAGTTTGGTGAATTACCAAAATCCGAACCGCAGTGGCCGGCCAACACTGGTTGAAGTTTTAGAGGACAGTACACAACTGGCCAGTTGCAAACCTTACGCGCAGGGCAAAATCTGTGATCACAGTAAGCCACTGACTCCAATTAAGATTCGAACAACGCAGGCGGCTGAACATGTCAAGGATTGTTAGCCGTTATCAGTTGGTTCAGTCATGGTGGTGTGGCACCCAGCTCCGGCACCAGCCTCGGGCTTTTCGTTGAGGCACAGGCTTTAGCTGTCAACCCCCCTAAGTTGAAAATTGCCAACAAAACAATATATTAGGGCCGTATTGATACTCCTAGCATCTGTGGATTCCCTACCGTCAAGGTGATAAACGATGTACCAGTGGTTTCAATAACACTGTCGTCAGTGATACTTTTGTTTTTGGAAAGCTTCATGTAAGTATGCAAAAAGCAATAGAACAACCCAATCCGATTACTAAATTTCAATAATTGGGTAAGGTAGAGACTTAGACTGCCAGTCTTACTAAGGCCTTGCAAGTCCGTATGGTTGTGGATGAAATAGAGAAACTGGGTTCCTTTAAAACTCTGCGCATTTTGCAACATTAAAACAAGTTATATCTCAAATCATAAGTCCTAGGCAAAATGTTTTAATCTTACCTGAAGCCTATCCTATTAGCGGAGGTCTGGTTGTCTCTGAGTTAGAGATTCACGGTTTTAGGATTTGAGTTCTGATTATTCGTCTCAAATAGCATAATAACTGGAAGTGACTTTCCATTCACTTACTCCAAATTCGTCATGACTAGTTTTTTGGCAAATCGTTGCTCAAGACCTGATCTATCAATCGATGCAAAGAATTCTGCGTCAGCATTGAGGCCATATAAAACGTTTGGTGCATGATATTACAAAGTTTCAAAGCCGCAACGATTCTACTCTTACAACCATGAGGTACTTCCGTCAAACCAAAAAAGAAGGCCAGGACCGCCGACCACGCAAATACGACTTACCGACTTGAATCAACAAGAATGCTGGGGTGTCTTGTATCACCATGAAAGTAATACATGATGAAATTTAACTCTGAAACCAGTATCGTCGTCACTATCTTTGAACTCAGACGAAAAGTTAATCACACTTTTCTTAAGTTCGTGAGGTTCCTTTCCATTCGAAAAATGATGTTTTGCGATCAACCCACAGACGTACCTTCACTTATGATCTATGAACGCGTAAGCATATACCAAGAATTTTGCGCTGAGAATGACACAAACATTAGATTCACAAAGAAAATCATTAGTGCAGGATTTCGGCAATTAATTTGGAAATTACCAAATGAAACAAAAGAATGTACCATTTGTGATAAAAATTCAAACGACTTTATTCCCATCGTATTTCTCGTAGCAAAGACTACGTCTAGAAACACTGAAGGTCAAAATCACAACAAGGAAGAACAAAGTAACTCAGGTTTGAGCAGTGTGTACGCAACAGAACACCATTCGTCACTGTTTTGCAATTTGACTGATAGCCAGCTGCAAACAATTCAACGAGATGGTCTTGTTCAGCTTAGAGGTTCTGAATCAAGAATATTTTTGTAATATCACAGCTAATGCTTAGGCTATTGACAGGTTAACTCCACATCACTTTAATAACCTAAACAGTTCACCGTGAAAGTAGAAGAATTGACAGCCTTAAATTTCTGGGGGCCAAGTTTGGATTAAATATATGGAATAGAAAAAATTAATTAATCGTCTATCGTAATAGAATAGCCCGTTAACGGAGAACTCCAAAGATGACTCACTACTGTAGGCTGCCCACAATGAGCATTTTTCACAATATATCGGAAGAACCAACGCCCCAGCTTCCTAGAAGATTGTAGTTTGTTCCCCGAGGAGTTTTGTTGCTCTTTGGGAATTGCCGTTTACCTGACCACTCATCAAATAAACATAGAAATATAAGAGAATTCCAAGGGCCGTATTACACCTTTGGAAAGCATAGGTTATGAAGCGTAGACAGACGAATGAACGGCCCTCAAACTTATTGAAAACTAGCTTAACACTGGTCTAAGTGGAAGGTTAGAAATATCTGGCTACTATGGCGTAAATGATAACCAACTCAATTACCCTATTCCTAAAACCCCCCGTATAAATTACTTACTGCAGTATGTTTGTGTGCCAGTTAACAAGCGGAGAAACCTGTATTAAACACAGCCTACAGGAACTCCTTAGTTTCTTCTCAGTCTGCTACTGTTTGAATCAGGCACACATAGGATATTACGAAATCTCTCGTATTCCGAAAATCTCGAGGATAATGTAGACAATAATGGTGTTCCCTAAATAAGCCTCCAAGTGCACGGACAACTTGAATAAACGTCATTTAGCTCATTGCGGTTACTTTAAAGCAATAACCACAACCTGATGTAAGTATTAGACAAACTCATTACAAATAGCAACGTAGTGATATTACAGCGCGAACCCAGCAAGGGCACCTTGGAAAATTTATCAGAAATTATTTCACAAACGTGGCACACTCCGATATTTATAAAAGCATTATGCTTGTGTTCAATCAAGCACGTTAATCCTCACTCGGAAAAAGTACAATTTTCTACAAGTACACTTTCAATGTGGTGGCCTTTTTCAAGTTTGGTTGTGATGTTGGCGCTAACCTTTTACGTGAGATGATTTCCACCAGCTAGCGCGATAATCTCATGTTCCGAAAAAGAGCTGGATCTTCAAGCAATTTTTACTTTTTTCCAGGTGGTATGGTTCACTGCAATTTTCCCATACGTGGTGCTGTTCATTCTACTGTTCCGTGGTTTATCCTTGGACGGGGCTTTGGATGGAATACGATACTACATTGTACCAGACATTAACAAACTTAGAAGCGCGGAACCATGGGTTGATGCCGCAACACAGGTTTTCTTCTCTCTAGGTCCAGGTTTTGGAGTCCTTATGGCCTATGCTTCTTACAACGATTTTCATAATAACGTCTATAGGTAAGTGTTTTACAAATAGCTTGCATTCGGACAAAGCAACGTGGTAAAAAATGTATCCAACTTACAAGTGCATAAGTGTTCTACTGATAATTAGACGGTATTAGTACTCACGACCAAAAGCAAGCAACCCTGTTCTATCAATGACAGTGCTAATTTAATAGATCTAGTCACCCGTGAACTGGTTCAACCAAAATCACTTAACATTTAACACGTTTATATTTCGGAAATCGCACCACTTAACTTGAAACCACATGTTCACATGTGTCCTTAATGCAACAGAACTGAACTCAGTGATAATCAGTGTACTGAGTCAACCCAATGTATGCATGCGACTTCATAAGCATGACTTCTGGACCAGCAGGACGATCCTGCAGTTTAGAACACGCAGTAAGCAGGTGTCGCCAATATTGCTGGGTAAGACGTGTAGCAAACATACCTCCGTGTGTTTACTTACATTATCGATCCTCCTCCAATGAATCCCATAGACTATGTACCCACTTCGTGCACCTTCACATATTCAGACGAGATCCCAACTTACGAAACCAGATTTGGATCGTGGGAGCGTTTCGAAACTGAATTATTCCACCAATGGAAATACACTTCACATAGGTTTTGGCCTACATTTTCGAAGAATTTTGTTAACAATAGGGAAAAACAGGTTTTGGCTTTACGTAATGCGCTACTCATAAGGTTGCTGAAAATTCTTCGACAGCCCACGACCGGTTTCGCCCTTCTTGGGGCTCATCAGGTAGGCGCATTACGTATATACATGTATCGCGATATCTCAAATATCGTAGCAACTGGAACATGAGGCGACCTGGTGCAGCAAATTCAGTTGCCTGGATACATCAAAAACGGGAGATTCAGCTGGGTTACAGGTGAGTCTCTCGCAAAAACCAAATTGATTTGCAAATTAGTGTATTTCTCGGTGTTTTGGCTTTCTTCCAAATTGCACAATTGCTTCATTTCTTTCCGAGCATAATAAACCAACCACGCGCACGCGTACACGCACACGCACACACAGAGCTAAGGCACACCCAAAACGCTGATCGCATCTGACTGCCAACTGATTTCAGGAACAAACCAATCAGAAGACATAACAGTGGACCCAAATGACCCTGCACTTGACTCGTATTCGAGAAAATGCAGAAATTCTTAAAAAGAACTGTTCATGCCAGCCGAAACGTCGGATTATTTCACTACGTTGCTCGGAGTTTCAGCTTCCCATTTTATATACCATATGGAGCTCAAACTGTTTAACAAGACCCGAGTCGAGTTTGGCTCGGAACTCGTAAGCCTTGTAAACGATCGGATTTCCGTTCTTTTTGCCATTGTTTAACGGCCCTAATAGGTTTTTTTGCCATTGACTGGCATTTGTAAAATCGATACCTTTCGACCAGAATGACCCAGCTGGCTTTATTTTGAAAACGTTCTCTTGGGAGTCAAACTGTCATGAGGAAAGTGAATTTGGAACCAAGCCGTTCCACGATTTCTTGATAGTTCTTCAATGCAACTGTTTTGAAGTGCAGAACGGTAGTGTTATTGCTTTGTTAACCTTGTTATATATGAGTTCAAATGTAAACTCTTCCCAATATTGTCGGCCTGGATATTGATTGACTGTCTCACATTCTGGGAAATAAGGCTACCATAGTAGCCGCAGATAGAGCTAAATGATTGGGAGGAACTCTGTTGGTTTTCAGTGATCTTCCCATACTACTTTTTTGATATTATGTTTCGCTCCATTAGACGCAGTCTGTTACCTAATGGAGTTATTTCCCCTCCGGACACTTTAATAGGTTGTTTACGATTAGAATCGTGCACGGAATTGCTAACCATATAACGAGTAAATTATACACTTCCCCACACTATCTTATCGTTTTTCGCAACGCTGGCTACTGGATTCAGTTGAAGTTACCTACCAGACCGTCTGCTGCCATATAAATTCTGAGATTAACCTAATGAAACTGTATTCATACGGTACACAGAGTGTTAGCTGAGCTCGCAATGTTTATTCGGATTTCGGCATGTCACGTGTTCACCTTCAAATTTACTTTTCTTTTTTCCGCTGTGATTTACAGTAGTTCAGTCACTGTGCTCTTCGTTTCTGTACGCTGCCACTGAAATATGTTGATCTGCTATTTACCTCCAAATATTCTCTGACTGTGGTGGAATGCAGTTGTCTATTTCGCTCGATGAAAATTTTCTAAACTCCACTCAATGTACGCCTGTGTGCACCAAATTCCGAATTTATTCTGTAAGCCGGCAGAACCGCTAGCATGATCAAGGTTACTGAATCACTGGTGTGCATTCTCTACTCCTAAAGAGTCCTTTGTACAAAATAGAAGCCACCGCTTAAATTTGACACGAATCTACCAGAGAACCTTATTTTCAAGAACACTGCAGTACCATTATGGTTTTGAAATCCCACTGGGGTATGTCAGTGGCGCGAATGATTTTGGTGACATAATGATTTCGGTGTGCAATGCACTGGCCTTAGACGAATGAACAAAGACTAGGGTGGAATTCCAACTAACAGTGTTTACGCCAATTGTATTATCCACGGTAATTTCGAGTAAATTCTTTTGTTAGAAATATCTTTACAAATTTAGATGCACGATTGTCTTGCTGGATGTTATTACCTTATCTCATCGCTCGTGTTTTCACCACCTAGCTCGAAGTCTAACAACCGCAGCTGATTCCACGTCGTTTTATTTTATTACCCCCAGGGACGCATTGGTCGTGGCAACCATTAACTCACTCACTAGCATGTTGTCCGGCTTTGTAGTCTTCAGCATGCTGGGGTATATGGCGAACAAACGCTCTGTTCTAGTCTCCGACGTCATCCAAGATGGTAAGTTTAAGTCTGTTCACATACTTAAACGTCCAATCACTTTCATTCTTCGAATGTGTGAGACGCGTGATTTGTGCGGAGTTGAAAAATTGCCTGCAGCTTATTCAGATTAAATAACGTAGTTTACAGACGAACAACATTCAAAAAAGAGATTTTCATTCCTTGCACATCTACGACAATTTCGTGTGTGCCAAGAGAAGCGAGAACTTTTCCAGTCAATCAGACGGATTAACATCATTGGACCCCACAGTTATGTAAGCTGCGCTAAATGCATTTTTATTCTTGTGACAATGTTCTATGAACCAACATCTAGGCAAACCCTATTTCGATAACAATCCCACGGAGGTGAACTTGTTTTGACTTTTTACGATATTTCACAGGTAGTTACAGAAATAATTTCGCATCGGTAAAGAAGAACCTTTTACTTATCCGCCACTGCGTGCGCTGACCAACGATGAAGAGTCAACTGCATACGAGGATCATACTCCACTGATAGAAGAACCCAGCATATCTCAGTCATTCATGTTGCGCCTCAATCTGTAACAGGCCTATTGTGCATTAGTTTTTTATTGAATAGCTGCTCTGACTTAGGTTCTCAGCAGCCGAATGACTCCAGTTATCCTACTGAATCGTAATTTATGAGATATGATACAAAACCAACTTTTTACAGTGGTTGCAAGAAAACGGGTTCTGAAAATTTTAATCACTTTTTCTACCGCTTCAAGCGTAGTTCTCAGTAACTACCTTTAAAGTATAGATATTTATGGATAGTTGTGACTTCAAACGCTTCAGGCGCAATAAGGCTTAGGCGACTAACTTCCTCTGGAGTCCCAGTGAGTGGCTGTAGCTGAGTTCCATTTTGCACCACAGACCAAGATGTCGATAATCTCACATGTTTTATGATACCAAGTTCTCGTTTTCCAGATCCTGTCCTTGTGTTCAGTGTCTACCCGGAAGCTCTAGCAACCTTGCCCGGATCTGTGTTCTGGTCCATTGTATTCTTCTTAATGTTGCTGACTCTCGGCCTCGACAGTTCGGTGAGTAGCCCTTTAAAATGTTGAACTATTTGAACCAGGAGACAAGATAAGATGTAATCAGCACAACTCGGGAGGCTGCGGTTCCAAATGTCTGAAAGCAAGTGATAACCTTGTTAGTCGTATTACTGAATGTCTAAGAACAGAAAGCGGAACCGTTGTCATATTGGCCTCTAGAATGCTTTTGATGTACAACGGCAGCTTCACTCAGTGCTATTTGGCAGTTGAGTTTCAGCATTATTTGCCACAGATAAATTACCGTCACTTAATGCAAGTGATGGTGTTTACTAAAACGGAGAATACATTTTCCACTTCTCATCCATTAAACAGTGGTCGACCTAATGAATTATGTTACCGTTGTTTTTAGTGAGTGTGTGAGAAAATGCTGATGAGCCAAGAATATAAACTGTTAGCGGTAGTCTGTAGTTGAAAGCTTACTTTGTCTTTCTAAAAGTTTCCACTCATTTTCTGCCCCAAATCCATAAGGTACTTTTGTAATTTCCAACACAAAGTGAACCATCTCCATTCCCCACACGGTGCCTTCTTCTATCCACAGTTTGGTGGCTCGGAAGCTGTAATCACTGCACTGAGTGATGAATATCCCATCCTGGCTCATCACCGCGAACTATTTGTATTGTTCCTTTTTTCGTTCTATTGCATCATTGGAACACTGGAATCTACACAGGTGGGTTGTGTCCCCGATCTTGCTCTTTCGTTTGGGGCCTCATTTGTCTCATGCGTGCCTTGTGGGAAAAGTACGCGATTTAAGGTGAAAAAATCATACAGTTGACCTCTGAATGGTAAGGAAGCTAACCTCAAGTTAGCTCCTAATGCAGACGCAACGCAGCTGTCACCAGAAGTAACGGTTCCTGTCTAAAAGATCACATCTATTTGGTAGTACACCTTATCGCTTCTTGAGTAACCGGATCTATCAAGCATTTTTAGGGGAAGGAAATGTCTTTTCTCTGCGAAAACATCTGTCAAACTAAATTTTAATTAATGCACTACTCATAAGGTTGCTGAAAATTCTTTGACAGCTCACGACCGGTTTCGCCCTACTTGGGACTCCTCAGATAGGCGCAGTCCCCGTGTTTCCGTCGACCTTATGTTCTACTTGGAACCAAATTGCGGGAAATTAGCGAAATACACTCATTTGCAAACAAATTTGGTTTTGCGAGAGACTCACATGGAACCCAGCTGAATCTCCCGTTCGTGACTTTTCCCGGCAACTGAATGCGCTGCACCAGGCCGCCTCATCTTTCAGTTGGGACGATATTCGAGATATCGCGAATGTTGTCGTAAAAGGACCACATCGACATACCATGATTTTTATATACAGCAGAATAAGAACGAGTTTAATCCTGTCGTAGCTTTCAGGAGTCTTGTGAATATTTGGTGGATCAAGTTTCTTAATGTGCCGCCCACGCGAAATGCTCCTTTGTCTTCCCACTGAATTTGTTAAACGCTGAGTTATGAAAATTCAAAGGTTCATTCAAACGTGCATTTCAGTTGCCAAACTCGACGAACAGATCACCAGCCACCTGATCAAAAACCAGCAGATTCACACCTAGTAACAATTTTGTTTCGACGTCTCTTCTACGAGTCTGTCCCGCACTGCAAAGTATGTTTCTCAGAGGTCCTCATCCACGACGACTGATTTCATTGGTAGAAGTGTTCTATTCAAGAGCGCTTTCCAGGTTATCCTTTACTGCCAAGTAAAATATACCCAATCAAACGTGATACGTTTCTGGTACACTTCTGTCGTGCCAATCAAACAAAACACGGGAGTCGAGATAGAGCCAGGTTACACTAGTCTAGAGAGAGCCCAGATTTGAGTCTAAACCACAAACCTCTGCGCCCTAGCCGCTGAATTCTCCTATGTACGGGACCGAGTTCACGTATGAGTTTCCTATTTGGGTTGATCCCATATTGTAGGGATACTTTTTTATGGCGGCGAGAATAGAAGTTGACAGAACTAACCACGTGCACCTATTAGTTGGATGTGATCATCATAGATGCTTACGCTGCACTGTGGTTTTTCTACATATCCGCTCTCATTCTTGTGTATGAGACTTTCCAGAGAAACTGGGGAACTTAAACATGACTTCCATGCTCTCTAGATATAGCTTAAATTGCGCTGTTAAACCTCTAAATCAGTGAGACGATACTCTAGAATGATTTACGTTCCCGTTTGTTAACAGTACTAGCCCAGGACAAGATCGATATTAGGATGCCAAAGAATTTCTCCAGTTCCTGAATTAGACTGTTCATAACCCGCATTTTAAACCTCATGGAAAGTATCTGTGCATCTCTGCCGAACGGTCTATGCTATCCACGGGATTTTTCACACTGTTGAAGTGCTGCAGTGAAATATACGAGATCTTGGAACGTAATTTAGAGATAGACTTCAAAAAATGCGCGGGACTATGGTTTTCTTGATAGGATATATAAGTAACATTTGGGTTACTGACAGCTTATCAGCTGTAAGTGGTCAAACGTCCTGGTCGTCCATCACCAGATGGGAGGTTCAGGGTTTAATTCTGTATGGTGGCCACTGCTGACGATTCCCAGCAGAAATGAAACAACTTTTCAGTGCTTCTCGGCTATTCGTAATATGCTAATCTTATTTACAGCACGAAATTTTCACTGAACTTTCTAAAATTCCTCTCAAAATCAAAAAAGTTTCAAATGATACGGAAGGATGAACCCTACTTTTGAGAAGTCATTACTCTAGAAGCCATTATATACGTGACCACCTGATGTGAACTACATGGTTGAAACATAAGTGTCGCTGTATCCCTTCTACGTATGAGTTTGTCATTCTGCCGACAAGCTATATTTAGCCCTACGTTATGGTCCTCAGTTGCTGGCCCGAATGTCTGGATTTCGAATCCCCACAGGGATCCTTCAGTTTCAGGCTGCTGTCGATTCCGAGCACGGATGAAACAATTGTAGAATGCTTCTTAACTTTCCAGCTTAGGTCCACGATGTTCTTGGGATAAAGTCCAATCACAAATGGAAAACCTGTTCACACCAGCGTAAAACGAGAAGCATTATAATCGGTGTATTTCTTGCGGCCAATAAACATTACTATAAGCATTATGCACTCTCCGGTAATATTACGTACTGTAATGATGTGTCATACTTTATTACTAACTTTGTAGTAACTAGAAACTTTTTGCTTTCAGCTTAAAATAAGTATTTTTTAAAACGAGTCAATAAGCTCAATGTGAATTTCTTATAAGGACAAATTCATTTGTTGTTAGAAAACCTGAGCGAACACTGAGGTCCCCATACGTGAAGTCCCAATAAAAGCCAAGTAACTGAAATCTCATGTGTTCGAATGACTACAACCAGGATGGGAATTCACAAAATTTTGTACAAACAAATTGCAGATACAAAGCTATACAGCATGTACAAAGCGCGCACTTGGGAGCAACGGACATGACTGTGTGGTTAGGTGCAACCTTAGGATTAGGTCTGTTGGTCTGTCCATCACAACAGTTCTAAAATGACTATTTTCATTACAGTAACTTACTATTAATAAACAACAGAATGGCTGCTTCAAAGAAAAATAACTGATGTGTATTGCAGGATGCTAGTTACACTTACCTGTAATAATCACTTTATCAGACCGTATCACAAAAAATGCTCATTTAATGTAAAATTCCAAAATGGGGCGTTATATAATTTGAATTACACGGTTATAGAAGAATTAATGCTTGAACGTGATGCGATTTGATGATGCTGGCGTTTTACACTGAAACTTTTTTGCTTTAGAAGCTAGTTTGAATGCAAATCTAACAAACAGAACTTTATTCTGCATCAAGTTAGAGTGCCATTTTTAAAAAAAAATCACCTCAGAATGCGACTTGCCACTTTTCTTTATTTTCACAGTTTTTTTGAGCTTTGGGAGACGATTTAGGCATTTTACACCATATAACCATTTGTCGTGAGTAAATTTGTAAGCATTTAATTATTACTCTGCCCGTGTAAACACAGTGTTTGTGAAGACTGGAATAAAATAAATCAGGTGTCCAAGCTGATAGAAGCTAGCAGAACAGATGAAACTATGTGTCACATTTAAACCTTCTCTTTGGTCCATCTTTATATTCATGGTGGCTTGTCTCGACTTGCACACTGTCGGCTGACACATCATGTGAACTTAATGGTTCACGTGCTTGAATCGTCAACCGTCGATGACCCGATGCTGCTTAGTTCGATGATGGACTTGAGCAGAAACAAAAGCTGCATACGGCCTTGCTGAATGTGACTAAAAAACTTTTGAGAACACCTCACCCTTGTTTGAGAAGAAATTGTCACGGCCTAACGAGTTGTTCCCCTGAACTAGAACACGTTGTAAAAGATAATACTTAGTTGCTGACTGACTCTTCTGGAGAATAAAAGCGTACACCCCTCTTGAATCAACACCCTTGGGAAACGCCAAAAATTTATTTCTGAACTAAAGTGACCTCGGGACTAGCACAACACATCCATCTAAGAACTGACGAATAAATTAATGGTTAGAGCACGAAGTTACCGACCGGAAGGTCCGTGGTTCGAACCCGTCCTCTGCATCTCAACTTCTCCCGTCTAGGCTTATGCAACCTGGCGGTATCCAGACCCTCGTGGTTTCCTCGAGTGACATGGTAGCTAGGCACCGAAAGGGTGTTACGGCTGAACGATTGGGATGAACCTTGTTTGCAAGCGAGAGCGTTTACAGTGCAGTAAAGACCGCATAATCCGGCTCTGACACTACCGGAGCTATTTTGGAAGAAAAACGGCGCCAAGTACTAACAGCAAGTGCTCGGATTGTTATCTCTAGACGGCCATGACGAAAGAAATTTTTGGTGACCTATTTAGCGGGTTTTAGAGGGCTGTTTACTGGACAAAGTTTCCCACTTCGATTCTCGGTTTTACAATACGGCGCTAATATATGTACTAGCTTCAACTTTTGTAATCCGACTAAATTATACTCCTATTTTCTGGCCTTATCATCCGGCGAAACTTTACAAAATCACCCAACCACCTCTCTAAGCTTACTCAGCACCATCGGTAAAACAATTGCGCGGTGAAACAATTCCGGTCACTTTCCCAACAAAGTCTATGATAGCGATGATCTAGCTAGATGTTTCTGTAGAGTTTTATCACAAAGAGAATGAGAACTTGCTCCAAAGTCTAGAACCAGGTAATTGTTGGCCAGGTAATTCATTATAAGCATCAACCGCACAAGATGTGATAAGCAGATAGTCGCACTATGACCAACTCCTATGACACTCATATAACATCATGCCATAAATAGATGATAGGGGATAGAAGGGCAAAAATTAACAAAATCATCCGATATATAATATGGCTTGGTGATTTCTTAAGCTGATAAAAAATGGAGTGACTGGTACGAATAAACGGCTATTTATACATCGAACTTGGATTAATTGGAAGTATTACTGATAAATTTTATGAAGGGAACAACTCATAAGGTTACTGAGAACTCTTCATAGCCCGTCATCGGTTTCACTATTCTCAGGGCTCGTCAGGCGGGCGAAGTCCTCAGGCTTCTGTCAGTCGGATTTTCTGATTGAATCCAAATTGCACAAAAGTTGACAAACGCATTCAGTTGCATACTCGTTCGGTTAAATAATATCACAAACGGGAGATTCAGCTGGGGTTCAGTTACACCTCATATGAAAACCAAACTGTTAAGCAAATGAGTGTATTTGTCGTATGTTGCTAATAAATTTGCTGCTCCATTTAGCCACAAAAAGGGGAAAACGGTACCGATGAACTGGCTTTGTCTAAATACGTTCTTGGCAGACAGGTTCCACCTACCTCAACAAAATGTGAGAAATTAAGGAGCCGGTCTTTCTAGAGACTAGTTTTATATTTTAAGGACCTTATAGAATAAATGTTGTACACTGAAATATTTCAGTAGACCTATGCATACTCATGCTTGTACTAGGTTGATTAGGGTAAAGCCATGTCCAGCGCAGCTAGTAAACGCGGCCGCAAATTTTGGTACTGTTGTATCTTTCGCCCTGCACTCACCACTAAATCGAAGGGCAGCCACTTTACCTGCATCCACATGATAAAGAAACGATTTCTCGGAAGGTTGCTTGGTTAATTGAGATGAGGTTGGACATCGCATCGTACCGTTGCAGCTGACACACAGGTCCCATTTTAACTGTCTGTGTTCACCAATACCGAGGATGAAACCATTATGCGAACAAACCTCCTTTTATCAAGTGTTACTGTGTAAAACCAATCTCTCAGATTGGTTTTAATGAGCGGACAATTAAAAGCATCACAATATAACATTACCGTAAAAAATAATGGTTTTTAGAACAAAAAATCTCCTGCGAATAGTAAATCTGTTAAGTAAAAATTTACGGCGCAAGGAGCATCAACCACGATACGCCTTTGAAAGCATCGAAACCCATGAACCATACTGTGTCACGTTACATTGAAAACATTTTCGGTTTGTATTTATTAGCTTGTAAAAAACCATGCCTTTGACCTTAACCAAGAATGTAAGCTTTCACAATTTCTGTCAGTGCGTGTTGCTATATGCCGCAGCAGTCACACCGCCTTTTGGCAGATACAGTAACAGTCGTCCACAGTCGCCTTATATACCGCAGGCGTTTTGTTCTTGTATTAATTAAACCTCACTCTCTTTTGTGTGAGTTAATATGGATGCAACGTGTAAAATGTTGAAACCATTTGTCCTAGACTGTTCGTGATAATTGCTCACTGTTTTTGATAACGTCGCCTTCGTGTTGTAATTGTTTCTTTATTTATCTCTTTCCAATTCAGGGTGGGATATACTTCTTTCATCTGTTCGAAAGGATGTGCGTAGAATATCCCATACTTTTAGCTGTATTTTGTGAGACAGTCTGTATTTCCTGGATTTATGGTAAGCTATAAGGTGCACAAGTTAATGCTTATGTTTTGAGGCGTGGATCGTTTCCGCAAAAACGTAAAACAAATGCTGGGCTTCGAACCCGGGATCTTTTGGCGAATCACATGGAAGTTCATTGCTCCAGTATTCATAATGGTGAGTTGGTGGTGATGATGTCTCTTTCTCGTAATCTCTCTATTTAGCACATCTGTAAACCCTACTCCGGATAGGTCAGTTGACTGAAGTATTCCCAGGGTCACAGGTGAAGTTGTTCCTTTTGTTGTGTTACGACACTTAATCGTCTAAGGCATGTGCGTATCCAGGTCCTTCCGTAATTTCAACTTTCTTTTTACGACTTGGAAGATGCAGTAGCAAGGCTGCCTCCATCGTTCGGTCTCAAGCTCGATCAGTCAATCCCTTATCAGATAGCCTCAAAACTGTGCACGACTGAACAACCAAGAGGAATTCAGGGTCATAAAATTGGCCGTTTATGAGTCAACTGAACTAGAAAATATAATCCAGACCATGAAGATACAATATAAACAGAATTGCACCGTATTCCTTTATTACACTGGCGACTTTTAACGAACCAGCACAGGAGAGCATGTCACAAACCAAAGAGCCTGCCACATAAGAAGCATCTCCTCGCAGTTATATCTCATCTTGCGCCATGTTAGACAAACGGATAACTTGTTTATTTCATGTTTCTAACAATCTTAGGCTATATTACGGTTCGGAATATTCTGCGCCTGGCACAGGTTTTAAGCCTATTCTACTGCTGCTTTGCAGTAGAATAGCAATCAATTTATAGAATGGAACGGAGTGTCTTATTGTATTTGTATGTACTCTCTTGTAGAGGGCTGGTATATCGATGCGGGTTCGACTGTTCAACTCGTTAAAACTGCACACTGACTGAGATATTCTTTTACCATGAGAGTGTTTCTAGTTTGACCTGCAATTGTTGATCTTATTTCACAAATTTTGTGAATGTCGAAAACTGATTTCTGCCAGGAATAAGAAAACGTCGGTGAAAGTATATTTTAGGGACTTTTTGTCTGTATATACGCTCCTTATATTCGAAACCATTGTCTTGTTTCCAGAGAGTTTTTGAAACTGAAAGCTTGATCGTCATTCTTTTTTAATATTCTGAGTCATCTGCACCGGACAATGCAGAGAGTGCAACATATCACAAGGCGATTGCATAATCCAATAACAGTCTAGATCTGGTTCAAAACCTACACACAAGTGACCTCAGCACTTCACAGTGTACAACTGAAGGTCACAGCAAGCCAAGGTCATCCAGCAAGCAAGCTTCATCTGTCCTCATCAGCTACGCAGATACACAGTCGGGGAACTATGAACTAAAAATGGTCGCCTGACACGAGCCACTTAAGGAAGTATCAGGAACCGGACTAAGAACAATAAGACGAATTTGAACCGCTAGTGAATGGTTTGGGATAGCGTCCAGGAAGACTTTATATATTGATTAATAAGACAAAAATTCCTCAGCGGTGAACCCAGACACTTTCTTCACCAATTTCCGGGGTCACGACAAATCCTCGTTCTTTATTCTGATAGAGAAAATGACTGATAAGAAAACTGCTTCATATGCAACGTTTGACTTCCACAGCTTTGGCATTTTATCGAAAGTTGGTAAGCCGGTCCTATCTTGGCAAAATCGAGTATCCTACCAGCAGTTATGCTATCTTTCATGTACAGGTTTCTGCCTAGATTTCATTCGCAACTATTTCATTAAGGCCGGCTACCACCGATTGGTCAGATTCTCTCAAGTCTTGAAATTGGTCCGACCGTTTTGTTTACACACAACCCAAAATGAAGTCGAGTCACTCGGCATGTCGACACAGACTGCCACGGATGGCTAATAATCTTGGATTAGACAAAACATCGGATTCGAAAAACCACGTGTAAGCGAAAGCACCAAGGATCAAAGTAGCGTGACCAGCTTGATTAATGAAGAACACCTTGACCACTGAGCCGAATAATTCGAACAAGAGATATCGTGGCCACTAGCTGCTACTCGGCTGGAGCACTCATCTGACAAAACACCTGGGACAGCGAACGTGGGACCCCCTAATGCTCGGAGGTTTTGACTGCATGTTTTCTCTCAAGCGCCACCGAGCTTCTGGCCCGATGACCTCCCACCCGTACTGTCCAAAGATAGAGGCAAAGTTATCAGTCAGCACATGTCTGATCTGTTTCCTTGTATTTAGCAAAAGCAGACTAACCCAGACAAATGGAGAGAGTCGGTGATAGTGTCCACCTGCTAATAATGGGTCTGTAGTGAGCGGGAGAATCACAAGGAGATCAGCGTGATTCCTGTCGTAAGGAGACTCCTGGCGTCACTTGTCCTTTGTTGTCTTACCTTGCTCGCAAAACACTGATTCAAGATCAGCAAGCGGGATCCCAGCCTGGTAAAGGTTGCGTTGACCACTCCATCAGGTGCGAGAACACCGTCATAAGTATAGATGAGTCATTCTTTCAGTACAACTGAATTTCTAGGGCGCATTTGGCTCGGTTGCACGATCTGTTTCTCTCCTGTAGGAAATTCCCCTGAAGTCGGTGAAATAATAAGGCCTTTGTATTATAAGGCATGTGAGAGTATACAAAAAGCTCTCCAAATTCTTCTGTACACAAAGCGGTGTCCATCAGGAGTGCTCACTCTATCCATCCCTATTCAATTTTTTGGTGCGTGAGATAATTAAGCCAACGCTGAAAGTACTTCAAAACCCTAGCATTCAGAAAGCTACTAACGAAAACTTTATCGATTTGAAATAAGCAGACAAATTCTTTCTCGGCTTTGAGGACGAGAGGATGGCGCAAATGTTTTTGGAAAGCTGCCAAAGTTTATCCTGTCCTTCGTCATGAGCTTTGCACACGCAAAGAGTAAGGTGATGCTTCCGGATATGCCGTCATCGAACACGCCATTTACAATCCAGAGAGAGACGCACTGAAATTGTGAGGCGTTTTACGTATCCTGGAAGTTGTATCGGTTCCGATTTTAGGGTGAGATCTGAAGCTAATGCACTAATCTGGCTGAGACTACTGTTGATAATTTGAGACACCCATGGTGACAAAGCGGCGTATCCCTGAATGTCAAGGGCATGTGTATCAGACTATGGGTTGCTTTGTTGTATGGTTGTGCGCCTTAGTCCGTTCAAGAAGCGGAACTGAGACCATAACCTGGAACAGGAGTACAGAAAACATCACGAAACGTGTGGGTGCTGTCGGTGCAACTCGCCTTCTAGGATGGAGACCGCGTCACCCCCAATTCCCCTGGTTAGAGACGATGCAAGGTATGCCTGCTAATCGATTTCTTTGGTCTTCTTGTCGTCAGCTTCTATCCGGATTGCCTGAATAAGTGTATGGAGATGTAGGCACCTCGGAAGGATTGTGGTATACTAGCACTAAGTCATTTCTCTACCCACTTTCATTTGGTTCTTCACAATAATACTTTCAAATAAATCATGACTGAACGGCAACGAAGCATCAGTTTTGAACGCTGATGTAACTCTCTCGGTGATGACGGTGATGACGTATCCAGTTTAAAAACCCCTTGGTTTCAATCCCAAAACAACAATAATAGTGTAGTCCATGAGCCTCAATGACAGCTTTTTGACCCCCTCCAGTTTAACAGTACAAACCCACACTAGTTGCATGAGATGACGAATGACTAACTTCACTGTGCGCAGTACATTCATACAGTCTTATGCATTGCTCCTGTTACTCACTCCCCTAGTTCAACATCGTGTACGGTCTTTCAAACTATCAGCCGTTGCAAATGGGTGATTACAAATATCCTATTTGGGCCACTGTAGTCGGGTGGATTTTGAGTGGGACCCCAATGTTGGCAATTCCGGTCGTGGCAATCTACCAGTTATGCAAGACATCCGGAACCATGTCGGAGGTAAGCGTTTTGTGGTATCTCATTCCAAGTCAGTCGGCCAAAAGAAATTAATAGTTTGTGATTAACCGGATGTTTTGCAAAATTTCTACTCTTTAACTGTCCTCTAAGCCCAAGCTATGCCTAGTAAAACTAGTTTCAGCAATTAACCGATCAGTGCACCACCAGCAAATAAAAATCTTCGTTGTGTTATATCAGAAACAGTTCCCGTTATTTTACGACTTCAAGCACCGAACTTCGTTTGTTTTCAAATTGCCCATGATCAAAATCCCTACAACAAAGTCTGTGAACGTTTTAGTTCAAGACGTCCCGACATATTCCATGTGGTATTTCATAAAATTCTGAAGATGCCTAGATAGGTTTTTTTCAATTTTCTCAAAATGAGGTGTCCCGAATTACGTTTTACCACTTATTTACGTAGTTCTTGTAACATCGTATGATGTCAAACCATTTATCCCGAGGTACTTAATAACATTACTGTCTGGTCATATATAGACGACGATACGACATCCAAATATGCCACCTCATGAAAGCAGACCGGAAATGAGGAACTACATCTACTCGTATAGGGAAAAACCATCACATCGGTGGGGATACACATGTACAGTGGTCACAACATAGCTACTGTGACTGATGTGACACATAGTAGTGACAAAAAGCTCCCACAAAATCTTCGTGTGACAAGGCAGTGCTTGCTACTGTGTAACAGCTAGTCCATGCATTCACAATGTTTGTCAAGGTCTACAAACCCTCTTTCAAACGGAAGACGAAGGATATTGCACCATTATGCCAGGTAATTTGTGTCAATGTGATTATTCTTTATCTTATTTCAGCGCTTCAGAAAACTCATCCAACCCTGCCCTAGTTTATTACAAATAGAAGAAGAAACGACTGATATCAAGGGGGCAATACCAATCATTCGCAAAAGTGCATCAGAAAATGTTTGCATTGCCTACGAAGTCAATCACTTCCCACCGGCAAGATCTCGCTCAGACCCGAATGTCGAATTTTCAGACGGAGAAAATAATTAATTCAGATTGACTGACCACCGATTGTCGACTGAAACATACTGGCCGTATAGTGGACCTTGGTGCAATCAGCGAATTACTTCTCTCACTAGCAAGACTACCAACTGGTTCAGATCCAAAGTTATTTTAGAATAATTCGATTTCGCCACCCCATTACCCACCTGCTTAAATGTTTCATGCTGTTTGTTTATTTAGAAATCCAACACGATTGTTATTCTGTCTTATGTAAAGCTTGACGCAGGCACACAACTTTGTGATTCTCGTTGTGTTAAAATACCAACTCTTTGTTTTCTTGTAAACTATTATACATGTCATTTGGTTCCATCAATATGATACCACTGCTCTCACATCTTCAAGCACCATGGTCTTGCCAAAAGTTACTTTGAGTTATCCCCTAAAGACTTTATGTTCTATCGATGCACAGAGTAAAATAATCTTGTGTCTTCAATGAAAAATGCCTGGATTGATTTCTTCTAATCGCAATAAAACGGAGGTTTCTTAACCAGCTTTAAGTTGCCGGGGAACTTCCACAGACATACGAATCCCTAAGTCGATCTTGCAAAGGTAAAGGAATGGACATTGGTTTTGCGGGCATTGTTAGTCACTGATTATTCACAACAAGTTTGCGAGACCAACAGATATGTTGGACTAATTCATTTCATACAAAGAGTTGTCGCCGAGAAATGCCTATAAAAGTGTGACAGACGTGTAACAGTTTAGTTTACACGCTTTCACAGATCTGGAGATTCGTGACCAATGGGTTCACCTAAGTAGGTCTTGGTGGGCAGTTTGAAGGTATTCGATGGCATTGCAATTTCTACGACCGTTTGCATCATGTAAAAATCGTTGGAATATTCGCAGGTAACAAATATGTGAAGAAGTAGGGTTTTGCAAAATCCTATATCTCAGTTGTTATTGTTTAGGTCATTTAAACCTGAATGCCTACATGAATTGTTTTTACACACAAAGGTAAGATTTCGCAGTCGGATTGACATTGCATCGGCATTAGCAATAAGTTAATTTGACGTAAATTCCGAGTGATATTCCGAGACTCGGCCGCCATCTTAAAACTTTGATGGGAACAACATTATGGCTACAGTCCACAACAGTTGAGTTGGAATTAGGCTTATTTGCACCATAATTTCGTTATCATCGGAGACCCAACTGATACCTTCGTTTATGCTGTTCTTCTTCAAGTGAATGTGCTACATCAGGTCACAGGCCCCGAGTTTCTCTCAAACTTACGTTTTACTTGAACCTAAACCGCACAAAATGAGCGAAAAACTCATTTGCACGCTAATTCTTCTTTCACGAGTGATGCATTTGAACTGCAGCTGAAGTTCTCGCTTATGAGTGTATTTGTCACACTTCGTGCGATTTCGGTTCAGGAGAAAGTAAGGCTGAGAATAATTTGGAAAGTGCGCTCAATTGATGAGAGCCAAGATGAGCGTAACCGGTCGTGGGTTGTCGAAGAGTTTTCATAAAGGCATGAGCAGTGTGCTACGTCTATACAATGCAATTAGGCTTCTTTATCTCATAGGTTTATCTGACTGAGGAAACTTGGTGGAATCTAGTGGAAAAACTCATTTTTGTACAACCAGTGTATGGTTACCCGCACAGCTACTTGGATGAGGACACATGAAAGTTACTTATAAACCGCTGTTCTGACTTTCAGTCGCATGTCCAGAGTAAGATTTTATTAAAGGATTACCCGTAAATTTGTTGCTCAGTAAGTCGTTTCGGGGTTTTTCTAGCCTACATAATGTCACAGTGGCTACATGTTCCGTCGATTGGATTTTGCATGCATACCTATGTAGGCAGGACATGTTTGTTCTTTCTAGCGAGGCTTCAAGTCAGTACTTTCTGGCCGACTCACGATGGATAAAACAGGCAAACTGATTTGATTAGTCACATCGCGAGCCAGAATGTAATTAGTCTGACGTGTCCGATCTCTACACGAAATGAAATATTCTCAAGAGAAAACAGGCACTTCATGAATCCACAGGTACATCCTATTTATTCGCTGTCAAACATATTATTTTACAAAAAGAATGAGGCCCTTACCCAGTATACCCTAACTGATAAACGGAAGTTATACCTAAAATAGAATCGCCAAATTTATCATATCGCAATTTTATTACAGTTACCCTTAGTGTGGTACGGATGATGGGGGAAGAATGACGCCCAGTGTTATGGATGCCTTTTAATAAACTATTACTTTAACAAAGCCCGTCGCATATGAAAGACACAAACACAACAACGTGAATGGTGGGAACGAGCAGGAGGTGGCGGCGAAGTATTAAAGCCAATACCAGCAAACTCAGCTGCGCTGGCGATTGCTATTTTCCTGGATGGGGACCCGAGACGGGCCATATAAGTGGTTACAGACATTGTCAGACATGGCCCAGTCGCACCCTCAATGGCGCTCGTGCATCCAAGCTATTGTATAGTTTCATTTCCGGTTCCTCCACTTAACAGTCTGCTGACAGTGCTTTATTTACACACCAATTTATCAGCTTCCGCCTCCAATGCGCAGCCACCTACCCCACCTCCCCAAATCATCGGTGAACGAAACTGTGGCAGATACAACCACTGTGCGAGAAACACGCGGTTCTTACAGCTAACGGTGATGATGACGATGCTATGGACGCTTAATAGTTGACTTCAGGAGGGAAATGATGTATAAGGTGATGAAGAAACCAGTTTATTTCGGCTTTTATAGCCGGGATGGTTGATTCTTACTCTACAGCGATCGTAATCACGATTAAATGCGACTGCCGAAAAGTAGATTCTGTAGCTGGGTGATCAATGTAGGTGAGTTTACACGATGTGGCTCAGCTTTCGTTCCAATCCGTAGAACTGAAACAAAATAACAGACCAACCTAAACTTACAGGCAATTGTAAAACCCACCATCTTACGCGGCTAAACTGCAGCGAATGTGATTAAACTTATTCCGTTGAATGCTACCAGATGAAATCTTGCATCCAAAGGGATCGACGTAAGACAGTACTTTGAGCGGCAAATTATCCACCCAAGTGGTGTTTAAAGTGCAACAGTGCACTATATGCGAAAGAAAGCAAAGCTGATAGAATGTTAAATGAAGGAAACCTTGTTCACTTTGCGGCTTTGCTACTCCTTCATTGAGTAATAGGAGTTAAAATAATTTTTGAGCTTCGTTTTTTTCAGCATTAAGACGGCTTCATAAAACACATCCCTACAAAGTAAACCATTTAAAAAGGCACCGATATCGGCGTGTTCTCAAAAAAACCCACTTCAAGGGCAAATTCTTCCATATGATGATGTATCGCTGTTTTGGGGGTCGTTTCTAAGTGAGAAGTAATAGGTTAGCTACGATTCCCCGTGAGCAAACGAGGACAGGCACAGCCCACCCATGAAACCATTCAGTAAGTGTTTGTGACATTTGGAAAAAATGGGCGACGCATACCCTTCTATGGAAGAACACTACTCTAGCACTACACGAGCATCCGCTGAGACTCGAAAGTAGTTAGACCTATCAAACCGCGATATACACTTTTCATCTTATCTTCTCTGTCGGCCGTTTATTAAGAACTGGTAACAGTGTAATTTTCTTCTAAAAGCTTAACTCGAAGTTCCGTCAAAATTTGACTGTCTTTGATTTGTTTAAATTTCCCTCTGTTTACATTCAAAATAAGCAAAGGTCATTATCATCATGGATGGTCTACAGAAAATCCACGAGTCTTGAAACTTCACTGCTTAATTCTGCACAGCGTGAAGGACGAGGAAATGTCTCCAAGTTAATGCTCTCGATGCTTACGCTGTGGCCACATTTTCGAGCCCTTACGTATGCGTAATTGTAACCGTCATGTACTACGATTTGTTTCACCACCTAGCATCTTCCAGCTGCTCAATTTCAAGTCCGTCGCCTAGAATTGTCATCCTTGTTTTCATTTCTGCTCTTTGGGATTGAGCAAAATGACCTCCTATTTTGCGGTGTCATGTAACAATTTAGGTCCAAAACTCAACACTCTTGAAACCTGCACACAATTAACCTTGTCGCCGAAATAAACTAACTTGCACATTAATTTGGTCTTCACGGGCGACGCAACTGAATCCTGGTTGGATCTCCCGTTTATCATATTTTTCACCTGCACATAGGCCGTCTCATGTTCCAGTCAGTGCGATATTCGGAATGTCGCTGTGTACTTTCTCGAAGAAAACGACTCACAAGAATGCTAAAAATTCTTCAACCGTCCATAACCGGTTTTATCCATCTTATGGCTCATCAGTTGGGTGCGTTGTCCGAGTTTCCCACGACACTGTGTTCGTACTGAACCGCAGTTGTATGAAACTAGCAAAATACGCTCATTTGCATAGCAATTTAGTTTCCATTTCCGGCTCAACTGAAGCATTAGAAGTTTGCATCTTTATTTCCGGATTAATCCGTGCGAAACTTATTGTGGGTCGAGCGTTTATTTGACTGATTTCTCCTTAGGAATCCTTGTGCCGATCACTAAAGATTTACTTCAGGAGAAATACGCAATTATCATATTCTGTTACTCAAGTGAACTGTAATCAGTTAACTGGTCCTATTGGAATGCTTCCGAACTAAACTATGCCCTATAATACGTTCGATCAGGAATATCCATAAAAATCGTAAAAGCATTCGCTTAGACGGCCGCTACCAGATTCAGGTGTAGAACATCGTGTTCTATTTGGATTTAAGTGATTTTATGTGAAAAATAAACAAAAGTTTGAAGGTGAGTGTGTTTTTTGGAAACGTGGGTGGAGAACAGGATGTCAAAACGGGCCTGATCCGTCCGCAAAACACTCCGGAGTCTTTGTTCGGGGTTTATTAAGTAGCGAGGTAACTGGCTAGCCAGTAGCTTATTCAGAATTCTAACAGCCCTCAACTCAGATCTGGCACCTGATGTGTTCTTTTCCATACTCGTTTCTGTCTAGTGCTTTCACTACTCACTACCGCAGGTTGTTTGCCTTTAAGAAGACTGGTGGCCCGTGGATGTACTTTGCAGCTGTATGGTAGAAATAATTCCCGCAGAGGCACCACTTCAACTATCACACATCGTTCAAACCATACTCTCATTCCCAACCGGTGCACGCTTGTTCAGAGAATGAATTTAAATGCTTTTCTCTACATATTTACAAGGAGATAAGTAACTCACGGAAAAAATGTGCAGAATGATAAAATGCTTCCAGACTTGAGCAAATAAATTAATTAGTTTACAGACAACAATAAGGCGATGATTAACGAAAGCCCTTCTCTGGTTAGCTAAAGTGCTACCGCACGTTCATGGGTTGGTGGCGCAAAAACTGTTCGGGATTTTTTTATATATACATAGTCTATGAATGAGCGAGATTTAATTATTTTAAACAAATGTTCTTATACTGGTGTTGTTCAGTCGGCAACAAATCAAAACGTTAAGCCTTGCAACCAAACGTTCGTCATGTGCGAAGCAATTGTGCGCATAGTGATGATCTGTCGCAGGTGTTAACTGGTCTTCTGCCTAAGCATTGATGAACAAATCAAGCCAAGTGTTTCCACGTTTTCTAGCGGATAATCACATATTTTCAACTCACTCTACGGAACATAAAAGGTTTTGTAGATAAAATAATAACTGGCTCACTAAGCTTTCGTCGCGTCTTGTGTTCTCCTCGAGGATAAAATTACAGATCGTTTTTTCTTCAATTGAGTATTCATTGACGTTTGCGCGGGTCAACTTAACTATATGAAATTGTTGCAAGTTTTCTTTTCAGTAAATGTTTTCTTCAAGGTACTGTGTAAGAATGGAAACTAGTCACAAACCAACAGGCTACTTTGCGCACACAGCAGTATGTAGTTTGCATCAGTTGCACCAACAGGCTTATACATAAATCTTTGGTTTTGATCGCAACGCTAAGGATCTCCTGCAATAGTGAACAATGTTTTCTGCAACTAAACAAACATTTGGTCCTTTGAAGAATCTGGATTTGTGAAACTACAAAAGCTACGTCTGTAATTCAAAAGAATTTTAGGAAATCTTAACCGGCTGAACGTCTTTGGTACAAACGTGAGCAACTCAGTTTTAACAACGCTAGCTTTCTCTGGAAGAGTTGGATTGCTGATAGCAATGTACTTCAACAACAATATCTGATACCCATAAAATTTAACGCACACCGAACTTACCCGATTCTAACTGATTAAAGCTTGTCTACAAGCTACCGTTTAAATCATAAACAAATAGAAATTTTCCAATTACCTACCAATTTAGTCAATTGCAGAGTAATAAAGGATACTTCTTCACGGTTATTTTTGTTTCAGTTGGAAAGTTTTGAATCAGACCAGGGGTCATGCGAGAGTGAAAAATCTGCTGCTCGATCAGAAAATTCAAAAATCGGCTCATGCCAAGGGAAGCTTCATAAGTCTGGAGGGCTGACCTGTGCTCATGTTTTAGTATTTCGAGATGCTGCCGAGACAACGTCCTATTGGAAGCCACACTTTTACCATTTATTAGTTGCGCGCACATTTTTTTTCTCCGTCCAGCTAATTTAAGGTAACTTAATTGTGTTCACAAAAATTGGCTCTTTGAAAAACTTCGACATTTGACATTTGCTGTTGGGAAGCTATGCAATGCATTTTAATTTACCTCGTAACACCACTAGCCGCATAAATGTTATTGTAATGTTGTATGTAGATTTTCTGTGTATATTTTGCATTCATAATTATAAGACACTTTAACTGTAGGGCAGTAGTTAACAAGTCCTCCATCTGAAACGCATTCTTGGGCGAAATACTTAGTCTGGTTGATACCAGCTAGTTTCCTCACGTCATAACTTATGTTTATAAGTTGCACTGAAACACATGGATCTTGTACTGATTTCGCATAGACCAATAAATCTTTGCATAAACTTTTATTACTTTGTGATCTTTCATTTACAAGTAAACACCATTGAATAGCACACATTGGGCTTATTGTGAACGAAAGTTATATATTTATAAGAACAATTGGAGAACAAGTTGACATTATATTGTGTTTTTGGTGACTTCAAACAAACTTCACACCGCTATCACTGGACGGCTGTGTTTGAAATTGCTTTATTTATATTAAACAGCAAACACTCCATCAAAAACCTAATTCTATCTACTGCTGGTTGTAATTTTTGGCCGGAACTTCAAGTGTTCACAATATATTGTGTACATTTTATTCATTTCTTTTGGGCGTTAGCACAAACGTAAATTAATCTAAAAGTTCTGCGTTCATGTTGCAACATCTCTGCATGTTTGCAATGTCCCTCCAGTACTTAATTACTCGGTGTACTGTGGGAACATCTCTGGTTATAATCAAAGATAGAATTCTTCTGTATCAAGTAAGAGTTGTTACCACTCTGCTTTGAACATATTTTGTTTAATATGCTGCACAAAATGCATCACTTTAAAAGATTTGCAGCTGTGTTTAGTCACATTCTTATGCAACGTGGTTTCATTCCTTAGGACTCAATCTGGTTTTTAAGTGTGACTGAAGTATGTTTTCACAAGATGGTTATCTTAAAATCTTTCAACCAAATTGGCTTTGGACAACAATTATGAGATGTGTCTCATAAACTCTCATAAACTCATTAAACTCCGTGTTACAATAGAACAAGGATAACATAGGACGATATGGCTTCGAAAGGAGTAGTCAAGTTAAAAACGCTTTCCTGTAAAGGCCAAAGAAGGAAGATTTAAACGTGAGTAGTTGACCGGACACTAAATACGCAATGACTGTTGTGTGATACGTTGTGATAATTTCCATGATTGACGAGCTACCATTCATCAAACTATGTCAGCGCTAAATGTCACAATCAAACAAACAAGTGCTTTTTTCACTGTCACAGACGATTATAGACTGAGATATCTTCACCATGTAATGGTTTTCCCTACATTAAACACGCTGCAAAACAAAATATTAAGAATCTTGTTTCAGGTATTATTATGGTATGGAATTACAGATTTAGAAAGCATCAGAGGGTAGTTGTTGACTGCGAAATGAGCTTTAAAACAGCAAAGATTTAGCAGCAACTAACCGTTCCCAAACAGCAAGATGTTTTGCAGCTGCCTAAAGAAAAAGGTGGAACCATTTGGCTGTTGCTGGTCAATGCTTATTCACGCGACTAAAGAACAACTAAAATACAAAAAACACATAGCCACGTAAAAGCAAAAACAGTCTGTGAATTTATCTAAAAATACAGATAAACCAAAAGAAACTTTAAGAAAATCTGGTCAACTATGGCAAAACTGCCGAAGAAAACCAGCAAAGAATACTGAAATAACGTCATACAACAATATGAGTAAACTCCGCTTCGCGTGTAGCAACATATTTTAACACATAATCAACAGAACGTTGTGGCGAAGAAACCCGAAGCCTTTCTGAATGTTATGCTCCTAGATCCGTATAACTGTATTGTGCGAGTATGTTTTGCTCCTTGTTTCTTCATTTGTGGTGATCAGCCAAGGGGCTCTGACCTCTGAAAGACAACATATCAAGTAGTAACTTTTGCAAAACGTTAGAACACCAGGTGTCTTTTTGGCGGATGCCTGAAATCTGTGATATGCCTGATGCTTGATATACAGCCTGAGATGTCACCGAGATATTCACAACGTTAAGGTTGAATAAAACCTTTCATGTTTGCTTAACGTCTAATATAAAGAGAAGAAGCTTTTGGCTCTTTTGCTTCTATGATTTTCCAAGTATTTGCATTTTCATTTGCATTCTTATATGTAATGCTTAGTTGAATGTCTGCCGCTAAAAAATACATCAAATAATATTTTTGGGCTGTCAAAGATAGCGTATTTGTGGTGTTTTTTCAATCCCGCATGTCCTCATTACATTTACTGGGCCATTGAAATGAACTCAAATTCCCTGGCGCTGTAATAAGGCTAGTTGCTGAACCTCCTTCGTCAACATCTCCAGATTGGGTTGTAGGTCCTGGTTGTTCCACTTATTTTAAATAAACTGAAAATTCCAAAGAGCGCCAGATAAGCAGGTTTATGTACACTGCCTTTACGCATTTACAAGCTGAAATATTCACCCGTTGATTGTTTTCACTAACTGATAGACACTTCAACCAGATTACGTGTGCAACGGTCTGAGCAACTACTGACAGCGATGCTCGGGGATAGGCAAGACTTGCAAGGACACATCGTTCAACGTGTGTGGAGGTACCGTCGCTTATTTCCTGAGCGGATGACAAAAGCGCAGCAGTAACCTCCACACTCAGTTCACAACTTTATGCTTGATTGGGCAGCTGTGCAGATACAAGTAGCAAAGTCCATCGACAGGTCAACCACAAGCGTTGACCTTGATTTTGGAAACTGCTACAAGTGCTCCACATCCACAAAAAAATAAGAAAGCAACAATTCCAAGCTCCGCATCGTTAAAAGGGACCTTTCCGAGTGTAAACGCAATTGTCACTCAAGAACGCGATAGCCAAAGCCGCAAATCCGACAACCGGGCACCCATTGGGCTACGCTGATTGCAAACGATCTGAGGGTTTATACAAACATAAAGGGAAAGCAACTGCCGTCGAATAATCCACAAAAACTCCACATACTCAGAAAGCTGCTTGCTAGATTTAAGGTGAAGCCATTTGCGAAAACGAACCTCGTGGAGCTGTTATAAAAATAAATACTGCTTATTAGTGTCATCTAACACACAGAGAACCCGATGGGGCTACACGGAGACGTCTATCCGGTCAGACCACGCCAAAATCCCAAGGAAATAAACGGACGCCTGTCCATTCCGAATCCTTGAACAACAACAAATTTAGTCGTCTGGAAGTTAGTATTGAATCAGCTACAAGTAGCATCGAAATTATGGATCACGAGGAGAAAACTACGTCCCTCAAGAGCAAAAGGCCCGCGCGGACCGGACTATCAGGGGACAAAAAAGTCTTGAAATGAAGGAATTTCTAAAGTCATCAAGGCAAGACGCAGAAAAGTATGCCGCAGAGACCCCATTAAAACCCTAGACTTAAACCCGCCATACAGGCATTAAACCTTCTAACCTCTCCTGGAGCATACCTCCCGGCTCCCAGCCTTCGGACTCAGCAGCCGTAGTGTTGAAGTGCCTGTACACAAACTGCCTCAGTCTTGTCAACAAACTTCGCGATACAAAACAGTCAGCTTTTCTCAAGCAGCCGACCATAATAGCACTTTCAGAAACCTGGCTCACAACGTACATCTCTGGCACGGAGATCTTGATGGAGGTCTACTATATTTTTCGAGATGACTCAAAACGTGGGAAGGCAGGTTGGGATGCTTTATGCTTACTGCGGCTCTGCCTATCCACACTGTTCTCTCCGACGCCACTCCTGCACCTTTTTGCGATGTACGTTGGATTCAAATCCCGCTGCGTGGGACCAATTTTTTTTCTCGGAGTGGTCTACCCTTGCCCTTCAAGACCACCGGAAGATGACCTGTTCCTCATATAAACAGGCCATAATACAGGCCTCTTCCGAAAAAGCAATAATGTAGTATTTAAGTACACGAGACCCAGTGGAAGAAATAAACCAACTACCTTATTGAGGGACGGAAACGGAGAACCCATGAGTGGCACAACAGTGGTATCGGAATTCTACAGAGAACACTATGCCGAGCTTTTTCTGCCCCAACGATATCTTCACATCCACTCTTATCAAGCCTTAACTACAGACGATCTTTAGCCAAACTGGTCTTCACGGAGGAGGCGGTTCGTCCACTCTTGCACAAGGCAAACCCATTCAGCGCGTTAAGAAGAGGCCAGGTCCATTTAAGCACTCTGAATAAAACGTCGCTCACACTAGCAAAGCATTTCTACCTGGTAAACTGGCACCTCCCTCTGAATGACGAAACGTGCGTCAGAGGAGATCCAGCGAACGCCTTTTCCGTGCATGGTTTGAATAGACCGGAAGACAGATGCCAAGAAGGATTTAGGTTCTCTTCAAAAATGTCCTTCTCACCGCACCATAAAAACGGCTCAGAAGACGTTCGCCGTTATAAGGGTGATTTGGCAAACCTTCCCCGTATTACTCGCATGGACTTCCAGATACTGCATGGGTCATAATCCAGACCGCTTCTTGAATACGCCAACCAAGTTGTCTCCTCAGGACACACGAAAAACCTAACCCTCATTGAACTTGTCCAGGGATCTCCCACAAAAATAACTCCCGCCCTTAAATTTATGGAGTATAAAACGCGTTTCGCGCTGATTGATCCATTCCAACTAGAGTATTGTCGACTCCAATGAGACCACATTTTTACTTATGAAATGTTTGAACAACGTTTGGATGACACGTTTGTCACCATCCACATAGCTGCCACACCGCGTGGAATGACCTTCCTCTGACGTTTATTCACGATGCATTGAGTTCCCAGTTCAAAGCAATTTTTGGACGGTTTTCTACCGTGAGTCCTTCCACTGGGAAAATTATGTCACTGCTCTGAGAAAATTAAGGGCAGCATTATACAGAGTTCCGCTAGTGCATTCCAGAGACCATGAGCCACTGAACGATATCGATAAACAAGACCAAGGAAGTTTGAGAGGTAGCCACGATTCTCTGGGTCAATGTATAATACCACGACAAAAGTGATAGCACCTAGAAAGCCACAAATACAACATTTTAACTTTGGCAGCGGTGTGTATAGAAGCAATTTCTTCCGTGAAATTTACTGAGTCTATTCTTGCGCCTCGTGTATTTTGGAAACGGAAGGCTGTCTCCATCTGTGTGGTATTTTATTTTCTTTTTATTCACACATACGCCAAACCCGCGCGACCTTGAGGCATGTTTTAGCTCATTAAAAGAAGCAAGACTACGCCGGACGGACCTAATGCTGGTCGCATATACCTTTTCGCTAATATTACTACCACACCATGCTTTGGGTCAGGAACTTTTTAACCTACTCCTTCGCTGTTGGCCGTAGAAGGCGTCCACCCGTTTTGGCTTTTGTAGTATACAGTGCCTGCCATTTTGGCCCATTTATATGTAAGCATTGGTGATGTGCAACTCATCATCATCATCATCATTGACAGCATGACATCGGTGTTCAACCCCGATGCTTCGCTGCCGTATTTGAAAGCCTTATTGCGAAGAAAAGAATAAAGATGTAGGGGGAGGAGACTTAATGCTGCCTTACCATAACCATTCCGAGGTGCCCACCCATCCAAACAATCATTCAGACAATCTGGATAGAAACTCACAACAAGATCGCCGCTGACATCGGTTGGCAGCTATATCGTTCAGCTTCTCCAACCAGGCTCAATGAGGATACCGCGGTTCTCATCTTAGAAGGCGAGTAGCACCGACAGCACCCAAACGTTTCGTGATTTTTTCATACCCTTCTGCTTGGTCAAGGTTTGGCTACCTCCCTGCTTCCGCCACTCTGAATCGAGCACGAAAAACAGTCCTCTGTTCGGCAAAAGATGGTTCGGCATACAGAACACATGTCCCAACCAACGCAGCTTCTGGCGCTGGACACATTCTTTAATGGAAGTACCCCTTGCACAACCCAAAACTCGCTTTCTAACTGCCTCGTTACGGATTCGCCGACAGCAACCCACACGAGCTATGGTCCTGAGACAACGATTGTCGAACACCTGAAGACGTCTCAGTTCCGCTGCTCGAACAGGCCAAGTCTCGCAGCCATACAACAAAACAGCCCGCACTGTAGCTTGATACATGCGTCCCTTGAGATTCAGGGACACACCACTTTGACGCCATAGGTGTCTCAAATTAGCAAACGCGACCCGAGCCTTGCAGATTCGTGCATTTACTTCATCTGTCACACCACAATCAGGACTTATACAACCTCCAAGATATGTAAAACGCTCCACAACTTCCAGTGCCTCTCCCTGGATTGTAAGCGGCGTGCTCATTGACTGCATGTCCAGGAGCATGACCTTACACTTTTTGGGTGCAAAGTACACACCAAAGGACGAGATGACTTTGGTCAGGCCTCGATTCACGGGCTTTCCCTATGTTTTCCACTCTCAAAAATGGCCCCGAACACCCACCTCCGGAGAACCAATGTCCCCTGGTGCTTCCATAGCTAGCGTACCGCACTGTTGATCAGGTGGTGTCTTGCGCGTTAACCGAGCTTTGCTTGTACAGGTAGCCAATTAGTCTACTCGGTAAACTCAGATCTACAGGTTATCTCAAACATAACGTCAGTTACGTGTAAAATTAGGGGGTTATGTATGGTTAGGACGGTGCTGTCACACAGAAACTGGCGCACACCAGCAATTTTCTCCACTACCTCGATTGCATGAATTCGCTCTCTCTGAGGTGCTACAATGCGTTCTACACCGATCGGCAGGGGCAAACAAATTTCAAGGGGAAATTTTTTACATCGAATAATCTAGTTTTACCGCGCATTTTAGTGATACGCTGCTGAGTGCAATTTTCGAAGAGAGTAAAATTTCAGGCAAGATACCGCCGATTCCAGTGTGAATAGTGTTTTGTCAGTAAAGCAAGAGCGCAATGTTTAACGGTGCGTGGTAAGACTAATATGCACGAAGATATGCACAATTTTCAACTTATATGCCATCCAGCTGGATACTTGGATCGTGTTTGGGTCCAATCCACTCTCCAAAAGGGCACTCAGTATTCGCACAATCGAATTGGATCTCCGAAAGCTACGAGTTTCCCCTTATGGACTAAACAGACAGCCAGTTGACCTCAGAATACCAGTCCAAATTTTTTCAGCGACATTTAAACGTCTCAGAGCTCCAGTGGTGCTAGGAAATGTTTCCACCGTAGTCTCCATGCCAAAGGTATGGTTGCTCTAGTGGACGATGAAATTTGGTGAGCTTCAAAAATATGAATTTAGATCAGGGTGGTTTTTGGTTTGAGCATATACACAACAAAATGCAACAGTTTGGCGTAAAAAGTCTTGTTCCACTCGCAAAGTTTTGGCAGCTAAGAGCATTGTGCGGCAAGGGAGCTCCCATCAGCTGTGACTAAATGGACAAGTGTGTTCACAGATATCCTCCACGACACTGTTGTTTTCGACACCTAACATCTGCTAAGTCTAATGGTCTAAGATACTCGGTATATAATGCGATAATGACGCAACGTTGCAGTGCATTTTGGCTTCATATAATATAGATCCGCGATATTGCTGTTGTTGCAGCTGTAGAAACTCTTGCATCCCTCATCGCTGGCTGCGTTTGGTGGTTACTTCTGGTGCCTCCCACGAACTTGAAATGCCTGTCGATAATTGACTTTTTTAGCACCCTAGTGAATCGCTCTATTGTTACTTGCCCAGAGAAGGCCCATGCCATCAATTGCAGGCTGATACCATGACCGATTCTTTAAGAATACACTCGCTGAGAAATTTGTCGGTTATCCCGCTGGGATCGTACGACGCCTTGAAGGATGAGTTTGGCGACCCACCTTCCGAATTTTCTACCCGTTGGATCTTTGTGATTGCGGACGAGGTGTATTTCAATTATTGCACTCAGCGATACTTTAGACCTTATAATTCGCACGCTTTTTGGGACAGCATATTTGCCTCCTTAATTCAACCTGCTACACAAAGTTAATACTTACCGCGAAAATTTTGTTTTTGACAATAATTACCACACAAATGTTGCCGGCACTGACTATTTGAAAATTACATACGCTGAGATCACCCACCCACAAGTATTCCTCCAGTCGTCCGCGCAGAAATCCGCCCCCACCACCCCAATTTCTGTAATTTCCTCTGCGTAAACCCTAGTAGACCTCAGTGCTTCTCCGTCTTTTCAAATTATACTTTCTCCCGAGGCGTTTTTAACAAACTTTCTGTCGAGTGCAATATGATACGTTACGCAAGTAGCGAAATACTTTAGTTACAACTCCGAAGCGCACGTGTGCTGTGATGAACGTGGCGTCAAATGGTTTCTGCTTCGCTGTATTGTGGCACGACACAGTAAGAACACTTTGAAGCACCAACATAAATTTGGGTTACAGTTGCAAAACGACCACGAATGTGTTTCCAAAATCAGACGCTGAAGGACTTTTGTTGAGGCTGGAGTCTGCATTTCAAGTCGCGTAACTAGGGGTTTTGTCACCTGCATATATAGACGAGGACCTGTCTACTTTTTGCTGGTGAAGAATAGACTTAGGCACATTACAGGGGCTCGCGCTATAGTTAATTGTGAAAAATGGTTTTACCCGAGAAGTTGACAAGTATATACCGGAAGCCGTGGTTAGCGCGGAGTAGCTGAAATCTTGGGGGCAAAGAGAAACAAAAGAGAAGACAAAAAATAAATGCAGATGGCACGAATGTAGTAGAGCCAAACTTCACAACGATAACCAAGCCTGAAAAAACAACTACATGATTCACTCAAGCAATAAATTGCCCATTAATTGACTCTCCAACCAAGGAGGGAGCGAACTACCAGGATAAATAATCATATACATATATTTTTTGGAAGAAGCAAACGCTAAATGCTTCCATGCAGCTAGGTTTCCCAGTTACCTAGGGAGATTTTCTGCACATAGAGAATCGGTTATTGACAAAAGGCGATGCACGTTTAAACAGGAAAGCCGAAACCTTTTGCTGTAAAATTATTTGTCTTTCGCGGCTATAGTAGCTAAGCTATAGAGCGTTAAGCAGACGCCTCATAATTACTGTATAAGATCTTAGTGGACCACTTTGGAAGCAAAGAAAAGAGCCAACTTGACTACTGATATTGTAGGAATGCGATAATATTCCAACTGACGCGTAGCATCCCAATTTAAAAACGGTCGTTTTGTTGCAGTTGGACCACGGTGGAATTATAACAAATGCGGAGGCAAAACTAAAGGGTTCGAAAATTGCCTAGCATATCGTAACTTGTGGAAAATTGAGCACAAGAATAATGAACTCAGTGTAATTCACATGGGTTCCAAAGAAACAGTTGACAATTTTGATCCAACTGCGATTAGCGGCAATAAAAAGGGGTAATCCTTAACAATGGGGTTGATAATGAAGATGGAAAAAGATTGCCAGATAGTAGCATTTGCAGCAAGGTTAGTAAGAACTTGTATACCATAAATATAATACGTAATTGCGACTGACAGGCCTACTGGTTTTCATTGCTATGAACAAAAGTCTTTAATGTTGGGGAATTGGAGTTATTTGGTGCGTGCAACCGGAGCAATAGTTTAGACAACACCAAATAAGTCGACGAGATAGACTAAGGCTGTACCCTCAAGGTTGAAACGTATTTAGCCCCTCAGGACAAATAAAACATATCAGAGACGGTTAGGTTAAGGTCAGAATATGGTTAAAATACTTGTGAAATGTAGCCGAGCGTCAGATTCATACCCACAATACATCCAAAACCGTAGTATGCACCAAAACAAATTTGCATGAATTTACAGAAGTTTTCTATCCTTATTCCATACTCTGAAACCTCCCTAGTCAGTAAACATTTTTACAAATTTGTTTAAAGGCACGCTTAGTCAATTTATGTGCAAAATTCCGTTATTAATAGCTGCCATGGCCCAGTAAACTGGCCTGTGCCAGCTAAGAACGATTTCCTAAAAATTGGTTATCCAATTACTTTTACACATTTTATTCAAAAAATGCTCCGAAAGAGTTCGTAAATGCCATTTATATTGTTTTTGTACACAGACTCCAAAGATTAAGCCATTTGCGGCTTTTGTCCAACAAAGCATTTCATAGTTAAAACAGGCATCTGTCCAGGCAAAGCACAATGTAACGATTCTTCAAAGCTAGTAAGTTTGGCGCATTTTTCTAACAGAAAACTCACGCTGACCCAGTACCCGGCGAGGCTTTAAACACGTCGGGAACAACAATATAAAATAATAATGTTTATTCCCAACTTGTGGGTTGAATGCTGTTAGGCATGGTCACAAGGTTTTAGGCAGAATAAAAGCATGAATGGCAGGATTTCGGGTACAGGGGTTTTTGGGAAAAGGGACAGCTTCATAGGCGGTAGACTTTATCCGAAGTAGACGTGGTCATCCCTCAACCGGCACGAGCAGGGAAACGCAGTTGCTGTGCTCTTTTTTGGAGAAAACATTGAGCAAGAACGGGTAGTTAAGAGCTGAAGGTGGCGGGCAAAATCAACACGGGAAAGGGCAAAGCCAGAGGATTCCTGTCTGACATATGACAAGAAAAGTTCAAACTTCAGAAAAGGAGAAACCAGAACATGAGATCTGGGGAAGCAGCAGCGTTGACGTCATTGAGCCGTTCAAATTTAACTGAAGCCTAAAACGACCGCTAAAGCCTCGTGGCCTTGGACTATTGGTCTCACGGCCAGGGTCAAAAAGAGTAAATGGGGATAATGAAGTGGAGGGACTAGCAAAGCGGATAAATGGTAACAAGAATCACAGAAACATGGTGTACAGTGAAACCGTAGAGGCACACCGGTGTCGCTGTTGTGGAGTTGGGCATAATAGTTCCTTGGATAAATGAGATGGCGTTAACACACGAGCCAGAAGTCGAACTGTATAGAAAATTATTGGTTTTTGTGAGAAGCTCAGACTGAAAGTCAACCGAAATGGCTACACTCGAAGGACAGATTCAGCAGTTTGGAATGAACATAACGTGGAGGCAGCTGGGGCCAGGTGATGAGGTTATTCGTAGTTGCAGTTAACAAAACGAGTGGGCGAGAGGGTACGGTGGAGAGTTGGGAGGGAACAGTTGCTGGTGTGCTATCAAGTTGGGTATGGCAGCGCCGTGCGCCATTGGCCTGACATACATCGGTTTTTGGACAGCCTCGTAACAGACGTCACATTTAATGTCATTGGGCTGGGATGTGCAATTTTCTGAGCGTGGATAACCGGCAGCGAGGTGGTCCATACCTGATATTGCCGGAGTTCAGAGCTTGGGAAGACAAGGGAATGGGACGAGATTAATAAAGCATGGTGAGTTTGAGGAGATATCAAGGAAAGACTTGACGTGTACCGCTATTAACGTGGGGACAACAGGTGATTGTATAAAAAGGGATAGGGATGGATTTGTACTTAGTAGACTAGGGATCAAGTAAAGGTTGAGTTAGCTAATGCATGTTGTTAGAGTACAAGTGATCTAGTGAAACCTTGTGGAAGCTAGCCGGGAGGTAGTGGGTTAAGGAAGTTAAATGTGCCAGGACCGACGAGTATAAACTTCTGGGGTAACGGGCTGGTTTATCTGAGATATAATACTTGAGTTATGCAGGACCATAACTTAGGAGGGAAAATAAGTGTAAGAGAAGTATTCACAAGACCCCGAAGCACTGCCATTGGCTTCAGGTTAACAAGTGGTGCAAGGCAAATACGTAGTCGTTGGGCACTAGTCTTTCACGGTCGTATTGAAGGGTTTGAAATCTCTGTATACATATATTTCTCATTGTGTATGCTCACTCCTGGGGGTGGTAGGTAGGTGCGTCTGTTTCGTTCGGTTGACTAAGTACGCTTTTATGCGGTACAACCCCAATCATGACGAAAGCAGTCAAAGCTCCGTAAGTCGATGTAAGCCATGTGCATCATATGGTCTCCAGGCTATCCCATCTGTGCTTTTTATGAATATTTTATTTATTGAAAAGAAGAAAGCCTTTTTTCATCGTCTGTAGTTTTTACCTTTGCCAGTTAAATGGCACAACCGGGACTTGTCCAGCCCAGCAGGAACAAACAGAAAACAACTGTGCTCTTTTATTAATTTTATGAATTAAAGGCCATGTTGGGAACCACCGGCGATGGGCAAGGCACCCGTGATGCTGGAGGGGCGGCGGGTATACTAACGCAACAGGGCGACCCTCCCTGCAGGACGTACAACCACCACACGAGGTTTTCAGCCCTCGTGCATGCCGCCAGATCTGAAAAACAGCATGCAACCAAGCACTATTAATTGCGGCTTGTGCATGAACAAAGAACTACAGCTACCAGATATTTTATCCGGTCAGGGGAAAGCCAGGCCAGTAAAACAGCTCAGTCATTTCTAACAAGCAACCGGCACACAGCTCCTAAGAAAGGAAAGTCACGGAGAGAAATGATGCGGTAGCTGTCATTAGGACAACGGGATCAGGATGGAAATGGCCAGAGCGTGTGAACATGGTTAAACGATGACGGTACTTGGGCTATCGAGCCAAACAGAGGCGTACCGCAATGTTTTGTGCGTGTGCTGAATGGGTAGCGTGGTGTATAATACGTTCTCAGTTATGAGAAACTCTAACTTATGCTTAGTGTATTTTGGTTAGGGTTAGGCAAGACTAGGCACTAGTTGTTGAACAGAACGGATAGAGCATTCCAGGGCAGGGACTTAGCTGGGAGGAGCATGGTGTAAGTTGCTTTAAATAAGTCAATGAGGTAACAAGGCATAATAAGTTGATGGCTTATTTTTTTAACTTATTGTTTTAATTTTTTCCGTCCACCAAATATACCTTCGTCAAACCCAGAGGTGGTAGTCACTAGAGTGATGAAAATGGCCTGTTTCTGTCCTGGGGATGACCGCCTTATATGACCAGCATATCCTGTGGGTCTTTCATCTATATGACAGGGTTTAAGGTGCTGTGTTAACCGGTCCCTTGGAGCTACTGGAGCTAATCCATCTGATAAGTCCCCTCTGGCCATCAACTCGACATCAGCTATCTCCGTTTTGTTCTGTGCCTCTAGGACAGCCCGCTGCAGTTTGAACTGTTGCCTTACCCAATTTTCCTGCAGCTGAGCAATCCTCAAATCTTTCAAGGCTAGAGGACTTTTGCGACTAGATGCAGAAACTGACTTACAAGAACCGGAGCGCAAAGCAAGCTGCGTCGCAATTGATTCCTCTACATCCTCAATGCGTTCTGCAAAGCCCTGGGCTCCCGCTTCGTCCACAATAGCTTAAAGGGTTGGCAGGTTTATTTTAAAGAAGAAGACGGAAGTTGTTTAGTTCTCTGACAGACAAACGGTATCCGTGAGTAACGCGTAATACCAGAGTCTCCAGGAGGGCAAAACAAAGTCGAAGCTGAGTTTTTATACGGTACTATTAATGTAAGACATCAATTCACAAAATGTACAAACCTTGACACTCGTTCACAAAAAATGGTTTACTTGAAGTACAAAATTACGAACCAAATGAGCAAACAGGCTGCCACCTAATTTAGTCACACGTGCACAAGGTTGGTCACAAATGGATGGATGACCTCAAGGTTAAAATAATGAAGTGCCAGGGACAAACAAACGCCGGTTCACACACACGCACCAAACACAAACGTGAAGCCAGAGTTATAAATGGGAACAAGAGAGACGTGGGTAATTTTAACTGTCAAAGTAATGGACGATAAACTGGATATGTTGACGCAGTACTGTCAGCAACTGGCCTCATTACAACACCAGCGGACCCGAGATTTTTGTGATGGCTCAACGAATAGAATGAACACATTCGAAATCTGAGGAGAGCCCGCGCCACAAACATGCAAAAGTGGTGTAAGTTGATGAAATTATGCTAAATGTGGAAGCATTTTACAACTGAGCTATCGTGAGTTGGCCGGTGCGAAAGAGTGTATCGACGCACAATTGGAATGAGTGCAACTAAAGTTGCAGCGGTCCAAGTGCATTTGAGGCCCGCTTAGTTGGCACTTCTTCAGGAGACACTTGGGAGGTTTTTATTATCGCTTACATTGGACCTTTTAAGGTCAGTTAAACTTTCTGAATTGCATACTCGCCAGTTCAAAGTGAAATGTCATGAAGAATGAATTTGTGCTTGCGCTGCAGCCGTTCTTGCAAATGACAACCATGTTTCAATAGGAATCTGTATACAGCTACATGCGCAACATACAAACTCACTGTCATGGCGAAAAATTACTTTTTTTAGTGTACCGGCGTTACTGTGCCGAATTATTAAACATCCTGGAAACCTCGATTCATACTCCCGGAACGAAATGATGAAGGCTAATTTTCGGGGGCCGCCGCGTGTTATTGGGTAACTCAGGAGTGTTTGTGAAACCATGCGATGGGTAATTTAGCTGGAATGACTCACATTAGCGTAGTTTATATAGGTTAACCAGTCGCGCATTCTGCTTGCGTAGGGTGTCCTTGGGGTTCGTCTACTTCGTCTACTTGTCTACTTCGTCTACTTCGTCTACTTGGTTCGCCTACTTGGGTTCACCAACCAGTGTCGTCACAGTTCATAGTCAGCGACGCCTTCGTGCTCCTCACACACCGGATTGCGTCAGTTACCAATGATGCCAAGGTGTTCGTGTTTTTTGTGTATCCGCTTTTATGTCTTGACAACTAATCAGCGCGAAACATACCATGTACGGCTGTCCTGTATGTCGTGTTTATTGCGACTATTGCGCATCTTCTTTGGAGGACGTCTTCTTTTTCACCACCGTTGTCTTTCCCAAATAAAGTTCCAAAACTTCAAACTCTACCATCTTCAAGACCTGGCATATAATGTAAAAGAAGCTGACCCTTGTGGCTGTGCCTAGCCGCAAAATTACCCGGTGACTCATCCAGCCTATTCTGGTAAAAATTAAACGGAAATTTCCCATTATAACCCACTGTTTTCCATCTTTTTGAAAAACGAGCGGTTATGCTTCTTTAAGTGTATGAATTAAACGCAGGCCTTGAGACGGACTGAAAACGGGCCACCGAAGAAAACAGATCAGGTTTGCGTCGGAATACCAGGGTATCAAGTGGAGAAAGATAAATTTACGCGTCAGAAGTAGACAGGCACGTCAACTTTGGTCGAACCTATTTCAGGGGCTCGTTGTGGTGTAGGAACTGGGTGCCAGAAAATTATAGTACAGCAGTAGGTGCAGCCTTGTGGGAGCGAGTCCACAAATCAAAATTGTGGCAAGTCATTTTAATTTCAAGTGTGCTGGTAAAGATTCGTTCCCGGGTGACCCCATAAAAGGTGTTATCCTCTAACTGTTTGAAAAAGGATGTAATAATTGCCTCTGGCAGACACGTGGACGGTTGGCCGGTAAGAATTGCAGGTTTTCCGAAGCAACATTATGGCCACGTTGCTAAAACTTGACCAATGGCATCATGTTGCAAACCGATGACAAAAGGCCAGGTTAGCTATGCTTGAACGTGCGAGGTTTGCGTAACGAGGGTGCGGCTTCTAACCCAAGAGTAAAACTGTTGCATCGGGTGCATAGAAATAACGAAGTTTGTTGATATAGTCGTAATACACTACCCACAAGTTTGTTTAAAACTCTTCGACATCCCACCACCGGTTCTTTGGTTCTCGGCTGAGTGCAGTCCCGGAGTTTTCCTCAACTTTATATTCTGCTTGCTTCAGAATTGGACAGATCTCGACAAATGGGCATCAATTTGGTTTCACGAGAGACTCAACTGAGTGTTTCGTTTACGATGCACTTCAGTTGGACATAAATGTACAAAATTAGTGATGTACACTCACTTGTACTCCAACTCGGACTTCACCGATGATACACTCGAATTCCAACTGGATTTCTCGTTTATGGCCGTACTCGATTAACCTCGCGCAATTTTTGTTCAAGTAAAAAATAGGGTTGAAGGAAACTAGGGGAATGCGCCTATCTGATAAACCCCAAGAAAGGCAAAACCGTATACGTATACGATGTTTCAGAAAACTTATAAGTGGTGTGATACGACTATACTGTGTAACGGTATACCTCGAATATCGCGCCAACTGAAGCATGGGGCTGCCTGGTGCAGCCTCAGCAGTTACTTGACAACGTCATAAACGGAAGCTTCAGCTAGGTTCCAGGTGTGTCTCCCGTCAAAACCAAGTTGGTACGCAAATGAGAGTATTCCGCTTAAGTTTTTTGATGCTACACAAATTGAGGTACTAAGTACTACCTCACAGAAAGTGGTCAGGTAACAACTGAGAATACAGTAATTTGCGAATGCAAACGGACGGCTCACCTGGTCTAGAGGATGCGCCCAGTAAATTATTAAATTACCAGAATAACCGACAAACATAAGGACACCAGTCGATACAGCGTAAAAATATGTCGGTGCAGCCAGCCAATTGACTTTGAGAAACCAGACAGCAGTGCAATGCAAATCAAGAAGGAAGCAATCAAAGCGGGGGGAGTTACCAAAAATGGAAGGCAATAAGGCAACCAACCGACTCGGAGTACTGCAGACTATAGTTCAACAAACATCAAAATAACCAACAAACAAACAAGAAACGCTGTCACCCACATAGCCAATCATCTTGGGAGATAAGAGCTGGCTTTCAAATACTACATAAACCCACGCAAACGAATCGGAGGTACCCGCCCAAATGCGCACTAATAATGTCTCCTCGTATGGTGAGGAACCGTTTGCATGTCAACTACCAAGCTCGAGGAATGGATCAAAGGCCACCTGGTAAAATAACAATACTTGCCATGTCTAGATCATAAAATCTTTTCCCAACCATATTTTATAGAGGCAAACTTCTCTACCCGTGGAGCAGCTACCCCAGAACACGGCCTAACAGGTTGCATTGTGTACAATTACGACCTAACAGGATTTTTCTTCTCAAGCACTTTGTAAAATGCCGCCTCTTGCCAGAATTTTAGGTGGGGACCGCGTAGAGAACTGCAAATTCTGTCTTAGACCGCCACTGTTATTGTCTCATACGGTGTTTTTTGAGACATCATGACAGGTATGCTTCTCAATAATATCAGCCAGTTTGCCGACGCCAGTTGTGGTTTGTCGCTGTGCGCACCTGCCTGGGCAGGAAAACTGTATAATCTGGCGTATTCTCTTGACAGATTTAATCTACGCGCTCACGAAACAAAATACCCGGCCGCATTCAGTCGCCTCTTGATATTCGGTTTCTAGATTCCTGACCAAGGGTCAACAAATGAAGCGTAAGTCTGTAGAGATACCAAGGAAATAACTGCTACTCAATGCTGGTAGCAGTGTCTTCTCCAGCAATGTCAGGAAGACGTGCAGAACGCAGGCTAGCGAGAAGAGGTCCTTCAACCCATTCTGAACACCAGAAACGCACTGCTGTCAGGCTGGATCCCTCTAAGTGCGTTTGTATGAATGCCACGGAAACGGCAACACAAACGTCAAACTTTAGCTCATATTAGGATGTTTTGAAACAGCAGATGCAGTGGAGTACAGATATGGACCACCGTTATCATACCCGTGAGCCACCAGAAAACACCGCTTCGGCATCGCACATCACGACAAGACAATGGCGGTCAGGAACTTCTACCGGTAGATGAATAACCCTTAGTTTATGTGGCGGAACCCCACTGACAATTCAAGGATCATCCAGCTTCTTTCTCTCGCTTGAGCCTACCAGTATGTTATGTTACCGCATTCGACTCCACTGGGTCCTAGTTGGTCTGACGTTAAGTCGTTCTAGCAGAGGGGACAAGCGCTCACAAAACATTTGGCGCCAGTTTGTTCTGTATTCAAGCCCCTGGTCTTCAGACACTGAACACTGAGTCCAGGCCTGAATTTGGACGTTCCTTTCAGCTGACTGCGTCACGAATGCCGGCACTGCAGCCTTCTTGCCGTTGGTTGGTTTTCTGTATCATATAGCGGATGAAGACATGGCGATAGTGGTTTCAACTGTTCCACGTGAATGTTTCATAGTATCGTAGGACATATTTACTGATAAATTTACTGAGTACGGACCTTACAATCCCGTTAACGAGACAACGGTGGTAGCATAACCGAGATGGCGATAGCTCGTACCTCGGTTGTGACCTAATTAAGAAGGCCTTAGAGGGCAAAGGTTTGCATCTTATTGGCGGACATTGGTGGCCTTATATTGAGGCACCCGGTCCGGAAGACGTCTCAGTAGCTAACTGACTTGGGGTGTGTAGAAGGACTTCTATGTATCCTAGAAACAGTCGGATAGTTTGATGCGGAAATATTAAGCTAGCTAGTTAAACGTAATTCTGTTAGGACACACCCTCCCCAACCATTGAACAGATGGCATGGCAAGTTATAAAATGTGCCTAACGAGTGCGCTCAGATTCTCCACCCTGCAACAGTAAAGAAGAGCGGCGGTGGCCCACATGGCTGCAGCTTATGTTTGCCACCATTTAAGTTTCATTTAAACAGTCCAGCGCTATTTTAACGCTCCCTTGCTTTATACTTATGGATGGCGTTAACGGCGTAAGGAGGTTCCAGACCGACACGCTCTAATTTTATTGTGGTTTGATGCCACAGTGAATGTAAGCCTAGGACCTTCCAAGCATTGCACATCTGGCTGAGTACCGGGTGGTCAGCCTTGCGTTTTTTCCTTAGCTACCGCTACCGCTACCACTTCTTATACGTTAGCCTGCCCGTCTCAGAGCACATAAAGCCCATTCGTCTGTTGATCCGCCAGGCGAAAAAGTGGTAGCTGAAATTTAAATGTGATTAATTTTGGTAATAGTTTTTGGAAAGATACTCTCTTTTGGATCAGTGTGGGGTTATTCAGTGTGTACCATAATTGTGACAGAATGCTGGTGGTGGAATATTTTCGACGGACACCCCCTTGTGTTTCGCATATTTTCGCATATCGTATCGCCAACAGTCGGCACCGACGGCTGCATCAGAGAAGGCCAGCAGGGCTCTACTACCGTACACGTCTCGACTTGTTTGAGGAAAGCCCTACAACGGGAAGAAAAAATGAGACATTGAATGGGAATTGGGGCCATCACCCCCCAACCATTTGAATTTCCTAGGCCCGTTAAACACAGTCGGACATTCTGACAAGAAGCGGGCAGCATGGAAGCCGCTGGCGTCGTTTAGCCACCATTAAGTTTAGCGTCTCTAGTCAAGCACAAAAAATGTCGCGTGGACCAGATACCGAGAGGCAAATGCCATCAGAGGTGCTCGAAATTTTTGTAACACCAGCTCTTCTACCATGTTGTATGCTGTCTACCTCTGTTTTTTCGCCACAACGAACAAGGGATGAACAAACGCTCCCGTTTGGGTGGGAAATGTGCGTGGCACATGAAATGGTCAAATCGACTTGAGGTGCTAGAGGCATTTTTTCGAAAAGTATAATTTCTTATCAAAGGCACGTGTATCTATCAACTTAATGTGAACTTGCGAATTTTCAGTCGATTCCAGCTCCAGCTTCGAGAGGCTGGTGGCCAAAGAACTGGAAATATCCCAGACCTTCCATTGAATCAACAAAGCGTCGCGGACTTACAAAAACTCGGCACGCACAGTGGTCCTTCAACATCACACGATCTATCTTTTTGATGTTACAAATGGTACAAATTAGAAGAGACGGTTCTGGCCTTTGTGGATAGTGCGCTGATCTTTTGTGCCACAATAATCTGGGCGCTACGTAACTTCCGAGATAAGTATGGCATTCCGCAACCTCCGATGTCATTTAATAAATGTTTTGTGGCATGTTTCATAGCTTGGTTTTGCACCTTGTCGATACGAAGCACGTGTCAAAGGTCTGGGTGAGTTTATAGTAATAATAATAATAACGTGTATTCCCAACTTGTGGCTGGCATGCCGCCAGGCCTGACCATAAGGTTACAGTCAGAATAAAGACATGACTGGCTGGGACCGTGGGTACAGGGGGTTTGGTAAAAGAGACGGCGGCATAGACGGCGGGCTTTATCCGGAGTAGACGTCGTCACCACTAAACCTACACGAGCGGGGAAGCACAGTTAGTATGCTCTTTTTTGGAGAGAACATTGAGCAAGAACAGATCGTTAGTAGTTGAAGATGGCGGGCAAAATCAAAACGAAGGGGGGCAAAACAAGGGGGTTCCTGCCTGACATATGACAAGAGTAGGGTAAACTTCTCTTGTATTGCTTGCGCTTCTAGCTCCCTCTAGGAATTGAGAATAAGTTTGCCGGAATATTCCACGTTGTCTAGCCTCCACTCTGAGGAATACTAGTATTATAAGCACAGGGATTTGGAGACTGTCCATTCTTTACATCATTATCTCATCAAAGGCGTGATTAAAAAATTGAGAGTGTGCATACCCTTGTTGAACAACAATCCTTGGGTGCAAGCTTTTGAGGATTACCCTCACATGAAAATCGTCCTTTCCGAAATTTTGTCCAGAACATGCGGTGATGTCATCCCAAATGTTGAGCTGCGTCCAAGGACACGGCGGATCCATCTTCATCTCCAAAAACAGCATTCGGATCACAAATCTATTGGACTCCCTTTTCTTCTGCCAAGGCAGTATTCAGGGTTCTAGGTGATCGCCGTTCGTCCCAATCAGCAGCATAGAAAACCCTTGTCGAAGAGAAAACAATGGTCGCCCAGCATTCTTACAAGCTAAAGTTTATCCATTTCGCTCTGGTGTTTTAATCATAGGCATACGCAATTAAACATGAACACGAGCAATTTTTACCAAAAAACATGGCTCCCGAGGAAGCAACTTCCATTTATCAACCCCACTTGCATCACTCTGCCAATAACTGTCTCAATTTCGGCAACCAAGTTCTTGGGCGTGGATGTGGTGCCGGCCACTGCCTGTCTTCATCTCCCGAAAGGCTGAGCAAAGCTCGTTGTAAGAAATCGTTGGCTGCCGCTGCATGTGTGCTGCGCTTGCACCCAACGGACTGCTCGTCAAAGGTACTTGGTTCCAAAGACGAAATCAATGTAACAGATGATGCGGGAGGCGCGGTTTTGCCTATCCATTAGAACACTCAAACCATGAAAACGTACAACGGAAGCAACGGAGATAATCCAGTGATCCTGTATATAGACCACACTTTGTTCAGGAACAAAACGTGATCCGAATGAGAGAAGCCAATTCCAAAAGTTTCAATCAACGAATACCGTTTGACAGGAGACCTAAAGAAACCTGGCAACCAATGTGTGGGCCACTATAGCAATTCGTGCATGTTTGTCTCGAGCCTAGCAAGAGGCCTCACAGAAAGTGCCTTGGGCTGCCTTCAATCTAGAGGTAGTGTTTCGTCATTCTGGGGGGGGGGCGGTCCACTCGCTGAAGAACTGCGATAAAACTGGCGACAAACGCCAAAATTTCCTTCCTTCACGTATAAGGATGTATCCGTCACAAATACTTCAGGAACACTTTTAGTTGAGCCCAGTGGTACCTGATTTTGGGGTAGCAATATGCAGATATAGCCAAATATGCGATTGTGGGTGCATCCTCCGGAACCATGCTACAAACCGAAATTTCAGATAAAAATCGCCATGCAGTTGGGCCATTTGCGGACGACCGTGGCTGTTGGTCCATCCGTTAAATCGAAGTATCTCGTCATAAAATGAGATGTCAGTCCACCAACTAAATCCATTTGTGGCAACTAGATGGCGCCGGTGCCAATAATCACTAGAATACAAACCGGCTAGATTACAAGGGAGATTTGTTTTACTGCATTACCGCTAGTTGCACATAATGATCTTGTGGTTTGCGGAGTTATGAGTTCCCGTCCATAATATGTCCCATCGAAGCTATATGAGGGAAGAACAATACGTAGGACCTTATAGACTTGAAAAAACGCTGGGGAAAGGTCAGACTGGTGAGTGTTATGGCGTATATCTTTTATCCTGGAAACAAATACCGATTTTGCCGTTGGTCACGAAAGACTGCTTGAGGCGATTCATCCGCATTGCATTATGAATCACATAATGGCTATTCTGTGGACGCATATTGACAGTAGAATATGTCAAATCCTAGGTTGTATGCTTTTTTGGCATGGTGCATGGATGAAATATTCGTTCCTGTTTCACTTAAGTGTTTTCAGTCCGTATCGCGTTTATTTGCAGCTGCTTGTCTTGCCTACATTCTTAGCCATGTTTAAAGTAGGTGTGAATGAAGGTAAGAGCACGATCTCCGTAACTCCCGCTCGTATACACAGCCAAGAACGCGGAAAATGTTCCAGCTGTAGACCCTGATCCAAACTTTATGAAGAACATGTGAGGTGGTCTTTCTACGCGGAATTTTTCGTGCTGCTGTAAGGCATTGAAAAATTACAGCTCTGAGTGACCTAGATTTCCAACAGAACCACACGTGAAAATATTATCTCCGGTTCTCGGTGTTTGGACTAGTAGTTTTCATTTCCTCTTCTGGACACCTACAGTTCGGATTACGATTTTCTTGGAAACGGAAATTTATTTCATTTTTGACGATATTGCTGCACGGCTGCTTTAGCGATTGCAGTTTCGCAGCACACGAACTCGGGGTCTTCTAAGAGCAAATGCCCGCGTGTCTGTGTCGCGACAAGGACCGCGAGCGAGCCCATAGATAGTAAAAATCGGCTATTGTTTTGAAAGTTTGCACTATGTTTCTTTTGGTATTTTCCATTCATTTACGTGCCCCTCGTTTGCAAAACTGACGATTGTTTTCCCCGATATGCATCTGCGGAACATGCCGTTCGCAGTTCAATGCACTAGAGATTATGGGGTTTTATGCAATCCGGACTTTCTAATTTGTTTGATCTGCAGCTCACTGGATGAGGTCATTGTAAGCTCCTTATCACACCTATGATTGTTTCCGATACCTCTTGTTACCAGCGATGAATCGCGAAATTTCAAGGTCGTGTTTGTCAAACAACAATTTTTTCGGCACTTGAATTGACGTTATTGATATTATGGGTCATCACACCATGGCTATTGGACGCGGCCTTTGTAAGAATCAGAACCTGAATCATTATATGTTTATTTACCACCGTCCTGAAAATATAGCTTACTTAGGCCGATTACGATGAACATGAGTCAAGAATTTCGAGTGAAGAATTTTTGCAACACCGAAAGCCGCGATGGTTCAGCGTAATGGTCCACCGAAAAGAAGAATCCCTGTTTAATTCAAGGCGGAATAAACGGCAGCAAACCAGGCTTAAATTTCATTAAGGAATGCGAAATTACGTTCACATATTTTTTTGACGATGGCGCAATATGCCTTTGAAGATGGGGTTCCCGGGATGCCGATGCTGCGAAAATACACCTAGAGATACGCCTACCAAGAATAACAGTGAAATTTCTATTTGTTTCATCCATAGATCACACCTATCGAGGTGTAAGAACCTTGGTGTGATTGCGGCATTCTGGCATATATAGCTTCATATACCTGTATGGTTGTTTGTAATGAACTAACTGAAGCGCGTGTGCAGTTTTGGGCTTTTGATGGTGTGCGAAAATTTTTGGAAGTATAAGCCTCTCTTTGGACTACCTTATGTTTAGACCTCGATACGCGCTGAGCTGCAGTATAAAGTTTAAGCCTGACCACCTCAGGTGAGACTTGCTGAAGCACTAATTACTGACACAAAAAGCGTATCGTATCCGGTGAAAGCACATCGTTAGCATAAACGACGCTTATCTCCAAGTAATCATGGGGAGTGATCAAAGTCGTCATCTTGACGGTGTCCAAAAACTAAACAGTATTAGTTCGCTCAAGCATATAAAATGCCCAATGATGGTTCTACGTAACGAACTATTGACCTTCATGCCGACTTTGAAAAAATGGGTACTAAGCGGTACACATCAAGCCTAACGATAGCAAACATGTAAAATTGTTGGTCCAAAGCATCCTGCCTGACTGACGCAGTTTTAAGAATAGGCAACCAAGACGGTCAGTAACTTTACTCGACCATAACTTCTAGGATACTGAGGACATGATGTCAACAGCCTTCCCACTGTTACCGGTTAGGGGCACAATCATTAACATTTTGAGCCAGGATTTTTGGTAAATACGGGGTCACTCTGAACACAATTCTGGCGGCAAGTTTCAAAGGGGTCCTATTTATTGGTAGTCATTCCTTATGGAGAAATACTCACCTTTATACTTGCCGGTAAAATTTACACGTACGTAAATTTTCACAATATACTGAAGGTAGAAAAACGTCACGTGCTCCACTAATATGGTCTGGATTTGGCCGCATCAAAGATGCGCCTAATGCTCGAATGTATCGAGATCCAGTTTACGATCTGTTTGTCCTTGACTATGTTGAATTACAATTTGCTTCCAGAATCCAACTTGGATGGTCCTTATTACCACTTTGAGGGTGGCCTACCCAAAGTTACCAGTTCTAAAGAGAGCCCCACGGAGCCGGATCAAAACGGTCTTATTTTTTTAATGTTTTCCTGGAGAGGCCCGCCAAAAATCTTCGTGCACATATGTGTCTGGTCAATTAAAAGACCAGCACAGCATAAAAATAGTACAGATATTTTGTAAACATAGCTTAGTTCCGTTGGAAAATAAACATGGACTCCTTAACAAGCCTTTCGTGAGTCTTCAAGATGTTTGTGTGTTTGTTATCGCCGGTATTTCGGTGTCAAATGACTGTAGAAATTAATATGCAGGGTCCAGCTAAATACTACCTATCAATACCTCACTAAGCACTGACATTCTCTTCACTGTTAGTGACACATCGTCTACAGTAAGATTGTTTGAATAAGAAAAGACGTCAACCATCAAATCGGCCATTATAATGCCCGACAATTCTGACAGTTAGACAGTTAAAATTGGGCCTTACATGGAACAGGGTTCTCACGCAGTTTGCTTTGTCAGATGAGGTGTGAGTCAATTTTAGGAGAGTTAGTGTTAATTAGGCCTAATCCCTGTGTATGCTTGGTTATTAACAGGCTTAATACGCTTTGGAAAGATTTTCTGATGGATAACTTTAAAGTTTTCTGAGAAGAGGTTTTTATTGATCTTTCAAACTAGTGAAGGCTCTTTTTGATGTTGCACTGTTTTGTGTGGGTTGCTACTACATTTTTAGTTACCTTTTAGCACATAACCAGGGCCACTGTGCGTTTTGTGTTTCAAAACATGTTTTGAGAACTGTATTTCATCTGACAAAACATTCGCAGATTTTCTTCAAGTGTAGTTGTTTCGGATCACTAAGTTGCAAGAAGGCTTTTTACTTGCTTGCTATGGACCTTCATTATGTGTCTAAAACTTCTGTCAGGTGTAGTCATGCGAATGGATCAAATTACCTCGTAGGGCTTTGTTAAATGTATTGTTTACTTGGCTGCATTTTACCTATTACTCTTGGATTATTAGAAACGTTCTTAGTGAACTGTATTGACAAATCTCTCGGTTGTGGAGTGCACAATCTACTCGCCTTGTATTGAGGGTAACTGGAATGTTTATTACAATATGCAATTGGTTTCAAACGCACATATACTAATAACGCACTGATGATGTTGCGTAAGGCGGTGATGATAATTAGTAACCAAACCCCAAAAGTAATCATGCACACCAAGCGCTACACTGCCGACCTGCGGTAAACGTTCTCGACTTCGTTACCTGTTCCTCTGTTACATTACAAGGTAATGAGATGACGTTCATTCCAAAAACTAATCAGTTGAAACAAGCAAAAGATTTGCACACAAATCACAATAGAACTGTCTGACCATATATGCTGTTCATCTTAACCCTTCCGTTAACGAATGAAACTCCACGCATGTTGATCAGTGGACCCACCGTCAAGAAATGAGCCTGAGAATACACAAGAATAATCGTATGAAACGGCCTGTGAGTTTTGTGGACGCGATAAGACCATACCACCACTCCACTGTAGAGGATTGTGTTAGTGGTTTTTATTTCCGCCACACATACCATAAATATTTTGACGCCGTAGGGTTAGAATGAGGAGCTTGCGACTTCTGTTTTCTGTGAGTGTGGACATTTCATTAAGCGAATTGAGTGCGCATTGTGGCAACAGTCTCAAAGGAGGAGAAACAAAAAGGAGTCCTGAGACAGAACAGACCAATTTTATTTTGTTTTTGTAATGGCTCATGTAACACTCCTTTCAGAGTTAAAAATGGCACTGCATCCTTGCTACATACGAAAACCTTCCGTATCATTGAGTAATGCTTACGGACTTGTTGCATATTAAACTGAAGGCTACTATGGTAAACGGTTTTAATTTATAGGGAAGGAAGCCGTTTGCTCGATTAATTTCTAGAATTTGACTTGACGTATACCAGCCCCTCAAAAGTAAGCTGAGACCTGGGATGGCCCAAAAAGCTATGGAAACTGCCTTATTTTTCACACATAACTTTGAGCTATGCTTGTGATGCCTAAAATACGAACAAGGACTCTCCATGGTTACGATTCCAATGTCCACATTTGCGCTGTTGCTAAAAAACCATCGATTAGGAGACCAACATTTTGTGTTTTGAAATTTCCGGGAGCGTGAGAACATACTGAAACTTCTTTAAATGCTTTCGTACACAAAGTGATATCTGTCGGGGTTGTTCACTCTCTCCATCTCCATTCAAATTCGCGATAGGTGAGATAATAAAACTAACGCTGGCGGATCGTCAAAACCCTAGCATTCAAATGGCTACTGACAAAAACTTCATCGATCTGGAATACACAGGCGACAAAGTTATCGTCCTCGAAGAGAATAAGGCGCATGTGCTTGTGGGTGAACTGATCAAAGTCATTCCTTTTATCGACATGTGCTTCGCATCCGCAACGTTTAGGGAGATACTTTTGAATATGAAATTACTGAACACGCCAATTACAATTCAGCGGGCGTTGCTTGAAGTTGTGGAGCGTTTTGGCTATCTTGGAAGCTGTGTTAATTCTGAGGTTGACGGCCAAATTTCCAAGACTCTGATCGCTTTTGCTTATTTAAGACACCAATTGCTTCAAAGCCGTATATCACTGAACCTCACAAATGTGTTTGTAAGGCTACATTACTGGCTATTTTGTTGTATGGCTGTGATACATGGCCCTTTTGGGCAGCGGAACTGATACATTTTCAGGTCTTTGACCACTCTTGTCTCAGAGCTGATTTCGGCGAACCCGTAATGAAGTTCTATTATAAGATGGTGATTTTGATGAAAGAATGTGTTCAGCATTAGCAGATGTTTTGTTTAGATTACATAATGCATACGACTAAAAGTTGTTTGCCGAAGAAACTGCTTCTTTCCGTGCCCAATGCAGAGTAGCGAAAGCGAAGAGGCGGACATTGTTTGACCTGGCAGAAGGTATGATAGACATTGCGAAAAGTCTAGGTGCTGTTGGTCGCCTTTGAGAATGGGGTCTGCGTGAGCTCAACCGAAACTGCCTGTAAAGGCTGAAAGACATGGCTGTTAATCGATACCAGTGGCTTTTTTGCTGTTAGTTTTATCCAGGTTACCCGAATAAGTGGAATGATTGTGGTAGACTGGCATTAAATTCCATGTTTGTGTCACAGCAAAGCATCTCTGTTGAACACACTGTATTGCAGTGGATGACGAGGAATAACAGTCAAACTTTTAGAATGGTTCACTAGTTTGGTAGTGCCATCCGAAGCAGTAAAAACCAGAAAATTGCCGTAAAGTGGTCATCTAATTGACATATGATGGAATGCGTTCCCAGAAAACGTCCCGAGTTCAAAGCGTATGGTGACAGTAAGGACTCACTTATCTGGCTTGAGTTATTGAGTTATCTTATATGATCATAAGTAGAATTTTGTGTTTATTGGTGCTGAAAAGATGCAGTGATTGTTGTCAAGATATTGGTATCTGTTGGTTTAGAAGGGAAAAGGTTACAGCGTAGCCAGAGCTACTGTCTTGTAGGAAGTGCTATTTGGCTTTTTCCCGTGTATGAACATCATGTGGTCGAACTAAATGAAACATTACAACCGGTTCATGCGTCACGGTACCTTACCGTAGTACATGCACGTTCTGTGATGAACAAGCAGTAATAATTATAGGTCCACAGCACATTATTTCGCCACCACCTATCTGAAGTCCTCACTTTTTCTCGTATTTTGTCTCCAGACCGTTTTGTTTACAGATGCATACTTAAATTTACTACGAATCAATGGGTAGCAAAATGAATAGAGGTACGCCACAAACATTTTTTCAACAGGATATATGCTGACAGCCTTAACATCGTTAACCTCAGTTAGTAAAGGTATTCTACGAGGATTTAATCCGGTTGTAGGGGGATCACTTGTGCCCAATCCTTGAGAGTGGACAGCCCAGACGGGACCCAAACATTTTTCCTTCTTTCTTTTGCTTCCTGTGCCTGCATCTTAGTTTGCGTTAAGGCTGCGTGAAACACATTACCGTGTTGGGCATTCGATGAGTCAATACATGCAACCAATGACTGGCTCAGCCCAGCTTATATCAAGGTTTGCATTTCAAATTTGAGTTGCTTGAAATTTTACTCATATCAGAGTTGCATTCGGTAGGGACGTGGGTATAAACGACAACTGGCTTGTGGTAATGATTACTCTGCTGAATTGCTTTACACACTCCATCAGGCTGACCAACACAGAAGCGCTTGCCTATTGCTAATTAAGCTAGATCGCACAAGTCACTACTGGTATATTTGACTGGAAGTCCTACCATTGACAGGGTTAATAGGAATGAACGTCAAAGGAAATCTACTCAGCTGCTGACTTACGATGTTTCTAGGACTATAGAAGAAACGTTTTTAATCCAGTTTCCAGTCCAGGCAAACAAACCAACAAACAGGCCATGGTTAATCAATGAAATATTGAGTGATGCAATAACCAGATATAGCCTGCGCCAAGAATCACCTTGAAGTTTCAAAGCTATCTTGAAAAAACAGTAGAATATGCAATAAAAATCTAATGGCATTTTTATATGCGTTGAAAATACATTGGTAATATGATTTGAAAGCCATTTAGGGAAGAATGAGAGACATATTTGAGTGTATTCTTGGAACGACATATCAACGGATTGTCCGGACTAAAGTAGCGGCTTAAGCTGAAGTGCCACAGGCTTTGCCTTTGGTCGAGAGTCTAGTCCATAAGACAAGGAAGTGTGGCGCGGACTCCGTGGTTTACTGGGAACCAGCATCTTCTGCTTTTATAAAACCACTAGAATAGCGGCGGACCATCCAGGATACCCTGTGCACCTCACGATTACGTTCTTTGACTCTGTGCAGTTTTATGTTGCCAGCTACAGGAGATTTTATCTGCCTTTTACGTCACATAATAATGAAAAATTCTGATAGTCCAGTAAAGTGCCCTATCGCAGAAGTGGCGACTTTCTATCTTGCTACAAGTGTAAGGGGAGGGAGCGGTCTTTAGGTCTTTCGCTAGTTTTTCACCTATTGTCACCAGGTTTATTTAATAACCAGTCACACTGTTCCATTTCTAATGAAGCCGCTAGGCGTTTACTGTTTTTTATGGAGAGCAGGCTGACAGACTACCATATATGGACCGCTGCTGCTTTTCTACCGGTGCTTATTGACCACTTTCAACTTATTCACAACTGGCTGTACTAGTTGCTTCCTGTATCTACGACTTTAGGACGAGCCTGGAGGCATAGTTCTCTGCTCCATCCCAAAAGCTCCGTTTTCTAGCAGTTAAAATGACAGTATTTATATCCCACGGAACTGCGACAACCACACAAATGCTCCTCCATACAACGATAGGTAACTTTACCTGACGACGTCTGTCTTTAGCGATACGATGAGTCGACTTCACTACTTTTCCGTCCTTCAGCTGTTTACGAACAGCAGCCACAGGCTAGGTCCGCATAGATCAAAATCCGCTTCAGATTCCGAAAATATGTATCCTAAAATCTAGATTGACGGTCTCAACCCTAGAAACCAACCGCTTCTCGTTTGGTTGCTGTTTTGTTATTCAATTCCACTCGATAATCATTATGGTTGAATTGCAGCATAACGAAAAAATCAGATTTGGGTTTCTTTAATTCGCCTGTACCATCTGTGGGTGGGCATTTTGACCTGAAGAAGATATCGATCTCATTGGTAACTAATACTGAACATGGCATCTGCTATTAAGTGGTCGGATCCTCAAGCAAGAAATGGGAAACGAATAATTTTTTCTGACAAGCATAATTGCAAAACAATACTGCTTTCTGGCTGATGTAGCAGAGATATCTGTTCTTCCACTCCATACAATCTAGAAATAAATAGCGACCTTATGCATTCAGGACAATGACAGATAAGCTTGGTTCACTAGAATAATAGCATCGTTATTGGTGTTTTTCAGCATAAGAGCTAATGCACTCTAGTTTCGCATGGATCTGGATCTGTTTAAATAACGACTACGTGTACAAATTAGAGCAGAAGCACCTTTTGGCTCGGCCGCACGAATTTTTTTAAATGTCGGGTGGGTAGACGGAATGAATTTAACCTAGCACGCATTTATCATGCCATACTCAGCAACTATCTCCGGCTTTAGCGATACGGCACGATTGTGGTGCACTCAGAAAGACGAGATGCTGGTCAAAATAAAACACTTATGAGTTGTGCTGGAGGCAGTGGTAGTCTATTAACCGTTTGCATAAAATAACCGAAAATGTTCAAAATCCTTACTGTCACTGTGCCCATATTATTTGACTGGCGCAGAACGCTGTCGCTATATTTGTGCTCGTGTCTTTGTCAAAGAAGCCTCATCTTACGGATAGTTTTTTTTCTAATTCTTGGGCCAAGGTTAGATCCAAATACTTCTACGGTTGCAGGTTGTCTATACCGGATGTTCCAATACGTATTTATAGACCCGGGTACGATGGCACCGAGAAATCACATGAAGACCTGTCATTCCACCTAAAAGGTCTTATTCAGATATTTGAATACTGGTTAGTAGGACATTAGCAACTAGGCATCTGGAAATATTTATCGTACAACTGTAGAGCGGACTTGAATTTTACCTATTGCTATCCATATACAACCGAAAAATCTCAAAAATTCCAATTAATTAATATGCCACATCCTTTTCAGATATTCATTTCCTGCTCCGGCCGTTCTATCACAATCCGCCTAGTCCATCACAGAAAAAATAAGCCAAACTGCTATTCAGTCTCTTTGAGCATTAAGTATAATACAGCCCTCCAAACACTTTCCGTTCAAACTGTGCACTGTTGACAGCATTGACTAAGCCAGCCCTGTCAGTCATGGTCGGCTGCGGTATTTTTTCAGGTCGCTATTCGGTCCGATAATTTTGAAAACGGCCTGTTTGAAAAATTCATTCCGACAGTTCCCCGGCTCCACTGTGTGTAACAAGCGTCGTGGTAGGTAATTACCGTTTTTTTAACCGATACAGTATGATGCTGAACATGTGTGTAATACCCCAAAGTTACACCTGGTGCAAGAGCTACACAAACAAAGCGTCGAATATTGGCCTTTGGGTTTTGAACTGTTGGTTAGATTTGGTGATAAAATACATGGGAATATAAATAGATGTGCGTGGGATTATTGACTTATTCTTCGGCTCATTATTCGCATAAATATGGTGCCCTGAATTTTTCTGCTATGTAAAAGTTTCGTTTGTTAGCATCGCAGGTAATGACTTACAACCGAATAGCTTTGATAAATCAGGCTTCTCCCGTGTATGATTGGCAGTCAGTTGTCTAGGAGAGAATCGGTCTTATTGGGATGCACAGTCTATTCCAGAATAGCAGCATCCAATGTGAAAATACTAATTAACGTTCTGCTGTCAGTATTTGATGCCACAGCAGCAGATAGACAATTACTGACCTGCGCAACGTAGTCGGGTCTTATTCTTCAAATTGTTCCCATGCTTTGCTTTTCGGTGTACCAGTCGCAATTCACTTTCAGAACCAGAGAGGTGAAGGCTAGCTAATAATGGGAAAGCGAATTTTCGCCACTTGTTCGAACCATCTCTACATTACATGCAATCTGAATGTGGAGTGGGGACCATCATCGCGGAACAGCAGAAACCAATAGGCTGTCGCGGAAACAACATCGTTACGTTGACATTTACGCAGGTAATCTTAGATTTGTACCTTGTGTGGAACTTTTCTAACGCAAGATGAAGTCACAGCCACTACACTAGTGTTTTCCCGATGGCATTTGGCCTTATGCCACAACCGCATCGCTTACACACATTCCGTTCCAGACCGGAACGGAATGTTGAGCCTATTGGATTTCAGACATTTTAGAATCAAAACCAACTAACATAGATACATGCAGGTGTTTATGGTTCGAATTCCAGAACGTCTGAACTTATGCTGTTCGCTTTAAGTATTTTCTGGGGTTTCACAAGTGGTTGCAAACTTCAGCTGGAGGTTCAAGACAAATTGATGTTTCAAGTAAGATTCCGCCTTGCAAGTGAGGCCAGTCTATGCTGGAAATCTGAAAAACACTGTACAGCTGTTTCATTATTATTGGGAATCACCAGTGGTGCGCATCTCATGGAAACCAAGGAATTTTTTCGAACCAGCGACCTCCAGGCTAGTAGTCTAAACACATGATTGTTTGGCTACGGGCATTTGGTCGGTAGTGTGAATAGCTCAGTTTTAGGCAGGATATGGAAACACTCATCGTTCAGTCACGGGAACCAAATCACGTGGTCATAAGTCACTGGCTTCTCGAGTGATGGCTTATTATGGTCATCGGTTAAATGGATGCTAACTTGTCCCTTTTTTAGTTTTTAGAATAGAGAAGTGCGTTTGAAAATATGCATTACACAAACGTGTCACTTGACATGCGGGACTATGACACCAAACTGTGTGTGCCCACCGAAGGTTGCGCCACGTCAATTCCACCAATATGGTGGATGTATATAAGCTGTCTTCACGCAAACCCTCTCGCACAGGGCATTTTCACTGTGATTTCCACTCTTGGGGAGTAAACCAACCGTTCCTCGGAAACACAGATTTTGATCTCTGAAATTCTGCGAGTTGTTTTTGGTGCTGACAATATCGTTTGATCCCAGAATTGTCTCATCAATGAAGGCGCTTCCTTCAGGGGGAAGTGGAGAATGTCGTACTCTGTAAATCAGGACCTTTTAAGGTGCAAAATACGTATGATGCAGGCGTACTTTTAAGCTGTCGCAGGAATACACGCAGATCTGTGCGTTTTCAGGCCGTTTCTGGTCAACTGTACCAATCGCCTGAGACATTGTTAGCTCTGGCGCGCTTATTGACTGTGCTACGTGGCTGATGACCAACAGCCACTGCTCGAACATGGATGTCATATATATTTATCATCCCAGCATGGTACTGCTTACCCCACAACATATCACTACTTAACGAACCCTACGATTATTGAGTGCTCAAAATAATATTTCTTGCCTCGTTTTTTTTATTTCATTGGTATCTAGCTAATAAAAGTAGGAAAGCCATCAACTGTCTGTCTACTTTGATTATTTATGGTACGCAAAATCCCCATATATCGACTCCTTTGCTTCACGTATTTCGTCATTTCAGGTTCCTTTTAGTTATCTCCTGGCTGGTTGACTAACTGCCAATTTGTGTAACTGTAGTTAGCCTTGAAGTGTGTTTGCGCGGGAGAAGGGGATTTTACAGATGCAGAAGGTTTATCCATCCGATGTTTCTGAATTAGAAATTCGCACCTGAACGTCCTTATCCTCTATTCTGCACTCAGCTTCAGCTGGTAGATGCAGGCAAGAGATAGTGCATTTTTGATGTTTCTTTTTGGTGCGAAAAGTCTGCATCCCACACCTCTTTGAAGGATTGTTCAGGACTGATTAATTAGACTAAATTTATCTGCATGCTCAACGAATAGTTCTGAGATTGCATTAAATATTCATACGATTACTCATTTAGTCTACGGCAATCAAGCTACTTTGCAAGATCGAAAAAGGAATCCTTTGAACAGGAGTGCGCACACAAGGCGAGAATGTTTGCAAAAATGTCATAACTCTGAAGCTAAATGAATATAAGACCCCTTCATTTTCATTTTTATGAATCATACTCGTTCAAGGCTATTGTGCCACGCACTCATCTTTTTTGGCGAGGCAACGTCTAGTCGGAACTCCATACTTAGCGAGTTCCTGAAACGCCGAGTAGATTATTCATTTTTACGGCTTGTGGACTGCGTCGCACACTAGAGTCACTTATGAAATACCTATCCTTCAGAGTCTAAACAGGTTTAAATCTGACAGGCCAATCCGAAAACATGATAGCTTGGTAGATAGGTCACCTTTAGCTATGTTCATAATCTATTGAAGTAAATACTGCTTGGATGGAAAGTTATTTAAAGTGGTGTTCATGCATTAGGCCAAATGTCGAGTTACGTACAATAAAATAAAATCAGTTCATAAAAGCCACCAGTTATCATGTTGATTCTATGTGGATAAATTTATCCGGTCATCCAACAGTAACACCTTCAGATAAGCTAACTAGGGGGGTGTATGACATGAAAATCTTCGGATCAATAAAAGTTTTCCATCAATATTCTGATGTGATACGATAATCCATTGGCCTATCTTGCTACTGGTTATGGGTGCTTATAAAGGTGGAACTGATTTCCACCTGTCCTGAACAGATATGGCAAACATAACAGTCCCTTTATAACTAAGATCTCATAGGGGAAGGGTATCCTGGATAGAACCATTCCTCTCCGGTCCCATGAGAGAGTAAAATTGACTGCTTTTGAGAGACCAATCTCTATTATGTGTCGGACTATTTCAAGCTGGGCTGAGCTTATTGGTTCTTGAAATGCCCGTTGAGCTTTGAAGTGGGCCGGCAAACCGGGCATATACCATTAGAACAACAGCAATATACCGGTGGTAAATACTCGCGCTTACTTGCAACCAATCGACGAATTGACGGACCATACTGTAGATAATGTTGCCAAACCTATTTGTTCCACTTGAAGAATATCGTGAACGAAAGGCTCGGTCAAGCCTGCTGTTCGAACCAAATTAGTTTGCAAATGAGTGTACTGAGCGAATTACGTACTATTTGGATTCAAGCAACACATAATTTTGACGGAATTTCGAGGACTTCATCTATCTGACGAGCTCCATTAAAGTCGAAACCGGTCGTGGGCTGTCGAGGAATTTCCAAAAACATTCTAAGTAGTGCGTCTCCCCAAAAATGTACCACAGTCTGTTGTTCAAATCGATCCCTTTCTTTGGGATACTCAGATTCAAGTTGTGCGTATGAACAGTAATCAGGCTGTGACACGACCCAGCGCGCATTCACCTGTACGCATTGAACTCAGAGGAATGTATTCCCTTCAATCCTTCCTGGACTGAGTTACGGTGACCTTCTCTGTGCTTCCCTATGGACTGGTAACTGACTTCAGTGGCTTCACTGCTGACAGTTCCGTTTTCTGACAATGTGTAGTCCTATCGGAATGCTTGTGGTACGATAGCGCTTAATTCGTTCTTGTCTCGCTTTTTGCCTTCAAGCAAATTTGCATAATAGTACGATGCTGAACCACCCGTCATCAATAATGAGGTAGATGTCAATGGAGAGGATGATCATGGTGATCATTTTTTGCCGTAGTGATGAGCTGTTGAAGTTATTATTCATACTAGCCAGTTTGTCTCAAACTCATGCGTGCAAACTACTCCTAAGTTGACAGCGTTTTCTACGTTTTCTACGGTAAATTCTCCCGTTAAAATTCACTTGTATTGAATTGAGGAACCCTCTGCCCGGGTAGGATTTCGCCAACAAACTGGCCAAAGTAATGAAATCACTTTCCAGTTCTCTGCTCTTTTTTCTGATACCATTACATTTCACGTATGCATTACTTTCTGCCTACAGGTCTCGTGAAGATGGGCGTTCACTGTGTGACGGGAAAGAAAGTCGCAGTGAAAATTGTAAACCGAGAGAAACTCAGTGAGAGCGTGCTACAAAAGGTGAGCCGTGACTTTTGAATTGGCTAAATTCTATTAACTCTCCGCAGGTTGAGCGTGAAATAGCAATCATGAAACTGATAGAACACCCCCATGTACTTGGACTGTATGATGTCTATGAAAATCGTCGTCATCTGTAAGCTACTTTCCCCGCTTCAATTATCAACCATCCCAATAGCTACCTGATCTTGGAACACGTTTCCGGTGGAGAGCTATTTGACTACCTAGTGAGGAAAGGCCGACTCGTTCCTAAGGAGGCTCGGCGTTTCTTCAAGCAAATCATATCCGCCTTGGACTTCTGTCACAGCCACTGTATATGGTGAGTCAATGGTGCAAACCGCTTTGCGTGGATAAACAGTCGACTTTTCTTGGACTGAATCGATTTACCAAAGTTCACCTCATTTTGCCAGAACCAAGGAAGTCGCTACTTGGCTACGTAGATGATTCGTGCTACGCTTGCCCACGTGTCATAGACCGTCTTGCCAGAGTGTCTGTCCTTTTTCGTCTTTTTTGGTGGTTTTCCTCTCTGTGCCTAATCTCTTTAGTTCGCTTTTGATATACACAGAAGACCCGTGTGCCTGAATGTATTGTCCAATGTCACCGCGGTGATTGCCATGTCCAGCTGGTCCCCCGTGGGTGAAAATGTCAACTGTAAACCACCATCCCATCAGTCCATCCGGCATCATGGATACATATGTATTTTCTCCGTGCGGATGTTCGTTGCTCGTGTGTGTGTGTGTGTACGTCCCAGCTAATGCGTGTTCAGACAACACGTTTTGTGTGTTTCATGTGATCAATATTAGGCGTTGGGGTTGCAAACATTTCGAATCGCGGTGGATTATTCTACCACATGTCTGAACCGTGATTGTGCACAAATTAGAAACAATGAATGAGTGAGTGAGATAAAAACGGTAAAGATGAACAGAATTTGTACAATCTGGCTAATGCTGAGTAATTTCTCGGAGGGGAATGATCATTTGATATGAATTTATTTCGGGAAAATTTGCGCCTAGTCATGTTTAGTACCGATTGAGCAATGCTTTCGGTTCAATCTGGATGCGACTGATTAAAATAGTCTTGTTCTCTTTCCTGCACTCCTTAAAACCTTCGGCCACCGGGCCACCCACATATTCTATGGTACGACAATCCTCTCTCCCACAAAACAACAACGCGTTATCTGACTTGATGTGGTCGTGTCACCAACTCAGGGCATTCGGTTCAGTTTTCAGTTGTAGAAAGAGTTAAATACACTTCTGTTATGTCATGGAAACGATTCTGTAGCTCCATTTACTTCGAAGTGTATAACCTCCCTCGCTTGATAACGTAAATCAAACGAAGATATTTAGTTTTACTTTCAGTCATCATCATCATCATCGACAGCATGACATGGGCGTTCAACACCGATGCTTCGCTGCCGTACAACCATGATTTATTTGAAAGCCTTATTGTGAAGAAAAAGAATAAAGATGGACGGGGAGTGGACTTACTGCTGCCTTACTACAATTGTTCCGAGGTGCCTACACCTCCAAACACTCATTCAGGCAATCTGGATAGAAACTGACAACAAGATCGCCACTGACATCGGTTGGCAGCCATATCCTGCAGAGTCTCCAACGAGGCGCACTGGGGATCACGCGGTCCCCATCCTGGAAGACGAGTAGCACCGACAGCACCCAAGCGTTTCGTGATTTCTTTCATACCCTTCTGCCAGGTCAAGGGTTGGCCACCTCTCTGCTTACGCCACTCTGACTTGGGCACGGAAAATAGCACTCTCTTCGGCAAACGATGTCTAGGCATGCGCAACATATGTCCCAACCAACGCAGCTTCTGCTGCTGGACACATTCTTCAATTGAAGCACCCCTTGCACAACCCAAAACTCGCTTTCTAACTGCCTCGTTACGGATTTGCCGACACCATCCCACACGAGCTATGGTTCTGAGACAACGATTGTCGAACACCTGAAGACGTCTCAGTTCCGCTGCTCGAACAGGCCAAGTCTCACAGCCATACAACAAAACAGCCCGCACTGTAGCTTGATACACGCGTCCCTTGAGATTCAGGGACACACCACTTTGACGCCATAGGTGTCTCAAATTAGCAAACGCGACCCGAGCCTTGGAGATTCGTGCATTTACCTCATCTGTCACACTACAATCAGAACTAACTTTCAGTCGTACATATAGGAAAATAAGTTGGCATCTCTGTCCATCGAAGATGACAAGTGCAAGTGGAAACGGAAATATAACCCCAGTTCTGTGCACAGTCTGGAGCTTGTACTTGAGCTGTTAGCCCGATTCACTAACAGTCGTCCAGAACAACCGTTGGGCCAGGTATGTTGGACTATCTAGGTTTCACGCAGTGCACATCTGCTCCCCAAATGTTGGTGCCGTTTCACACAACTCAACACATTCAAGACTATCGCAGAAGTGCATTGATTACCATAAAACACCGTCACAATAAATAACGTCACAGTGAGTGTATTTTGGAGTCCGACAACTACTACTCCGGTTGCATGGAAGGATCATCTTCATAGGGAGCTTTATTACAGTGAACCGTTTTATGACCCTACAAGATGACGACATGCACTGAGTTCCCCAAAGTTGTCTTAGGCATGGCAACGTCCAGTGTGGTGAATAATACAAGCCAGCTACGAACCTGCTCGCTGGTGAGCCAGACTAGTAACAATGACTTGATCACCATACTGTACATAGATTTCGTGGCCATTGGGTTTAGAACCACACAGCCCATGAAAACTGAAGTACCAGAAACCGTAAAACTATTGTTGGTATCCATATTCGTATTATACTGATGTCTTATATATGAACGTAAAAGTCGTCATTCATTGAACTACTAAAGTCTTGTAGAATGCAACCAGTGAGGAAGAAAATCCCAATACTGGCGGATGGAGGCCGAAGTTGTATCCGAATCACGCACAGTTTTGGAGGGTTTGGTCGTACTTAAGCGGCAAAATACACACTCATTAAGCTGATGCTCGTTATAAGGGCATCCCCAACTTCCTTAATTCATTGAACTACGTGAATTGCTTCCCCGTTTTATGACTTGTTATACCATCTCTCCTTATTATCCATTAAGGAAGCTTAGCACTCTGGTGCATTATCTAGGGGAAAAGCTACTAAGCCATAATAACTGTCATATCTTCGGTTACCGAATGAACTTGGGGGTCTTCCATAATTCTCCTGTTTAACCCGCGTAATAACACATTGTTGACAATCTTCGAGGCTTCTAATAGGAGTCACGCCCTGTCCAAAGCTGCGTCCTGGATATTAGGTGATTTATGATCCCGAACCAAGTATCTGATTATCATTCTGTTTATTTTATCGAACCGAATAAAAAGACAGCATACAGTCTGGTGTTAGTCACCGTCGTAGTACTCGGTCCCCACTTTAACGGCTAAGCACAACACCTCTTTTTTCTATAGCATAACTTACGGCAGTTTAGTCTACTATACGCAGGCTTTCCAAAACATCGCACTGTTTCTGCAATCGTTGTGTAAATAAGACCGCATTAGTTCGCTGACCATATTGGTGTGGTAAAGTTCCCTCTTTTGTGATAGCTTCAACTGACCAACTCCCATGATAGATGGTTAATTGACCTAACAGCTCCCACGAAACGGGTTTGTGAAGAAATTTAAACTAGTCAAGTTAAAAATAATGTGACTGCGTATACCACACTTTATGTCACATGGTTCACACAGTGACGCGCAACTATTTTGGCTTACCAGAGATCACCTCGAGTAGTGTAAAGCTGTCATGTCCGTCATTATTGTAACTACCTTACTGGCTGTCTTCCAGTTTCTATTCCTGTGCCCGTGTTTATGACGAAACTGAGGGCCTGTTCCGATTCTCCTGGTGACGGCTGTAGCATACAGTTTTAAAACGTCAAGACTGTCATCATGCCTAAAGGCGATTTTTCTACGTCTACCTTTCGGAACAACACCGAAGCATTGAAACTAAACGATCCCATTTGAAGTGTCACTATTCGACAGCTAGTTCTCTCTAATCCGTAGTTTTTGTGGAGCTAACGTAGGCATTCGACTGTTATCGATAAATTCTAGGTCATTTTTTGTTGATCAACAGACTTAGTTCCACAATAACACTGTAGCACGGTAGGGGGACGCCTAATTACAATGAGGGCGATCGACTGATGGAAACAATTTTGTAAGATTTCGTTGATTTCCGTTTTTGTAAAAAAAACAACTAAAACTCGAGGAGTTCGCGGCTAGGCAACCTAATAAGCTGGTGAAGCATGTGGAGTCAGCTTACAGTCTCCTGTTAGCTTGTTCCAATCATGCAACAAGTATGCTACGTAATATATATATGTATATATATAATATATAATATAATAATATAATAATATAATAATAATATAATATAATATATAATATATATATAACGTAAAATACTTCATCAAAGTTGCTTTACCTGATAAGGCTGGAATAAACAAAAGATGCAACCTTATTGGTTCGTTTGAGGCCCAACGCGATTATAATTACAACTAAGTGGAAAAAACGAATCTAGAATTTTTGACATCCTCCACCTAGTTTCCGCAGTCGTTTCCGATGACTTACCAAAGGACGTATAGCGAGAGAAGAACGAACGTATAATGCCAACTGCACTCAATATAGTATATATGTATCGAAATATTGGTAGCAAAATGTTTTTGGCAGAATTTTGACAGCTTTTCTATTTATTTTGATTTCGTTAAATTTTCCAATTCTATTCCACCTGCGTGGAATTTAAGCAAGCGAAACGAACGTCCATTTTTTTCATGCAATATGAGTTTACTGTCAGTCGTTTAGCGGAACCCTGTAAGATAGTGCCAATCATTCTGTAAAGCTTCTTCGTACCTTTTTCAACGGACCGTTGAGAAGTCGAATCAGGCAGTCAGGGCGTTGTCATCTCTGAGGTGGATAACAACGGTAGGTGCTTGTATAAGTTGCGGCCTTTGGTATAACTGTCCTGAATGACATCTTACATGAACAGATGGTAGGTGTTCTCACTGTTGGAATAAAAGCTGTTTTAGGATTTAGAGGATGTACCATGCTCAACTGCTTGGAAAAGTTTTGCCTGTATCAAGGCGCGAAATGCCAAAATACTTTTTGTTTGTGTATAACCTTCATATGACCTGGACGGTAATCTTGCCTTGGTTTTCTTGCCCTCGTCCCCGTTATGCCACACGTCCTGTGTTTATTTGGATCCCTCTCAAGAAGGCCATGAGTGCTTGTAACTTCTTCTTTACATAGATTACGTAATTTCGGAGGTATTTTGTCACAAACTGTTAGTTGATTTTTTTTCAAGATAGTATTCTCAGCAGCGTTACATCTATCAGCGATGAAAGTAGCCAGTTGCTCACATCCAAACTGGTCGTCTACTATGTCAACAGGATAATAAAACATGCAGTCTTTTATTTGTACGTTAGGTTATGCACCCTTAGGAAGAATTCACGCCAACTTAGAGTGTAATGCGAAGGCCAGCACATTTCCGCTTCCACACTACCAAGACTAATGAGCGAAATGGGAGGTGTCAAATTGTAACGACAGCTGATTTCTCTTGAGATTTCCGTGTGGATGGTTATACGTCTATGCCTTTCTATGGGTAGACAGCAGGGTGTCATTTCATCGGATCAGCTGTCTATAGAACTCGTACTTTGGAAAACCCAGTTAGCCATGCTGCTTTGTTGTTCGCTGACGCATGGCATCAAAGAACAAAACCGAATCATTTTCAGTCTGATTACTTGACACCATCATTATATGGTTTAAACCCAAACCTCATCGCTACCTACCATACAGTATAACAACCCCTATCCTTTGCAGTTTATCTAACAATACGGTGTAGCTGCGATTATATGTATGGATTCTGCAGTGACAGTCCTAGAAAAGGTCTGATAAAGAATATGAAGACAAGCGGTCGGGTGTGCGCATTTCCCATAGAAAAGAAAATGATCTACTCCATTTTAAAGACAGCTTTTAGCGTCTAAAAACCGCTTACTTTGCACCGGGTATAAACTTCGAGAATGCCCAAGAATACTCTAGAGCTGGAAGAGCATAAGTGGTGCTATGACCTACCATCGTGTGTGAGGAGTCTTCATAAGGTGATGCGACTATGTATATATATATATATATATATGTATACGTGTATGTTCAAAACCTATGGGATCTGTCATGGCCCGACTGGAGGTTCCCGAACTGTTACCGTTTTGGCGATCATCGGTTTATTATATTGTTTACTATTTTGGAAACGGATAATTTGCTTTGCTCTTTGTCGTGTTTTTGTTGACTGCACTAACCTTGTCATAGTTATCGATTGGGATGTCCACTATGTTGCAGACCCTGAATTAACATATTCACATAAAGTTCACTCTCTGAGTTTCAACGATCACTCGCAGGGGTTGATCGATTAGTCTATTCAGTCCTATCCATTTGTTTCTGTATAACAGTACTTACGTTTTCCTACACTTAGAAATGTGTGAGTCATCGTCCGTCGGTTCAGTATAGCCTGGTGTTCGAGAGGATGCTCATAGTGTTTAATATTTTGTCCGTGTTTGTTACAAGTATTCACACTTAGAGCGGCAGACTTTTGATTCACTTGTGACAAATCGGGATAGCTCCACCACTTCCTTCAAATCGTCGGGACGTCTCAAGTGAATCCTCGGCGACGGAGGCAAAAGTCACAGAGTTTAACAAGCCTAGGGTTTGTGTGCTCCATCAGTATGTGGCAAGATAAACACAATGAAGTATACATTCCTTAAGTTCTAACATCAAATCCAACTGTCATTTCAGATGACAAGGGCATTTAGTTTTGAGCAGCTTACTGAGGGCTCCCACAGGTGAAATGTTACACTCGTTATTCTGTCGCTCTTACAGATTAGCTGTTCCCCTTAGTACTCAACACGACAAACTCAAGTAGATTGGTGTACCCACTGAGAACTTGACTTGCAAAGCGGTGGTGCTTTCCGGTCAGTTTCTCCGCAATATTTATGAACAAGGCAGAAAAGTAATAATTAGCTGTGAATGAGATTATTTGCGGATTAAATTTTCGTTAGGCTTGATTAATTCCCGCATTTAATTATCAAACTGAACCATCACGGGCTAAATTATCAGCATTCACTTCTAAATGAGACTGCTTTCGAGATCCTATCTGATTTTCATCTAGGCCCGTTTTTGCACCTAGACTGGTTATTTATTCTCAATACTTAAACATCGGGTATTTTGGCTCACTCATTTTAACATATGCCGGAAAACTCTGCATCACATCACGATTCATATGACGTTCCCCATGAAAATCTGCTTAATTACGTGTATGAGGTAAATTTTGAGGGACTTATTATCTCAAGTCAGCTGCTCAGCATTCACCATCCATGTACACCAGGTATCGTTAGTAAAGATCACAACTTTAGCTGTGCGCAGAACGAACTGATAATTTTGCCTGGTGCACTCAACAATAAATGTTCTCTTCAGATCAATATATTTCCACGAGAACTCCATGGCCACACCAAATATAGTTAACCCATCTGCCCAGGTCAAATGTGCAAACCCGATATATTTTGGCTAATCGGTTTTATGTTTTTCGTTATTTCGTTGTCCGCACTGAACTTATCTGTTTAGCCAGTTTGCTCAGTTTTCATCTTCTGCGTTGGGGAAAATTGGTTTCCCACAGATTCGTAGAATGTGCGTCCCACCCGAGCACTAAATAACTGTCCACTCAGTCGTTTTACCACGGTTTACAGCGTGCCTTTTAAATACTCCAAATCTGACAATCATATTTAGCTCTCAATGACGGGAAGTGGACTGAGGGCGTTTTATTTGCTGTGCAACTGAACGGAAGCCAAGTCACATCATTCTCAGGCATCGACTTGTTCTCATGGCAACGCAACCTACTTTTTTCTTTCTGACATTCAAGTGACAAACACCCGCTGGAAGATTTTGCATCAAACTGTCCATTTTAGCAAATGGTTCTTTTTCGTCACCGACTGCTGCACTCTGCTCTAGGTGGTTTTGCGTCGGGAGCATTCTGAGAGCACTCCCTGTATGTGACATCCCACTCAAACCAAAGTATTTGAAAATACCACAAGTAGTGTCGGGAATCATTGACATTTATTGAAATTATTGACATTTATGACTGTTTTGATAGGTGCGTGTTGTTTTGGAGCTCGAAATCTCGCAAACACAAGATGCACTACTAAACAGACGATGGCTTTTTCAAAATACACGCATTTACACAGCAATTGGGTTTTCATGGGAGATCCACCTGCATCTCAGCTGAATCCTTCCTTTGTGATATTCTTCAGCCAAAACGCCTGACGTTTTAGTCGTTACGATATTCAACATGTGGTGGTCTATTTTCACAAAGGAGTCCACCGAAGAGTGGTACTTCATAAATAGTTTCACAAACCAGTAACTATATTTTTTTAGAAGCGGTCTGATTATCGAAGAATCTTTGGGCTGAGGACAGACTTTCCTAATCAAGATCCCTGCATTGCGCATGCGGCACGTTCTGCTTTGGAAAGTCTTTTAAAAGGTGTATGATGAGGATGGTTACCAAAACTGTCCAACACAGCATAGTGAGATGAATGAATTGACAGTTTTCGGCGTCCTACTATTTCAGTATCTTTTCTTGTACAAATGAAGCCGCTCGTCTATGTGATGGACCACCCTCAGAGAGTCCAGCATTCCAAAGCGATCACTGTATGCTGCTCTCTTCAGTTTGTATTTCCAAATGTAAAACTAGGAACAATTTCATCACCTTGATTTGTTCGGGTGCATTGTTTAGCTTGACTAGAATGCCAAACTCATTCATTCCACCCATATCCCACTAAATACCATATGAGTATGTTTGCGGTGGGCACACAAAAATTTGGAAGACAGAGCTGGTGCATTTGGGTTTATTAAAAGTACCCTTATGTGCTTTCTGCTTTAATATAGGACGGTTTGTATGACACGGGCGCTCTATGGTAACCGATGAGGATAGTAAGATTGGCGGAGATTTACCGGAAACCCAACATCCCGTTTGTTTTCTATGGGTTCACACTTTCAAGGGAACTCATCATCATCACGATCACCCTCATCATCATTAAGGTCTTGAAAATCAAACGTATCAAACAAGCAGCATGTGTGCTTTACTGTCAGTCAATGAACTCCGTAGTGGAGAGAGTTATTCAAGACTCTTCCGAAACACTAAATCACACTTGCTGTCTGAATGCAGTATGAGTGGAAAATGATGCTAATGTATAAATTGAGCACCTATTCTCACGTAGCTTTTTTGTAGAGGACACTGTAGAATGAAGGCCAATATATGGGTAGTGGTGTTTCACGTGCATCTGCGATTTGCGAAAAGATGTAATTACGTTAACACCAGTACAGATCTGACCATTACGAAAGGTCTGGGTGGGATTTGCATGTTCTCTTGTTCATGGTTGGAAACACTGCAAAACGCTGCCGCTAAGCAATGTTTTATTGTCATCTTCTATCCTGTGTGCTTGAAGGAGTGTTTAAAGATGCAAGCACATCGAACTGATTGTGATTGACTAACACTAATTCATTTCCCCATCCACTTTTACATGTTTCGAGTCAAGGCTTTCAATTAAATTACGGTTTTGTAGGGGTTGAGCATCAGTGCTGAAGGCTGATTTTGTAGTGTCACTTGACCATCGGTACAATGAAAATACGGGGAAGTTATGTCTAGGCCATGGTGTAAATGTGTTTTCCGGTTGACATAATACGCACTTCTACAAGTGTCCCGTTTCGAGCATCGTTGTTTCCACGATGTACAAGCTATTACCCCTACTTATCTGTTTTCGTGGTAGGCTGTTTCATTTGCAATAAAATATCCGGGGTTTTCATCCTTCCTAATTTTAAACAGACTTCTCCATTAAAACAAATACTTGAGGTACCAGCCAATGTATGCTAGTCCTGTCCAAAATGCCATTTAGCCATATCGGTCAGCATCTTAGATTGTAGACGTCTCAAAAAGCCATAACTCCCAGACACGCGGTGCTGATTTTCACGTGGATTGTTTGATGTCTGCCGCACGCATAAAAACGTTATTACCTATCATCTGATTACAATCAGACAAGCGGAAAGAACATCCTCGATTTTATCTCGCTGGAAAATTAATTAGCCTTCGGGATCTGTTACCCCCCTGTGGTCCAACCCTTAAAATCTCGCTCCTGTAACAAGCGGGATTCTCCACTGAAATAAAAGTTTTCTCGAATCAGAAAAAGATCAATCTTTAATGATAGATGTTTCTTTCATGTTTCATGTTTCTTTCCGCCGACCAATCCAATTCCAAGTCTACAGACATTTGTCGCTATTTGTGTTTTCTGGGAGAGAGCGATCCTTTTGTCCGTGAACTTTACGACAGTACGTTTCTGACTTAGCCGTCAAGATGGATGATATTTCACACTTGTGACCAAACAGACTGTTTTGAAAAAGACAGGATTTTCCTCCCAGATTTATGTGATCTGATGGATTAATGGTTTTTGCATGGGTGTGTATACGTCTGAAACCCTGAGTAGATGTGCTGTTGGAAAGCTACTTTTTGTTTGCAGATCTCAGAGTGATTGTCATCTTAACGTAAGTGAAAGGCAAGAGAAAATGCAGCATTGTTACGCGAAAGATCTAAAGAGATGTGAGTGAGCTTCGATTGTCCATCAGCATGTAGGTTTGGTGATGTAAGTGAGGTACCGAAAAAAATTGTAGGCATGCATTAGCTTGGTGAAATCCCTATTTCCAAGGCTGAATGCAAAGATATAACCGTTTTTCGTTTTCCCTTTGTTCGCTTGAAAAGGATTTTGTTTTTGCAGGCTATATTTTTATAGAATTTGTTAGGATTTGTTTATCTAAGTGTTTAAATTTGATTTCAGTAATATCGAGAATCAGTTATTAAACCACCAAATTTACGCATTGGTGTCGTTTGTCTAATTTTGGGCGCAATTGGGCTTTTGTGTAAAACCGCAATTATCTGGAATCTCTATCAAAAACTCGATAAAACAAAGTGGGGCAGCGTAGCTCTTGTGTGCTATTCATCTGCAAAGAACCGATAATAGAGCAGACCGATATCTCCTAACTTTCAGCCATCGGGACTTAAAACCCGAAAATTTGCTCCTGGACGACAAGCTCAACATCCGGGTAGCAGATTTCGGCATGGCTTCCTTGCAACCCGAAGGTTCTCTTCTGGAAACAAGCTGCGGGTGAGTAAATTGCTACAAACTGCATGCCCAAAGTGGTCAGTGTATATCTAAAAAAATGCCAACTGCCCTTTTACTGAGATTCATCAGAGTATTTATCGATTTTAATCCCTAATCCATTTGTCTCTGATGTGGTCCTGTTGAGAAGGAATCCACCTCCATTCTCTGTTGCTGATTTAATTTACCAATTGGCCCATTTGTTTACGACAAATTTGATCCTTGTTTTAAAAGTTGATTGGTTGCTTGTTCGTGTGAGATAAAACTCTATCACAGCCTAGGTCCTTCTCGCACCATGACAACCGAAAACTGAGACTGCTCCGTTTGCCGTCAAAGACTGAAATTTGATATGAAGATGGATAGTATTTCAGTTTTTGTGCAAAGATTAGCGACTGAATGTTCATGCACTTGAGTTAAATTGCATGAAACTAAGAACAAAATCTTATTTTCAATCCTTGTTTCGGTGGTCCGCAAATATTCTAAGTTATCGAATCGCAAATCAGGCAATTATTGCTTAGAATTGCAGCGATATCTATGAGCGATCACATAGTTGGATTGACTTTCGTTTGTCACAATTCTGTCTACCGTAATGGATTCTGTGTATTGCGTCATCGTTGTTCTTAGACTATTTGCGTATTCTAACAGTTCGTAAGTGTTTCAATCAAACAGCTGATCAGGGTCACTCAGTTCGATGCTATCGGACGCAATGCGTTCTCTCAGGAAAGGAAGCGAATTTCGGGTCTTATAAATTGGTGGAAAATGTGTGCATGCTTATATACCTGATGTCATGTCTATTTCCGTGTTATCACAGGTCAAGACCGGATAAGATTTTTTCCACAAAATGTCCTACGGATGTCGTGAATCTTGTTTTCACTAAAGTCTGCTTGGTCTGTTAAATCATCAGCTCCGTTTGAAATTGATGAATAAGGGATCTAGGCCCCGCGATCAACTTTGGAATATTTCGTTACATTCATTTGGATGATCCTCCGCATATATGTTGCGGAAACGCAAGTTGACGGAAATTTATTTTCTAATGGAAATGAGTTCCTGGCTGAGATTGGGGTAAATCATCAGGTGGGTTGTATAGACTTAAGCATTTTAGCAGACTGTTCTAGCTATTCGTAAGTCACTTTGAGTACTTTTCAGGCATGAAGTTTCTGAGTTTAGATATAATGGCGGACGTGAGAAAGTTGGTATCTTCGTGATTAGTGCTAATAATGTGAATCTTATGGGGCCGAAATCGTGACAACTTTGCTTGCATCGCTACACTCGTTCTTCCATGCTTGCCTGTAAATCATCGCATGTTTTTGCCATAGCCCTATCACGAATGGGTGAAACACAACAATTTTTTGTCGAAGAACCATAGGCACCATTGATAACGAAACGAAGAATTTACAAAAAGATGATTTGCAGGGACTGGCGTAAAATCGACAAAATGCACACGAAAGGAAAACATATCTTCAGGATATTACTCGACCTAAAATGTCATTTTACCCAAAATATTTCATAGTGCTCTCTTGGCGACTTTCCTCAATCCGCGTGACCAAGCATATGTGACTACCGTTAGACAACAAACACGTACTCAGTTTTAGAAGCCACAGCCTTGAGAATGTTTACATTCGGTTTTAGTGCATTCCACGCAGTCTCAGTTGGGCTGATGATGGAGCAGTTCATTATCAGCCCAACAACACAACGTGATAGTTCAAAAACAGGTCTTTATAGAGTGAGTGGTGTAAACCGCTCCTCCGTTTTCCTCTAATATCACATCACCCATCTAGCTGTGGTAACGAGCTAACGTTTTTGTGGTATTTGATAGGCCGAATTAGAACCTTGAACATCTGTCATCATTGCTATGTCGTTGAATTCACCCGGAAATATATATCACTATTGGTAGGTCAGATGCGGTAATTGGCCATAGGTTGTTTGGTTTTTTATCTGTTAATAAACCTTAGCAATTTGCTCCCAAACATTTCTTCACCAATCATGAAGACGTCAGTAGTGCGCGCACTCATAGTGACAACGGCATTCATCTTTTTCGGGAGTTTTCGTGTAGTTTCGGACATTGGAACAGTTATAAGGTGAAAAAAATTTCAACCAGCGGGCAAACAGGGATATTTTAACAAGAATAGTGGCGTATAAAGGAACACTACGTGAGACTCAGTCAAACCCCAGGGGAGACCTCTGTTGATGATATTCTTCGACTGAATGTGCTGTACTGAAGCGCTCCGTGGTTTAGTTGGTACGATGTTCGAGGCGTCACCGTACAATTTGGGTTCAAGTAGAACGTGAAGCTGACGGGAACTCGAGGAATGCGACCACCTTAATAGTGTTTTTTTCCGCCAACAGAATACACTTCGACATCTCGAATATTGTACAAACTGATATAGGAGGTGACCTGTGTACAGTACATTCACTTGAAGAATACCATAAAAGAGAAGTTCAGCTGGGACCCAGTTGATTGTAAAAGAGTGCATTTCGTTACATTGCAGTGTTTTTCACTGCGCGGTTAGTGGAAAGCTCATTCACTTCCGTCACCTTAGGCTGTTAACTTGGTCAGCCCCAACCATGGCTGATTTGGAATGCTCAGCTATAGGAATTTGCAAAATCTTGTGACAGCCAAGTCGAGAATGTACGTGTCGGAATGTGGGATGGAGAAATAGTCGATCCAATAACTATCCAGACGCTCAATAAAAGCACCGCGAGTTATTTCGTACAATTCTTTGAAGATTTCGCCGATCAAGGTGGTACTTTTGTCGTGCCCATTTGTCACTTTTCACCAGCTTTCTATGGGTTTTGTCAAGACTTTTTCCTGTGAATTATACGTTTCGTTTCTCCTGGTACCCAGCAACTGCAAAATGTTACCTCATGTTCATTACCACTGGAGAGGTTCTACAAGCTTCTCGCACAGCCATGCTGTCAGATTACTTTTTTTGGCTCATACACTCAGCAGTCGTTTCAATATAGCCCAATACTTCGATGGAGTACTGGTAAAAGTGTCGGTCCATTTTTACTTAGAGGATGGATTGCCATCAAAGCAAAACGTGGACAGATCATGTCCTACTTCAAGATACAGGCATGCGTGTTATTACTATCAACGGAAAGGTTAATACATAGCAGTACTTGTTCTAAATTCAAACTTGGGGATAAGAGACATAGTCATCTTTTGTGCAGCTGTGGTTATTATAACTGATGTCAGAACATCGAAAGCGGTGGTTTTGGAATAGGTCTGCGCTTTTCCGAAGAACATTTTTCATCCAACAATGAAGAACTTAACGGATAAATTTCATCCTGAGGACTCAAGGCACAGCTTGACGCAGGTACTGTTTGTGTCGGCCGAAGTATGCCGCATTTCAAATAGGTTTACTAGGTTTTTAACACTTGTTATAACAAAATTCCAGAAAATCTCCGGGCCAAAAAGAGAAATTTATGTAATTTTTCCGAATTTTTACGTACCGCTTACAAGCTACAAATTTTCAAGCGCTTCTAATAAGGTTAATAAGGGTAATAAGGGCTAATAAGGGTAATCAACCCATGACGTTCTTCTGTGCTGTCGGATGCTTAAGCAGCCGCTTGGGTGAGTGAATTCAGCAACTAGTTTTTGATGAAAACCGGCTACAGCGAATAAGAGCGTGGGAAACTAAACACATATCATTATCTGCCCATTATTCGTACTTCTCATGGCGAGTTCTGGGCCTGGAAAACATGCAGCCGGAACGACCCGTGATGGATGGTTTCAAGTTCACACTCATACAGCCTGAGTGATGGTCGGGAGCTGAAGGAGCACATATTGACTACGAGAGGTCCAGAAGTGACCTTTCTCTATGGAGAAAAATGTTGGTATTTCCGGTAGCGTAGATGGTCATTGGCCTTTTCGCTGAATTGGGCGATTTGATTGCACAAGTTTGATCACCAATCGAGGTGACACCATCAGTGCGTTGTTAGGGAGCGTAATGGTGCGTAGAGATGGGTTAGTGATTGTGCAAAACCATCACACACCACTACACTCCCTAACAGCGCACTGATGATGGCACCTCAATTGGTGATGAAACGTTTGCAGTCAAGTGACCCAGCGCAATGAACAAGCCAACGATCAGTGACTTTCTTTAAAAAAACCCCTTACAGCACTTTCTCCCAAGGCACAATGTGTCACTTTGTTTATTCAAGTGACTGCAGCTTGGCATGCATTTCACCGACTAGCAACAGGTTCCTGTTTGGTTTTTGGAGGTCCATCTGGGAAGGAAAACTAAGGCGATATGCCTAATGCGTATGTAGATGGAGGCCACCGAACAACAGGGATAGTATGTGTTGCACTGAATTTTAATGATTTCGCGTAATACATTATGCTACTCAAATTTTTTTATCCCCATTCTTCGATTTATTGCTGTATACTGGTTGTGCTTCGTTTAGCTTTGCATGCAGTGAGAAAACTGCGGAGCTGTGTGATCTTTACCTGGTGGAATTAACACGCATGTCTACTTGCACCGCAGTTTGGTGGTTCCGTTACTGTTGCCCTCCGGTAACCCCTCACGCCACTTTAAACTGAGGGTTTGGGATCCTAAATAACAAAAGTGCAATTGTGAACGGAATATTATGAACGATTTTAATTAACTTCAAGACAGTTAACCTTTAACACAAAGGTATTGGTAATTGTTATTCTCATGGCCTTCCACCAAGTGCAGCTGTTGTTACAGAAATTTGTGCTTGGGTAACTTCTGGTGTTTAGACTGAATCTCATCTAGATAGTAGGTAGGTAAAAGAAGATTCAACAACTCTGATTCTATACTCAGAATGCCGGTTCCAATGATTCGCCCGATAGATTTTCTGGGAAAGCCACCAGAAATGAACAGACTTTTGGATAGGCATGATATATTAAACGGTTTAACGTACAACGTACTGCCAAACAAATGGAGCGCTGTGCCACTAGAATGTAGTTATGAACTCCTGGTGATGCAACTATCAATTCTTCTGGTTTTGAATTTCTCGGGTTTTGCGTGGCCGAACGTCCTCAGGTCGGGGTTATGTGTTAAGGATTTGAAAACTGAGTATATTGGACATCTGCTGAACACGGACTTAGTGGCCTTCCAAATGCAGCGTAAATAATGACGCTTGATAGTTTTTTGACGTCAACCGAGGAAGTGTTAGCAAAGCAAAAATTCGAAAAATTTTGGCACTGACTGAGCTAATTCCATTTGTTTTGTTCCCATGAGAGAGGGTTAATTCCCAGTGCGTCCGGTAATTTGGTGTAAGGGCGAAGCACAAGTGGATTTTTAGATCTCGATGGTGGTGTAGGGAGATTTGGTGAGCTGTAACTGAGATTTCGTCCACTGTGCAAAGTTGCTCTATGCTGAAAAGCACTGTACACCTGTGTTAGCAGGTGCATCTTACGAGCAACGAAACCTAGACGGTTTCAAACTCGGGGGCCTTCCGGCCAGTGGTTGAACACTTAACAGTTCAGCCACGAGCAGCCAAACGGCCATCACTTTCCAATTTTACTTCATTCTGCATCTGCAACTTTTGTTCAACCTTCCCATTGTACTAGCCCCATCTCCAATATCAGCCCAACTGACGTTTGGAGCAACGTTCGCATTCCATAGTTGACCGGTGAACATAGGGGTGATGAGATTCTTTTGAGTCCCATAAACAATCGTGTTGAGTTCCAGGTTTACACTGTAGTTCATACACATGAACTGGTGCTCAGTTTAGAAAATGGCCGAGGCTTTCAAAACACACATCGCTAATGTGCCTTAAACAGAGTGAAACCAAAAGCGAGCTGTTGGCGGGTTTGACCTTGGTGTAATAACTACGGACGAAATCCTGAGAACTTTTTTAACCCTGCAAATTCTTTCGTTCGGCGTCGTGACAAAATCGTGACGAACGTTTTCTTCCCCTAATTTTTCACTTTGATTTTGCTTGTTTGTCTCTGATATTATGCGTGTTTTCCGCCTAAGCAAACGAATTATCAGCTGTTTCAGCATAATCGAGTTTTTAGGTGTAATCCATTCAATTCCGCTTAAGTGAGTTTTATCAGCTTCGCTTATTGTGTCTGCACCGGCATTCGACCTAGTATAGGTCTTCAGCTTGGTTTTCGTGTTGTGGGAGAGTAATCGCAGTGCAAGTTAAATAAAGCAGAACTTGGTCTAAACAATCCTTATTACTTACGTACGCCTGTAAACAATGGAAAAGAAAGCAACAGGTAGTTCGGTAATGTGTTACGTTGGTCAGGCACATTTGAATGGTTAACTTGGAAAAGGACACCCAAGTCTTCCCAGTGATAAGCTATTATGGTCACTTGTGTTGCACCCTTGGTCTGTTTAACAATGTCGCATGGTGTTACCCTTCCATATGGAGTGGTAATATGCATCGAAGCTCATGAAATTAAGATGCAAGCCATGGACTGCATTATACTGAAAGATTCAAGTAACTTTCAGTCTTACTTGCTACTTGGCTCTCTCGTACAGGACTTTTGACCTCGCAGCGTCAGTTAGTTTGTCATTTTAAATTTTGCCCTCAGAATATGCCAGAATGGTTCATTATTTTTCTCGATCAGATTCAAATGCACTCATAATTCTCAAAAACATATACATGTATTCTATACCTGTCCTAAATAGCAGGGCAGGATATTTAAGTCGACGTGTAGCATGAATGGATAAATCACCAATTGAAGTTTCACTGGCTTTCAAGGTTTCTTGCAATTTGGCCACAACAGACAACATGAATTATTCCATCCAACAACTGCAGACACGGCAGTGAACAGTTGTCAAATCTATGTCAATGTTGATCGTCTCCCTCGATTGCAGCCTGCCGCCAGTTTTGTGTGCAAGCTAGCGACAATTGCAGCTGGGTGGTACGACGAATGAGACGATGTTAAGCCCGATTGAAATGATCGTCTAAACCAAATGAAGGACATATTTAAATATGTTCGACGGACCTCATTTCAAAAGTACATATAGTCTGGCTTGTCACACGTGCGATAGCCCCCTAGCCGAAAAGAGTAATAAATTATCTGACCAAATATCTTTTCAAATCGCCCCACCACCAAACTAGTGTCCCGTGCTTTTCTTTGGAAAGCGCACGTCGCATGGTTGGTCACTGGTTTGTTTGCTGACCACAGTGGTTTGGGAACGTCAGCCAAAATGCAGTAAGTAAAGCAACATTAAGCTGACCATTAACACGATTTGAGGAGTATTTTCACGCATAAAATTTTTCATATGGGCTGATTAGTTAAACTTCTCAAGCTAATGCCTACGTCAAGTTTGAGTCCTCCAGCTGACTATCACCATGAAAAGTTAACTCATTAGCCAAAAATGCATCGAAATTCCATTCAACCAACGATGACCTCCGCAGACCATACAGAATGCTGAACTATATTTGCAGCTAATGATAGCAAGCATTGATATGTATGTGTAAAAATTCAACGTCTTTAGAGCTTGTCTCACAGGGTAACTAAATGAAATTGTTGACCGTCAGCATCATTCGCAGTGGCATTAATAGAAAGCAGGGATCATTCCGAGCAACATACTGTAATACTTCGTGAGCATTGTCAATCGGATATCTAGCAGAAGTGAGTGGGGCGAGGTATTTCTATCGTTATGCTGAAAACATTCATTTTGAATGTGAGGATACGTAAGGGGAACGGCAAACAAATGCCCTCTATTTCAATAGATGAAGTGCATTGTGTGTGACTTTTACGAAAAAATCGATTGACTTGGCAAATACGGCTGATTAACATCCGATACAGGCTGGCATGATTTCTGCAAAACGAAAAACAGCGCCAATCTTTTCATCTTTCGTGGAATTCATAAGCATAGCTTAAAATGGGTTCGTTCTCGGTGTTTTTAAGGTGAAATGCTGTGGAGAAAGAGTCAATCAGGCAACATCCTCCATGGAATCTGCTGCGCACTTCTAAGCAATTTTATCATTCTTCATTCGAGCGCCTTTATGTTTGGGCAGCTGACTTTGATTTTTTCCTTCAATGTGTGGAGCCAATGTGGATTTCAGTAAATAGCTATATGTGTGTGGGTAGATATTCCATCCGGACAACTTTTGTGCACAAACAAATCTACGTGATATTAGACAGCAACACAATCGCACACACAATCATTTTCAACTACAGGAGTTTGCTGCACATCGGGGGAAAGTTATCCAGAATGCTGTGGGTGTGCAAAATACTATTATGGTTAGAGCACTTGAACACTGAAAACTCTAGGTAGTTAGGTTAGTGAGTTTTCAACTCTACACTCTTGTAAAATTCACACTAACGAAAGTGTCATTTGGGTTTCATTAGTTGGTCCGGTGACTATTTTTGAGAAAGACTTCCTTCCTGTTCAGCACGGTTGTTGTGACTACGCAAGGATACATACATACAGGCACATGCGTACCATTATACGTTAAACAAAGAGGCCGGAATAAGATTAACTTTGCCCATAATTTTTACGATACAAATATGACACAAGTCGTATTCTACGTGAGGCAAATCCGCCCTAGGCGAGCACATTGGACTAATTGTCGTGCTGAGGCTTTCTTAAAGTTCTTTGATTCATCACAGTACGATCGCTGAGAATGTCATTCACTGCAGAGTGTTCGAGTAAACGATGGCGTTGAGACGTATATGGGGAGACAACCGCAAGTCTGCAAATACCGGGACAGTTGAAGATCACGAATGTGCAGTAGAAAGCAATAGCAAACAAATATGTGTTAAACCCGAATTTTTCAAAACTGATTATGAACAACTTAAACAAATGCCCCTATGGTGCGATCATGGGAACAAATCAATCGTTTGCTGTCATGGGTCTTGTCAGAAAGAGAAGACGTACCACAACGGATAACCTTCCGACCACTATCAAGAAGACAACGAATTTGCAAGACAATCGTTCTATTGTTACCACAGTTAGGCCCACAATATCACTCATCAGATAACTAAATGGTTATGGGCATGTAAAATTACAGAGCCAACTTGCAACTTCCACCCAGGCACAGTTTACGATGTGTAAATATGTAGATGTGAATTGCGACCTTTAAAAAACCTTCAAGTTGGCTACTTTGTGATAAAGGCCATGGTCCATAAGTACAGTAGTTTCTTGAAGGTAGAAGGTTTATGCGTGAAACGCCAGCAAGAAACCACGACCAGTACAGCATTGAGGCTGAACAATTCACTCTGGCATCAGTACACCTATATGAATGCATTAGGTCAGTACTGCTAAGATAGCAAAATTAGAACAGTAACATAGCCAGATATTTCTATATCTTTGTGTGACGACAAAAAGCGCTGAAAAAACGTTTACGGTGAACAGCTCTGTATGCGGAACCCACGTATAATATCTAATCATAATGGTAAACTGGGATATGAGTAGGTTGGTGAGCAGTATGCCAATTTTAGTTAATACTCGCTGCAATCCTTGTTATTTGGCCTAAAGTAGCTAAGATCGTTCACGGCGTTTGAAACAGTACAATTAAGATATTTCAGAGCCACAACTTACCTGCGGTCAAATGAGCAATTGATGATGTACTGATGAAGTGCTGTACTATGACGGTTTGGAAGGATATAATACGTTAGATGGTAATCGTTGAAATACGTGGAAGCTATGGCATCCAAATCCAGATAATAACCGTTGGTAATTAATCACGTATCCGTCGATTTGGAACTTAGCTCGCAGACGTTTCGCTACCAACTGATGAGGATCCATCAGTGCACAGTTGAATGCTCTAACTCACTCAACGGCGTACCGATGACATCATCTGGATTGGTAACGAAAGCTAATTGTCAAGCTCGACGATCAGGTTTGCGGCTATTTGACGAACCAAAAATGAGCGAACCCGAGCTACCAATATTCCAGCGCATTTCTGTGAACGAATCAGAAATCCCATATTTTAAGGTACCTAAGTTAAAGTCGCAAACCTGAATGAACTGTTGGCTGTCGGATGAACACTTTGGTCAGATTTGGTGTACAATTTTGAAACTAAATGATCTTAGGTGTAACGGTGACATCAGTTCTTTCGGACGAATTCTTGGGCCAACCTATCTAAGGTGTCCCTTTAATCTTAAGGAGACGCTGTGAACGTACGAGTTATGCACAGATACCCAATTAATCTAAACCGTACGTTTCTGAGTCACAAAGTTATTTCTGATCTCTTTTCGATCGCTGGAGAGATGTGTTTTCAGGACTGCTGCTAGATAGTCCATTTGAGTTCGTCATTGGCCAAGACGACCCGATTGAAAAGAGTAGTGTTGGAGAACCAAGCCAATCCGGATGAGCCCATATGTCGGTGGTTGTAGCTCATCAGTCATTCAGTGCTTCCAAAAGGCAGCTGGCTCTCTATCCTAATATAAGCGTCAGGCTAGTTCAACAACTATATCGACAAAGCCTTCATTGTGAATAACATGAATGGAATAGATCTGTGGATAATTTCAGTCCGCCTAATGTAGAAACTCAAGTGGACAGAGGATGATATTACTTGGAAGAAAGAAGAATAGGAAATGCCATTCAATCATATGAAACGTTCAGTCTGGGCAGTTTAAGTTTAAGTGACAAGGTCACCAAACTGATTCGAGGAACAATTTTATGGAGAGAAACGGTCACTCAGCAAAGCCCAACCAGGGAAGAGAATCCATTTACACATAAGCTTACGTTTTTGTTCATAGATCAAATGGGGGTCAATTTGGCTAAACTGCTGCCCGATCAATACACACTGTTTACCTCACACATTTGAGTTATTACACGCTGGCATTCATCAAATGGGTTAATCGTCTGCTAGTCCAAAATTAGACCCAGTCGAAAGGGCTGAAGAAATATGGCGACAGAATTAACTGAATATACTCTTATCTTGCAAAACATCACAAATGCAAGTTTATAATTTAGCAAAATCTCTTCAAAAATTAGATAAAACTAGAAAGAAAGAATTTTTCAGTTTGTGTTTCAGTATTCAAGACTACAAAACGTATGTAGAACATAAGGTTGACGGAAACTCTGGGACTGCGCCTACCTGATGAGCCTCAAGGAGGGCGAAACCGGTCGTGGGCTGTCGAAGAGTTTTCAGCAACTTTGTGGGTAGTTTTGATTTATGAAAACCATGGGATGTTCCTTTTACCGGTGAAGTGGTCATTTATTTAATCACCTTGGTTTTGCTTTTCGTGTAATCGCCATGTTACATAGTATTTCTATGTTTTCACAAACACTCACACGTATTCAGTAATCATTTGGACCTTAGTAGACCTATTTCATTCTCATCATCCCAAGTTTAGTGGTGGAGCAGCTGTGGATGAAAATGAAAGTAGGACGTAGCTGCATTGCGCACACTAGTCGTCAGTATACGAATCGTAGACGAGTGTACTAAAGTTTTCGAGACTTGGGATGCCAGCTGAGATTATGATGGACCGGAACGTTGAGCCATCTGATTATTGATTCGTTACAAGAACCGGAACGGCGTCTTTCACTCGGTCGACCTTTCATCATTAAGGCCTAAAACAAAGGTTTTTGGCGTTTGGTTTTTTTTATTTCAATGTATACACCGTATTACCCTCTATGTTATGGTAAAAATTCAGATTTTTTGAGGATAATGATAATGAAATAAAGTACAAAAACAAAATATCTGTATGGCTGATCAATTGTGTGCCCTGCGAAGAAACACGACTGATATTGGAGAAAGCACGTATCACGATTCAAATGTAGTCACGTGTATTCAACCTTCGTTGTTCATCACGAAGCAGGACATAATTTGGTGGGATATTGATGTATGAATCGCCACGTGATCTTGTTGAATAGTGTCCATTGTATTGAAAAATGTCATGATTGGAGTTTCGAAGTTTCCAACGTAACACTGCATCTGAAGCCCTTAAGCATCATATATTGTTGGAGCCTTCCATCACAACAAGATATCTGAACAAAGTGAATTGGTTCTGGTAGCCTATGAAAAATTCAAATAGATGTTCTGCTAAGTTTTGTCGCACTTGTCAAATAATGAAGAAAACCTGGACATTTTCCCCATTATTAAACATAAGCCGAAGTTTTTCACGCATATCATTTACGGTGTTGGGAATAAACATTATTTTCATACCGTTTTATAGCTTCAAAATTCCTCTAAATTTGCTGCCGAAACCAACTTTTCAGCTTATGATGATTTAGCGTGCTGAGTAAGCAAATTTATCCAACTGTGTTGTAAATGAACATTCTGATTTCATCAGGTTTATCACGAAACGGAACAATTAACTAATTGCACATGAATCGAGCATGTTTCAAGGTACCTACCCAGATGGAAATTTTTAAATTGTTTCGGAGCGGGGGAATTAAAGCGTTAATCTACACAAGGCCTTTTTGTAGATGAATCCGACCCGTCACTGAGTGAACGTCACAAAAATCCGCATGACTTTTGGCATATTAATTGCAGTGATGTCACACGCGAAAGGTCAGAAGAATGTGCAGGAAGTTATCTGAAGGAGCAATTTCCGGAGAAATAGGGAATCATGCTGGTTGCTGTGATTTTTTGGAACACGTAATTTTCCATGCGTATCACTAAGAGTGTGCGTAATCCCACGTTTACAGGTATCCACAGGTTGTCTGGTCGTACGCATATATGAAAAACTTGCTGTGATTGTCAACACTGGTTTTTGCCGATAACAAATCCGATCGTTGAGCGCAGCAAGTTCAACAATATTCTGGCTTATTGCCAACGACAACAGACGCGTATATCAATGAGGTTGCTGGGTCCTTAGCATACCGTGTACATTATGAATGCGGAAGCACATTTCTGAGGGCTTCTTTGTACTGCTCGGCCCCACTGATTGATCATTGTGTAATATCGATAGTGAAGTTGTTGTTATCGATTGGTGAAACCAAAGTCAGTAGATAGACGCCTCAACACTTTACCGTGAGAAACTCGAATGCCGCACAAATGGGATCAAACGTGTATTCAGACATTAATTAACAGAGGCTTCTTAGTCATGATAAATCGATATATTGACATCACTGGCTTAGCATCTGTACACTTCCATCCTCACACTTTTGTGGTTAACCATACAATGGTATCGCATTCCGTGCGTCCTTATTGCATTAGTACATTTATCGTTCCGCTAAGGCCCGAGTGGTATTGGCAGTTCTGAACAGCTGCTCCGGGTGCTAGACATATCACAATGAGCTGTACGCATGCGGAAAGACCCATAGAACAGACGCGTTTCGTTCACCTCGTTTGAAGATCCGGGAACCGATGTCTCAATATATTATGGAACTACGGAGAAGTAGCCAGCTATCATAGGAATCGATTGATATGCTTGATCCTGAAATATTGGAAAACGATAAGATAAAATGAGGCTGGTCGTACAAGAACCGGTCCATGGGCGGAGAGGTTGTAATCACAGGGACCGGTTTAATAGCTTCCATAGCCTATCCCTAGATCATAGTTGAAATTACGTGCAATTGGTTTGAATGAAATCTGAGATGCACGTTTACAACTGAACTGGGAGCAAATAAAGTATCCTGCTTCAGGCTGGGTGTTTTAACTTCTCGTGTGGTGGTTTGGAAGTTTATATAACGCATATCGCAACTGTATCAGCCCTTTTAGAGCGCTTAACTGCTTGAATGCTGGACATGTATGCTAAACTATTTGTGTCCGAAGCGGAATGTCCGCACACTAGGAACGAACTGGACCCCTGAGCTCCAGTGTACCGTAGATTAGTTGGTTTCCTGGAGTTAAAATACTATGCCCCATGTATACTACGCGTTCCTGTCGCAAGTTCAGAGCAGAATACAAGTTGTATCCGAGTTACCAGAGATTTGGCAGTTCAACAATCACCGGTTTTGCTGAAATGCCAGTTGCATGCTGCTAAATCGATCACGTTATTGTTCATTTCCAGGTGCATGAATGAAATTACTTAAAGATTTTATAGGTAGCTACTTAAATAAACAAATCCTTGTTGACCATATTCAGGTGAAATGCAGTGTACCCTTTTACCTCGAGTCTCTCTATTCTCATACGGACTGTATTCTAGAGTGATTTTATTGTTACAAGTTTCAGAAAAATCTCATCCACATTGAGGGTTGCGACGCAGAGGTTTAAATTATTCTTGCTTTACATCCGTCATCCTTATCATCGACAGATAGTAGTAATGTTTGTCCACCATATAACCATAGTGAGACACGTTTTACTGATGTTTTGGCTGAAAGTAGATGGCTTCGGACTAAGCACAGTCGGACTTTATTTCCGTAAAAAATGATCAGAAACCTGTTACCTACAGCCCAAAACGGCAAAAAAATGTACGCATCCGGGCGTCACGTCAAAGTAACTAAGTAAGTAAGTAAGTCGGCTCAACCCAACAACATCCCACAAGAACCCAGCAAAGAAACACAGACAAATTTTAGCTGGGTAGTTCGGCTAGAAGTCAACAGTCACTAGAATCGGTTTCGCCATGTCCTACAGGGTTTTCAGTCTCGTGTAAGAGAAAACAATTAAATCCCCACAAGAAAGGCATAAAGATTCTTTCGAATAGTTCAACTGTACGTTGAGAATTCCCTTCTGTTGGATGGCTGATCTCAGTGATCCTCTACCAAGAGCACGGTGGTCTTACTTTTGGTTCACTGTGGGTGTATTCACCATTTTTCAATAGACTGCCACGTGATCCCGTCCCGTGGTGTCATGATGCATTTTCACTTGAAAATGCATTTGTCAGCGATATCGCTTGATTCTTAATCTTGACCAAGTGACTGACTGCAATAAATATCTATCGATCTTTTGAGAAGTATTGAGACCAAGTGACTCCTTTAAGGCGGTATAATTATTGTATAATTATTGTGTAATTATTTTGCAATTTTTTTACTTATTGCGGTCCTCAACCCTCATATCTTTATATCGATATGACTATCTCCATGAAGTCAAGCGTTTGAGACCCTCATTGGTAAGAAAACGTAAATTCATCTGAGTGTTCTTGGGTCGACGCGGCTCATGTTTGTAGTACTGTTGTCATATTTCATATATCAAACTATCTTACTCAATCTATTTGACCGTTAAGGTCACCCCACTACGCCTGTCCGGAGGTAATTCGGGTAAGCCGCATGCCATGTAGAACCTACGCACCCCCGCTTCGATTCCCTATTTCAGTCTCACGTCCAAAGTAATGTCTTTTTCTGCAGCTGCATAGAGCATGATGGGACATAGTCTGTCGTCTACTCCCTCTTACTGCCACTTACTTCCCCCTATATAAAACCGATTGTTGTCCTGCACACAATGATAAGAACCCTGCATGGTTTCGTTCACCAGATGACTAATTTTGGAAGATTTAGCTAACTGTCAACGTTTGGACAAAAGTGCCTTCACCAGGACTTACGTCACCGTAAATCCGGCTAACTTTCATTACAGGGAGAAAAATATGACGGACGCATGGCTGATGTGTGGTCTTGTGGAGTTATTCTCTATGCGTTACTTGTGGTAAGTTCGACATTTACAATGTGGTGTCAATCCGTAGAATTTACACATTTATAGAGACCCTCGATGAATCTGTGTTTGCAGATTCTTTCTTGCTAGCATGACTCATCTGCCACTGCTTGGTCTATAGTTTGATCGTCTGGCCGTCCACTCTCGCGTTGTAACTGCCCCCGATCTGGTATCCATCTTTTGGTAAAATAGATCTTTTTTACTCCAATTGTGCTAAAAATAGTTGCTGCATTGGGATGCGCTCTGTTGTTCAACATATGGAACATGACAATTATCCCTGACTGCTTAAAACTGAACAACGAAAGCTTTCCTTTTTGGCGCAAATTCCTAAATAACTGTACGTGGTAGAGAAATCCGTCCTTATTTTGAGGCAGTGAGAGATTTCCCAGGACTATTTTGCGGTTTCCTAAAGCATTAGGTTTTTAATTTAGTGGGTCGTCCCAGGACATCGGAAGCTGTCTGGGTGCAACTGGCTGTTCCAGCTGAAAGTAGATCTATCATTCCAAAAAACGGTTCTCCGAAAAAGTCTATAAAGTGTGAGCAACATAGTTGCTGCCGTAGTCATCAGCTAGCAAAGCTTCGGGCAATAGGAATATTGCTAATCACGATTATCTTCTGATATCGTAACTCACTCGACCCTTGAATATGTCAACATTACGGACGGGAATACACGTTGTGCCACCAGTTGTTATTTGCTGCGGAAGGACCCCCACGCGATTCAGATGCCGTTCTCAACATCACCAGTGGACAGTATTTATAGACACAACAGAGCACCGAGCGCAACTTATCTTCACATTATTTATCTGTTCGTCGATTTTGACAACTGTCTTTCAAACAGTTTGTACCCACTCATGAGAGCACACCGATAGTGATCAGAGGTTAGCTCTTGGACCTGGTAGGTTCGACGCCTTTGATGTCACTGAGAGCACACAGAACAGACTGTGGGACATTATTGTAGGTTAAATGGAACTGTGTTCATTTTGCGTAGGTCCTGAGTAGGAAAAGATTCAGTCGCTACAACTTTCAGAATGTGTTGTCCACACTGGCTGAACCGAATTTAACTCCTCGCAGGTTCAAAGTCAACGCAATTGTGTTGACATTTGAGGGACGTGTACAAATGCCCAGAGAGTCACGTCTTAAAGCCATATTCGATGCGGAATTTTGGTTTTGCTCCTGTATTAAAAACGGTGGCGGAGGGAAACCAATGTAGGAAGTTGCGTTATCCCATGGTTCGGAAATAGCAAATTATGAATTTCTATGCTTCAACCTGAAAGACAAATCTTAAGGAGAGTGGATTTTATTAGATGGACAATTAACCTGAGACATGATGTTAGTTTTAAATCGTACCTACTGAGTTACTGGTGAAATGATAGGCGTCCTTTGCTGTGGAGTTGTTTATCAACAAACGCGAACTTAACGATTGAAAGCCATTATACACAAACATAGGCATCTCATCTGTACAGAGGTTTTGAAAAGTGAACATTCCCAAGCGTCTTAATGAAATTTCTTCGAAGTTCACTGAGTATCCAACAGTAGCGACCGAACACGACAGTGATTTCATAATTTCCGTAGTATTCTTAACCTTCCATGAGATGCGAGCGCGGAGCTTGGAGACCAAACCATGGGCTACTCACAAGCCTTATCAGTAGCATACATCATTATACTGGTTGCGTAACTGGGCGATCCTGTGTAAGAGTTTTCCAGCGGTGAAAAACTTGTTAGTTCACTATGATAACAAGCACAGGTGAAATCAGTGTTTATCTCAGGTGTCTTTGGCACACAGATGTGATGATTTTTTTAGAGGAAAATTTTCTGCGAACCAAAGAATGAAATTGGATTTGGGGAAAATGTGCTGCAAATCACGAAAATTTTGGAATGCCTTTCGGACACTTTCGATGACCACACGACATCGTAAATATTATTGCAGTATTTATGAATCCTTTTTGGCGTTTGTTGTCAACCATGGGGAGAGTGACAATATTTTCCTACAGGATGCAGTAGCACTACTCAAATTGTCTGCCGTCGAAGGTTTTTCGGTACTGTCCACCTTTGCTTTTGACACAAAACTGATTCTCTTCGGTATTGATGGAACACGACTGAATCACCGCAGCCCAAGATTCTGCGTGTATTCCTCAGGTGAACTGCCTGCCACATGCATTGTGGCTCTTTAATAACTTGCTGTTACTAACACTAGGCTACACCGTTCTCACACTAGCTTTTAAATTTTGAAGACAATGCTTATATACAACAAACAACACGTCTCATAACGTAGTGTTATACACTTGGCTACGAAGAGCCTCTGGTTTGATATAATAGTTTGCCCAGTGTAACGCCAGCCATGCGATGCCGAATATCTCAGTAGTCCGCGCCACGATTTCCCCAGGTATTTGGACTAAGAGCCAAAATTCTTATACATACACCCGGGACGTGTGTTCTCCGCATCGTTTAAAGCGGCTCTTTTGAAGGATTTCCGATTACCGTATATTCAATAACTCTAAGTTACCTGGATTCTTCTTTCTGCTCTCTTACATATTTGTCAAAATTTGTGGGGTCTTACTTGATAATAATGCAACCAAAACATGAATACGTTCAATGCTATTTTCTGCCCTATACATTATTTTCGACACGATCGATATGTTGCTTCTTAATCAGTTGATCTATCAATCTTTGATAGACTGCAAGGCAATGGACTTAACTAGACACTATCGAGCGCACACACACCCAAGTATTACAAATTTGCGCGCATGCCTACTGACTTTGTCAATTCTCAGGTTACAAGAAAAGAAGATAGAAGCAAATGCTGTTCTGAACACAAGTATATTGGACCGACGTCCCTACTTACACAGTATCTGACGCCGCTAAGAGATTTACTAACAGTTACATCGCTTGCGTTTGTGAAGGAAACCCTTAATTTATAGGATCAGTGCCTGTCCATCGTTGCGCTCCATAGGCCTTGCACGAGAAACAGTAGCTCACTTTTATTCATATGCGCCAGCCCAAAAACCTTTACTTACGTTACAGGTAAGCAATTGGTGCCTAAATTACCCACACTACCCAATCGATGGCGTTGGTTTTAGGGGCATTCTGGCGTTTTGTGTTCGTTTATCTCATTTTATGCCTGTCCAAACGTACTCCTGTTCAGATGATTCATCATCGTCATCATAGCCGGCAATCGTGCGTATGGTCGGCACACAAAATGTACGTACGGCAAAAAGCGGGCGAGAGAGAGAGAGATGTGCATAGGAACTAGTTGGGGAAAAGAACTTGGTGCTTGACGTGCGAATTTTGTGTGATTCAGTGACGGGAAACGCAAGGACTTCCCCAATAAATAAGTAACTGTACGAATACACATCCGTAAGACGTAAGGCATGGTAAAATCCGTTAGGTATTCAGCTGAACGTTCCTCACTTCTTCACTGCCAGTGTCCGACCAAGTAGAGCAGTGTAAGCGGTACTACTCGCTGTTGCAGTAGTAAATCAACCCTGTAAGTGGTGCATTCACGCTCCACTCTGCCGTTGGTTGTGTTAAATCTCTCCCATAGACCATGCAAGCGTACGCTCACATTTCCGGTCCCATAACCAGGCCGATCCATCACTATAGACCATAGTTTTGTTTCTGGGTAGATGATTCTGGAGAATTTGATGTAACAACGTTTTCCGATCAATCACGTGATACTTTTTATTGACGGTTGTTGGTTCGGTTTGGGGAGTAAATCTGAGGTTGATGTGGTTCTTCGTTTACCCACAAGGTGCCGCCTGATCTACCCGATAGCCTTTTGGTGCCGGTGCACACCAAGTGAAGAAGATTCGCTGAAAATTTTCTGGTCGGGTCACGTGTGTGAGGTCTGAACAGATGTGTGTGTGTGCGGTCGGGTTTCAAAGTTTATCTTTGAAACCTAAGTTTATATTTTCCCACTAGGATTGAAGTAGTATTTAGAATGAATGTCGCCTTTAGCCATGTTGATAGCGAATAATGTAATGTAGCGGCTCAGACAGTGAACTTAGGCGGAGAAAAAATACAAGAGAAAACACAAGTCTTAATCAATTTTAACATAACAGTAAAATTTCAACTGTTTGGCATTTCAAAACTCAACGAACCTGGTTAATCCTTCTGAGCAGGAGCAAAAAGACTGAGGAGGAAAGTTCGAAGGTCACACCTCATATTATCCTCATCTGCGCTATCTAGGGGATATTTACCAGTCCAAAAAACTAAAACCAGGGAACCGGATTTTATTTCATGAAACATAAATTTTTGCTCTCCCAAGGTCGGCCCTAACAACTGCACGCTCTGACCACCCGATGTTTAACCGTGATCGCCGGCGCATTATTGAATAAGGTGGAAATTTTTTGAAAATCAAAGAGTCCAGTGCTGCTCAAAAGGCACCTGCTGCGCACAGACGCACCGAGAGTGCGACAGTAACGCCTTACTTCCCGCGCCTTGAGTTAAGTCAGCTCCCTGCAGCCGAGCAGGTCAGATTATTGAGTCATCGGCTTCCGGCTGGGTCCCCAAAGAAAACCCTACTAACCCCCCTTCCTTGGCCTGGGCAACCGGAAAGTATCATTTGCCTGCACAGTTCTGCGTCTACCGATGTCTCGTCCCAACCCCTTCCCAACACGCAAGCAAGCGTTGCTGCGTCATTTGGCTGTCAGTCACCTGGCCAATGGGCCATATACACCCCTTGTCTATTAACAATAACAAATAAAAACCTAAATTCACGAGATCCTTTCTACATAGGAGCTTTTAACGTCCGTGCTCTATGTCAAACTGGCAATCATGCATTGCTCACTGATACGTTATACTCGTTTAAAATTGATGTATGATGTATGATGTGTGATGATCTTTGCTGGCGATATGAATGCCTAACCAGTCTCCTGAGCTCCTCTGAATCACGTATGAGCGATTGATTCTGGGTCGATGCTGGGCGTACAGACAACGGAGTGTGAGTCCCTCAGTTGTGTGCTCATCATGGACGATTTCTGGCCAGTACGAACTTTCAGGATAAACGTTCGCATTGCGTAAAGTGGCTGCCACCAACTGCAAATCAACCTTTGGCCCGGTTATATCACGTGGACATCAGCCACTGGTGGAGAGCTACAATTCAAGACTGCCGTTTCGTCTGGGACACAATTTGATGTCGATCACGCCATGGTGCGTTCACGCCTGATAGTTCGTTTCCCCTCAGGCCCTCGCGAGTCAGCAAGAAGCAAACCAATCCACCATTTTCGAAGAACTACCATAGCTCAACAGCATCGATCTGAGCCATCCCAACAACTCTTCACAATAAACCCATACTAGTAGTGAGCACGTGGATGAAACATGGAAAAATGCGAATGGAGTTATGGTAGTAGCGTTCAGTGTTCTCTGTCCGACTTCTGCGTTTCGACCACAAAGCCACTAGATGTCATCGAGGTTGCTATCCATGACCGATGTTAGGAAATCCATACCAGGAGACAACGAGTACGACGGCGCACGCAAATGCATTAAACGCCAAATAGTGAAGAGCCTAAGGAAATACCGAGAGCTCTGATGGAAATCGAATACTCGGAAGATGAAGAGGGCTTTTGCAACAGGAAACAGTCGTGCCCTATACCAACTGATATGACTAACTGGCTCTAGAACAGTATCGGTCAGTGAAACGATAATTCACTCGCAAAAACGTCAGCTGGAAAGATGTGCCGAACACTACGAAGAACAGTTTAACTGGCCTCCTGCAACACAGCCTGTGGAGATAATCCGTACGGGCGACCGGAATGTAAACCTTAATCGCCCGTCGGAACAAGAAATAAAGTACGAAATATCCGTAGTGAAAGGTAAAAAAAGCAGCATGGTGACACGTTCTGTATTCAGCCATCTTGCAAAAAGACGGAGAATCCCTGGTGACCCATCCAGAGAGCTAATTGGTGCAAAATGGAACTAAAGGTAAGTGCCTGCAGAATGAAGTACTCCTACCTTCAAAAAGGGTAGACGGACGCTTTGAAAACTACCGTGGCGTCAGTCTGGTAGCTGTAGAATCGAAGGTGCTCTTTGGTCTTATCCCTCGCAAGTTGAGTGCACACGGAGAGACGGATCCGCGAAAACCCAGCGGGGTCTCGCGGATCAAGAGGACCACATTTTCACTCTTCGACAGATTCTGGAACAGCGACACTGCCTCCAGCAACCAACAATGGTTGTGTTCCTTGACTTCAGAGCTTCCTCTTTGTTTGTGAACTGTCAGGTACTATGGTAGTGTCAGTGGATGTCCCCCATAAATTCTTGACCCCGCTAAAGGCGCTGTACGCCAATTCCCAGAGACGTGTGAAGGCCTACCGAAAGCTCTCGCCTGAGTTCATCACCTCAAATGATATGAGGCATTGCTGTACTCTTTCACTCACCCTCTTCACTTTCGTAATTGACACGATTATGGAAGGCTCACCATCAGCCTCTAATGCCTGTGGCGTCGAAGTGCTCCCGGGGCGTGCGCTCACAGATATCGAGTACGCAGACGACATAGCACTTCTTTGATCTGACGCCGTAATAATTGAAACAATATTAAGTAATTTAAATGATTCTGCCTCACGGTTTTTCATGCGCTTCACCCATGCAAAGTGCTACTGCAAGACTGGGTGGGCTCGGAACCCAACCTCATGCTTGCGGATGATCCGATTGAGGTAGTAGACAAATTTGTCTCTCTTCGTAGCAGTATCATTCCAGGTGGTTTCTTGAAATAGGTGATTTTCATCCGGATTGGGAGAGCCAGAGCAGCATTTGTAAACCTGCATCACCTGTGGCGTAGGCGCGACATCAGCTTATCCGTCAGGGGTCAATTTACAATGCCGCGGTGCGCTCCATATTACTATACGGATCAGAAATCTGGCCGCTGCTCGCCGAGGACGTCAAAAGACTTTCAGTTTTTGACCATCGATGTTTTCGGAGCATTGCCCGAATCTGATGGAAACACCGGATTAGCAATGCTGAAATACGTCGAATGGTTTTTGGAAGAAATAACTCACCCGCGATAGATGGACAGGTCACACTGCATAGGTTGCGCTGACTTGGCCACGCGCTCCGTATGCCAGTCGACCGACTTCCTTGAATGGTTCTTATCGCAAATCCACGCGAAGGGTGGCAAGGAACCAAGTGAGGCTAAGCAATGACTTAACAACGAAGTATTAAAGCTATTACCGGCAGTCTCAGCTGCGCTGGACATTGCCGTCTCCCTGGATGGGTAGAGGACGGAACACAGCAATGGTTAGAGACATTGTCAGGCATGAGCTAGTCGCACCCTGAATGGCGCGCATGCATCAATGCTATTTCCTTTAATACATAACTTTCTTCCCAATCTGCTCACTTAAAAGTACACTGAAGACTCTGTATCTACCATCAATTACATCAGCTCTCACCGCCATTGCGCAGCTACCTGGCGAACAAAACGTCCGTAACCAGTGTACGACAGGTACGCGGTTCTTACAGCTGATAAGGATAATGATGATGATGATGACATTTTTATAAATGGTACTGGAGCACCGAAACCAAAAGACTCGCTAGTTATAAAGGATATTTTATGAGAATCTTCCTGAGTATCTGTTATTTAAAAGGGGTGAAAGTTATCACTGGATGGTGCGCGGACAAGGTGTGACGCTGCATCGCCGATGCTGCTGATGGTATCGACTTAAGGTAGCGCTTATTACCACGTCCTGCCTTTTTGATGATTTTACAGTTTTCTGAGTGAGCATATTCATTTTCATGTCAGCACTAATTAGAATCAAGTTTTATACTCAGTGGACAGAACAATGAATCCTTTCGCGCTTATCACTGTCATTCAAAGTTTGAATATCAGATTCACCTTCGACGTAATTGTGATTACGTTACCGTCTGCGGTATCATCTGATCAAGTGCTTGAACCACCCGAATTCTTTCAGTGGTAGCGTTGAGTTGGTAGGCAAATGATAGCCTGGCGCTGTGAAATCATAAACAGTGTTGATAAGTCGGATTTTCATCAAGTTTCTAGCTTCCGACTACAGAGTACAGATAAGACAAAGACGAGTACTTCTGGGCTTGGAATGCCACCAATAGAGGATCAGCGAAGCTAGCTCATCTTCAAACCCGGAACCGTTGCCGCAAGGACTGAGGTTCACCGGCGCACTCTTCCTTGGGTGCGTTTGAGAAATCCAGGGACATGACTCGCCTACGGTCGGCCCCCACCAACGATAATCATAATGAAGTTTGCTGTTTCATTGTCAAGTAGTTATTCCAGGGTTGATGGGAAGTCAAGTGAATTAGGAGTTCTTTGTCAAAAGTTTTTTATCTGACAAGGGATAACCACTCAGAAAATAGGATGTTTTCCCTCGAAACACATCCATTGTATTTGTCGTGTGACTGGTTGTGAATCTAGAATGGATACTTGAGTGGGCGTACATTACATGATGATGATTATAGGTTTCTGTCATATCGGGAGCTTCAACGAAATCGATCCCATCATTTTAATCTGGAAACCTACCATACATGAGCAAAAAACACGACTTATTGATTTCGGACACACCCAAGTATCATCCAAACCGGCTTTCAAACGTTACTGTGTAGTGAAATGTGGTTGTCAAGCCCCCCATACATGCTGGTATGCTCTTCGCCGCTGGCATGTGTGTATAAATTTTAGTCTAAAGAAGACAACTATTCATTCCTACGAGCAGCTTGACCAAGCATAGGCAACGGTGATTTTATTATCCTGACAATATTATATCAACACTAAGACATCATTCTTGTGGACTGTATTCTTCCTACTGAAGGACGCCTTTATCGATTAGTTGGACCGGCTGAACAGTGCTAGTAATTCGGCCAAGCTCACTTGGATGAAGCCCAGTTAGTCTTGTGGTGTAGGATGTGAACCAGCTGAGTTCACGGAACACGAGGATTCAATAAAATGTCGTAGCGGAGCCATTCTCATTCCAAAGATTCTTGTACGCAAATTTCTCCATTTCGGTCGGGTCCTGTAGCAATAAGCTGATTTGCAAGGGGCAAATAAAATACCTTGGTAATAAATATATTTACCAGTTACCAGTGGCCTAGGTAGAGGTACGTAAATAACGCACATGAAATGCTGCAACTATCTAATCAATGAGTTTGCACCACATCTGATCCGACCAAAGTAGCAAAATGATTTTCCTCGCTGGTCCTTTCTTTGGGGGAAAATATGCATGCTCCGTTCAACTGTCATTCAGTTGTATTGCTATGCGAGCGGAAACAAACAAAAGCGCACTGACTGTTCGCACGTCAGAAATTACGGTCGGTTGACCAGAATCGGATGTGTTCGATACATACGATTGAAAAGCCTTTTTGGCTAGCTGATCGTGAGTGTGCAGTTTGCTCCATAACTTTATACACTCCTACAAGCATGCTATTCCGTAACTCTAGCTCAGCTGGAAACCAATAGTAGGCTGATGTTACCGCTTGCAATATACAGATGGCAATCAAGCCGTGGTAGATGCACTTGTTCAGCCCTTCTGTGTTAGGTTGAAATTCGTCAACTACCTCCCTTAATTACATTTCACGACTCACAGAATCATAAAACACAGTATGCGGGAACCCTATACCTATAATACTGCATGGTTTCATTATGACGAAGTTCGCCACCTGGGTTTATTTATACTGCTACCGCTGATGGTACTTCGGTGCTTCTCCGACAATAAGTGCGCTTTCAATTTTATTTGATGCCGCTAGAAAAGCTATGTGAAAAGTAAGCGTTCATAAAAATGGCAAAAAATGCCCGTAGAAACGTGAATTTTGTGTTCTTTCGGACAAACAGCAATTGATGCATTTGTGGTAATTTTTGCGTGCGAGCATGAATCGCCGTCAAGCTGAGGAACTCAGAAAATATGGAGTTCACAGCATTCTTATGTCATGTAATCCCCAACTATCTACGAAAAATGTATTTTCCGTAGTTCGGTCATGGGCGACTCACAGCGACATGAAACATAGATGTGCGATGATTCCATCTCCATTTTGATTATGGTGCAGTGCGGTGGCTTAGCAAGTCCGCCGTTGTTCAAAAGTAAAACAGCTTTGGAAAAGTTTGGGGTCGATTGTGAAATCATCGAGAATCAGCTATTTCCTTGTCACCTACCAGTAAACAGCAATTTTTTTCATTCAGAAGGAAACTGATGTTGATTAAGCATGTATGAGAGTAAAAAATAGAATAATTCTCACCATAGTGCTGACTATCGAATATGGTTATTTGGAGCAGGCTGAGGAGCATAGCCGGAGGCATTTTATGGAAAACTCTATTGGCAAACCAGCATTAGCTTTATTCCAACTGGTGCGGCAACACAACAGATGAATAAATTCGGGACCTTTTAAATGAATGGATCAGTTATCTCCCAACTGGTCGAGTACCTGGCCACTAATAGAACAAGCCTCCGTAAAGTGACCATAAATTGATGCCAAGTGAATGGAGAATGTATATATAAACGTTAACGTTTGTGGCATAGTTGACCGACTAGTGAACATAAATTTTTGGGGATATTTCCGTCTCCTCACGAGGTACTACCTTCCGTTGTCTGATACGATTTACCACAGTTTCCTAAGATCGATTCTTCCCAATAGAAGGTCACTCTCTGAATATTTCACGGCAAATATTCCTCTCCCATGAGGGTTGTAAATCTACCTTTATGGGAGCCAGCTTCACATCCCCCAGGCGCCTGTAATTTGCGTACCCCAGTGTGGACATTCACCTTCAGACGAAGACAGTGAACCCCAACAATTAATTCTTGTACGTAATAGGCTCACAATAGTGGCATAGCAATAAGTGGAACAAAGAGGGCGTAATTTGAGTTAGTGCTAGGAAAAGTTGTCCTTGGATAATATTCTCAACACCGCGTCACCAGAAATTGGAATAAACCCACCTAGACATCATTTCAGAGTGAGGACCTACCAGCGCGGTCACCCCAGGGTCCTTTTGAAATCCACCCAGCATGGAGTCATTGCATAACGACGAGTTTGCGTTCAGCCGGCACGCCACATGATGCGGTTTTCAACTACGTGGAGGGAGAATCACACAGGTCTCAGTCGGGCAGACTTAAAGATCCAGGCACATTTCGTATGATACTACATATTACTACTACCCATGTTGCCATTTCGTGGCCCTTTCTGTGGAAGCTGTCAACATCAGCAAGGGTATAACGAATTTTTGGACGCATGTTTGTTAGGTTGTGGTTTGGTAGTCGTAAAACGTGTCTTGACCACCATATCTTGATATACCTTATTTAATGGGCTACTGATTCTGATTCGTTACCATGTCCAGGCCTGCGAACAGGTGAGATGCTATTTCTGGAAGCAATGCTTTCACGGCCTGGTACACCAATGCCGGATCTTTTGCATTACGTTTGCAGAGAAGGCTATTCGGCAGATTTATTACTGAATTGTTAATGGGTACTACCTATCCTTGATCACCTTGGTCGCTGTGCTAGGTGCTGTCGGTCTCACTCTAAACATCCAGCGGGTAAGCGAATGCACCCTTATCGTGGAGACCGCAGGGCACTCAGTGTCTAGTCAAATTGAAGTAGGCAATGAGAATCATATAAGCCCAAACATTTACACTAAAAGGTAAATTGTAGGAAGTGTTTAGTGAGTCAGAAAAACGGTAAGGATATCTATCTGATGTTCGAAACGCTGACTAAATTGGATGTCAAACAATCCTGATTTCTCCCACTAGATCTATTTTCTCACATCCGCTTTCATCCATTTCGCGCGTGATCATCACTTTCTCGTTATGTATCAGGGTTTCAATAATCAAAACGATCATGCTGCGTAGATGTCCTATAATTAGTCTTTTGATTGTTGAGGCAGATGAACAGCTTACATTCATCTCGCAGCCCATGTACTGCTATTTATGTTAGGCAACTTGTTCTAGCATTCGGTGACGTCCTCACGTATGATAATTCTCTACGTACAAGCCCGGATATTCTGATTTACCAGCACAGTAGTGTTATTCCACCGTTTTTTATGGTGTTTTAATGTCAGCCAATTGCAAGCTTATCAATTCCTTGCAATAAAGTTTCCGTGAGTTAGGACATGCCCTCATACAATTTTCATCCATGCAATATTGCTTTCATCTACAATTTTTAACGCGTTTTCTCAGGGGGCACTGCCTTTCGATGACGACAACCTGCGGAACTTGCTGGAAAAAGTGAAGAAGGGCGTATTTCACATTCCACCTTTTGTATCTCCTGACTGCCAATCTTTATTACGAGCAATGATCGAAGTCAACCCCCGGAAACGTATCACGGTGAGGTTATTGCTTGCGTCATCTGGAATTTATGTTTCCCAAACCGCGCGATCTTTTGACTTATTAAGCGTTTTCTCATAGGCCACGGTAATTCTGCAAACAAACAGACTCATCAGACTTACCCACATACCACATGGTTCGATATACATTTGGTGGGTACGTTGAATGGCCGGACATTATGTTGCACCGCCGACCTCAAACCTGCACAGTTTTAAAATGTCTGAATATGTAAAAACGTCCACTTCTCTAGTCTTGTTAATTGCACCTAACTTCACAATTCCCATCGGGATCAGGTCTATAACTCCGCCCGTGTTTCTCCTGTTTCATTTAAAAATGGGACACAATGTAACTCTGTTATGCGTATTCTGCGATGTTTGTTGATGAATGGTTTCTCTCAGGGAAATCTTCCGTCTTCCACGATGGCAGTCCATATGCATGCAAAAATTGTCCTTCTAATAGGATGGTTTGTCAAATGTAAATCTTCTCAGGGGCATAGTTTTGTCCTTTAGCTTTACTTTGTCCTTTTGCGGTTGTCTAACTTAGGACAATGTTTCAGTCTTTTTTCTGAGTTACTTTCTTCAAAATCATCCGGACCGTCTGGCGTGAGTGCTTGTTGTCCGGACGAACCATTATGATTTATTTTCTGATATAAGTCATGTGCAACTGAAACGTCTTAAAGATAATAAAAATTATAGACTATATTATTGAGTAAAACTAATATGACAACAATATCTATAAGTCTTTTTGTCTCGGTTAATGGGGCTCCTAATATGGTATAATTATCGGTGTTATTAAGTTAGTGCACAGTGTGTGTGTTTAATTATTTGTTGTGAGCTTGTAATACCAACGTCCTATCGAGCTTTCGTGTACTTGCAGTTCAACTTCCTTTTGTTCAGCATGTATATATATATATATAATAGCTGCATGAATACGTTAACGTCACCTGTTTAAAACTACCCCATGGTGTTTGATAACTGATTGAGCAGGATGCAACCAATATGACAGAAAACCTCAACAGGTTTCACAAAATGCCGTTGTTTTCAAACCTTTGTCTTCAAGGCTCCCTGCGTTAGCAGTTAAATGCGTTTGCAACCGGAACTGGCCTTATTTTTCAACCTTTTCGCTGCATTCTCAATAAGTAACTCGTTTTTGCTGGAGGGACAAACCAATGGACCAAAAAAGGAGATCGGAGTTATATCTATTCAACGACAATAACTACTTGTAATAGACGCTATAAATTTTTTATCCGAAATCAGTGCTACCCTATTTGTCCAACCAGCAAGCATATGTGTAAATAACTTGGACGCTCAGCTACCAGCACTTTAGACAGAGCACATCATTTTACGAAATCCCCACCTATTAACCAAATATTATTCTGTCAATAACGCATATCCGACATTTGTGTCTAAATAAGACTGATGAGCTCCTTGAGAAAGTGATCGACAAATAAATAAATCGACCGAGCGCGAAATCGGTGGGCCATCCGGTTGAGCTAACCTTCAATGGGATATCCTTGACTCCTTTTCTTGCCGAAGTGGCCTATCGCGTCGTTTAGGTTTCCTCGGTCTACTTTGCACCAGCTTTTTGTTCGACCAAAATTCGCAAACTGATGGTTAGAGCTAAATATCAGGCCACATGCTTGCTATCGAGTATCCGTCAAAAACGGTAAATTCGACCCACCTCAAAAAACATCTATTTGTTTTGACTGGTTGGACATACAAACAACCTGAGGTTGACCACTGGTTGTAGTTTAAGCATATCCAAATATGTTTTACTGAGATCCAAATATCGGGTTTTGTTCTTCGTTGGAGAATCGGCCTATCTAGTTTGGTTGTATGGTTTTCAGACATTTCGAATTCCTGTTTGCTTGTTTAACCATGCATGAACAACAGCAACCAACAGTGAAATGCACCAAGCCGACGTTCGAGTGCTACCCTCAAGTAGAACAAGCTCTGTTCGATTTTTGATCGACAAGAGTTCACATTTTGATCGGTTGCCATTTGAGTCCTTTAACTGTGATACTAGTTCAATGAAGCAATGATACTTACCAATGTTTCCTGTCGCGCATGAATTCACACGGAGTTTCCGATTTGTATCGTTCATCCTAAGTCCAGTTCCCTACTCGACAGGGCATCACTTTGCTGCCAAAACATCCACGTTTAGTGACACTGCTCAACTCATCAGCTAGGTATTCCAGTCATATAGATGTGTATTGCTGTGCAGCGTTACACAGATTTTCGGATGTGCATTCTCCATCAAAGTCCAGGATGCACATCTGGAACTAAAAATCCAAGTTAACCCTATGTTTTGGACTAGTAGTTCCCAACCTGTTTCACACAGTGCACATCTTTCCATCTATCGGAAGACATCGACCTCGTGTCAACTTCTGCTTAACGCAAAAACAACTCATACCAAAGAATGCAACTACGCATTAATGTGAATGTAAGTAACTTGGATTGCTAGTATAGAATGTTGTAACAATGCTGATGCTTTGAACATCCAATCCAGAAGAAAAATATTAGTTAGTGGGGGAATTCTGATAGCTTTTTTCTTCTGCAGTCCCAGTGAACACAGAAGGCTACGCTAAAATGCACAATACCTGGCATTTTTAGCGTAGAAGTTGAGGGTTTTTCCAATTTCTTTGACTCTCCACCAAAGAAAAAAACTTTACTCGTGGAGATAGGAATGTAGGTAGCACTAAGATTAGCAACTGGGTGATTATCTCTGCCTCCCCAAGTTAAAGAACGCATACTATTGGCCAAACTTCAAGCTATTTTAATTCAAAATTGAGTGCTTCAAAAGTTAAAGGGGTGCACAAATAAGACTGTGTCAAAACTTCTATTTCTAGCTTTTTTGCAAGCGTATTTTAGAACACACTTCACAATCATGTAAGCTCGATATCATCTCATCATGTGTGGTATGTCAGAATAGTTAGGAAGCAGAGGAAAGTAGTAATTCCATTAGCCGGTAAATTCGATCCATTGACTCGAGAACATCGTATATCTAATTTTATTGCAGTGATGGAAGGTCATGCTATATCAATACATTCATATGGTGTTGCTGCAGTCGAGTTGTGATCGCGTTTGCAGAAAACGGTGCAGTGTGTTTGGTAATCTACTAGCGAGTTATTGACACTCAAAAAGTCAGTGAATGCGTTGATCGCATAAATGTGATTTTTATCGATCAACTGGGATGCAGTGGCCTTGATCACGTGGTTGAACTTGTCTTGAGAAGGCAACATCCCGAACACGAATCTCTGGGGATTTTGAGCACATGCTATGCACGGAAACGTGGCAGGTGCATCTTATCCCATTTGTTCTATACGAATCACAGATCGACTAGGTTGAATCGTTTAGTTTGATTTATTGTGTGATAGTGAGTTGCTCACATGATCTTCGACAACATGCACTCATCTAGCCAAACGATCGCAGTCCGGTTACGGTAACTGGGTATGCTTCGCTGGATGATTCACATGAGGACATTGGTTTTCCCCATTTAGTTACTGGCGCCACGAATCACAATAGCCACACCACGCTAGCATGACATTCGTCATTCGATTTTTTTGCAAATTTACTCCATCCCCATCATAAATTCTTCCTGTTTAAATGCGTATCTGCCCAACTGAACCACTTTGGAATCATTCTATTCACCCAATCATGTCTAAGGAGTCATATCCTGTGGAATACTTGTCCAATTGCAAAAGCATATCGGGCCTATCATCTGAGAAGACTAGTGAGTTCAAACAAACTTTTCCGGGAAGGCTTGTTTCTCGCCTTGGGGTTGGTCGATTGATTCATTCGGTCAGTGTGAAAAGTTCTGTAGCTGTGGTTAACCTTCTCGGAATTCGTATGCTTCGAGTTGAATACAGCTATAAAGAAAGGATAACGGTTTACGTAGTGTCTGATGGTAGAAGTGCTGTCCGCCTAACATACAGTGCAACGATTTCGTTATAAATGTGTTTCCTAATGGGTAATTTTGAAGGAAAAATGAATCACGGAATTCTACATGGACCTACAAGGTCGTTTGTTAGGATTGCATTCTTCTTTTGACATATTGTACTATCTCTCAGGTATTTCTCTCGCCTCCAACGCGTGTCTATGTTTCTCTTATCCATCCTACCCACGCTGGATGATACTTTATATTCTCCAACTACCAACACTGCACATTGGTTCACAGCCGATTATCAAAACCAAAGTATCCAGAATGGCCTGCTGATTACGTGTGTGTCTGGTTCCCAATAAGTTTCCTAAGTATACCGAGACCAAGGTTCTGCCACATCAGAATGCACAAGAAATTAACTTGACTGTGGAGGCACGTCACAGTGTTTGATGCACGAGAAATGTCTAGCTGCTTCAAGTTTATTGCGTTATTACGATTTGTGAGTTAGGATGAAACATTTTTAAGTCATCGGGTGATGATTTATCTGTGTGTCATATAGGTTATTCAAAACAGAAATGCATTAGTGATCACCATTATCTTAGAAAATGTTTAGTTTATTGTTGATAAACAGTTCACTGAGCGAATGGACAGTTGGTTTACAAAACACTTCGCAAAATCGATGCATCCGATACAAATATGATTTGCGAACTATAGTACATAGTGACGCAGCGCTACTTGTAATGCGACTCAAACGTTTTTGTGGGTCCATTACATGTCCCGCTTCCTTTTGAAGTCTTCGATTGGTCGTAGACCCCGAGTTTGCACTAATCACATTTTCCGCTTCTTTGTAAGTGGAGCTATACATTCATTTACAAATTAAATTCGTGACTCATTTAACGGGTGATGCAATCAATTGTCAGCTGAATCTCTCGTTAACGATCATTTACAGGTGATTGGTTTGAGTGTGAAAACAAAAGTTGCGAGCAACCCGTCTTCTAACTGGGTTCGGATGTGGTAGGATTGTAGGTCTTTGGTTTTTGGTTCGCGGTAAAAATGCGGGTGATTTCATAGAGAATTGGCTGACTGAAGTTGTTCGGTCTTTCGACCACAAAGACTAACCATTGTCAAGCAACAAACAATTGCCATTAAACATTAGAAAATCTAAGACCCGAACCTGTGAAGACGCCGTTATGTAAGCTGTCCGTCCACGGCTGCCGAGTTTTACTAAACTAATTCACTGTGAAATCGTCAGCGACTCAGAAACTTCCTTTTACAGCATATTTTATGTTCCCTCATCCTTCCGGTGTCCTTATACCGTATTTCTTTAACCCTTCACTGTATGTGGATCACAGCCAGATCCCATGTAACCCCTCGTTTGTTTACCTTAACCTACCTTCTATGCGTACGCCTCAGTGCTCTGTTTATCCGTCATTTCAATTTTCATACTCTTCCTGTATCCGTTTTACGTCGCTTGGTTGTCCTCACGTGCCCTCGCATTTGCCCGAATGTCCATCCTCATTTATTGCGTTGGTCGTAGGTGGTGGAACAACATTTCGCAAGAATTTGAACCCCAAAATTGTGTTCGAATAATTCTGTCAGCATTTCAAGTGCTCATATTTGTTTCACGTTCGTTAGTGGGAGTCAATATTTCTCGATATCTGTTCATCAGTCTTTCCCATGTTTATTGTGGTTAGTCCGCACGTAGTCCTTGACCCAAGGCTGTGAAATAAATCTCAGCGTATTGTGGCACATTTTTTGCGCCAGTTCCAATGGAAACGAATGATGGATCACTATGTTCTCATGTTTGGAGTTGATTTCGCAAAAGGATAGTGTATTTCACAGTCTTTAGATGGTCTATTTCGGCTGTAGACGCCATAGCTTCCTTACAATAGTTATAAAGTTGTTGAACACCCGTCGGCAGTTCAATATTGGTTTTACCCACATTGAGGCCAATCAAGACCGTGAAGTCCACGTGCTCCCACATAAAACTTTGCAAATCACCTGGAAGTTGTTCGTAAGTAGAGTCATACGCTGGTTCCTAAATTAACCTGGTGTTAACGAGGATATCAACTGAATTTTCTTTAAATATCTCGTTTATGGCTGTGTGCAAAAGAATTATTTTGCTATAATTGGCAGCAATTGTAAAGTTCATGAAAACGCTTCGGAAGCCTACTACTGGTTTCGCGCTTCTTGGTGCTCATCAAGTAGGTGCGGTCTCTGAGTTTTGTCGGTATAACGAGTGAAATGAAACGGCAACAAAGATTACTGGGAACGAGCAAAGAGCGCTCCTGTTTAGTCGCTTATGGAAGTCAGCGATCTATCAATGGAAATGGATGCACAAGAATTAGTTTGTTTACTGTGGGGAAGCTGACGGGATGTCCAGAACTGTAAAGTTACCTTTCTGCAGAGATAGAATAATGTAGTGATCGAGGAACTTCGCATACTCTATTTTATTGGGATTTACCTCATAGTTGCAGGTCGTCGGCGCAAGTAGACTGTTGAGGACAAAATAATATGCCGGGTTGTTTTTAGTAGAGCTTGAGAGGACGCAATGAGACAGTACTCTAGTAGTGGGTGCAGTATAATCAGTTCCAGTAGTTCGTGTTGAGGAAAGCTGGTAAAAGGCCCATTAGTGATTTGCAGTAGAGTCTTAATCATCTTATTGAGACGTGCTGGTTGGATATGCGCTCCATTCATCTCGAGCGTTACGACTTCTACAAATGTCTATCTAAATGCAGATAATGAAAAAGGTGGATGAGATTGGAAGCATGTGAGGAGAAGAGTGCAAACAATAAAGTGGTTGAATGTTGCAGGAGCTGAACAGAAGCTAAAGCGATAAATTTCGGAAGAGTTTATTATTTTTTTGTTCCAGGTATATTGCGTTTGTATTTGGAGGGGTACGTGAACTTCAAATAGGAAAAGATGTGTCCTTGACCCAGCTGAGGTTGTCTGTTATTATAAGGAGACGGTGAATGCTGAAGGACACAAATGCGGAAGAAATTTTTTCCAGGAGTCAAACCACAAATCGGCTGAACCAGGTTATAAACTAGTGAAGAGAATTTTGTGAGATTTTGGTAGGGCTCCAATCTTACAGAAGAGTCGAACTTTCAGTGTCTTAGCAAGAATACTGAAAACAAACTGCGCATACCACTGCATTTACGCATGAACTAAAACAATTCCCTAAGATAATGTCTGATTTGAACTGGTCAGGATTTCTTGTTCTAAACCTTAGTTGTTTATGACGAGTTAGCTTTTACTATCATACATTGCTATCATATATTGCTTTATATTTTTCTTGCTTATTAGTTGAAAGAAGTTTTGGAGCACAGATGGGTTACCAGGTAAGTATGGCTGACATTTTTGACTCTGAAGGTTTAGTATTTAACTTATGCACGTTTTAGCTTCAATGAATAAGCAAACAGAAGAGTCACCGAAAAATTGCAACTCTGTATGACCATCAAAAGTTTACTCTCGTGCATACTTATATATTTTGTGAACTTGATTTGACCCTTTTTCTTTTCAACACGTAAATTCGGTGGCCTGGATGACAATTTCCTTGCCAGTATATTTGTGAATGATTCTACAGACTGAGAAAGCACAGCCATGTGAAACACATTTCGGTGTCCATTTGGCTTGTCTCCGAGAGGCATCTTACACATGTCCAGTCATCTGACCTAAACCGCAAGCCAAATGATGTGAACTGCTGTCGCATAAATTTTGCCTACTTTTTGATGGATTAAATTGCAATTACCCAATATGTTACGTGGGAGGTACAATTTCCTCCCAACGTTCAGTCGCTTTCATCGTCCATTGCTTCGATCTCGGATAAACAAGAGTTGTTCGAATGCCTAACCTACATATTGTTTCTTCCAACAAACACTCGCAAAACTACTTCAGCTATGACGCCTGTGGCGTTCATCAACAGTTTTGCATTCTAGACTTCGCTGACGTCAGCTCAACACTCAAATGAGTGTGCATATGTGCGTGCGTAAGTATTCGCAAACAACATCCTCTTCGTCACTTCGTTTGCCAGGTTTCCATTACCCAATTAGTGGGGTTAATTATGCCAAAGTTTATGTAGTAAACCGCTACTTCGTATCCAACGAATAGAATTGAGCGTAAAATTGACAATCCACCGTTTTGAGGGATAACTGCCATCTAATGACGGAAACTCTAGTGGACTTTTCACATCCCTTCTTCGGCGTTGTTGGTATTAACCGCAGGTCATTTCTCTTCCTTCCTCTAGCGATACCTCCATGCCCCTCCAATTGGAATTACCCATGACCCAAGCCGTGCAAACAGCAGTTATTCCAACCCGTGCCGACATTGATCCTGATATATTTGGGACCATGACATCTCTGCAGTGTTTCCGTGACCAAGAGAAACTTGTGGAAGAACTGCTTTCACCTGTGTAAGTCTTAGTTCTATTGCTGCTCACATTGAGAATTAAGGGTGGCCAAGCGCAATTTATTGTCATAAATCCATTTGCTTGGACAGCTTGTGACAAACACCTGCCGAGATTACGAGTATAAATTAATACACTGCATAAACTGAAGCAAACATCAGTTGGAAAGATCGTATGAATTTTACATCACATCACATGTTCAAGGATCAAAGCAAGAAATTAGACCTTCCTAACCTTGACGATATTTGGTTTTGTTAACGGTTACGTATGTACAGTGGCACGTCAGTTACACCAGTTGCTAATAATTACTGACTGTCATGAGGATTTCAACGACATGGTTTGAGGGCGCAATTCTGGTTAAGATATCTGATGCCATTATTGCTGGGTCTTTGCTTACGTAACGGGGCATTAATATCCTTCTGGTTCGGAATCGTCATGAAAGTAAAGAGGTGTTTTTCGCTAGAGTGCACTTAAAGCCGTCAGTTTGTTCATTAAATTCGAAGGTTGTTAGAAGTAGTGTTAATAATTGCGGATTACCTCGCGATTCGAGTGTATCACCCCAAACTCTACCAGTACATTCTGACCCCATCCTGTTTTTCCTATGTGCACAACTGGGCAGGTTTGAAAAATACGACATTACGCCGGTGTATAACTTCATAAGCGGTGAAGATTGTGTACATTTCCAGTAAAGTGAATTTGGCTCAGATGAAGAAAAAACAGGCAGCGCATCACCTTAGAAAAAAAATCGTTCAGCTGTAGCACCCTTTCGGTGCCTAACTGCCATGGCACCCGAAGGTTGCACGAGGGCTGGGATACTGCCAAGTTGCCCAAGCCTAGACAGGGGAAGTCGAGAGGCAGAGGTCGGGTTCGAACCACGGACCTTCAATGAACACAGCTTTCAGCCCCATCCATCCGTGTAATAGAAGTCAATATTGAGGTTACAAACAACTGGAAAATTACAACTAAAAAACCACTTCCATGAATACATAAATTATGGACGGCGGAATATTCTTATAGGATGATGTGTCATTGCAAAAGTAAAGCAGGAATCACATTCGATGGCCATGATAACATAAGTGGAACATTTTACCGAATTTCTGTGTATCCGGATTAACACTGATGCCTCAGTCGGCAACACTGTTGCACAGTTCTTTGAAAGGAGAAGCATTTGCTGTAGTTGCTATGATAGCTATCTTGTAGCTCTCCTATTGCGGTTGAGGCCAGTGGGTCGATGTTCCAACAAATTTTAACTGCAGCGTCTTTGCAGCTCCAAAATCCGACTGCCACACCAACTTACTGGCATAAGTCGGCTTAGCAGACGAAGCAAAGTTGGGAAAGCGTTCTCGTCCGTATGCCTCATCATCGCGTGATTCCCATTGGCGTTCTAAACCACCGGGACTGTTGTTACACTATGAGTCAACGGCTTTCGATTTGCTGTCCACTGGAGCAACACATATGAGAGTATCGTTCTGTAGATGGCTTGGTAACCAAATCTGTGCGCTTTATGGGGGAGAAAAATAAAACTCGAATTATATGCTTACTTAACTTGGAAATAAGCTTGCGGGTGTTCAGCGTAAGCCTGACGAGTTCCAGTGATACAGCAGTCACTGTGATAAAGTAAGCAATGCTTTGGACACCATAGGTTAGTGTGCCCCTCGGTAGATCACAAACAGGCACGAAATATTTTTTTTGTTTAAGCAGCCAGCTGAGTTGAATCTCTGTTCCCTCAATGACCCTTGAGAGTTCGCCCTTTGCGAACGTTCAGTATCAGCAGAGCTGGATGTACGTTGACCAGTCGGTTGCCTTATGGCACTTGCAACTTTTTGGATTTCCAACAGCCTCTTTTGTTTACTACTCAGTACTGGCTTATAAATAGCCAGAAAATCAGGGTTGATGAGCAGGAAACCACCTAAGGAAATTTTTATTAGCAAAATTTCTCACTGGATATGAGGCAATCGTCCTTACATACCGAGAACAAGTAGCTACCTTGTCTGATAAAAAGAGGAAGTACATTAACCATCACGGCTGTCCGCAGACTGAGAGCTCTTGAGAGTTTACACCAGGAATGAAAAGTCGGTTGACTTAGATCTAACTCACCTTCTTTTCTTTCTAATCCGGTGATACTGTAACCTTCAGGGTTATGGCCTTCGATGTCTCAAAACAAAATCTGATTGCATACATAATTATTTCGGAAACTACGTTGAAAACGCAACCGTCGTTTTCCGTACTCCTCTCTGGTCATGGTACGTAAAGCATTCTTGCATATGTCGCTCGACTTACCATGAAGCCTTCTACATTGTAGGATCGATGCTCTCAGAATGGTATATCCGCTTGTCCAAGCCACTATCGGCATTTCCCTAGGGGATTATTGGTCACATTCCAAAAGTAAACAATCCCGGGTCGTATGTGGTCAGCTCATTTAAATGTAGTATACAACCAGTGGGCAGCAAGTTGGGACACAAATCGCGGATTGCTGCGACAAAGCGCATCCGGGTCTTGGAAGAATCGAAATGCTTATAGGAAAACCTGTGCGGTATTATCCGAAGGAACCATACGGCGGGATTTGTAACGGCTGTAGCGTAGAGCGTTCTCCGATATAATACGTAGATGTTATGTGAAACGTACCTGTATAGAAATAGCATATGGAAATAGGTGTCACAGTTGAATGATGATTCTGCCATATCGAATTTCCTAATACCATCATTATCAACACATTCAACAAGCTGAACATTTTAGGCACACAAGTAGGCTGGTCGATTTCTATGTAAGTGCAGATGACCAGAAGACCGATATCCATGCCATCTGTGGCAGGATGTGTGTATGGCTTGTACAGACATGACGTATAAATGTTACTAAGACCAAGGAAAAGCTTGACTTGTGTTCCGTCAACCTCCACGACTTCCGAGAAAATTCGCATTAGGATGACCTACTGTGTTGTACAGAGGCACATGTGAATGCAGTGAGACTCACCCGATCGCAGCTCCAGTGGTGATTCTCGAAGTTTCACTGATTAACCCAGAATCCAGCTGTCAAGAGCTTACTTAACAAAGTGGCGCTCATGGCGGTGGTTGTATGTTTTTTGGGCGGTAAAGAATCTTTCAGGCTCATTGTATGCTTTCCGTGCTTTACCAACGCGTTGCAACTGCCCAACATGTCTTTGCTTAGCTCTCGATTGTGTGGTAAACGCTCGCACAAAATTTCGACCGTTGAGGAAGATGATAAGAGGCGGCCGAAAGACGGTCTTTGTGCCCCTCCTTTCAGACAGGACGAGATTGGAGACTGTTTACCATTAGGGCTTCCAGCTTCCAAAATTTCTATATTTCTTGAAGTCTGCTTTTTCGTGTGTCCACTGCATCAATAGTACAAACGTTCACATAAAAAATAGCGTTGCTGTTTTTCTTACCCGCTGCAAGCACAATTACAAAATAGTTATCTTCTATGTAATCAGTTAAGGTCTTCTCAAAGGCCGCGAAGGATCGGTCAACAAAGCGTTCTCTAGAGTTTGAGTCAAGAACTTCTTGAATAGTGACAGCGGAGAAGCAAAAATAAAATTGAAGTGCGCTATGGAAAATAATGGGTCTCAATTTCGACGGACCCTTCTAGTTTGTGCATATGTGCAGATAAATGCTAAGTTTTTACGTAAAATTCTCCCTTCGGTGATCTATGGCTTTAGGGAGCAGCCGAGTGCACTCGACGGTAGACCGCCTGTCGTGTGCACGTGGTTCTGTCGGCTGACCCATGACAAAGTTCAACCACTGGAGAATCAAAACAAAGCTAATGTATTCTTTGTGACAACGAGAAAACAAATATGGGTACAGAAAAATTTCGTGTTCTCCACCCCCGCCCCACTCTCAACCCCAAAACCGGCTGGCTGAACTGTAATGCTGACAAATGAGTCAGATTTCCACTTCTGCCAAAACGGATTGAACAGCCCACAACATCGAAAACAAACATAGGATAACACAGCCTCAATTTATGCTAACTTCAATCTGAGTGAAGTGGCGGTCAGACTTGTTTGAATCCTATGACAGTCTCGTCAGTTGTTTTTGCTCGTCGGTGCTAACGTGTAACAGTACATTAAGGAGGTTTTCGTGATGTTTTGTGACATTAGGCCGATATGTATGAAAGGGGATCATGGAGATTGCCGATCACGCTAAGCTTACATCTAATGATGTCTTACAGAACAGTAGATTTTTCACTAATAGGTTGCCATCGTGTGATGATCAGTGTGAAAAGCTTCACAATCTCCCTCGTTTTTAGAACTTTCCGGGACTCCCACTACATAGGATGGTAACCTTTGCGGTGCTGATGACCATGTACGTCACATTATTGAATAAACAGTTCATTTTAATGGCGAACGTGGCCAAATCAATCCAGTACGTTTAATGTACTCAGGCGTCATCATCATCACCAGTGGCAGTGCAACGTCAGTTTTCAACACCGACGCTTCGCTGCATCAAATTATTTGAAAACCCTATTGTGAAAAAAACAATGGAAGTGGATGGGGATAGGACTTAGCGCTAGCCTACTCCAATAATTCGAAGGAGACTATACCTCCGAAAAAGCGATTTAAAGTGTTATTACAACCCCCTGTTTGAGTTTGGGGGGTACCTACCTTAATAAGGGGCGCAGCAGGCACACTGTGGATAAACATTTTGAAGTTTTTGATACCAGATTAGTACGACTGGTTAAGGATCGCAAATACTGGCCCACATGTGACCATTCAATCAAAATGCACCGCCAAACTTTCTTGGATATCCATGGTACTGCTGGTATTTACAATCAGATTGGAGTTGTAAAAATAACTACCTTGTGTGGCTGTGACCTCATTGGTCGCTCCCCGCAACTACAAACCGATATGGTCCGAATTCTGATGAACTGTTCCTTGTTCGCTACCCAGGGGTCACTTCCCTCGCTGCGACCAATCCCTCTGTCACAAACCTCGCTCGATAGCCGAGGTCTTGCTTTCATTTCCTCGATTTATGTCACTCATAGGTCAGTTAATCAGGACAAACTTACTCAAACTTTTTACGTCACCTAAGCAGAACTGTCTCATTTGAAATTGCGGGTGATGTAATTCGCAAGCTATCTTCTTTCTCCCTTGGTTTTCATAAGTCAAAAGTCTGTATTCTTGACGGAAGACACTTCAGAACTAAAGTGTTTTCTTCTGTCTGCACTCCAAGTGTGAAGCCTGGAACAATTAGCGCAGAGTTGTTGTACAACAGCACTCATCCGTTTAGGTTGGTTTGTTGGTAGATTCAAGTTGGCCCGCATTTTTCTGTACATCCTCTTGATTCTCTCCCTGGTTTGATTGTTCACAAACCAGTAGATAACTTACTGATTTTCTCATTTTTTCGTAGCGGTCACTGTTCACTATGTCACTGAGCATTTGGTTAGCTTCGCACAGTAATAATTCGCATGTCAATCTTTGTTTCATCATGCAGTCAGCTAATAGCTTCATGTCTAGTGCTTGAGCCGAGCGATGGTTGCTCGTGAATGGTCTGAATTTTTTCTGGTCGCAACTGTGAGCAAAAGATGTTGCGTAAGCTGCGTGGTGATATCGTTTTCACATCGGCTACCTTAAATAGTGATTTCTGAGGAATTACACAGTACCAACCTACAACCCTTTTTAAGCACCATGGAAGAGAGTAACTAATGGTGGCATCAGAAATAGTACTCTGACGAATCAGTTTGTAATCCAACCACACATGTGCGATTTGAGCCAGCCTCCGCAGAATCTTACTTGCTCGGCCATTCGTTCGATAATCAAGATGCTGTGTCACCCATCTATCTCCTGCTTTTTCATTTTAGTCTTAACTTTTGTCAAGTCTATTTAATAAAATTCGTAGCACCTATCAATTTCCTGATTGTCTTAATTGTCATCCAGGGTGGTTTTAGTAGCACGAATTGACCCTCGGGCATATAAGCGCTAGTGAATTTGTAAAGCTACACTGGAGTTCAAAGCAGATGATGTAGACGATGCAGTTTCGATGCTTACACCAAATTTTTGTTGCAGAGAAACCAATAAACACTGGCTGATTCACCATTTGCTGTTATTTTATTCCCACCCCAAGAGGCCCAGGTTCTTTGCTTACTTCTCTCTAACTTTGTGTACCGTGTCCTGAAAATGCATTTCAGGTGGACGTACAACGTATTTTCCTAATTTTCTGACAATAGTCTGCAAAAAAGTTGACCTATTTATTCGATGTTTCATTATTTCCTTCAGTGATATTAAAAACGCGTAAATACTGTTGTTGCTCATAGGTTGAAACGACGGAACGGAATAATCCAAAATGTCCCCGTGATTAATATGAGATCCTTCTGTGGTCAAGAATAAACACGCGCAAGTTGTCAGTAGCTAACGGCTGTTTTATCGAGAGAAAAAAACGTGTGGGTTGCGCAATCAACCAGCTTAAACCAGTGTATACACTGGACTGTCGCAACGTGACGTCAAGTTGTCTGGATATTTTGTGCCTGGTGATGTACTGAAAAAATGTGGCAGGTTCATATGGGTAGCACACACGCTTTGTCGCATTTCCACCACACCCCAGAGTCTGTGTGACTTTGAATGAAGGCTCCTGACATGCAATTCTCACGATCTTTACTGGGTTTTAGTTGAATCTGTCGAACAACTTCCACCAAAACCAAACCAGCTTTACAACAGTCAGTGTTTCTACGTCACTCAAGTCAACTCTATCTTGGTTACCACACAAATTACTCTGGGTGCTTCGTTTGCTTGTCATCTGTTTCTGCGCTACAACGAAAGCTATAAATCTAAAGCTGCGACAGGTGTTTCCGTGGTGGTAATCCAGACAGGTTGTAGAATTTACTGGGTTGCAAAACGAATGCCGCGCCCCCATAATATTCTTATCTCTGTCACTGAAACACCCTATTAACAGTTTTGAAGTTGAACTAAGAAATGAAAGTGCTGAGTTCACGCTGTTTGATGCGTCAAGTTTTTAATAGGTCGATCTTTAGATTCACGGCCAGCGTTCGGCCACGCGCTCGCTAAGCAATTATCACAGGGAGTAACTGCTACTCCCGTAGTAAATTTCAAGGGACTCCCGAAATTATTCCTACAGTATCTGATTATCCATCTGAAAAGCTAGGAAGTATTGTAGAAATGCGTGATTCTGTTTGCGATGAGTAAGCTCCCATGTCACTTAAGGAAGACGAAGGTTTTTCAATTGGTAATTCTAGCTGGAGGCTTTGTCGTTATGCAGTGTGATCAACCGAAGTGTTATACAAGGTTAAGCCTGGTCCAAGAGAATGGAATCTATGAAGGTTACACTCTGATGGAACATTCGTCAAATCCAACAGCTGTATGCTGTACCTAAGAATTGCGATACATTATCGCACATAAATCCTGCGGCCAGCCTGGTTTTCACAACCCCTTTGGGTTTTACTTCCGAAACGTTGTCCGGTCTCTGGTATTATAGTGTGATTGGTTTGGGTATTTTTCATTGTACATTTCTAACCTCAATTGAATTTTGAATACTGTTCCTGTGCTGCGATTCGAGCTCAATATTTCCCATCACACCGGAAGAGAACAAAAAGAAGACCCTCTATAGATAGGACCACACCCATGTGCAGCATTGCCAAATACATTAGTTTCAAATTACCACGGAAAGCAGAAGCCTTGGTTCAAAGCAGGGACGAGTCAATGATGAGCAAGCCGACATTTGGGGGGGGGTCCCAAGGGACTTTCAGAGCGTATGAAGAGTGTCCGCGGCAATGACAATAAAATTTTCGGAATTCTATTGTCGTTCAAAGGAATTTAAAGCTTCGCGAATTGTGATACCCCGATGGTGGTAGATTTGCTCATGCTATGAGGACTTCCATGCTTTTCACGCTCCGATGCGTCTCCATATCACGCTCCTAGTAACTGCTCTGCCTAGAACCTTTACTAATGCTCATTTCCACCCCAAATTCCAGACACAATACAGAAAAAGTCATCTACTTCCTACTGCTGGACCGAAAGTTACGAAATCCAAGCGCAGACGATCCGGAGGAAATCCGTTCAAGAAGTAGTACACGTAAGTATAATTCATAGACCCTCCTTGTTTCAATCGTCACATTCGACTTTAAGACATCAGTGAGTTTTTGCGACCAGGTGGACACAACTGTGTTGTACAGGCTTAATTCGGCGCAGGTGGTCTTCATGCAAAGCCTAACCATGCATGAAGCAGTAGAATATGTGGCTTTTTAAGCACGTCATGATTCCATAGTCTACAGTATGGCCGCTAGTCTGCCAAACGCCTGTTCTGCATGCGTTTTAGACTAGCGGTCGCTCTGGGTCTACGGCATGTCTCCAGACACCCCGCAAGTGTTTCGATCCTGTAACAGGTTGCGGCATGCAATTTATTGACCTTCGTCCTTGTTGCATGCTTGCCAGTATGGTCTGATGGATGCAGTTACCTAAATGGCTTTTCACTTTGAGAAGGCCATCATCGAAAGCGGTGGTTAGGCATATGCGAGAAATACCGTGACCTGCATTAGGGACTAACCTCAGCAGCTCTGGATTGTGTGCACTAAGAGACTTGAATTTCTACTGTGTTCATCAGTATCGTCATTCTAATCCTATCATCAACATAGACAGCAATACGATTTATGATAACGACAACTCACTGTCGTGTAACGATAAAAGAAATTCCATTCTAATGCTAGAGGTTAACTAATAATCACATCACGTTGCAAAGCATGGGTAACAGGAACGAACCTCTGCACATCGCCTCCGATAGGGCCTGTTCAAAGCTTAGCATAAGTGGATACTTTTAGAGTCTTGCCACCATATGTCAACCTGTACAAAGTGCTGCATCGTAACTCCAAGTTTCATGTTTTTTTTATCATCGGCGAGGAACCGATCCTTCTTTACTGGACAAGAACCCTCTTAGTTTGAAACTGACACCTGATAGGAGAAGAGTAAAGCATCATTCCGTGACGGTCGATCTTCAACTTGAAGCAAACACCATGTTTGCCGTGAGGGGCACTGCAGGGTGGTTTTACTGTGTGAAAAGCGTTATTAGGTAACGTTTTTATTCTGAACTAATCGACATTCTTGCATTTAACATGTGAATCTCTGCAAAGCAATTGTCTATTTCGGACGGCATTGGTTTCTCGTTACAACGATATCCATCTAAGATTGTTCAAGCCCGTATGACACTCCTCATTATGGGTCTGCTGTAACCCTCCCTCGGAAACAGTCCACGTCTGTAATATAACCGAACAGACTTTAGTCTAAGTTAAAAGGTTATACAGAGATTACCGCACACAATAGTCTCCCCGGTGGGCTATTCGCTCCAAAGAAACGAACTTTCTAAATGTGTCATCACCTCGGAAAAACGGAAAACACTAAAGCTTGTTGCGTTTGTGCAGTTTATTCGGAACTTGCTGCCGGGATGAGACAACAGTCACATGACGGAAAAAACGATGGTTGCTGTCGCAAGCTTTAGTCTACCGTGTTTAAATTGTTAGGTTTTTTTAATTCGGTTACTTCTGCACATCCATACTTACCCTTAGATGCACCAGTCTTTTTATTCGTATTCGAGACCCATCGCTTTTGAGTACTTTAACCGATTCACGTTTCTCCCCACTGCCATTAATTTCACAAGAATTGTCCCCACAACATGCCATTCCATATCACCACTCAGAAATGCGGCACATATTCTTGAAAACATCTATGTTCATCCTGGATCTCCATAAAAATTTGCCCACAACGTAATTTCCTCTCTCCTAATGAACCACTGAATGCATTGTCACGCTTTTTCATCATATGTACGTATCCGAAGAAAACCACGTTAGGGCTACACCCTTACTTTTCCGTCGTTTTTCATTCTCCACCTGCCTACATCCGCTTCCTCGGCCTTTGCGCGCCACGACCTGGCCCGTCGCCCTCCATCGCCCTCTCCTCTCCATCATCCTCATGTCTTCGAAATTCGATTACACTACGACCGTATGCGTCATCGAAATTTATGTCTTCACCACTCTACATACACGTTTGTTTGTGCATGAATTTTGTCTGATGTGTTTGCATGCGTGTGCGTGATGTATGTTGGGCTCGTTGACCACAAAAATCGACCAACGGATTTCAGTGAATCTGAACTCTTCTAAAGGTAAGCAAGCTATATTCTCAGTGTTCAGATAGATTTGCTCATGTCATCGCTATCACGAAGCATCATGTTCACTGTCATGCATGAACCTTGTCGGTTTTGTCAGTTGAATCCCCGAACAACCTTTAATGTTTTTTTCTACCCAGAACAGGGATACTACTTCCAGTTTTGACTTGTGTTCGATCTATATTTATGAATTTTTCAAATTCAGCATGTCCCAGCTCCTCATTGTGCTGCTTGGTGAGGAAGGAATTTGTGAGTCCTCGCTAGTGTCAACTGTTCGACCAGGTAGTATTCACGCGAAGTAGGACACTATTGTGCCAGCTATATGGGCTTTATTACAAAAGCTGCGCTGCTCTTACTAGTCGGTTTGTGGTCACCTTGGCACGATATCTAACTCCGCATTTAACTCTGTTCTGAGTGACTCACACGCAAGGGTATGCAACCGGTGGAGTTCACTCTGAACCCTGGGTGGAGGCCTGCCAACTTTCCTAGTTGTGTTGTGTATGCTCGCGGAAAAGATCGGTGGGTGAACCGAAGGAATGCGTTACAAGTTTACTTATATCAGTGAGCCCGTTATGTGTTTGATACTGGTGATTTTGCGTAATACAGGTAGCTTGGGTGCATTGCTTGGCCTGTTCGCGGAGCCCAGTGAATACTACCTATTCGCCTTTGTAACAAGTTTAGGTCTGCTGTTGGTACATTGCGGTGAAATTCTATTGAGTTGCGTGAATTCACTTGTTTAACACTACCAGATGTGGTCATGCAAAGTATATTTAGTGTGTTTCAAAACTTAGAATGTCGATTGGTGTGTAAGTGTTGTAAATTATGAGTACTCTGCACTCCACTTGGCGAGAATGGGGATGTATGCTACTGCCGGTTCAAACGTGTCCCACCTTTTTCACTTGGCAGCCTGATTGCTTATTAAATGGCATGATACCCCTTCTGTGTCATATTACTTTCCCGCCGGTGCGGACGCCAGTAATTGTCTACTTTTATGGGTACACACCGGCATCTTCGCTCCGTCAGAGCTAGGTTGACGTCTAAAGTTGATCGTGTTGGCCCGAAAGTGCTGGGCACTAGTTACTGTTCAGCGTGATTCGCCACCTCACATTTTCACACCTGTCGTTTCAAGGTCACGTGCATCTACTTATTGGCACGGAACTTACTAATGTTTCTGCCGACTTTCTCTATTCTGCATCTGCATAGGATCGCACAATTATTATGCACTGGTCCACAATATCTCAGCACTTGCTCGTTCAGGTATTTAGTCACTTGACGCCTGTCAAAATTTCCGTTACCTGCCCAGCGAATCAAAGTGTCTCATTCGTTCACACGTCGTTTTTGACCGAATACAACTGGCTTTTAGGAAAATCACTTCTTGATATGCAGTCGATGGAAAAACAATCCAACCAGTTTGGAGCTGTAACAAGGATGATCTCGACTGTTCACAAGGTGTCTTGATTGTTTATTGTGCACGTCTTGACAACCAGTATACTGCGCTAAACCTAGCAGCGATCTATATTTGTCTTACGAAAAGAATTCTCACGTAAATTGCAGCCAGCTATGTTTAAATAGTTTAATTCTTGTCCGCCCCTCATATGCAACTGTGCCTACCATAGATGAACGGCGAAACCTAAAATCGATCTTAAACACTCTTGGGCTGTGCCTGTGCGAATGTATAGTTGCAAAAGTTTTTTCAGCTATGATAATACTGAATGAAGTTAGATCTCGTGATTGAAGAACATTTTCAGGAGGATTTAGTGTAAGGCACCAGTGCGAACAATAATGCCGCTGCTCATCATTTTTAGGCCAGGTGGTGAATGGCAATAAGCCTATGTCTGGTCTCTCGGCGATCTCACGCATTTCGGTTTATATCTTTATCATTTACGTTCGCGGCCGTCCAAATCACTTCCGGTACCCACATTAACCAATGCAGTCACCTCTCACTAATCAAACCTGGATGAATACATGTCACTTTACAGACTAGACACTAGATGCATCATTTTATTGCTGCCTTGTTTGCCTTGGTCCTCTTGCCTGAAAGTTTGACTTATGTAGGAAGTTCAAGTTCCACTGTGGTTTTCTTCTGACATACCAATTCGTGGGTCAAGGTTTTCCCCAGTTCCCAAACAAAACTCGAAATTTAACATCAGCCTTCCATCCCCGATGAACTTGTACACGATATTATATATATTCATATTAATATCGGATAGCTGAAAATTTATGTTCTGGGTATAAAGCACCTGTATCTTGCTAAGAAAACCTAATGTCATTGGTTTTTCCTAACATGGATTCTGATTATTACTCACCGACTGGTCTGAAATTTCATGAGATTGACTTAAATATGGAATTTCATCTGTTGTTTTCGACGAGTAGTTAATTGTATAGAACCGATTCAATGAGGTATCGCTGTAATGTGAAACTCCTTTTCTGGTCTACGACCTGATAGTTATTGGAAGGCGTTACTTCAATTGGAATCGATAATGGTTTCGGGTCTGATTAGCATGGACTACTTTAAACCTCTGTTGGCGCAGTCTTCTGTGAGCCAAGCAGTTCCTTTAGATAATTTACGTTATACCGAGTTTTCTTATCGCAACAGGGAATAGAGTTTGGTGTATCTGTTTGTGTCATATATGTGCACCTGTTTTCAACAATCTCCCATTCTGCTGTGCTATGATAGGTTAACAGAGAACAAGAACAAACAAATAATCAGTTACTTAAAAAAGGACACTGATTGCCATCGGGAAGCTAATGTTGTCACATGGTGTCAAGGAATGTCTAAATACGGTGATTGACCGGTTAACAAGCGAGACAGACCGGCAGAGTTCACCATTTTGTGTACAGACTTGGCTTCATTCCATTCGCCATCACTTTTCCTTTGTTAAAAACCACTTGGCTGAATAATGCTGGTCAACTTACTAAATGATAAGAAACCTTTATGATTTAGTTAATGTGCCCCGAAAGCTCTTTTCAATAAGGTTTGCCTTGAATTTGGGTTCTGAATGATGGTTCTAGTAATGCTCACGAATTTATTGTGACAGTGGTCTGCTTACCGAGTGACCCTAATTATGCATTGATTTCTCCGTTTTTGGCCAGCCGACCCACCACGAAAACGCATAGACAGTCTCAAGTTAACGCTGAACGGATCCTCTCGCCTATCGCTTGGGAACTTAAGTGAAGGTTCACCTTTGTCTGGTAGACGGGGGTTGGCTGTGCAAAAGCTGTGAGTTGCAATTATCCATATTCTGCTGGCGACCTTTATGTTCCGCGCTGCAAAATTTTTTCCCTGTATGGGTTCTCATGGATTCACAACATCTTTTTTGGCATTCTTTTGTTGAACACACATTAGATTGTGACTAGTGTGCAATGTTTATAAAAATAACCTGTGTTTCTGTTCCCGTTCACTACGCCCCAGTGAGTCGCGCTATAAATAGTTCAGTGTAAACGTAATTTGTGCTCGAATTTGTGTTCAAATTCGCTCCCTTGTCACATCCTTCAATAAGAATACTCGTGAAATTATTTTAAAAGATCCACTGACTTCACTTTCAACCCCATTGGACTTGAAAAGTACGCTAAACCCTCAACGAAGTAAAGCGCGACAACAGACCTGTAAAAATAAATAGAAGGCCGAGATAATTCTGTTTGTCTTTCTCTAAATGGGGCAAACTAGCAGTTTTGAACAGTCGGGCCTTTCTTGTGTTTTGCATGGTTTATTTTCTTGAGGTCACTGGATTCTTTCCCATGCCGCAAAAATGCTTCTTAGGGGCAGATATTCCTCTTCTGGGGTTTTGTTGGATTCTACTTCAGTCTAGTGCGACACAAATCTTGAGCTGAATGATCATCATTAATAATATCCTATTTGGGTCTAAGGTCATTCTTCGTATTCTGGCCTGCCGAAATGCTGTTCTTCCATGCCTGCCTTAAACAGGGTCTCTCTGTGTCCATCCCATCGATACTACCATGGTTTGTATGCTTCAGTGCATGTCTTCAGTTTCTCTCGCCCCTGTGAAAGCGGGCATTGCTTCCAAGTGACTATCCCAGGTTATCGAATCGAACCCCATTCCTCCATATTCTTCCCTCGGACAACAAGTTTATGAAACCCCCACCTAATCGACTTATACGCTCATCTGCATGCTAGATTGGTTATGGTGAGAGACTCACGTTGAACTCAGCTAAATCCCTCGTTTGCGATGTTCTTAAGCAACTGAATGTGCTGCAATTGGCCGCCTCATGTTGCTTTCAGCACGATATTTTATAGACGTAATTCACTACTCATGATAGGCCGAAGCGCAAAACCTGTCATGGGTTGTCGAAGAGTTTTCAGCAAACTTATGAGTAACTCATCACGTCTTAACAGTTTTCCACTTGCTTTCAATCTTCCCCTTCAACCTCTCACTCGACCTGACCAACTAATAGGCATCTTAAATGATTATGTAGTGTCTTCGTGTTTCACATGTTTGTCTTTCAAAGTAGGCCTCCTCACTTTAGCATTTGCTCTGTCCTGTTTTTCAAAGTTTCCGTGAAATATAAAGGTGGTGAACACGGTACTGAGAGGAACCTTCAATAACTCATCCTTTTACGTACGTACGTATTCGAATGACTGCTTTAAACTGGGCTCAGTTTCACAAAGGAACCTAATCACAAGTTTCCTGAAAACTCCTCGACAGCCCACGACCTGTTTCGCCTCTCATGAGGCTCATCAGGTAGGCGCTGTCCCTGAGTTTCCGCCAACCTTATGTTCTACTGCACACTTTTATCTTCGACCCTTATTGTGTGAAACCTTCACCAATCCTACTACTTAATGGTGTTGCCAGAAATTATTTGCTATACTTCCCTCGTTCAGTTGAACAATGGCCTCGGACAACTTAAGTGAATTTCCACTTGACACCTAGTATCGTTGCCGTTTCTAGCTGACTGACATCAGTCACATGCGAAATTTGTCACATGTATTCTTTACTTGAGCGTCTAGCCACGGCCTGAGAATTTTACCACACTACTAGCCAATGAAGAACGGAAAATCCGGCGGTCATCTCGACTGCTTGTGCAGCACAGCTTCTCCAGTAACTCCGTTGCCACTATGATTGCAGCACTTCATATAACTGGGATATTTTTAGGCTTTATTAATTTCCACAGCAAATCATTAGGTTTTTTCTTTGCGGTTTTATGAAGCAAGGAAGACTGCTCTCATAGGAGGACGGCAAACAAAAGCAAATTTCTGGCGTAGATTCTTGTTCCGTCTATTCCGTCAGCTTTCTTGACAAAGTCAAATGTTATTCGGTCACTTCGTCCTTCTCCGACAGCATTTTGGATATAAATATCCACCTTATGTCCGAAAGCTGTCAACAGTTTGGTCGTTTAAGCGCACTAATTCGTTGATCTGAAGACAACTGTTGTGTGATGCGGACACGCAGCAGGTAGGCTGTGCAGTTATTTTTTCGTTCCTGCAACACCCACTGAGAGGAGACTGTGTGCCATGCATGTGCGTCGTGCGATTCCACCGTAGTTTTTGTGTGACCTGCCTATCTAACTTGTCAACTACCAACAACTTGCGTTTGCAGCCCACTGGGTTCGAGAAAGTGAAATGTCACCATCGCGCCGTATCTGTCAATCTGAACAGTTTCTGAGTGACACTTCGTTGTTGTTGTTGTTGTTGCTATTGCAGCCATTGGTATAGGTTCGGACTGTCCCATTAATGCCTTGCACCCGGGGCAAAACATTATCGGGCGAACCGAGCTAGATAATCTATTGACCGTCACCACACTGGACTTAATTGCGGCGTCCACAAACGTTTTGGCATACGCTTGATGTATACACACGGGCTGGTGGGACATTGAATGTGCGCTTGTGTAAACGTGTGTACATGCGTGCCGCGTGTGGTATTATGCAGGGCCCAATCTATCCAATCTACCACCTTCGTTTCTACTGAGAAAGATTTGTTTATGGCCACCGGATGGGGGAAACTGAGCTTCACAGAAGCACCATTAATGAGAAGATCCAAGCGGCTAGTTCGTTGCACGCGTTTCTCTACCACCTCAAAAATGATGTAAAGGCAGAGGTACTGGAACAGAAGCAAAAATACGCACTCGTCGGAAGTTAGTTTCATCGTGAAGTGGAAACTGGTCGCTTTGCTTTTTACCGGGTTGGAAGCCTGAGACCAACTTGGTTTCAACAATTGCGCTGCCCAGCTCTTGGCGAATGGAAAATATCGATAACATTGATGTAAATTTCTTCAAATCAGTCTTCACAATCATGTGAATTCTCGAGCTGCATCTTATGAGTTTAACGCTGAAGTTAATATGTGACTACGTGAATAGTTGTTAGTCTTCAAAACAAACGATCATTCCTGCGCTCTACCATGACTGTGCCCTAAAATGCAACCTCTGTTCAGAAGCAAATCCTTCTGACTTTAATTTTACTTTGAAGCTACATCACCTCACTTTCAAAAAAGACAGTTCTCAGCATGCTCCCTGTGTATCACAAGTTAACTATATTCATCTGCTTCCGCCTCTATTCCCATCTAGCTAAATATGCCACGAACTTTAGCGAATCCTCAGCTGTCATATCCAAATATCGATTTCCCACACTTTTCTATATTGACTTCCGAGTAGTCTGGCTGCTCGTTTCATGGCTTCATTTTTCTTATCCATAGTGTAGTGCGCGCAAATATTTGACCGTAATCCCACAAGCTGTGATAATACTTCAACACATTGTTCTTGGTGTTTATTCTGAAGTACGAACCACTGCAGTGTGAACCATTGATTTCTTAAGATGACTGGCGCTTAACATAAATGACGTTAGATGCTAAACTATTCTGCCGTTGTTGTTTACCCCATGATTATTTCTTACCTTATGATAGAGAGTTCACACGATCACCCCACAAGTGACAGTGGAAAACAGTCGCAAGCAAATCACCTTTTATTGGCTCCTTTTTAGCGACTCGTTGACTCCTCTTCCGGATTATGAATTACATCACATCCCGTGCTACAAGCTCAGTCTAGAAATTAATCTGACCACGCAATAAGAAAATAAAGGCAATTAAATCCCGCTTATTAGTAAGGGCCAATATCGTTCTGAATAGAAAATAGCGTGTCCCTACTCTGTGTTCTTCGTTTCCAAGGCCTCAATACACACGTACTTAAAACGCTGATTTTGCCACAATACACGTGCACTTGCACACTTTACACATATGTATAGTGCGCGAGCGCATCGGTTCGATCATTGTGCAACATATAGGAAATCCAATTACTGTTTGTGCTGCTTCTGTTCTTCCACAGCCTATTTTTCCCAAATGAATCGCCTGATCTTCCCCCACTTGCCCGGTTAGCTATTTGCATCTAGTGTTCCTCCACAACACCAACACAACACAACATTTGGCAAAACCTTTGGTTGTTTTGTTCGAGGCAAACCTTACATAAATTACTCCACTGCTTCTACTCTACGTTTGCACTGTGCACTTGCTTTGTTGCAACAAGGTTATCTTTTTTCGCTTTTTCATGTATCGGGAAATGCATCGTAGTTTCAGGTTCCTAATGGATTTTCATCGCTTTCGATTGTATTTTCTCTGAGAACGTCCTCCTTATCACAGCCGGTTTAAATTAGTTTACCGAATTCCATTTATCAACAGATATGTTCGTACCAAACTCACTTCAGTATGTCCTGTTGTTAGTTATGCCGTAAGATTTGACTGTCGAGGTCATGAATGCTATTGATTGTGAAGTTGTTACACATTATTCTCCCGCTGATCAGAACAAGCTGTTGTAAATTTTGTCTTGAATCCGACGTTTATTGTACAAAACATTGTCTCTAGACTGCTTTATTAGACATGCTAGACATGCTTTATTTGAACCCATAATGCATCCATAGTTATTAAACTCGTTTTAATTGTGACACATATATTCTGTTGTTTCCAGACGCAAAAAGTCTTTTTCCAGTGGTCTGGACAGTCAATCGAGTACACCTGCTGTTAGTCCACTGGGGTCCCCACTCTCTTTACAGCGAGTACACTGTCGCACTGTGAGTTGTGAGAGCACGGGCACCATTCTGTCCTCGCCCAATTCACTCGCTATCCCTTCACCGCATCGTTCCCAGGCGCCAACAATCTCACGACATCCACCTAACACTATCCCAACCCCAGTAGCAGCCGTATGTTCAGACAACGGGGTGCAAAACAATGCCGTTTCAGTTCATCCGGCAGGCAAAACACTTCATTCTGTTCCTTCCGAAGCTGTAGGTATCCCCGTCGTCAGTGCTGCAGTCGGTCATCCACAGCACGGTTTGAACTTTTATTGTTTCGGTAGCATTCCACCTTTGGGACCAGGAGCACAACACCTAATGCACCCTCCAATGGGACCCTTGCCGGTACCAACCACGATGGCGACCCCTTTTGTGCCAGCACTACATCTTCTTCCACATTTGCATCCGAATCCTTTTACTGGAGGACCATATCTTATCCCGACCATGCCTCCGTTCCCAACTCCATTGCCACCCATGCCATCACAGTCCCTTACGCAGCAGCAACAGCAGAACCCAAGTTCAGCATGCATCCTACCTCCAGGCAACAATCTTAAGTCACCAACACATTCGAAACCAACGCAGTCTATAATAGAACAGAACTCACCCCTAGCCACCACTCCAGTGAACGCAGAGTCAGACGGCCATTCCTCTGTAACGTCGACGATAAACTGCGCGGAGTCTGCATCACCAGCTTCCACTGAGGAACTCATTACGGCGGATGGACAAATTAGGGTATGTTCATTACTTTCCACCGTCAACAAGAGGAATTTAAGCAAGAACTAAACGTGTTCTCAAATTATTTTCCGTTGTTCGTTTAAAACGCTTCTTGTCTTCATATTTACCCAGTGGTTCCATGTTTCTTTCCGAGTGAATGTTCTTCTGGTCACTACGCGAACAACTGTTAGACAGTCTGGGCTCAGTAAATTAACTAATCACTAGGCTAATTCCCTTCGTAAAATCGGAATCTCTGGAGAATATACAACCTGTCATTTATTCACTCATGATGGATTGCGCACAAACTACTCGGTTGCTTTTGTGTACTGTTTTGAATAAATATATGGAGCCAGCTGGACCTGAGACGAAAAGAACGGTGTCTATTTGGAGTAATGATCGAAGACCGCCTGAATGACAGTGACTTTGTTACTGCGAACGATTGTATTTGACGTCATCCTAATATGTAACACATTTGATAATCAGTGTGCGTAATGAAAGATTTCGCCAATATTATTACCACTGCACGACAATACCCTGCAGGAATACCAGGCTAACCGCTGGAGATGTCAGAAGCAAATTCGTTCCATCAATAATTTTGGCTTCTACTTTTTCAGTCAATCCTTCTGGATAATACTCCGAGTAGACCAGAGGATCTTCCACAAACTCCGCATTGCCAACAAAGACGCGAGTGACTGAATTCCGTAAAGAACCTGACAAAATCTTTCACGAGAAACGTTTCCTTATTTTGCACCCAAATAGTAGGCATATCCAGAAATTACGCCGAGGCTTTTATTGTTTGAGCAAGGTTCTCTGACTTACACAAGTGCACTTGAGGAATAGAATTAAGTAGACAGGTCAAGTCACAAATGGAATTAATTTATTCTCAGTGATGAAGAACATTGTGTTCTGCACGACCCAAGTGGTTGGGTTTGTCACTGGCAATGCATGGAGAGAGGAGGAAATTCAAAGTAGCTGATTTCACAACGGGAGATGGTTTGGGATTCCATTTTTCTAATGAGCAAACCCACTTTAATTAAATCTGGTATAATCCTAACTAGGGACGCATGATCATCACCTCTTTTCATTTATTATTGAGAAATAATTCGAAAATTTTTGTGTGACAATGTCTTTAGGAGATTTAGGATTTTGAAATATTTGTTAGACGGCAAGAGTGACTAACTATAGTTATGTCAGATGCTTCTTAAAGTAAGTCAACGAAATTCTACTTGTATCCTGGTGTTCCTCCGAAGCTTTTGTGAAGGTTGATGAGATTTTTCTTCTCGTTTGAGGTGAATGTTCCAGATATTCAATGTTCCTGCTTCTGATAATAAACTTTTTGGAGTGGTGGTCAACCACAAGACTGGGTTGGGTATTTACATTGTGTTTTCTGCTCTTAGGAAATGAACAAGAGGTTCGCAAACCGCAGTGCTTTTACCTTGATTATGAATAGTTGCTTAAATTAGAGAGGTTGTAGTCAATGACCGTTTTGTCCACGGAACCTTATTCACGATAAATAGGAGTATTGATGTACCAAGATTATTGTTTTCCTTTACAGTATTTGGTTGTCGAGTATAAACATGGTGTCAAACCTATAGAAACATGTAGGGTAATGTAACAAAGTGACAGTGGAAACCTTCTCTTTGATACTTTCGATCGACTGAAGACAGGAATCGTATGTACATCGTACAGCGTTGAGGTAATACTTGTGCACAGTTTAAGAAGTGTTTCAGAACACCTTATTCTAACCCTTGGTTTTCTAAACAGACTAACAGAATGTTGCACTCTGGCAGTACTCAACATGTTGTTCCTTAGATTTTCATGCGTACCTAATCAAAATTGGTCGCAACCCATTGAGATTTACTGTGAATTACCTAGGTTAAATGTAGGAATGTGCTGCATTGAACGAGAACGCAGCAACTGGACTGCCTTAATAGCATTTAACGCACCATGTCTTCTTATTTTGATTCCTTCTAAGCTCACTGAATGAGACTGCTACCAGCATTTGGTATTTTGTGACTTTTGGAATCCATATAATTGAAAAATTGCATTACCGTAAATGGACGAATTAGGCGAACAGAATAAAGCTGAAGGCATACTTATGGATAGTAACTGTCCAGTACCTCACTCTTGATTGACCTCTTGAGGAGGGGGTTCAGAAATGTCTCAGACAGATTCTGTTTAAGGCTGCCGTACTCGTTGAGCTACTGGTGCCATAATCACCAACATGTTGGCTGGCATTTCTGAATGACGAAGCTCAGTCTGTGCGAAGCAAAGCATCCACAGCTATAGATAAAATCACGATAATGGGGTATTGCAGCGGATTTCCTGTGACACATTCTGGAGTGCTATGTATCTACCCACATTTGCTTGAGTTCTATTATGTTTTACTGTCTCGCTGCTGAGGCATTAAGAGTAAGCTTTTTCAGTTAATGTCAACCGCTGTAAATGAGAGTATCATTTTTTCGTTTCGCTTTTCGCTGCAGTTGGACGCTTCCACCTCTGGGCCAACGGATAGCCCGGGCCCTTCGGACAGGCAACCCAACGAAGGAAGGACCAAAACATACTCACCAGTTTCCCAAGTATCTGCAGACGGTGGTTGTAATGCTCTACGTACGGTTTCACCAAACACTGCACCTTCTTCACCTGTTGACCTGATATCGAGCCGTCCGAAGCGATCCTCTATTCCAAGTTCCCCGCCTGCTTACGTCAACCGACACAACAGAGATGCATACCCGGTACAGCCTGTCAACTTATCACACAACAAACAAGCTCATTTCCCCTCAAGCACAACAAACGATAAGACACGCGCCAATGGTTCCGCCCTCTGCAGTCCTACACCTTCTGTACGAAGTATCAAGTCACCCTTGCTTTACTCCTCCTCATCCTCTACTTCACCGAGTGCGGACAAACGAAAAACTATACACGGCGAGAGTCCTAGAACAAATGTTGATTCACGATCTACTGCCAGCCCATCTCTCTCTTCTCCTAACAGTCGCACTCGACACATAGTCACATCTACCCCGAGTTCCACACCGTCCGCAACAACGCCAACCAGTCCAAATGCGTCCAACCAACCATGGAGAGCAAAACTGACAAATCTGAAGATGTCTTTCTTGGGTTCACCACGCTTTCACCGAAAGAAATCTGGTCTGGTCGAAGAGACGCCTCCAAGTAGCCCAAAAGTTTCCGGTTTCGTTCACAACAGACAAACTAACCCAGGCCGCTCAGTTCCATCAGAACCCTCTCCACTGTAAGTTCAAAATATGCTTAGAATGGTTCATTTGGTTTGCAAATAACTTTTCGGTCCACTGTGTGCCAGTTTTTAGTGAACTTGGTGTCCACCCCATGGGATAGAGTGCTCTGGGCAGGAAGCTGTTTACTCGTATTTACTCTGAACATGGTTCCGAACCCTACAGGATATGATGCACAGCGGATTCCAGTTGTAAGTGCAGAATTTTGTTACTATGTACGATTGCGTCCCAGCCGCAATGGTGGGCTGACGTTTGTCGGTCGTTATGCGTTGGACCCATATTATGTGATCTTCACAAAGGATTCTGGGTCTCAACGGATGGCGTTTTACTCCACTTGAGCCTACAGGTGTTTGTTTTTTATATGTTCGTACCCGTTCATTGATCTTTCCCTGTAGGAAGATTTGGCTTTTTTGCACTGAGTCCTCACTTACACTATTGCTAAGGCGTTCTTACATCATTATTTTGTGCTGGCCAGCCTCTAGCATACATGGCAATGCTCATTAAAATGTAAGTATTCCACGATAAACGACTAAATCCTGGTTGGTAGTCGTATTGACAAGCCAAGGAAACAACACTAGGATAGATTAGTAATTTATCCAGCCAGTTAGACCCGGTTTTGTGCGCTTTACAAGCCAGCGTTCAGCATTGTTATAATTTCGTACATCTAGATTTTTTCCTCATTTTTCCACAGACTGTCGAAGTCGTGGCCCTTTAGCGATAAAATCGCCCCTCGGAGACAAAATTTAGGAGATTCTAGAGTAATAAGGATGAACTCTACCAAGATATAACATCCTTTATAGATCTGCCAGATAATGCCTGGTTGCCGTTTATTGGCGACTGGCCCTACTTCTGATGGAAGGGAACAGCCACATGTACGCTGTGTAATGAGTGGTGGACTGGAAATTTTCACACCAAAATACATAGTTGATTATGAATTAGGAGATGACTGGCGTAACAGGAGATTGCATTCGACTGTAAGGAATATGAGGAATAATGAGGATTTAGTGCCATCACCATGCTCGCGGATCAGCGATGCACTTATTCGGCATAAATGCTGAATCCGCGATACACAAACGTACTGAGATTAGAGCAACCTTTCTTGAACATTCCTTTTGTTTGTTACGTCAACCTTAAACCAACCGTTTTTCAGTCCAGGAAATGTCCAGTCTTTTTTGCAAAAGTAACCTTCTCTCGGATCACTAAGCAAAATATTCTACGTAGCTGATGATGCTGCGCAGTATACAACGACCTGCGATGTGAAGCATGCGGCACAAACTTGGTCACAGATTGATAGTTAGCTTCTGAAAGTGTTTCAACCCCGAAGGACACTTGTGAGTAACCCACAAAAGTTACATCAAGCAATACAATACTTACACATTGGTAGGAGCATATTAGAGACCTTCCAGTCACTAAAGTTTAGCCAAACGTTCGTCTATCGTTTCAGCCATGACGCGCATAATGCAGGATCTCATGCTGGATGTGAAAAATTATTAGGGTAGGCCCGCGTTAGGAGGTCAGTCCACTTGGTGTGAAGGAGAAATACTGGATATCATCTACACATAGGCTACATATGATCGGCTTGACCCTCGATGAAACCAAATCGCCGAATTTAGTTTACGGTATCCAGTGAAAAATAGCCTCTGAAAATCAGCAAGGCAGACACGGGACACTCCATTATTTCTTCATCGATTATAGAACCCGGATATTTCTTCACACCACGTGGTCTGGTACGTCGTCATATTCACCTTGCTACTTTAAATAGGACACTCTCCTCCGATTCTCAGACACTTTATTATAGGGCGTGCATGATGGACACACCAATTTAACCTGGCTGTCTGTAGCTTTATCCCTTTACTAATTCCTTTCGATAGTCCTAGACATTGCCTAGTGGATTGCATTGTACCTTTTGTTGTCGCAAAGAACTCTATACATCCTGCATAGAAATATAATATTCACTCGATTGTTGCCACAGCTATTCGCCGCATGTTTTACTATTTATCTTTTCGCCAACAGATTAACGCATAAGTCATGGTTTGACGGATTCTTAAGTGCAGCATCAGGTCATGTGATTTTCAAAGGTAGCCAGCACGCTTTCAACGCCGCAGCAGCTGCAGAAGATGCCGCTGCATTGGCAATTTCAACCAATGCGAAATCAAAGGAGATCAGTTCTGATGAGTCTCCTCTGTCAAAAGTCAACAATTCACCCGACCTTAGCGCCACTCCTCCATTGGATAATCTAACTGAAGAAACCTGCGTGACAGCAGATTCGCCAACCTCGTCAGTGGCAACGAATGACGAAGTCAACGCAACAAACAATAACTCTCAATCAAGTCGTATGCGTACAAACCGCCAGGTAACGATCCACGAGCCCCCTGTAAGTGCAGAGATGAAGGTCGGAACTTCAAAGACGCCAGACACTGCTGGCTTGTCAAACAAGCCATCAAACGAACGGAGGTCAGGCAAGGCTACAACTACGACGAACAATGCAAGTACTGTGCCAGAGGAAACGAACCATGTTGTTATGATTAAAGGACGTGCACTGAATCGACTAAAAGCCGAATTAGTTCAGGTAGGTTTGTTCAACAGTGCTTATGTGTTTGATTCCTTTTGAGGAATCGCGCATGGTTTGATAAGTAGCGGTATTGTAGCACGTCCAAAAGCCAGCACTTTGATTCGATCATCGGTGATGTTAATCATCTGGTCGAAATTAAACCACTACATTACTCACCTAAACGGTAGAACTGATGTTGACGTTTCCCCCATTTTCTGAAACCACAAATCAATGGTTTTCGCTACCCATTGCTGTGGGTCGGTGTTCCAAGAGTTGTATTACATGAGTGCTAAGAAATGTTAACTATGGTAATGTCCCCGGTAATCACGCTCTAGCGGAGCTGTTCGAAAGCAATGAAAGAGTTGTTTCAACGCGACGATAGCTGATACATTAAGACTATGTACATTGTAAGACTTACCTCCATTCAAACAGTAGACAGTATAACTGATCGGGGATAATGGGATATGGGGTTTCATTGACCTGAAGTTGGTGGTCACTTTTGCTCATGGTTGGGTGGTCGCACAAACCATATTGATGAGAAGCGGCTGCTCAGATGAGATCACACATTTCGGAACAATATGGTGAGAAGTCATTGGTTATCCCGCACGTTGCATTGATCTTACCAATCCGACATTTATTTGACCTAGTTTCAACTTTGTCAGGAAGGTTAAACGGGAACCCGAAGAGCGCAGGGCCAAACGAGGCCAACATCACAGGTCTGCCATGCGATCAGCAAGTTGAATGAGGTAACGAATTTTTATCACATATGGCCCAATATATTAAAACGATAACGCTGGAGAATACCAGAAACCCATTGATGCCTTTCTAAATGCACAATGGTGCAGTGAAGCACAATGGAGTGAGCATCGTCGTTCAGCTGTTGCTTTCTTTCGGTGCCTGTCATACCAAATGTAAGAGATAGGTAATGGCGAGCCCCTTGTAGGCATATGACGTACGCCCTGAATATCACTGATCACCGTCGCGGGACTTTGGCCTACTCTCTGTTTGCGGTATGGAAGTCGAGTGTGTGGTTGATTGGACAACCACTCGCTATCATCGTAAATCGCGTTGGATTCCTCTGTTTACATCCCCGTCTCTTATGTATTCAACATCAATATCTATGTTTCCCGCATTGTCCAGCGAAAGATACTTGTGCTATTACCTGTCCTGTGCAGCATCCACTGATGAGTTTCGTGCATGTAAATCTGGAAACAGAATCCACTCCACTTTGAATGCTGGTAGACGTGAGCAAGCATTATTTGAGAGTAGGCTAAAGTAAGAGGGTTTTTTGACGGTGTAAGAAAGTATCTTTCTCTTACAGTGTTTTGGTAATGGAGTCGCGTTCAAGCTTTTTTCAGCTCGTGTTATTTAGGGTAGATTAAAATCACTGGTGTTCCTCAACTTCACTGTATGCTACCTAATTACAATCACCCTAGAGGTGAATGCGCTGGTGTGCGTGCTTTCTAAGCAGCTTTCCCAACAGTCAAGTATCTGCGAGCTAAGCTCTCTAGCTTATACGGCGAATTCCATGGAACTTTCAAGAATGAATAATTACATCAGCTGGTCCAATATTTTCTAGATTACGGAGTGCTTGAATTGGAAGTAAAGCAATACACGCATCCTAGCTGCATCTTAATCATTTTTGTCATATCACACCACTCAGTATCAGTTTTGTTTCGGGCAAGCGAAGGAATTTTTCTCGAAAATTACTGAGTAAGAAATCACATTTGATTGTCTGTTGAATTCAACCGGTCCGTATATCTCCGATGTGGGTCGCAAAGGTTGTTTTATTTTTAAATTGTGGAAGGACTAGTGGTCGATCTTTTAGGAGAGGTCAGTCGAAGATCTGCGCCGGCATATCAGACTGGAATTTCTTTCTGAAACTGTCTGCTGTCAAATACCCGTGCAAGTGGAATTACACACCTCATTACCATAAGTGGACCTACATCTGTTTACAAAATTAGCATTCTGTGAAATATTGGACGACTGTATTTAGAGCATACAACGCAATATCTAAATTTCGCATATCCCAATGCCTGCTCATTCAAGCTAACAGCCTCATTTGTTTCCGAAGAGAGTTTGTGGTAAACGTACAATTTGCTTCCTCTCCCAATCTCACCTTATTTGCTATTTTCCTCTCATTTCACCACCTCAGACAGTCCCATCTTCTGAGGGTGGTGTGGCGCTTTTGTAGCGTGCCAGCCAACGTCCATCCATCCCAGTACGTATTCACACAACTAGTCCGTTCTTACCTGGTGTGCGAACCTGTCAATCAGAGAACAGGGGTTCATAATAGCAACAGTAAATTGGATGAAAAACCAGTTAAATGGTTCGTTCCTTTGACCACGTGACCGATCGATGTCTTTGTTAGACAGCCTGTGAATACGCTTCAGGAAATGTGGTGCACGCTAGATTTTGTTTTTCGGTTAACTCCCAGGAGAAAATCATTTATAGGTGTGCACCATCCGTGGCTTTCCTTACCACCCGTTTGTGTACAAACTGTTCTATGTATTCACCGCAGAGTTTATTAGAAGCTTGACTTTCCAACACACAATCCGGTGGCTTTTTTTCATCATAAGTGTGCTATCCGGTGAATAACCTTCAAATTACTGTCGTCTATTAGTATTTGTCTTGTTACCATATTAGAAAAAATCAGAATTTTATATGCATAATGCATACCTTAGGATTCGTGCTAACATTACCACCGAACTCACTTTTTAAGGGATACACAGTAAGCTTATGGCAGCTTGCCACCCAGGCTGCCCCAGGTTAGCATTATCATCACAAATAGAAAGAAAAAGGTGGGGACTGGTGTTTTAAATCAATGAAGCCCCAGAATTTACCTAGAAAACCCTATGTTGCAAAGAGCAATGTGAGGTGAAAGAGATCTTTGATAGAATTTCGCGAGCACATGCATTGGCCTAAACCTCGAAGCACTCACCTAATTAGTTTGGATAGATTTCAACACCACGAATAATGTGGACCTCGATTAGTAGCCGCGCCTTCCAACATCTCTACTCAAGTTCATGGAAGGTGAGGGGGCCTTATCCGGGAAGTTGGATTATACCAAAATAACTCGAACATTTCAAATCCTGTTCAGTCATCTCCATTAGCCAACCCACTTATGCGTAGCATCGTTTAGAAGAGTATCAGTCACGTCACTTGCACGCACGAAGGATGATCTGGCACGCGTGGCACGTGACTGAGTTCCCACACGTTGTGTTGCTCATGGACTTGTGCAACGTAGCACACTCCCCAATGATACAATGAAACTTCTCCAGGATTCACGACCAGGAATGCCTCAGCAATTGGCTTTGAACCAAGCAGCAGAGAGAAATTTCGAGCAGTGGATGCGTGTTGGAATTTCGCCTTCCTTTAGCAGTCCTCGTGCATTGTGTTGCTCGATTCCCGTCGACAGGACTTAACACATACCACGTTTTCCTAATCATCGACAAAAGCAAGAATCCCTATTGTTATATGGATATTCTGGTTTCTCGAGTTGAGCAACGTGTAGTAACAATCTTGGTGATATTGTGGTGGCATAGTTGACATGAGCTAGCTGTCATCCCTAACCCCGGACTCACCGGTCAACAGACCGTTATTTGTGCAATCTTGAAACGCCCGTTTCAAAGCATTTGTTCTATCCACCGCCAGCCTGCCAAGTATGACCGAAGATAACAATCCGCAAGAAGTTATAGATGCTCTTTGAAACTTTCGTAAGCTTTTTTCAGTTTTTTCTATCTGTCTTAACTTCAGCCCCATAAAAACAACCATCCTACAGTGCCTCACCTTCACATAGTAGGAAGTTTTGATAGAAAGGCTGGTTTAAAACAATTTGTGCATTACATGGAGCTGTTTGATGGTGAATTACCCTCATTTCGCGTGACAACCACAGGTGTCTATAGTTCAGATTTCCCGTTTCCTCGGTGCTCCACAGCTGGGACATTACAGTACCTAGTGAACTGTACATTTGTTTGTCCGGAAAACAGGGCAGGATTGGGAATACAAAAGGATCGGTTGCATGCTTCGCTCGTGCGTGTGTGCATGTGCATATATCTGCAGATTGCTTGTGTTTCTCGTATCAAAACCTCTACCCCCTATGTACCGAACTAAACACCCCGTGCTGGAGAAGGCCTGCAATACCTGCACAAACCCGTGTAATTCTGTTCCTATGGGAGATTTGGTATCAACCTCAAATGCACTGGTTTTACTGGCATCGAATCATTTCTTGGTTCCACGAAGTACAGCGGGGTAAACTTGGTTTGGTGCAAAATACGTAACAATCCACAATGGGCCTGTACTATCCGCACGTTATCGCAGAATCAAATGGTTAATCGCTAAACAGCAAGCTAACTAGATCCCCACGGTGATCGACTTATTTAATGATATCACAACTACGTCAGTGTAATAATGCACTCAATAGGTCATCGTACAACAGAACTTCATGTGCGCTGGACTTTGTGTACTCCTGAAACGAATTAATCACGGACACATTGTTCTCCATCGGTCAAATCTACCCTTGTATAAGGCACGTTACAGTCGCAGTAAGATAGTACATTCTAGAATAAAAGAACAATGCAGCCAACCTATCATTTTTTAATATTTCGGGTCGATTTTGCCCCCAGGAAAAATACGCCAATATTCCTGTTCTTCTACCGTATTCCAACATAAGTTGTGACTTTGTAAATCGGTTCATTTAGCTTCTCAATCGTTTATGCATCATTGAGTGAAACTGGTCCAGGCGCTCCCAACTCACCCCGAATGAGTACGAGAGGACAGTTTCCCTGCGAGTAAAGCTTGAAAAAGTACATTTGGACGTGATACTGGCTGATTAGTCATTAGAATCTTCAGACTTCTGGCGAAATCCAAGAGTGTCAACGTAGTCATGTGGATGTAAACTGAAAGTATCCAGGTAGTCATTATTGCAACATTTATATGAAGGATGCTTAGCTACGTACGGCTCACCACGTAGGTCAATGGGAATGCTATTCTGTATTCTAAAACCCCGCAGTTAGCACTCCAGATCTAACTGAATGTAAACTATTGTATAAGGTAGATTTTCAGAACATACTTTCCTACTCAGGTGCGTCTGATACGCACAATGACAATAGTATGTGATAATGCGGTAGTGTGCTCTTTAAGAGAATCTTCTGCAATTTGTGCACAAAACTGTTGGTGTCAATTTTTTTACCAGAAGGAATTTCCTGGCCTTTTCTTCGCTTGCTCCATTATTTCAGTTCCTAAGGCAGTGCTGATCCACTACTCGTTCCTATGGATTCCGATTTTTGCCCTTCAGATTCAGGTTTGAGTCTGTTTTGTGAAAGATTATGTACCGCGGACAGTATGCTTATTTTTATGTGCCATCCGATAATATTTCAAGGTCAAACAATCGTCGTCGTCCATTCAATGGTTGAGGAAGCATTCATTTGTTGTGGCGTAACGATATCAGCAGAAGTCGATATCGTGACCTACTGGATAAGTCACTGCACCTTATCAGATTGCCCGAAGCAGTTGCGTTATCAATGGACTGTACATTCGGATCTAACTAGGTCCAAATTACTCAAAAATGCTACTTAAGCGACCAGATTTACATATTTTCTCTTTCCAAGAGCCACTCCGAATTAGAAAAATTCACAGGATTACCTTTTTATAAAACATGACATCGTAAATAAACCTAAGTAGATGCAGTTTACTTGCACTCGTGGACACTTTCGTAGTGTTGGGAACAATGGAAGTCTGATAGTTTTGATCTGTTTTGCAAAATTGTGATGAGACGTCTTGACGTCGGTAGGGTGAAATTTCAATTGTCTCAATGCAGATTTTTTAGGGCTCTGCTTATAGTATAGGTTGAGAACAGCCTGTCGGTAGATAGACATATTAGACAAGTATTCAGTGAGTACCTCGGTTATTTCCATTTTATTTTTTTCTCGGTCAGTGGTCAGACTCCTAAGTTTTGACTTGGATTGCAGATACAAAATCCGGTGCACCAGCGTTAATTCCGAACCTAATATTTCTAAATGTGTTGACCAGCAGGAAAAAATGGTCATTTAATGCCTGTCCGGGAATAAGGTAGGATCATTTGAACAACGAATTGCTCAGTCATAGACAAACTCAAACACCCTGTAAAGCACAAAATCTTGTGCTAGAAATGTGCATATCCTTAGGAGCAGTGATTTTTCTTCCTCCACTCTAAGTCGGTCTGAGACGCCGCGGGAATACAACTCTCCTCGACACACACAACCATTCAATTCACTTGTCAACGACATCTTCAATTTCCATGCAAGTCTGAAATTCTGTACCGCATTTCGGTCACGGCATGCCCCAAAACTGATCAAAAATAACCCGAGCATCAGTCAGGTGCGACCGCTCATCTACACTCATAAGGCAACTACGGACTACATTTGATCGTTCATATCCAGCCTCACGTCGGATTCTGCTATAAAACTATGCACACCAACCTGCAAGTTGTTCAACCTTTCTGCCTCGAATGTCGTGTACTAGCTCTGTTGCTGTCGCGGTCAGCAGAACAGACAAGAACATAGACGTGGCCTCGGAGACGAGTCAGCTGAGTGACCATCGATCGGCTCAAGGTAGGCCCGAGATGGGACATGCCTCATCGATGGGCCACCGGGTCTTTCGAATTTTGACGTCTAAACGTCAATCGGGATTGTCCTGGTTTACTAAGGTCCTACTGAGTAACCTCAGCGGACCGATCCAATACGTACGAAAGTCCTTGAGATGAGCCATTAGCTTGCCTTGAGGGTAGAATGCACTTTTTCTAACTAATTGACCCCATCCATCTTTTCCGGTTCTTTCCACGCTGTAAATATTCTGTTGCTGGTACGTGGCTGGTGAGATAAAACGAGATGTTAACATTCCGAGAAGCTTGAAGTGTTGTTTAGATTGTTATTGATAGACCACCAAAATCACCCTGATGAATGAAAATTTTATGATTCATTCACAGGTCTTTCTTGCCACGCCTGGGGTGGTACATACTGTCATTTCACCTACGAGTTTCCGCGCGGAATATCGTCGCACTGGCAGTGGATCTACCCTGCTAGCTCGGCCAGTAAAACTTCAGGTGGATATGGTACGTGCAACCGGGGGCATTAGTACAGGGAGCACCTCTGGTAAATCTTTGTGTTCGGTTCCATCAGAACGTGAAGTTTATGCGGTCAACTTCCAACTCTTGTCAGGTTAGTCGCTTGTTTCTTTATGCGCCTGAGTACTGCGTTGAACTTAAAAGTTAGTGAAATGGATCTGATCTGCATTTTGTCACCAATTCTTCAGGTCCGACGCGGCGATTCAAACGATTGTGCGATCAGCTTCAAACAGCGCTTCTAGCCGGTCCTTCACAGCCTAATTTTTCTGCGGCTTCAGCCGTCAGTAACGGATGTGGCACCAACAAATCCCTCATGTCTGACCATTCTCATACGCACCCACCCGCATCCGGTCGATGTATGTCCCTGGCGGAACGAGAGGATGGACTGGCAAACTCACATCCACGCAGCGAAATAATTCGGAACATCCAAGCTGTAAGTTTGTCTGGCGTTATTATTGAACTATAGTGGTCTAGAACCGCCTGGCGAATGTAGCCATGTTATGTATTGCCAGATTTAGTCATTGTCTGTGAGATAGCATTGTGTAATTTATTCTCCTGGATTCGGCATTGGCAATCGGTACTCAGTGGATGCTGATCATGATTGGATGTTGGGTCTCATTGAGTTATTGCACTCACGTTCCGAAATTTTGAGCTCCTGTGTTAGGTCCAGCCAAACTATGAACAGTTTTCCAACAAAGCAAGTTCACTCTATGAATTCCTGTCTTCCTTGATTTACCTGTTATAAACCTGGTGTCAGGCGCATCCCCTGTAATGTTTGATCGCCATTCATCATTGTTGAGCACATTGAATTAATCAGAACGCTGCCAGGAGAATTTCAACGTACTTGACGCACCCAGATGAGGCTTGCTTCGACTCTGTCAAGCCCAACATTCCGCAATTCCCAACTCTGGACTGTGAAGCATACAACACACTTCCGCCGCATGTTTCGGTCGCCCATTGGAATCCAGGTTGCTGTGTTGTTTCGCCACCTAGTTAAGCCTATGCGCTTGAGGCCTTGAGACACTGAACGGAAGGCCTGCGTAGCAAAATATATCCATTGCTTTTCTGAGGATGAAAATCAACCTTACTGGTCCTACGAACACTGGTTTGATGTGAGGTCCCTGCCTTGATATCCTGGATAGCACGTTGACTGAGTCAGTGAAATTTGGAATACGTAATTGATTGTAGCACATTGACCGTATTATGGTTCCAGGTTTTCTTCCGCAGGTACTCGTTCACTTGAAAATACTCATCTATTGACCTACCCTGCATGACTCATAAACGTATTGCACTGAATGTCCATCCACTCGCCTCAGCAACAGTCTAAACACACCTGAGAATCATGTAATACGAATTTCATTGTATGAGAATTACATCCCTACGATCTTTTGCATTCTGTGAAAAAAAGCTTGATTGGAGTATACGTGCGATTAATTAGTATACGACAAAATGACTCATCTCATGAAAACTCCATATATAGAATTTGGCTTCTAATGCCAGCTGAGCTTTACCATCTGAAGCTCCGGAAGTATGAATTCGATGGGCCATTCTGGTAAGTAGAAACTTTTCCAGTATCACATGTTACCTGCAATGGAAAAAAAACCGGTTCAGTCAAGTATTACTTCAGTTGGTAGCACGCATCTAATGTATAGTAATCATTGTGTTTTCCGCTCAGCTACCCGCAAATAGCAGTGATTTCGAAGACTCCGGCCAAATGATTTTTTTTATATTTTTCGATCAGAAATCGCCCGAATTGTCAGGATGTTGGAAATCGGATGAGCCAGATTCGAGCAACAGCGAGACTGCAAACCATTCCCAATCGCCCGCCTCGCCAAAGCAGTTCACACTCCAAACAAGTACAGTTACCAGTATGGTAGGGAGAGTGGAGAATAACGGAATCGGGAACAAAGCATTTGATAATTCTGGCGAATGCAAAAGTTGAAAGTCCATTCAACACGGGTCACTATCGCTCACTCGTACCATCCTGCTTGCTGCCCTAATCAATCTGATGCGCACCCGATGTGGAACTATGCACATACATTTCAGTTGTACATATGTAAAACCAAAGCATTTTCCACGGCGGTGTCGTGGAGTGATGTTTCAGAGTTCTCTTTCAGCAAAGTCAGTGATGTCTGATACTGAATTAATTATTCATCTTTCCTATTCAGGCGAACTGCAACCAACCGACGCTTCAAAGGTTCGTGATCGAGAGTGCATCTCCGAAAACCCTGAGTCACACTGACTCCTCTATTCTCAACCACTGTCCGCATTCTTTTTAATCAACGAAATTCCTTTTTCACTATTCTGGCTTCTTCGACTCCCCGCACTCTGAATCGACGGAACCTTTCGTTGACGATGTGTTCTTCGTCGACCGCGGCTGCTCATTTTCCAATTTTCCCTTTCGACAACACTGATTGAGTTACTTTTTGTTTCCTTCTATCGTTAGACTGCAAGTGCACAAAAGCAGCGATTTCCATTTCTACTGCCACCTTCACAAAGCTGTCCCATACACATAAAAACGACCAAAGCCTCGCCCTGTTTTTCTCGCTGAGTGATCCTGTCGCATTTACGACTTCAGAGTTCCTTTCTCTGTATAATACGTGCAAACATTCGGCAGACAACTTTGAATGATCCATCAACATTAACCTTGTACAAGTTGTTGTGCTTAGGATGTACGCATTCGCTAGTTCTTAAAATTCAACTATGCCAGATGTTTTGCTTCTGTTACATGACTTGGGGGTATAAATTCTGAACTGGTAGATATACGGCCATCGGACGCCGAAAACAAGGTTTATGCGGTAGAATAGCTGTTTGTGGGTAAACACAAGTCATGACATCAAGCTTAGGTTCTAAGACCAATCCACTCATGGTAAATCATCAGCAGTGCAATCAACTGCTTAGAAAGCCCATGGCAAAGTTCTCCGTCATCGTCGTCCTTGTGAGAGATCCTCAAAGCACAACCTTGTGAACTCTTATGATTGGGCTTACCACAAACGGACTTCTACTCCTCGATTACTCTTCTCACATCAGTGACATTAAGCTTGATTGCGTGCTTATGGGTTAATTCAGACCACGAAGACATCTGTTCAGCTGCGATCACGAAAACGCTTTTTTGTTGCCAGACAGTTTTGAACTTGTGAGCTCACGTGCATGACATGATGGCTATGAATAACACGGTTCACTTTGTATACTCGACTAAGCCAGCATACGAAGCATGCCAGTAGGCAACATAGAAAAGGGACTTTGGAGACGTGGTTGTTGTTTCGATTCGTTTGTGGCAGTAACACTTGACGTCAACTCCTCAGTCCATCGATAGTAGATGCAAGTTTTTGAATGGGTGATGGGTGTGAAATAACCTAAGGGTTAGCTGCTGTCACCACAACAAAAAATTGTGAGTCAGCTACACTTTCAATCATCAAACTGGTAATCAGAATACAAATTTATCCCGGTATTGGTTATTTGCTGTAGCTTACAGATGTTGTACCTAGCAGCCGCATAGATGATCATGTTAGAGTGGAAAGCATACAGCAACGATAGCCCCTCAGATTTCATGATCAGCTTCATACCTGTCTATTCACACATCTCTATTCCTTGGATATGGAGTAGTATTTTGAATACACTTTTTCCTGGATTAAGATATAGAGCAATAGTAACAGTAGGTTTTGCCGATAAACTGTACTACAGTAATCCATTTGGAGCAAACCTACTTTCATGAGTTAATATCAAGTGACTAAAAAGGGAAGAAGTTCAGCGAAACTAGCTTCTCATGCTTCGCTTAAGGTGCACACATACGTCAACTTCTGAACTAAAATCAACCCGTGTATTCTACCTGAATTTAGTGAAGTTTTGCGCCGAATTGTTTGATTTCCTGCTTCTAAATAAAGTGTTTCTTACTACCCAAAATGTCGGAAGAAACCCTCACAATTCAATACCAGCTCCAACTTTCTCGGAATCCATCAGAAAGGTCTATTCCTCGGATTCACACCAAGCAAGTCTCGCATTTGAAACACTATACTGCGGTAAACACTGAGGTGTAAATCAAGTTGACGTCGGAAGAAAATAGCCAAATTTCGTCCGAATCTCTTGCCTATGGTGTTCCTCAACCGAAATGTGTCATAAAAAACCGCTCCTTATTTCAAGTCATTGGAGATGCTGCTCAGAAGGTGAATGAAAACACCTCACATCCCACTGCCGGCTTCTCCCTATACTGGGTTCACAAAGTAAGGCTAGTTCTCGAGTTTAAATCGATCTTTTTTCCGACCTTATTTCGACCAATTTTATTTCTTGTATAGACTTCAAATTCAATGAAATTTGCAACAGCCACTCATTTGTAAGTTGAGTTGTCAACGAGAAATTCTGTGGAAGTTAGCCCGGTTGATAGGTAATGGATATCTTCAATGTTCACTGATCGACATGGCCAGGTCTTAACGTATTTTCGGACAACAGACGATTTGAACAACAAACCAGTTTCCCTTACAAGTCTGTCATTTTGTCATAAGCTGTACTAACTACCCCTTTTTGATGCATTTTCTTATGGTTGCCGGTTTTCTGCACAGCAAGCAGGAACTGTACTTCAAGTAAACATCTGCAAATCTTTTTGTCTCAAACCCAGCGAAGAATAAAACTGATTTGCTGAACAATTCCATTTGCATAGAGAACAAAGTTAAGACAAAAATATGTTCCCGGAAAGTCTTGATGGGTTTCAAATGGAAAAAAGCAAACAGAAGCAAACTAGAAAACTGAATGCAGATTTAAATCGACAGTCGAAATGAATTAACTGCTGTCGTGTAACAACTGTGGCGTTGGTTTCCGGTCAGTCGACCAGTCTATAGTTCGGTGCATGTGTAGTTTGCTTGAACGGCTTTATAACGCGATTAAATGGGGTGCATTTAAATTCAACTGGACAACAGATGTTCATTTGCCTCAATCTAAAACGGTAGATGTTACCTTATATTTATCTGGAGTAGACCGTCTTCAAAGAATACGGAAGACCGGATCTTAGAGTCACCACTGAGCATACTTGAACCTTTGAACGAACGCCTTATTTGTTCAACCAGAAAGGAGTTTTTGAGGAACTGTCTCCATAATGTTATATATCCATAGCCGTTCTTTTTCTTGTTAAGATATACTACTCATAAGAATGCCAAAAACTCATGGATAACCAACATCTCCCCGAGGTTTCAGCAACCTTATGAGTAGTGTGCCCCATCAAGAAAAGATACTGTGCTTGCTTGAATACTGTACGAACTAAAACATGAGACGGTCTTTGCACAGCAAACTTGTTAAAGAATATCTTAAAAGCGAGAGATTCAGCTGGCATTCAGATCTTATCCATTCTCCCGAAAATCCGTTTTTATCATTACGAGAAGACAAAACGGTTAAAGCAGCATCCCTTTACACAAATGTGTACCCGACAGTCTTTCTGCTAGACATAGAGAATATTAAGGGAACATTAATACGATCGCGTTTGGATGAAACATAAGTGGTCGTTCTTGAAAGAATTAAACAACCGTCGCATTTTGCGCAGAATCATCGAACAACTTGGACGCTTCCACGCAAATGGAGGAGTGCGGGTTGTATCTGATGCACTCGGTTATTGTGATGCTGATGTTTGGGCATCATCTATGGCGAGTGTGTAGCAACCTCCACTTCAAAAATCCTGGGTTCTGATGACTACTGCCTGTGTCACAATCTTTATCTTACTCTGGCAATCCACCAGATCACGCTCCTGCAAACTCTCCTTGGTAAGAATTTGAGCATATCTTCTGAGAATCCAAATGTGCCCTCCTGCATCAGTGGCATCTCCAGCAACATACATTTTTGAGATCATCTGGTACTTCACAACCTTTTCACGTAACTTTAAGTCCGAAAATACCGATTCTATTCTTATTATTTTCTCCTTGCCCATGTATGCACACATATTTTTGTTTAGTTTACATCTATGGGTACTTTTCATGCGTAATTATTCCTGATTTTATAATGAATATAGATCAACGGGTAGTAGGTTTTACTAGTCGCGCAGCAGGTGATGAATGCCCACATAATGCATTTGACTGCAACACCCATAAGCTCGTCTTTATAAACCTCGGAGAAGGGATTCGAATGCGGCACATACCACTCTGTTTTGCTCGAAATTTGGGACGTCGGAATGAAGAATCTGGGATTAATGTGCCCCGCAGGTCTCAGGAAATCGGCATTCACACGTGAAAAAAACATTTGTTTTGTCGCCTATCGCTGGTTTCTCACCACTCGAATTCCCATTACTGAGAAGCAAATCTAATGGTATGAAGAGCTAACTGAAATGGATCTTTGCCAGCCAGCAAAGAAAATCTCCAAATCAACACCGCTTTATGCATTATTCGTGCAAGATCAACAGGTTAAACAATTATGTTGAATAATACAGAGAGATGTCAAAGACTGCAAGATGTTGACAGTTCACTTTGATCTCTTCAGTCGCAAAACCAACAACCACCAATTTTTATCTCATAAACAGAAATGAATAGCAATAAAACAGTGCAACGGAGCCAACCGTATTGTGGGCCAATCCTGTCCGGCTCCTAGATCCAAGGCAATCTGGTGTCTTGTGACAAGGTGTTTTATTCCCACAAGCTTAGTCGGTTTTCATTGGTTAACATGACCTTACTGGAAGCTAACAATTTCGAGTTGACAGTGTGTAGTTAAATTCAGAAATCTGTCTTGAGCTCAGTTCTGTTTCCGGTGGGCAGAATATATTTAGTGACCGGTGAGGTAGGTCTTCAAGTCTCAGCTTGCAGGTCATCGGTCGATCGATTAGCCATCTGACTCAAATAACAATTTAAGTATTCTCAGCCGCGTCTGCTTAAGCTGGTAAAACGTCTGACGTGGTCGAACAACTCCCAGAAGGCTTTATTTATTGGGTAGAGGGGTACAACTGGAAAAATGTTATTGTAAAATTCATGTGGTGTCCAGTTGTTTAATGCTGAACGCCTACATCTGCTACCTAGGTCCGTAGTGAAAAGAGCAACTAGAAATTTAAGCCTGCTGTCAGTTCTCGGCTAAGAAACACTTCAACGTTTAGATATAAATTGTTCGTATTTTTTACGGGTTCTCAGAATGGTTACAGGCCATAAAACTAAAACGTCATCCGCATACCATTTTGGAGTATTGTATTTTAAATATCGACATAAAGTTGTCTTTCAGCAATGTCTAAAGAAAAATCTGCCAGTAATGCTCTAAGCGGGCTAACCACTAACACGCTGTCGATATGTTTATACGTCTCCTATACGGTACCTGTCGCGTGATACTATAGGTGGTATGCACCCAACCGCTCAACTAATCCTGTCATTAAGCGAACACGTCCATCTCCGATGCATGTCGCGAAGTGTACTTACTCGCCCTGTCTCACACGTGGTCTACATTTCGTCTGCAGTTGCGGTGAAATATATATTGGCAAAAGAGATAGGAGCCTATGCGAACTCACCTGAGAAAATATACTTCGTTATTTGAGTCAGATGGCTAATCGATCGACCGATGACCTGCAAGCTGAGACTTGAAGACCTACCTCACCGGTCACTAAATATATTCTGCCCACCGGAAACAGAACTGAGCTCAAGACAGATTTCTGAATTTAACTACACACTGTCAACTCGAAATTGTTAGCTTCCAGTAAGGTCATGTTAACCAATGAAAACCGACTAAGCTTGTGGGAATAAAACACCTTGTCACAAGACACCAGATTGCCTTGGATCTAGGAGCCGGACAGGATTGGCCCACAATACGGTTTTTATTGCTATTCATTTCTGTTTATGAGATAAAAATTGGTGGTTGTTGGTTTTGCGACTGAAGAGATCAAAGTGAACTGTCTGCATCTTGCAGCTTCTGACTTCTTGCTGTGCTTTTCGGATGACTGTCGTCGATGTTTGAATAGCCTTCTGCTATTGAACACAGCATAAGGCTGACTGAGGTTCTTTGATAAAATCTGCTGCACAAAGACCGCTTTATTTATCAAGGTACTCGATACTCGAGATATCGTACAATATTTTCTTGACGGAACGCAAAACTCAGGAGATCAATGGATTCTCTCCGACAGTCTGCGATCGATTTCGTCCACCAATTGACCACGTTCCCCTCAACCAACTGTGATAATTGAACCCGTGGGTTTTCTCGTTTGGCTGGGCAATTCAAAAGTTTCATCACCAGTCCTTGTAGCATCGTCAGTTTTAATGGGACTTTCAGTGTATTGCGTAAAGGTTGATTTCAAGGAAAACAAAAAGACGATGGAAACTCGGGAATTGTGTCCACCTGATGAACCTTATGAGCAACAAAATCACTCGTGGGTTGCCGAAGTGTTTTCAAAAACAGTATGAATAGAGTATTCCGTCAACAGCCTGATTTAATTTAAGGCCAGTTGTAGGTAAATTTGCCTTGACCGCTACAGTCATAGCCAGTTGCTGATGATGTTGATTAGACTCACGCCCTTTCGAGTTAACGGAATTATCTAAGTTATGCTCTGCTCAAATGCGTGCAAAACGAACGCGCACTTTTCTTTGCAGTTTGTGAAAAGGAGTTACTGGGATAATACTGAGCATAATTGGGTCGGCTTTTGTTGATTAAAGGCCAGAACCTGTGGACTAAACCACCTAAATGAGTAAATAAAGGTCTTAATTAGTGATAAGCCCCATAACATATATAGATAGTTCATCAGTTTGAAATATATTTTCCGGTTTAACATCGACGGCAAAAGATAAAGTGTCCTTCAGTGGTATGGATTTAAAATAGCAAGCTATTCAGCCACTTGACACTTGCACGACGTTCGTTAGTTCACCGCGAACAGAATGCTAATTGCAACTTTTAGAGAAAAGACTTTCAGGGAATTATCAGTTGCTTAGGGTAGAACTTTCAGGTTTCAATATCTTTCATATCTCGCACCACACGAACTGGGTACCTAAAAGCTTTTCTTTCACACTGACGACAGCTCCGCGCAGGCAGTGACAAGTCTGCTAGTAGACTAGTTCATTTAATCGTGTGAAAATAAAGATCTGCTTTACACGTCTAAATATATCTTGGGTGTCAACCGTGACAAACACAGGTGATTTTAGAACAAATATCTCCCTTCCCACAACATCATCCTACATACAACTGTGTTTGCGACGAATAGGAAGTTTCCGTTTCTATTTTCTGTTTTAAACTACACGCATTCTTCCTCCTCTTTCCAACACCATTGTGGGTACTCCTTCTACAAGGTCCAGCACTATGACTGATTGTAATGTGCGTCTTGCGTCAAGCTCAGCTGCAACGTCTGATTGTCCATCCTCAGCAACAATACTAACCAAATCAAGTGAGATTTCAAACCAAGAAAGCTGATCTGTTTAGCTGCCTTCCGTTTTTGCACCCCAATGCAAGTGTTTGCTGATACGTATTTATCCTTCGCAGTGTTGCATACTGTCTATCAAATGTAACGATCAAAAACGTGTGTGCTGAATGTGAATTGCCTCCTCGGTATCTTTACGCTTCTAGCCTCGCATTTCCGGCGACGAGAGTATACCGGATCTACTGGATATACTGAGTATAACGGGGTGGTTATTGTACTGAGGAACCCAAAAAGGTGTCTCTACTTGATTGACACCAACTGTGGGTCTCTTTCGGGAGGTTCGTTCTTCAACTTCTGGTGAAGAACCTCAGGAGAGAGAGGTCCATTACCCACTAGTTCTAGCCTTTGTTTATGCTGCTGGGTGCGCACTGAAGCGCATTGAAGATGTCTCCTCGAATGGTGACGAACCGTTTGCAAATCGATTGCCAAGCTCGGCGAACAGATCAACAGCCACATGATCAAATACCAACTAATGCTCCCGAGTTACCAGTATTCCAACACATTACAAACAATTCCCTTCCTCGCAATAATGTCGCTTCCAAAAACAACGATTTGCAATCCTCCTAAAGAACCTCGGCCATCAGTAGGTCTCATAACTCAGTCAACATTATGGGACAGTACTTTGGGGAAACTGATGGATACAACGGCCACATTTGATTTGAGCTCACTATTCATATCTGTAGAATTTCGATTTCACCAAGACAACTCTGGTCTAATTATTGGATAACCTCGGTTTAGTAACTGGATCGTTGAAGAAAGAAAAGCGGCAATTACTCGACTTATGGTTTCCCACATATCTCGAGTTCAACAGAGGGTATTACGAATAAATACAAAGGGTTCAAATAGGTTACTAGTTCTAGGATTGTTGCAGGAATCACTACATGAAATTTAAAGCGAATCTTTTTGTCCAGTATAAATCCTACGATAAGGATCCACTATGTGGACGACATTTGTGAGCATTAAAATAACGGGTCACCACGATTAAATCAAACATATAACAATGTTTTTGTTGACATCCAATCCAAAACGAAAGAGAGCAAATGAAAACTGACAGTTTTGGATCAAATGGACAACTAAAAACGGAAGTCTATGGAAAGGCCAACATACGCATCAAATGTTAGACTACCTAAACAACCTTCCAGACTGTCATAAGCAAGGCTGTGTTTAAACGCTTGCTAAGCGGATCTAGACACAACGCTACACCAAATAACCTAAAGATAGAGAAGAAAAACGTCTATACTAGCCTTCCCAGAGGAACAAGTACCCACGGAATTTCAGCTGAAGATCACTCAGAAGGGTGAGAGTGACAACAAGGCAGCCGAATGCGTCAAAATCACCTCTGAAATGACTGCAAGGCTCCTATACCAAGATAATACGTAGGTCGCCTACAAATCCCTGAACACATTACGGAGGATTTTATCCAGGCCAAAAAGAAGAGTTTAGCTATTGATGAGCAGCAGTGTGAGATACAAGATCCAGTTCAAGGATTATGACAAACATTATACAGGACACACGAAAAAGAAGCCTTTCTCCAATCTACAAACTCGCTGCTAAAAGTGTTGTCAATTTTCATCCATACTCGCGCTCAAAGCTCAGAAAGGACACGAGACGTTCGCATACTGGCCCTAGCAAAAACGAAGACAGAACATGAGCTTATGGAAGCATAATACTTCACCGGAAACCCCATCAACAGACGGTTAAATTGGCCCAGTTTACAAACCACCAAAAACAAGAAGGAATCATAGCGCTCTAAACAGCACGAAACCCAGAAGACCTGCTAATAGAATAAACAGGAAAGCCCAAATCAAAACGATGGATCAATCTGAAGTTAACGCCAAACCAATAAATCAGAAGTATTGGGGTTGCTGAGTAGTGCATTACGTATATACATGTATCGCGATATCTCGAATATCGTAGCAACTGGAACATGAGGCGGCCTGGTGCAGCACATTCAGTTGCCTGAAAACATCACAAACTGGAGATTCAGCTAGGTTCCAGGTGAGTCTCTCGCAAAAACCAAATTGATATGCAAATGAGTGTATTTCTCGAAAGTATTGGGGTTATTTAGTGATTCGGTGCACGCAAGGACACCAGCCAATACAGTGGAGAAAATTGCGCGGTTCAGACAAACAACACATCTCGAAAAGTACGGACCGTGTTGTAATGCATATTGAAAACTGGGCAGTGGAAACTAGGAGAGAAAAGACGACCTCGGGATAACCAATCGAATCGAATGAAAGCATACCACGACACAACGCAAATAACAAATGGTTAATGAACGCTACCCCCAACTAGCTAAGCCCGTAAAGACTTATCAGATACTCTTCAAATACTAGATAAACGTACGCAGATAAGAAAGAAGTGATCATCAAACACTCTAATGACAATCCCCCGGTTTGGTGTCGGAACATCTGAATCTTAATTGCTGATCTCGGTGAGCAGGTTAACAGCAACCTGATCAACAACCAAACAGAATTACTTACGGTCCCCTTAGGTTAGAGCGCTGGACACACCTAAACAGTTGATACCTACAGCCCACGCAATGTCCGCCTGGTGGACTGTACTACATATGAGACGCGCCCCAGGCACACATAGACAAAGCTAGTGCTGGGCATTATTCAGCTTGGTCTAGACAATGATGGTCACAGAATTTCGTACCTAGAATCGTCGTAAACTTAAACCTTCGGACTTTACATGACATTTAGGTGCGTTATTGCTGAGACAGATGTGGACAGCCTAACATTTGAACCCAGTGGCGACCACTGTGGATAGACTGGGGGTTGCGTATCCAATCAGCCAAAGTCAATGCATCCGCACGGTGTTCAATATGCACGCTGATGTTTACTGACAGTCAATTCAACCACCATCGCGGACTTAGGGCACTGAATTGCTCAGCGCATTAGGGCATTTTGTAGGTCTTGACCTGCACGGTGATGGTTTAGGAAAATCATTTCTAGCGTCGTTGTTGGACCAGCTTTTTGGTAACCTCCAACGATGTTTCACCGAAGGCTCACTACGTTTCGCTGGTGACCAACCATTCCAATGGGACCACCACGACTGCTGTGGATTGAGCACGTCCGGTCTCCATGTCCAACAGTTCCATTGATGTCTTCGCATACTACACGCCTCGGCTCTCTGGCTCGAAGTTAGTGATTGCTAAAATGAATAATTTACAGTTCGTATCATTTCCCTTCACGTTGTCCTGTGTATTAATTTGTGTTCACAGTTCACGAGATCGATGTCAAGAAATTTTCGGCTTTCGTATGAATTATCCAGGTACTGAATCTTAAGTTTTCCAGTATTTTCTTTTGCATTCGGTTGATTATGTTGGATCCTGCCTCCGTCCATCCAGAAAGCTTGTCCAAGCCACAATAGGCAGGTTGATTTGTTCACGGTCTCGATTGCATCATAAGGTGTGTCGGTGGATCTCCCTGTTTGACGCATTTTAACCCAGCGAATATCAGGAACCAGCTCAAGATATCGCACACAAAGGCTGCACAAACGTCGAAGCTAGCACGTGTACATGGTTCATGTTCGAGCACCCTACAAGGGGTGAGATAAAACCATTGCTTTTTAGACGTGCAGCCAGGTCCCCAGTGATATACTCAGGTTGCTCCACGTTGCCCCTTAAGTTTGTCAAACGCCACGATGGCCATGGCAACGCAAAATTACGGCAGATGCCTGACGGTCAAATCAGTAGACGATGTACCTCCAAGACAGCAGAAGTCCGTGTAAAAGTTTACAAGGTCTGTTGATGTGCGGAGGAACATTGAGGACTTGAACTGGCTCAGTTTTGTGTGGAATCAAGGCCTGTTTCGCATTGATACTCATGTCAAACTGTATAGTAACATGCAAAGTATTTCTCCGCTAGATGCTGCTGTTCATTATTAGTGTGCGCAAAAGGTACTTCGTCTTCCGTAAACATGAGAATCTGGTAGATCTGGAAGACTGTTCCAAGGCTGTTCCAAGCTACATGTCTAAACCTGATGACATCTATTAAGCCAACATCCAAAACTGTACTTAGCATCGTCGTCCACAAGAGCCACACCCACGATGGCCGTAAGACAGAGGTTTATGAGAGCGGGCGAAAAGGCAGCGCCGAATTTTATCGGTGAAAATTTCGAATTCATTGGAATTTGTTTGCAAATTCTCTCACCTTCCGTCATGTGAGCTTCGAATGAGGTTTCTAAAGCTTAGTGGATGAATGTATTCGGAAAGGACTTCCCGTTGATACAGAACTGTTTTGCAAAAGTGTATTTTATCAGTGGCGTAAATTTGGTGTCCATGTAAAACATAAGACAAGTGCCGATCCGGTAAACTCCAAGAGGGACGGAAAAGTTTTCATCAAACATGTGTGTACCATCGAGAAACTATGTCTCAGGTATTGGTTCCGTAACTCTGCTTAGCATCAGAATTAAACAGATATCGTCCGAAATTGCTTGGGGATGCAACACATTTTCTTGTATCGTTTCCATCAATTTGGAGAATTGAGTAGGGTCAGTGTGTCGCCAACGCTCTTCCAATCAGAAGAATACCGACGCTTTCTGAAACTATGAAAAGAAAGGCTTCTGAATAAATTCCAGTTAGCCTTTTATGGGCTGATATATGTTTACCAGATCAGTCTCAGACACTATTAGAATTTCCATTTGACTGCGTAGTGCATTGTGGAAAAATGGTTTATTTACGGTTGAATTGGTTCTGTCACCTAATGAAGCATACAAATGAGGTGTTTACGTCATGCTTTGCAGCAAAAGGGGCGACAGGGTGAGCACGTTCAAAATGTATGTCCGTAGTTGCTCACTTCTAGATTGACGTAACATAGTACACTGCTTCCTCTATCCTCTCCTGTCACCCTCCTATGAATGGTATGACCCCCGAGAGAACAGTTAATCTCATGAAAGCATTATCTTAAGCGCCACCTTTCGATTATTTATACTTTGTAATAATATAACTCTTACAACAGTCCTGATCTAGGGTACGGTTATTGTCATATTTTGCGTTTTGAGAATAAGGAACGAATTAAGTGTCCTTTCTAGGACCGGGGATTTACATACAAACAGACGAATTTAATATCAGTGGGTTTGCAGATCAACGTAGGACCATTTCTCCAAGCGAATGAAGTATATGCAGTATGCTTTTCTAATTCACGACCTCCTAGCCGTTAGGTTTCTACCTCAAAGGACTATTACTGATTTTATTCTCGGGTGGATGTTGTTGAACTTCACCTATTCGCTACTAGCTGGATGCGTTTGCTATCTAAGAGTAGTATGGGTTCGTTCTACTTGGACTCATATACTTCTGCCTCTCAGTCGACGCCGTGCACTAGATCTTGACAGAAGACACAAGCATTACGCAGCCGTATTTCTGTGCTGCCGTACGTATTATTCAGCAGTTTGTTCAAACCTGTCGCAAACCAAAGCTTACAGACTCAAAACTCCGCATTTCAAGAGGCAGACTAGTTCTTCAGTGTGTTCCTTGAGCAGGCCCGCGAGACAATAATATTCAAAATATGAAGTTTAAGAAACAGAGTATCAACAGACTATCCTACATGATCGCTAGTATCACTAAAGCTCCTTCAAGGAAAAATGAATGTTTTAATGAATGTTTAAATGAATGTTTTAATCTTCTTTGTCATGTAAATATGACCTAGGATAAAATATCCATAAACAATGGTTTTAAACTAAAGAATATATATGTGTAGAGAGTTGGAACCGACTTTCAGGAATTAATCAGACCAGTGTATGATTCTGTTTTAAGAAAATACTGTGTTATGAACACTCCCAAAGTTTCAATCAAAATGTCAGTTCAAAAAACGCTTCCACGTGAAATACGGCGTAAACAAAGCAACATGCAACAACGCGTGATCTGATCTCCGGGAAGTAGTCTTAGTAGAACTCTGAAAAGTAAAGGAAAAAGTTGTGTTAAGTGGGTTCGCTACAAGCGATTTACTAATTCAACGGCTCTACCTAAATGTAGCAGGCTGTTTACGATAGATGTGTTAGTCACACTGTTTGGTTTACGATGACCTCTAGGTGTGGCTGCCGTGGAAAAAGCATCTTAAGAGTAGGGATAAGATCAACACAATGCATTTAGCACAACACAGTTGCCCCATCTACACGAGGCTACCCTAATCTCTACTGAGAACTACTGTTGAAGAACAATAAATGCCACATCTTAAGTTTTATATCTATCAGAAGATTTCTCACGCGACGCAATGGTGAGAGTTATCACTTTCAATTTTTAGGCTCCTGTATGTTTGTTCGCACGACTGTGTCGGACATGACATGTATTATCCGCATCCGATGTGTGGAACGAAGCGAGCCGGTGGCAAAAATTGCTAACACAAATGTTGCACAGAAATACGATACATTCGGCCACGAAAATCATTAAGCCTTCAGCCGCAACTACAGGGGTGTTCCTTCAGTTTTCTTCTTATTTCGAAACGTGCGTTTCGCGAAATTTCCCGTTCAAGTACTGTTGTCGTATGTATTCTTGCAACTGCACTTTGTAACGCATAGTACCAGTTTTATATGCCAAATTTTATGGAACAATTTGAAGAAATTGATCAATAACCGAAGCTGTTCACCTAAGCATAAATTAAATTTGCATAATTTGGAACGATCTAGAAAACAGAGACGGCATCTAACAGCAAAAAATTTTCGGCTTTCATCGAAAATAAAACTAAATTTCTCCAGTATTTCGACACAACTGATTGCAACAACTGCGTGTTCCCTAATACAGTTTACCTCAGTTGTCACTCACTTGCAACTATTTCACTATCTTAGTCTCATCTGTGATCGAATTACTAAGACCAAATTTTTGAAAATACCGGGAACAAGGAAAGAATGAATGAAGGATTAAAAAGCACACTGATTAATGAAACAGTCAACATTTAACTAAAAATTTGAAAAAAACAGTGAATTGTTACCATTCTTCAGTGCTTTGGTGTCTGAAATTCGGATCGGGTCACTTTTCCGGTCTGATCACTGCAGTGGACTCCACCACAGTCCGACAAAAATCAATAAAAGCGACGGGAGTAAGTTAGCCTGCAAAAGGTGTTCCATCTGTGCGGTTGATCACCAAAAGCAAGCTCTACTTCCATTGATGACATTCTGTGAATGTCCCGAACATCCATACAAACATGCTCAAGGCGTTATCGAAGAGCACAAAAAGTGTCCACATGACGGCTCATACCTCTCCAGTAGATGCAAGGATAATGTGTCCGTACGAGTACACATGTTATGAAAACCGCTTGACATAAAACTCAGTCCTTACCTCAGAGTTGCAATTCAGCTACATATTTGCATGAGACTACGCTGGCAAAGCTCATATATAATGCAGCGTTCACCTCCGGGTCGATAAATTCACCGCAGCAATTGTTTTCTCATTAAGTATGTCCTGTTAAATATAAATCAAAGGTTATACGCAATGATTGATGTGATCAAGATACACACGACCGCTTTGTCAAAAGAAGATACATGTTCGGCGATATACACTCATTTGCAAACCAGTTTGGTTTTGCGAGAGACTCACCTGGAACCCAGCTAGATCTCTCGTTTGTGATGTTTAAGTTGTGCGATTGGAGTGACTGCACGCTAACTTAGACAATTTATTTCACTTAGGCAAGATTTTGCACATTTAGCTTCATTGTTCATGCGGTATCAAACAAACGTGCAGTAGCCAACAGGTGTCAGTAATTTTAGGATGACTTTATCAGGGTGTAATTTATTTATTAATGTTAGTTATTATAATATCATTATTATATTTTTGAGATTGCACAACGATGACACATGGGATGGCGCTAAATGTAGTTGAGGGTTCCAAATAAATGAAAATTTTTGGACGTAATTGACTGTTTTTTGCGGCAATATTAGTCAAAGACCAAGGCAAGTCCTGGATGCAGGCGGAACATTTTACAGCGTATAATAGGAGAATAGACTACGAAATGGAGCGCGGAATTCAATTGTGATTGCGGAAGCGACAGGTTCAGTGGATATCGGTTACGTGACCCGATATTAGGATGGATTCAGAGATGTGTAAACTGCACCAAATACTGTCTACAACACCTTCCAGTTTCACCATTCAGTTCTAGGTCATATCATCTCATGTGATTAGTTCGGATGAAAATCAGCGAGTGAGATTTCAGCATTTTCATGCGGTTAGGCACTTTTCACCCGGCTATTTTACTTTTTATTCTTTCTACTTAATTTTTTTCTGGAACGCACTATTTTGTAGGTGTCTATATTCCGAATTATACATTGTCCTGAGGCATGATGGTCTCACAAAAAAACTAGCTTCTCTACAGACGAATGAATACTGTTATATTGTATTCTAAGAAATCATTTCTTTATAACTTCACCAGCACGTTTAGGAGAGGAGTTCACTTGTTACTGCGAGGAGGAATTTAACACCTAAGCTTAATATAAAGCCTAATCGTTTGAGTGGAATAAACGGTATTATGAAATATGGGTAACCAAAATACACCTAACTCCAGATCGTCTTCACCCAATCGGGCAAAGCAAAGTAAATTGCCGTTGGACTCTGGATGGCGGAGGAATAAGTCTGTTCCAAACAGACATGAAATGCTGATCGAGTACCGCTATTTATATTCGGACTTGGTTTCATTAGGAACTAACTCCTTGGTGCAGTTTTGTTTCAAGGAGTCCACTATACCTTTGATCAGTCAACACACAAACCACGGAAATCGAAAATTAGGAGTAAAATCTTCTTAAAAAAGGCTCGTCATAAGATTTTCGATTAAATTTCATAGAAGTGGCAATTCGATAAATCTGGAGTTTATGCGAAGCTTTCCAAGTTGTTAAAGTCTACTTTTGAAAGTGCCTGTCAGGCACGCTGGAAAAATATTTGCTCTTGTATACTTATGGTTTTGTCATAAACTGTAAGTGGACCTCGGATCAAGTAGGTAATTTGACCTATTTATGGTCTTTAGATACACTTCTGATTTCTGATTCTTCGTAATAGATGGTGTTGAATAAATGTGACTACTTCAGACAGAGGTTAGATTCATTTGAGTTTGATCAATCCCACAAGCAGCACTTCGAATTTGTTGTAGAGCGCTTGTTTCTAGATTGGATGGGTGCTTTATTCACAGTTTTGGTCGAACAGATGTTGGTTGATTTGTGCTCAAAAGTCACGGGGGCCGACGTCGGTGCGCACTGACGATGCCTGTCCGTTTTGTGACGAAACATTTTCAAGCTAATTGTCAAGCCCGGCGAACAGTTCAACGGCCATGGGATAATAAACGCACCCGGGTTACGACTAGTTCGAAGTAAATTAATAGTTTCGTAAACTCTCATCAGTTATTGATTACAAATAGCAAAAGGTTGCTGGGTAGCGGGCCTTCTACAAATTACTCAGTTAGAAATAAACGTGGAGAAAATCGAAAGTAATTTTTCTAGGCCATTTTGGGGTATCTTGAGTAAACGCGAACAAAAAGTGAACCAGAAGTGTTTTTTACATTCATGAAGAAAGTTTCAATCTACTAATCCAATTATACAAGCCTCGATAAAGTGAAAATATGCCTGCAACTGAATTAGCAATATATTCAGTAATATTTTCTTCAAACTAGTTCTAAAGGAGTCCAGGACATTATCTCCTCAAATTGCTTAAAACCAAATGATCCGCAAAAATATTTCTTTCACCCCTTTGAAATTCGATAACTGCTTCTCACTGTACACACATTCTTTTCTCAACAGTAAGGCTTATCAGGCATCCACTGATAACACGGGTGCGACAGACATTGCTAAACCAATCGAATAGTGCTATCTTTACGACAGGCTACCTTGCCCTGGCACAAATTGAGTCTGTGCGCATGCAAATTATTCCGATTCCTCAAATTTTGGTGCATTTTTTATAGCCACGTAGGTGGCATGAAGAAAATGGTTAATTTTAAGATGACTTCATCTTTGATGGGCCGTGGGTTAGGGATAAGCCATTTGGAGTCAAATCTGTGCACCATATTATCATGTGTCTTAAGAAGAGCATAACACATTGGACGTAGGTACTTACATGGAAATCATCATTTTGAATTATTTAGAGTAGAAACATGCAAATCGAGTTGCCGGTAGTTGTTATAAGTGGAGAAAACAAAATGTTAAAGAATATATCTGTTTACAAATACATGTAATACGATAAAACAGTATGCCAATAGAATTTAAAGAGCAATATGCCAGAAGTTAAAGTTCTGGTTATTGTAGAAACTCTGAAATAATTACCACATAAAGGCTTCCAATGCAGGTGTCAGTAAAGGAATAAACTCTTTTGGACGCGCCCAACATTGGGTGACAAAGTACTGACGTATGACAGTCTCCATGGTTTCAAATTCCTTCGAAGCCAGGAACTTCTACTGTCGTTAACCTCAAATAAGGACAAGACTCAAAATAATTTTCACTGTACTAGGTACAATAGGTTCTACATTATTGTTGTGCACTATTCAAGTTATTTGCCTTACTTTACTCTATGGTATCTTTTCTCTGGAGGAGGACAGGTAAGAAGTAAGAATATCTGAACTCGCTACTTCTCGTAAAAAAATGATCGGTACCAGCTTCCTAGAACAGCGTCACTCACTTTTTCTACATTGCTTGATGCCGTAGATCATAACCAGCTCCGTACTTCAGCCTCTGCTAGTACTTTTGAATGACAGGCTTTCGATTTACTCACGGTATGCCAAGGACCTTTTAAATAATCTAATCTCCTTTGCAGAGTGCGCATCCAAACCAACTTGGTCAGCCCCGTTGGACCAAGTTACATATGCACTTCATACCGTGACATTGCCATAACAGCGCTTTCTGACGCCGCTATTCTAACCTGATTTTAGCGAATGCTACACTCTTGTCAGAAAGCAAGGTGGTTAGTAATTTGGATTAGTTGATTTTAACTGTTTATCCCTGAAAAACATTGATTGCACGGCTGCCGTTCAATCCAAAGGAAGCAAGAGAGCTAACGTACCACCAGGTTATCCAAGAGCAGGAAAGACAGCAAAGGCAGATCCAAACAATGAACTTTTCAGCCAGTTCTTCCACGTCTTAAACACTGAGCTATATCCAAATCTTTGGGGAGGCAACCTTATAGGCTGACATGCCTTCGCAGTGTATTAGCCCGGTTGCATCGCTTTAAACAAGTACTGTTGAAAATGTAGCCCATCCATGAAGAAAACTTGTTCAGATTTTAACGGTAAATACAGCGCTGCCGTGAATTCAATTTTCATTAGAACATTAGTTAAACTGTTAAGCATCTGCATATAGTTGGGTTTTTCAGAAATGGATGAGGGGCTGCGTGCAGCTTTTCCGTATCGAAGTTGAACCGGAGTACAAAGAGCCGAAGATCCATTTAAAACTACTGGTGCCAGTTTAGCGGACAGTGTTGGCGTTATTCACACGTGGTAATGATGCTTTGATTTCATCAGCGATAATATTTTAGTCAGGTTGTTTTGATTTTGTAGCTAAGTGGCTCTTAGTGCGTAGGTGACCTACGATCCCAAATCTGTCAAGCGTGTGTGCGCTTCTGTCGAGTAACTAAACAAACGGTGAATGTCGCTTCCGTGAAGATAACGTGTTGCGAGATAGGAGGACGCATCAAGTTTCAAACTTTTCCCACCTGTTGGCTGCCATTCTTCAGGACCATCTGCCATCTGGTCGCGTAACGTCTAAAATGGAATATATATATATATAAACGCATCTGAAAGTCATCGTGGTGGCAAAATTTGGGAAGTTCTTGATGTCAGAATCGGTGTGAGGGATCAAACTCCGAGGGCGCATCCGCTTCTTACAGCACTCAGTCCCAACAGTCTCGCCTTTGGAAGAACTTTTGTTATTAGTGCTCTCTTCACCCACCTGGTTAGATGGACTTTGTCATATATTAATCAGGAACTACATCTGACGAGGTAATTCGGGATTTTAGTTCGGACGTACGACGTTACGGTTCACCGATTTAGAGGAAAGTGATAGTTTCTGTTTATAGATGTCGCACTTAAACGAAAACAGAATGGCGGGCTTGAGAGGCAAGTATATATAAAGTCCACTTAACCGGCCAGCGCACAAGCTTCCAGAGTCTCTATATTTGGAATAAAATTAAAACTAATCAAGTGTTGGGTTCACAAAGCTCGCAGAACCACCGCTGAAAACATGCCAGATGCGGAAATGCCCCTAAATTAAAAAATGATGGAGAATGGTTACCTGGAGAAATTTGAGGCATTTCAGTAGCTGCAGAATACGAACCACCAACCTGGAGGATAAAGTTCCCGCCCACGACGCATCTGCGTTTACTTATTTTTTTTGTTCGTCAGTGTCCCGCAAACTATGTGGGGCATACGAAGCGATGCCTCTCCTTAAGGACTGCTTAGCACAAGCCATCCCGAAAATGTTCTTACAACACGAACCAAGTGGTCAATGGGGCTGCTGCCCACCGGATCAATACTGCAAATCGTTCACTGTGTTTTATCGGGCGCCATCAAACTTTCTGGGATCTCTCAAAATGCATCCCTACAAGCTGAAGCAATTGTACAATATCCGATTTTTTGTCACTAAAGAGTGAAAGTTTTGGTCACTTCTTGGTCCATATATCCCAAGAACCAGTTTTTAGGACGCTTTTATTGATCAATAGTACTGATTTCGGCTCATCCTTTGAACTCGTTTTATGTGTTGGCCTGATGGAAGTATAAAGAAATCATACAACTGCGACTCATGTGTTTTAAATCGGGTTGAGCACATTTGTCAGACTATTTTCAAAGAGGCTACAGAAGCACCGACCTGTCTGCTAAACAGATCATTCGGTGGAGCAAGTAACTTAACATAACTATCTGACCAGCCCACGGCTGCTTTCACGTGGGTACTAAGTTCATGATGAGCAACACTAGGTTAATCACTCCACCAATACTGGATCTCAAGACTGAATATCTTCCCCACTATTAGGGCCATGATCTCTCATTCTGACTAGGGCAAATTTTTCATCTAGACTTGATAAATCCTCTAAACATGAATCATACAATTCCTCTGGAGATATCCGACTGGTACGAGTGTGCGGCAAGACATGTCAGTCAACCGCTGATCGGTGGTTTATAAAACGGTGCAACCCCGCTACATATTCAGATGGCTGCGGGTATTTTATTCAAGATACCGCGGTATCCAGAGCGGATTGTGTAGACGCACAGCAATCTGGCAGACTTGATCGGAATTCTGGAGATAGTAAGTGTTAATTGGTTTAAGGAAACATTTGCACCCAATGGGCTTTGGCATATTGTGTCGAACAATTGGATGAGGTTGACAGCGTGGAAAAAGGAACCGAGAAAAGACCAGACAGGTTTAATTTCACTTGGCAAATAAATATGACGACAAAACGCGATATGAGCTAATTCTGGGAGGAGGGCTGGATACTATGTCCAGAAAATCATCCACATGACCGTGAGATTCTGATGGATCCCCTGAGCGTTATTCCAAAGTGATGTCTCAAAAAGTCCTCTTGGAGTCTCGCTCATATCCGCTGTAGTCAGCATTCTTTCATGCATCATGCATTCTTTCTTAATGTTGGGGAGAATATCAGATTCTCGTTGATGTCTTACATTCGTTGTTGATTAGTCATAAGCAGCAGCGAACCAAATTAGCCGTAGTTAATACTGCACAAACACGGGTTTTGTTTTGCAGGTAATGGCTTGTGAATATAATAAACTGATTTGCCTTTAAAGGTGCAACCAACCTCGATTAGTAAAATGTGTCCTGTCGGGCCGTTTGAAATTATGTCTATGACCATGGCTAGTCGTCTTTTGAGGTCGAACAACATTCGCAGCGCTGTTCAAAACTGCACTCCAGTCAAGACGAGTCACAAAAGGATTTTCTCATGAGACTATTCAAAGAGGTAAGCTTTGAGATGTGGTAGGACCAGCTGAGATCAATGCCGGAATGTGTTACCTAAGATGTCGGGATGTGAAACATAATCAAATTCGTTGGGCGGAAAGTTATCAGAACCTCTAGATTGGTGTGATTCTTATTGACGTTGGCATTAGAGTGCACCTTTGGTAAAGTGTACTCACAAATACAAACATGTTCGCAGTATAGTTAAAATCACCCGCTTTTTCTGTAAACTCCCTAATGATATTTGTACGCCAAATCAATCACCCAAATCTAAGAGGGTTACTACAAATACATATTAACTTTTGAGGAAAATAGCTCAAGTCCTCAGAAATCCCACAAAAATACCACTTAGTGTATAGCATATTATTACAGCCAAAGTTCTTACTGTACCGCCAGCGATTAATGAAACATGTGCACGTTTTATCAGATCTCGGGAAAGCATGCCTGTAATTTTGACAGTTTTATGCGATTTTCTCCTCTAAATCTCTCTTTTTTCGGGGATGTCTTTGTGTGAGGTTCTCCTGTGATTTTCAGACGTTTCCCAGAAGTTCGAATTCAGCATTTTGGTCGGTCAATTCAATGAATGAATACCTTCTGGAAACAGTCACAGTTTTGTGGGGTATACAAAATCCTGGGATGGTGTTCAAAAAGCGTACAGTCATCTGAACCAAGAAACTGACCGAAAAGAGATAGTCTTTTGGCGACTTTGTGTACAAACGTGCAATCTGCCCATTATCTGTGATTGCTAAATAGCTCTTGTTAGAACTGCCCGACTAACCATCACACAGACATCGCAATTTCTTCGACCATCCAAAAATCTTACTTATTTCAGTGAAGCCTTTGAGACCCGCCTACATTAGTAGACTCGATTTTCGAAATCAACATGGACAAGAAAAACAGGATCTCATCAGGCCTAACTTCCCTGCTCACCGCTCATAGACATCAAACGTTGTCTTTGTGATTAGATAAAAAAAAGAAAATAGACTTGTGTATTCCTGTAAATGATCAGGAATTATTGCTGAGGCACTCATTCAATGTGCAATTTCAACGAAAGGCCGCACCAGTAAGCTAATTGTGACGCAGTCGGGTCTCCATCAGGTGCACTATATGCTGACGAATTATGGGGCCTCTGTAGAGCTATCAGCTCTAGTCAAGTTTAGGGAAGTTGTATCTCTAGCGACGACAGGTATATGGCATACAACATCGTAGTCGAAACCTAACGGCTGCCGGAGCTTTCAACGAAATCCAACCAGGTACTTCCGGTCATTCATGTAACATCAAACAAACAAGAAGATGTATATTACGATTTCCTATACTTCCATCTGCTATGGGCACCAGGTGTTTCAAAGAAACATTTGATTTGCCAGAAACAAACTTAGACAAAACGACACAATAAATTCAACGACTAAAACACAAAGCTAATCTACAATCATCAGCTACGGTCGCTAGTACACTTCGAGAAAACGTTTACCCGAACCGGTTCCTTTCGAAGCATGTGCTTGCTGTAAGTGGAAAAATCAAACCGATCCCGGCTGAGATAAAGCTCGTTTTTATGTTTTTTTTTTCAAAGAAAATCTAGTCACAGACCATCTGTTCCGACGGCTCCCTGGCGCAACTCGGCAGACCTGCCGATCGCCTCACTCAAACTATGGTGTACACAGCTACCATGTTTATGTTCTCACATCTTACAGACAAACTGCCGGTTTATGCCGAAAGCATGGTAGTCTACTCCTTCATGTGCTATTGTGCAGCGGATTATTTAGGATGCATGATATATCAGTTATGCGAGAGAATAATAGGGCACAACTCATTTCGGATGCAAACCCGATTGATATGGTAGATTACTAGAGGGACGGTTGCTCACTCGCTGCTACTAGTCATGTAATTGATTCTCTGATTTTTGGTAAACAGTGGTCTCACCTACGGAGCAAAATCTCCGTTGAAAATTCCAAAGTACTCCCAAAATACCAACAATTCTAGTGCTAAATTTAAAATATTCTACCAAGCCCTGGTTTCTCAACCAAGATTTGTTCACTATCAGTATTCGATCACATTAGAGACAACAGCGGTTCGCTCAAGTAACTGGAGGATATGCGCGAAGGAAGCTACGCCCACGAAGTCCTTCGTGTTCTGCCCACATAACCAGTGGCCACTCAGGCGTAAGCGATTTCCGCACTCGCGGATTCCGAATTTTCTTCCACTTAGCCTTACGTAACATGCACTTTTGGTTCTATAAAAAAACTATTTTTACTGACCGGAAGAAGAGATCGAGAAAGTATTATTGTTCGTCTACTAAAATATTTGTCCCTGATCTATTCACTTTGCTCACATTGTGAATTCCTATGTTCTTGTATACATTCTTCAGTCTGCGAAAGTAGACTACATACCGCTCCTTAATTGCACCAACTAAGCTAATGACCGGATCGTCTCGGGATCAAATACCATTAATGATAAGTCCTCGGAAAATCTAACTTATACACTAATCTGCATGCCAACTGGTTTTGACAGGAGACAATGCACCTGGAATACAGTTGCATCCCCCGTTTATGAGGTTGGTAAGCAACCTTATCAGCAGTATATTACGTCTCTACAATATATTGCGATATCCCGAATATCGTACCAACTGAAAAATAAGGCGGCCTGGTGCCGCACATTCCGTTACGGCATAAACGAGAGATTCAGCTGGGTTGCGGGTGAATCTCCCGACGAAGCCTGATTGGTATGCAGATGAGAGTATAAGTTAAGGTTTGCTGAGATTGGGTTCGAGTAGAACATTAGGTTGACGGAAACTCGTGGGCTGCGCCTACCTGATGAGAGCGAAGAAGAGCAAAGCCAGTCGTAGGTTTTCGAAGAGTTTTCAGAAACCTTGTGTGTAATCTATCGCTTCTAAGCAACACGAAATGTTTATATCAAACTCATCCCTGCACATTCCTTTACGGAATAACTCGCGTCTATATTATCATTGGAACACCATTTGGCACGAGTTTGCTTATCGACAGCCTGCTGTATGATGCTCCTCACTCAAGTTTACCATTTCGCAAGTATTTGATAACCATCATTGGAAATACGGGTATTCTGGTTTGAATGGAGATACTAAGTGACCATAATCGATTTTCTTGCTCTATTCGTAGGGTGTATTTTTAACTATTTCACAGTGGATAGCTTTTGAATCACAGGCCATTACATTCCTGGGTTTCAAATACTTGTGTCCATCTGGTGGACCCGGTTTGTTGATAGTGAGTGAGGAAGGAAAAGAGGACAATTGCCACTTTTTGACAGAGAAACAGTCAGCATACAGGTGGATGAAATCTGGGTAAAACTACTTAGGTCAAAATTATATTCAGATTACACTTTTGTCTGCCTGTTGCTTCCAAATTTACTGTGTTTCCACTTGCGCATAAAGCTATTGACGTAGGAGTGAAATAACTCTACCTACACCGGTACCACTGATGATAACGTCAGCTAATTCACTCGGTACACAGTACACACACAAATACGCGAACTAAAACGGTCCGTTGGGCGTGTCTTCCAATTTGCTATGTTCATGCAATACTCTGGTTGACAAGCCGAATGAGTCACCAGGCCAGTTGGGGCAACCGTCGCCTACTTGTCGAGGGGAAAGTTCTATTTTCCACCATGTTAGACAAAATAAACACTTTCTTGAAATGATTCAGACTAACTGGAGGACAGTAGCTGGCTTTGTTCACTCACATCCTGTGTACGTTGTGCACTCCGTAGTGCCATGTTTGAAAATGGCCATTGGTAGCTGGAGACATAAAAACAAATTTTCCAAGGAAATGAACTAATACTGGTCTCTCTGGTTTGGTGGTGGGGTTAATTCGAAAATAGCAGAGAGCAAAATGCTGACAGGAGATTCTTTAAACACAGTACGGAGGCTGAAACTCGGGCTTCTTAGAGTAAGCTATTCGTCAGATAATCTTCGACGTATGAAAAGGTATCTACTCGGTATCTAAATTTAGGCAATATTGAACATGGTAACCGTGGGTCACTTAGTATCAATCCTGTCGCATAAAGTGAAGGTGAACAGCATTATAATTTAAGCGGTATATCAGAGTTAGAGGATACCAGCCGTATTTTTTAAGCGTTAATTTTCCGAGTTGCGTAGCTTTCAGGTGGACTTGCTTTTGTCTACGTCAGCGGAATAGGCTAGGAAGTGGAAGTTTCTTAACAAGCAGAAAATGTGCCTGATCAGCGTGAATACCACAGCAAATATTCTATATCCATCTAGGTCTCACAGGATTTTTCTCGTAATCTCAAACTTTGTGGCACACACTGATTGCATTTTACTCCGCTCGCGCTTTGAAAAACTTAATTTAACAACAAATTTACGCTATGTCTATTTATAATCAATAGAGTGATAGCTTTAATATATAGTTCTTGTCCTCGGTAGTTTATCCCAGGTCGTTGGTCCAAAACCCAGAAAAATTAGATGTGCGTGGTTTCCTACTTATGTGATATATATCTGTATCAAGAAGTTTGCCATGCTAAATTTTGTGAAAGGGCATTCCCAGCGCCTTCAGTTTTTGTAACCTTGGTGGGAAGGTAATTAACAGGCAAACATAAGTGATCAGTTCAGATGGTAGGGTCGCTGAGAATGACTCCTGTCATGGGGATTTTTCTCGAAATAAACTCAAAAGGATTAGAACTCAACTACTGTTAGCAGCAGTACAACATTTATAACTACATGAAATTGAGCTAGAAACTTACTCACATTTGTACCATCTTGTTCCACGAATCCTCACCAACTTGAAGCAAGGGCATATATGATGCCAACTTTAAATCATATTGGCCGTTGCACAGACGTGAGCCCACTGGCTATCATCCACGGCATTCAGTATAGCCTCCTGGTTACGTAGATGCTGACATTGGAGACCCTGGCATTGGAGACCAGCTAAAATTTTAATCAACGAGCCAATAAGGATAGGGCAATTCAATGACTCAAATCGCAACGTTTGTATGGAAATAATGCTTTACCATATGGTAATCAGAAAGGTGGGTCGACGCACGAACTACTCGCAGTACATGACCCTGGTTTCAAAACAACGGCGCATTAGTGCGGTCACCTTAGTTGAAAAGGCAGCTGAAGAAGTAAAACTAATAAATATACAATGGTAGTCAGCCTGAAGGTAAGAAAAATAGTTGTTTTAATTAGAGCTGTCTTGTTGTTGCCATGGCAACACAACTTGCACAGTAGGCCAACCATCAGAAGTCTAGCAAGTACGGTTATGCATATACGTGTCGTATAGTTAAGTCATTAGGTGTTTTTTTCCAAACAAACTATCAGCAAAGACCACTGGACAGCATAAACGGCGGCCAATTCATTATATCTTGAAGCTGTAGACTCTCAATGAAGTATTGGTAATACGCTCCGACAGACTTATATACAAACAGTAATTATGACCCTTAAACCATAACTTGGCCGTACTTGTTTATCCAGAAGTCATAATCAAACAAAACTTGGTTTGGTCAACAGAATCGGATTCATCTTTCACCTTTCAAACAAGAGTCCTGAAACTTCAACATCGTGTTTGAATGACTTCGGATAGGATTTTGATTGTAAGCGGTGGCTGTACTGCTGGAAGTGTGTACACCACACTAATGAGATCACAAGCGATTTGAGTAGAGCCGGATTTACTCCTGCGGATGAACCTGTGAATCCGACGTAAACCCAAAGGAATGAGGCTTGCTGGCACAAACGTATAGATCAGCTGGCCATCATCCCCTTTGGGCATGATAGCCCTACTGACGACGTTTTAGACAATGAAGTGTTGTCGTCATCCAAGTCCTAAATGTTTAAGCACAATATTGCAGTTTGTCCGTGCGTGTCATACCACCATCTGCTGGAGAATTCCTAGGGCAAATCAGTTCGGTCACCATGGATACACAAGGTGTACGGATACAGCGACAGCATTGTTCTGTCTATAAGAAACCAAGGCGAACTTACCCTAACTTACCTGTCAACGCTTTCCGACTTGGCCTCCAAATTCTGATTTTGCCCATGAATGTGTACTTAAAGGCTGGGTGGTCAATATATTTACTCTTGCTATCTTCAAGATGAACCTTTTCCAGTTGGATTGGTTAATTTTAAAAGTCAAAAGGCTGACTCGGAATAGACAGCGCCTACACACATGCCCTTAAGTCAAGCTTCCGTTTCGAGCACCAGCTACCTTCCTGATTTACTAGCAAGCCTAATGCTTCAAAACTCGTCTGCGCTCCTTTTACTCATAGTTTTGGCCTTCCAGTACATCGAAGACGAGTATTTAACTGACCACTTTCCAGTTGTTGGAGAGGGCGTTTCGATGCGATGCACTCAACAAGGCCTAAACAATGAATCTATCTCTGAGTCTTCACGTTGTTTGATTCTCTACATTTTTTTCCTTTCCAGAATGTGACGACCCGATGTGACCACGGTAAGCTCACAATTCTCTTCAGATTAGTGATGCAGATATACCAGCTTGTCACCCATCTATCGCTACACAGTACATTGTCATTTTTGAGTCCATTTCCAGATGACGATGTGCTCAGAAAGATTTCTCACTTCTTGAAAATTCTAACCTAGTTCTTGTTAGCTACGAGACCAACTAATTTTCCATCGTTCGGCCAGTGGTGAGAGTGCTGCTGAGGTGGAGAAATCTGAGCAACATTCCAGCCCGTCAACACTTTCCTGTATTTTCTGTTGTTTACAGGAGTTGTAAATGTCATGGTTGTACGAGGGCTGGGATACTGCCAGGGCGCCTACACCTAGACAGGAGGACGATTAAGGTCCTCAACCAAAGCCTTTGGCTCAAAAGCCTAACCGCAAGCCAGCGGTGTTGGGCTGGAGATGCAAGTACATTAACATTTTTACGGAACACGTCGGCACACATGTTCCAACCCTCAACCTGGAGGGCCAGGAGACTGTGTTCGTCAGACCACTACCCATGGACCAACCTGGTATGAGAGACTGAGTGTCACGCGGGCACCTCTCAGTATAGCTCAATAATGAGTCACCGGGGTACACAAACCGCCACACCACGGTAAGGTCTAGTCTCTTCGTGACGGTGTTTGCAGGAGTAGTTTGAGGGAAAGTGAGAGCTTTATGAACATTTCCAAACGGGACTGTGCACTGCAGATGCGAGAGTTGCTGCGAGGCCCTGAGGCTCCATAACATAAGATCTAAGTACAATCGCAAGAAAAAAAGCAACACGCGGAGGCCAGAATCAAGTGGCATTCATATGACATTCATATGTCTTGCACTGAAGATATCACCTAACAAGAGACAGAAAATAGCTTTGGAAAATTTGAAAAATATCAACTCATACTGCCGTTATCCGCAGATCCCCCATCAAGACGGAACCTTTTTTCAGTTTGATTTTTGTGCTCAAATCTTTAGATATAACTCCACAGGCTCAGACACAAGCCTTTATCCCAGATTTAGAACTCTTGGAGAGAGCGACCTATGTTTGCGCAGCTCAGTTCCTTAATAGAACCCAGAATATATAGTTCACATTATCCATGCAATTACAGCAAACCAGCAGCTTTTTCAAGGCAAGGAGGTATGGTAATATGAAAACGAGCCTTCATGTTTCGAAATGACGGTGATAATCTCTTGTGTTTAAGGCTATTTAGTTAAAGTAAAAAGCTCACGTTTTAGTCTACAGGCTCACTACTGCGTACCAACGAGAAATGCCTCTTGTTCAGGGATGAGACAACTAGTGGAAATAATGTCGGTAGAACTTAGTATAAACAGGCGAATCGAGCGTCGTTTCAGTTTCAGAACTGAAAATTGTTCTGGTTCATCGGTGTCTGCATTTGAGTAAGGAAAAGCATTGACCTCGGGAGGTTGCTGGGCTGAGTAAATTGAAGATTTCCAGTAATCGTAATATTTCACTCGATATTGGTTTGAAGTCATTGTGTGAACTTCTGAGATGTACAAATGCAGAAAGTTCATCCAAAAGGTGCGATCAAGCTACCAAATTCAGGATCAATGTAAAACAATAGGGATAGACTGGGTTAGAGTTTGGGTTTACTTTCAGGTTTAAAAAAACAGCTGCCTCATTTGATCTATCTCTGATATTATGCAAGGCCAGATTGAAGAAATTATCGACACAGCAGAATTATAGGTCCAGCTACAAAATACAGCCACTGATAATGAAAATTGGGTCTGACGGTAATTGTAAATTCAACCTCAATATTCTAAATACACTTGAGACGTTGATATGACGTCCAGAAAGTGTATTTTTATTGGACGAATGCATTGTTGCCATGTAAGCGTTTTCGCGTCAAGACGCAAAAATCAGTCGAAAATAACAATGAACATTTGGCGACGGAATAAAAAGACGCACACCAACCACCCTGCTGTCTTGCAAACACGATAACTGTAAAGTACTTCGTCGTCAAGAAAGACTGCGAAAAAGGGAACAGTTTCGGCAAGCCATAGTTTTTACAAAGAAAAAAACATTAAAAGGAATAAACCAAGGTTAAGTTTCTTTGAAACATGATTATCTATTGCACGTGAAATTCACCATTAGCAACGCGGAAAAGGTTTAACCTCCACAGCGGTGGTTATTGAACGCTTCATTTTTTCCACTTTTCACTGATTTCCGAGTGACTGGTTATCCTCCGTGCTATTGTTCACTCCCCTAGTCTGATAAGCCATCACATTCACCCACATTCAATGCTTGATCAGGTGATATGATTTATTGTTAATTTGTCGGAATACTCGTAGCTCGGGAACATTAGTTGGTAGTTGATCAGGTGGCTGTTGATCTGTTCGCCGAGCTTGGCATTTGATTTGCAAACATTTCGTCACCATTCGAGGAGACATCTTCAGTGCGCTGTCGGGTGCGTTTTGATTCACCCTAGGGCATGCGTAGACGTATGGCTTAAGTTTCTTTCCTGTTATGTTAGAGTCAGTCTATGTCGTGCCTAATCACGACCCTAGAATGTTCTGCCTCTCATTGAGATTATTAACTTTCCGCACTTTTCTGCTAGTCACTCGCTTTGCCTAAAGACCCAAATAAAAAGAGGAATAGCTAACCAGGCTACCAACGAAGGTTTTGGATTGCTACGTTACAATGAGCAGTCTATCTGGCTACTGGCCACTATATACCTGCGCATTCACACCGGTGACAATTCAGATAATGGCTGTTGTGATGCTCAGTTTTTCTGTCTGAGCGTGTAGGAGGTGAGTAGTCTTAGAAACACCTACTGGATACAGAATACTGAAGTTTTGTTCGAATTTCCCTTGTAATGAACTCTCATAGGACGTAGTAGTTTCGTCTAACACCACCAAGGCACATGCACAGGAAGTTTGGTAATTGGCAGAGAACAATAAACGGTTTGATGAGTAAGAAACAAACATCTTCACCTACATCAGATAGAGTCCTCACTATAGGAATGCTTGTTTGTAAAGTAGATAAAAAATTTAAAAGATAATGAGACTGTTTGTCACCATGATTAGTAACAAGTTAGGTCGACTTGACTGATAGATATAACTCATGAAAGGATCAGTCCACTACTCCAAAGATCAGTCTGAAAATGAATGTCAGGATTGGTCACTCTGCCAGCAGACCGATCTTACCAAATAATTGTGAAATCGGACTGCTGCACATTCTGAAACTCCCAAGATGAGAACATTTGGACACTGGTTCTCTGACATTGTACGTCTTCAATAGATAATCCAAGAACGTCAAGTGTGATGAACCGGGCATGTTTTTCAAACTCAGCCTATGTAATCAGAACAGAGGTGTCTTCAGTACAATGACATGATTAGCTTAGTCTGAAGTCGGTCAGCTAAAATCCTGGAGGGACATTGTTAAGTTAGGTGTCAGATTCCTGAGTCTGCAAGCTATCTGTGGCATACATCACTTGAACCAACAATGGATTAACGTCTGAGAAAGCATTAAGATTGACAGTCATACATCTGCAACAGTACTGATAGGCGTCCTAGGAGCGGGATCAAGCAAGAGACGACTAAAGTAAATAGAGGATTAGATGATCGATGAAGAAGTGCCTTGGAAATTAAGCGCCCTCTGATGATCACAACTCCAGTTTTTGAATGACTAGCTTGAAAATCGATCTTCTGTTCCCTCAAGTATAGAATAAAACAAAAGTGATGACTAGTTCTATGGTTTGGTCTGTCCGCCTCACCCTGACTACTGATTCCTTATACTTAAACACACTTGGTTGATGACTGATATTGCTGCTGTTTAGACTCGCTGTTCTGATTAAAAAATAACCATATCTAAGTGAAAGCTATTCACACTGTTGTTCAGGGGTCAAATAATCAAACGCTCACCCAATGGCCGGGAATTCACTGTTTCGAGAATTCGTGAGATTCCATAGCTGACAATTTGCAATAAGAATGAAACTGCTTTACAGTTCCTCTACCTGTCACCATAGACTGGCATCACTGACAGGAAAATGTCTCAACTAAAATGTGTCGAATCTCTTCACATCACCGTCAAATGGGCACTAGTTAGGCCAACAGGTGGTCACATACCACACTGAAGACTTCGCGTCGTACTCAGAATGGATGACTAAAATCGGATATTACTAACAACCCAAATATCTCTCCCTGAATACTGCGTGGCTGTAAAACGTTAATAACGACTGAGGTTACATTGTCCACCATAATGAGGACAAAGATTCGAAGTATGTACCGACGTACTATATATTTTTTATTCCATAAACTGCTTATATGCATCAACGTTACGCACATTTGATTACCTACCTCACAGAAAGTCCTTTTGCACATGTTATATTTTTAGTATCATCGTGTGCTTTTGCGGTTTCGGCATAAAATCATCAGGCTTTGGCTTGAATTGTGCAGCGCACGTTTCCGTTACTTCCTCCGGACGAAACCATTATGTATATATATACATAATTTATTTACCAGAGTAACACCAGAACACACCACATCTTAGCTTTGGATTACCGCAGCAACGTAAATATCCGCTCCAGCTTGGGGTACAGACTAGTGACACTTCATGTCATGGTATTCACATGATACTTGCACCGTGCCCGTTGAACTATGAACCCCATCATGCTCTGAGTCAAGTTCCTGCAGAAAGCACTCAAACCATGCTAAGACCCAAAGTTGGCTGGCTTCAAAAGTCCGGTGACTGACCAAATAACACATCATTAAAAAGAAGGGATATTAACACTGATAACGGAACGTGTCTCTTGAGAAGTATGTTTTTTCCCGCTCCACTCAAAACCAAACATTCATTCAAGTTTAGTAGACGCTCCATCCAAAAAAGTGACTTTTGCGTTGTTTATTTCTATCCCAAAAAATTTCCTACTAATTCCGTCAGAACGTGACGTGCGACTCCGCGGCCTTCAAGCTGAGAAACTCTCCTCCATAGAATACACACAGGCACAATCACCGCGCTGGATGTGAAAGCTGTCTTATTAACGTCAACCATATCTGCTCTGCTGAAAAAAAAGAATCAAACAGAGACCTACACACCCAAAACTTCAAACGAGATAAGACCATTAATGGCACCCAATACATGCTTGAACGAATCTTTCGCTTAGTATTTGAAATAAAAGTAGATTGATATGCAAATTAGAGTATTTCACCATCACAGTGATTTTCCTTGAAGCTACTTCGAGAAAACTCTATCGTTCTCCGAAAATCCCAGAGTGATGCATCTCAAAAATTGCGAATTCACTTTTTGGAGCAAAGAATATATCTGAAACTGGCTGAGTGGGGATTCATGTCTTCAGAATTATATAGTTTATACGAAAAAAAGTCCTGTTTCAGGGCCTGGGGGAATGTCACAGGACGTTTTGTTAGCAAAACTGTTTAACTCAGTTTCTACACAGACAGTATACCTTGAGCATATAATTGTCTTCCGCGCCTGGGAAAGAAAGTCTTGTAAGTCTTGGTGGCCTCGTTTAAGGTCGAACACTCGTCTTGGTAATACCCCCAAGGTAGGTATAGCTCGCATATTGAAAACTGGTGATCCTTATAATGGGTTAATATTGTGATCACGCAAGTCATTTACTCCAAAATAAAGACCTTTGTAAACACTTGCTTAATTTTATAACGCTGGGACGTTCTAAGATATTCTACAAAACGGTAACCATAGAAACCATGGTAATTACAGGGCAGATAATGGTAAGGCCACAGTCGGCATTAATAAGAGTGACTCTCTGCAGAAAGTTAGACAACACGTAGCTAATGGGACCTACCGATAACTTGGCAATGGGATGATTACGTCAATAATGAATAAGATTTAGGCTGAAGTTGGAAGGTAGTTAAGATCGGGGACAAATCATCTGGAGCAAGGTAATTGTTATCGATTGTACCCAAAAAATGCATTTCAACCAGGATTTTATGGGCTGCCCAAAATTCACAAGTAATGTGGTCCCATAGGAACAGTAGTGGATGGTGTAGGTTCACCACCAAATGAGCTGGTCAGATTTCTGGCAGGTATCCCTAAACCGCTTGCTGTCAAGTCATCCACACACATTCAGCATTTGTATGACTTTGTTAAAAAAAAGTAGCTGAGTTTCATTTAAAGCTAGACAAAGTTCTTGTTAGCTTTGATGCAACTTGATTTGTACGAGTTCCCCTAAAGCGGATGCTCTGAAAGTTGCGAGGAAGTTTTACTGATAGTCAAAACGTTGCAAGAACCGAAACAGCTCTCCGTAGACGGGATAGTTGAAGGCATAATATGCGTTAAAACTTCAGTCACTTTCTTTCTGAGTCAGCTATATACTTGCAAGAAAACGATCTAGTTATGTGATCTCCAATGTCCCCGGGTTTTGAGGACATGTTCATGGAAGACTTTGAACAAGAAGCTTCAGACGGATCCAAGTGCTTACCGAGGATTATTTAGAAGACAGGTTCGTCGTGATAAGGCGTGATAACGTCAATGAATTCCTTCAACATCTTAGCGTTTGGGATTCTCACATTAGGTAGAACATGGAGCGGGATACTACATTTCGTACACTACCCTTGCTTGACTGTATAAAACACAAGAGTGGGGGAGATCAAAAACAACTGTCTACTGGTAATCAACAGATAATGGTACGGTCTTAAACTACACCTCAGCACACCCAAAAGCAGCAGTTTCAGCAATATTAAGCAGATTAAGAGCAGTGTGCACAGAGGTCTACCGAAGGACAGCACAAATTGAGGAAAAAAAGCGGCTTCAAGACGGTGGAAATACACTGGGTTTAACTAAGCGGTAACTGAGAGGTATTGGTCCCAACACCAAGACCCAACAAGGAGTGAGTCGGAACGACAATCATTCCATAAAATACGGGGACATCTAAAGTCATTAGAAGGGTGTTTAGTACGGTTAACATTGAAGAAGCATTCCAGAAGGGAAAAGCTTTACGCTCGGTATTTGTGCAGTTGAAGGATCATCTTCCGGTTGATTGAGACTAGTGATTGTGTATACAAAATAACCTATAACGACTGCACGAAAGTTTACATAGGCCAGACAGCCAGAGAATTGCACACCAGAATTGGTGTGCACAAGCGATGCACTAACATGGCTCACTGAAATGTAGATGAATGCCAGGCGATAGTCGAAGACTCGGTAATAGCAGGGCATGCACTCCACGGTATGCACAGGTTGATTTAAAAAATGTGAACATCTTGAGACGAGAACCGAGATTCACAACACAGCGACTGATGGCCGGGGCGGCGAAAATTCCCGAGAATAATAGCTTGAATATATTAGTAGGTGTAGAATTGGCAAGCATGTGCGGAGCAGTATTAGACCAACCGAGATGACACGAGGTGTGCGGTTATCACTGAAATGGTCTGGGCCTAAATGTACAAAATTCAAGCAAAGATCCACTCAACAACCCCAAACTCCAATCCAGTCCAACAGAACCTGTGAATGAGCCTAAGAGAAATATTCCACCAAGGTATCAGGCCGGAAAAACAAAGCCGCAAAATCCTAATTCAGCTTGATGACAAACTCCCATTACCAATCTCTCGTGTTATTCATCCCCGCCAATTAATAAAGAAGAACTTCAAACCGACAGTCAGCACCGATCTAGTCGATTAGTTATAATAAATCTCACGGATTGGTTCTCTGACTGCTTTAAAACCCAATCGACCTGGCAACTTGCTCACTTGGCCTGACGAAGCTTTTGTGTCAAAAGCGACACGTTGCCCAGCAATAAATTCACCTATTACTTGACAAACGTTTGAAGCACACTGAAACGACGTGTCTCATAGATCGGATAATCTATGGCCTAAATGAGGTTTGTGATTTTAGTTAGAATTTCATTTGCGACACAGCGGAAAGGTGGAGCATTTTTAAAATACTAGGTTTGCAAGACGAAAGGACAATAAGTTGTTTTTCATTTATTCTATTGTCTATTCAAGTGGAAATACCAGCTGATTTGTTTGCTCATTCGTTTGCGTCCACTTCATCGTGAAGTTCCCAGCGAAGTCTCCCTGCAGTTGGTGGTTGCTGTTTCAAGCCATCCTACAGAAGCCGAAAATCATACAGTGGTTGCATGTGCTCCACTTGTGTGACGTCGTGTGTCCTTCATGAGATTAGAGAATGCAGAGACATTCACAGAGACACGTTTGCAAACACATAGGACATTATGCATAACGATCCGCCAAGAAAACACCTGGATATTGATTTTGTTGAGCAAGCGGATGGAAAATTTCAGAGTCAGGTATCCAGTGAATTGAACTGATTCCATAAGGAGTTGGTTGCGAAATACATCGCTTCGAATTTTCTGAAGCAGACAGTTTGCATGTCGAATGGTTTTGTCGCCGCGTCTTGGTTTCACGACACGAAAACAAAGTGAGTTTAAACATGATCCATTTTCTAATCCGGAAATATCAGGACAGCTATTAATATAAAGTCAGTTAACTGCCATTAATTAGTGTCAGCGTGTTCATCAATAAGGTTTTCGGTGAAAATTGGAGTAGACTTAATGAACTCTTTTCTATCCACGGTTCACTCTCAACGTATCCGGCTTATGCTGTTCAAATTGTTCGTCGGCTTTTGGAAAAGTGCATACATTACAAACACTACAAGCTAAACCCAGATTTAATGGGTTCATTTTACACGTGGTTAAGTACACATTATTTGCAGATAATTTGCAAAAATTCAATCCACTGGTAACCAGGCCGCAGTATGCAGGACAAACCATATATATATATATATATCTCTGGCCGTTCGAAGATGATTTTCGAGTTTTGCTATTTGTGGGCCAAAAATCTGAGAGAGCGCCGAATCTCAAACGAGTATTTGCCTCATTTGCTGGTAATTAACACATGCCAGGGATTAAATTTCTTTAGGTGACTGAATTTTCCGCCCAAGAACCGAGAGTAATTTGCCAGTTTATCGAATTTGTTTGTGTCATGTAAATTGGTTGCATGCCCCAGAACCACTGCACAATCCTATTGAAGATAAGGCACAAATGAAAATGAATGCAAAAATTAATTTGCCCTTCGCATGACAAAATTTTAAACGACAATCAAGCTGTTAAAACAATTGCATAAGTTATTTTAGTTTCCTAACGAACAACAGAAAAGTCCAAATACAGACACCCAGGACTGTGCCGCCTATATGTCGTTGATTGGGGGGACAAGTTTTAGACGTCAAGTGATTCTAGTAATTGCATAAACTTTCGAATGACAACTATGGTATTCTCTTGTAACGTAATTAATGCAAACAGATATGCTTTTTGACCTTCGAAAATGATTGAGAAAAGGCTCCGCTTTGCTTCTGGAAACCCTTATATTTATCAGGCGAAATCATTGTCTTTTACTGTAGAGGAAACCATCCTTCTGGATATCGTTCAGCACACTAATTTCGGTTTTCGTATTCGCGTGACTGTGTTTCATTTTGCTGCTGATTGGTGTTGTAGTAGCTTACGTCTGGCGGCTGTTCATTGCCTGCAGTTCTCCGATTGTTTTCCTGCGTTTCTGACCGGGTGATCTTGGCTTGTGTTGACTTTCAGATGTACATTGTAAGATACTGAAAAGGTTGATTGACAGGCATCCTACTGGATTAATACAGTTGTTGGCTGCAGCTTGCTTCTGGTTTCCACCCCCGACAGCTGTGCGTTGTGGATTAGGGGGACAAGCATCAAATTTCGCCCGATTACAGCACTCGCACTGAGCGACAAAAAATCACCAAGATGTTTTCTCGCAGTATAAGTTGTGAGAACGGGTATACTCAGAACGTGTCTAGCTGCGTAATCCAGGCAGTCTGGCCAAGTGTTCTAACACACTTATTTTCAGATCGGGAAAGGAATGTAAACATACTCTTACACTCTCGGGTGCTGCATGATTTGTTTTAATAAACCACGAATGACGTGTTGTTTAAGAAAATGCTGATTTTCCACAAAAACGACTTATGACGTTCACCATTAATATTGGTCTGAAGAATGCCTTGTTCAGCTGTCCTGTTAAGCTTAGATCAGTATTACTTTCCACTTACCAACTACAATGCTTCCATGAAATATCAGTCCCCGTAGTCCAAGTTAGGCTATAATGACACTCACAAGCTCGCAGTTTGCAACAGATGGCAGCTACGTTCCTGTGTGTACCATAAACACTATTAAACGACAAAATCTTCAAACAAAAAAGCGGATCAGATCGGAGGATAAATGTCGCTCTGCGGAAAATGAGATCACCTTGTTACTGCCAAGATTTTATTTTGCTTCACCACGTTCATGAATAACAATTCAACTAAATTAACTGCAAGGTGTAATTCTTCATTGGTTTGCAACCACCGACAGTGATAACTTTTTCCGCCGATAAACCCGCATTTTTGAACGCTATTTGAATTCTATTCTGAACACCGGTTGGTTGCATAAATTACATTAATAATAACAGATGTTTCAGTGTCATTTTTACACTGATCACTGTAAAAAAAATTGGTTTCGTTGAAACTGGTGGAATGTAGTTTGTGGAAGTATTGCACGAGTTGAGACCGTGATTTACGTGTTAACGACGACCGAGAAAGCACAAAAGCCTACCTAGTAAAGGAACACATAAAATGCATCATATTGACGGTGAATTCCTGTAGGATAGCGATCAACGCTTTTACCATAAGTCGGAATGTTCGTGGTGCTGATTAAGCCGAATTTCTCACTGCATGTCAGTTTCAAACAGTGGTAAAACTTTGCCCCTATGTTTAAAACTACTTAGTCATTAGATTATTAAATTGTGAAGCTTTGGTGGCATGCCAAGGAAATACGGTAAATGGTAGCCGAATAGAAACGTTTCAAGTACACTGGACAACCAAGCCTCTCTTATTTTGATCTCACAACGTGCAGAGTGCAGAAGTGCAGAAAGAGAATATTTGTTTTCGTCGATAAATGCTTCCATACAAATGAAAAGGTAATCCATTGCCACAATGATGGTTTTTCATTAAACTGGTGAACAGAAAGATGCTTAAGAGAAACAGTTTAAAGCGTGACACGTGGTGCTTCTGTGATCAATTTTAACAACACAGTGAGAACAGAAAATGTGTTTGTAAGTCATTTCGGACATTTTTGTCCACCGCAAAACGTGTAAAACGGAGCACCAAGTTTGTACTAAGTGAGCAGATGTAGTTATCTTTTAGTATAGTATAGTATAGTAAAGCAGTATAGTATAGTATAGTATATGATTTTATATCTCAGACTCAATTCAACGAGGGCAAACCGATTGGATACCACTTTCCAAAACGATATGGTGAGCAGGATATTTACAAACTTGATGTACCAACCTGTGCAACATTAGCCGTGCATAACATTTTACAATCACTTAGTCAGTAGCTCTTTCTAAACTCATAAGATCTTCAAGAATTACTATTTAAAAACGTCCAGAAACAGTTATCATGTCCATAGAGCATCGATGCTTCAAATTTGACAATGTGTTTTCAATTCGCCAAAGGACTTATCAGTGAAATTGCATATTCATGTGAGATTTCTAGTGGCAAGCCCATTTCTTTCATCGTCTTTCACTTTGTCTCTAAAGCGTCTCATTCTTTTAAGCAATAAAATTGTTTAAATGTGGTCTAAATCAGGATGAGCCATGGGAAGTTTAATTTCAACTCGCTTGTAGAACTTGTGTGAATTGATAAAAATGAATTTTAAACCATCCTGCTTTGCAACAGCAGTATGGCGGATTTTCAGGCGTAAAAAAGATCCAGAAAAGAGCTGCTTTCAGTTTTCGATGTTTTCTATTGACACATCCAAATTAGATGCTTTTTCAAGGAAACCGGCTTCCCTTTTAAGTGGCTTTGCTCCGAAGGAATGTAAATGCTTCAGCGCAAGTTTCTATGTACAGTAGACCTCTGAACAAAACGCCCCCCCCCCGAAATTTATTAGTTGTTGTCCAACAGAGTAGAACCGTTCACCACACCACGGATAAACTGGATGGTATTTGGCTGCTCTAAACTGTGTTACTGTTGAATGAATATCTGCAAGTTTCTATTGGAATACACAGAAGCGTGTGAAAAGTAATTTCACTGTTGATTGTCCCAAAACTGTTGCTTGTCCGGACACAGCGCATAACTCGGGTTGAAAAAAATGTTGGAGGTAGCTTCCCATCCATGACCTTGTGGTTTGATCGCATTTGATTGATCAAAACGCCAGTTTTTGTTTGTAATTACTTCATCCACCAATTCGGCAGCAAATGTGATAAAGTTATATGTTGGAACTGGCACCGAAGAGCACTTCTCAAAATACATTTGTGCACTTCGTGACGTAGATACACATTTGGTTTTGCCTCGGATGCAACCAGGGATAATGCCATCATCTGCTGTTGTTGCAGGTTACTGCGAATTGCAGTCGATTGAAAGACTGAAATTTCCGGCAGCATGGGCAATAGAAACTTCCAGAATACGTTCATAAATATTAGAGACTACCACATTATGCAGTAATTTTTGACGGTCTTATTTTTACTGTATTTTTACACTTCTTCCCTTGTACTGCACGCCCTTTGATAGTGCGTTAAATTGCATTGCCCTCAATGCATCGCTTAAGTTGCAAAAGTATCTATAAGTACGTTTAGAAGTGTATCGGTGCAAATGAAACAGAAATGACATTTAGGACTACCACATTCCCTGTTTAATGGATTGTTTCCTTCTCATAAAGGGTCCTGATTGTAAGCTACTTTACATCTTTTAGCCATAATCTCAGGTAAAAACCCCTTTTGAATTTAGTTACTCCTATTAATTTGTATTTTCACGGGGCTTAACATTCATTTGGACGTACTAGTGTGTTGCCAGTAACATTGAAATTGAACTCGTGACATTCATGCATCATAGCTAATGTCTAATACAAACTACAAACTGGGTAGTGTGCTGCTTTGAGGCAACGTATTGCGATATCTCGAATATAGTACTAACTGAAAAATAGGGTGCCCTGGTGCAGCACATTCAGTTGAAGTAAACTATTATAAGCGGGAGATCCAGTTGAATTCATATGAAATAATTCAAAACCAAATTTATTTGCAAATGAGCATTTGTCTAGATATAAGCTAGCTACGTTTAACAAAAAAACTTGCTAGTCAATCAGCTTTCGTGAATTAGGACTGGGGATTTTCCGCCTAACTTTATATCGTTCATGTACAACGGAGTGATGCGAGTCAGTAAATATTAACATGTATGCGAACCAACCCAAAAACTGATTATTCCCAAGTCCATTCAACCGGCACATAGCTTCCGTGGGAAAACGGGACGTTTAGTTGACGCCCACACGGAGCCAAGACAAACTAGGTCATTGATCAAGCGGGTTTTCCTAAAGAGGCCATATATATTGGATAGGCTTCATTGCAATAAATTTGTTGCAGTGCTGGTAAAATTGCGGCGTTTGAAAGCTGAATTGTTTTCAAATCATATTTGATTGAGTTAATCGGGCGTAACAATCTTTCGCCAGGGTAATCAAACTGTTCCGCCATTTTCTATGACATCGCCCACCTTCTAACACTAATCGCGATCATGACCATTTTGAATTCTTATGTTAATTTTAATGAGTCTAAGCGTTCATCCGGGTGCATGTTTTGATCTTTCATTGCATTCTATTGCTTGGGATAACAAGGTCCTCTTATTTACTATGCACAACAAATAAGTCTTTCCAAGATGGCACAACATCGCCTTGAACACGTTGGTTTGCTTTCGTGAAGATTACGAAAGGTTTCAAACAAGGGTCGGGACACAGTACAAAACTACATAAAAAAAGCTAATTCTCCGTTTACTGCAAACGTTCTACATTAAAAAATACATATAGTACTGAGCCATTACTAAATTCTTCACTGGCTGTTAGACAGCAAATATCCAGCTTGTAGCATGGAGCTTCTTCCACTTAACCTACTTCCTTGTTCAGAGGACTTCCGACAGACAGGTTTGATCAAAATACTTGTCAAGTGTACTAGCCCGTTAAGTAGATTATTCAGATTATTAGGAGGCAAGTGAGTGTGTTTTGGTGAACAAATTGGGCATGCTTTCTTGACCCAAAACGAGTCTCAGTGTGAAAGAAACAGAAAGGGACCCAGACACTGCTCCGCCAGTTCTGGCAGGTAATCACGTGACCGTGTCAGATCAGGCTCAATCATTTCAAACGGCACTTTCGATACATGCAGACTGATGACGTGCTGAGCCTTTGACGATGCGTACCCAGTCTGGGTGTATCAATCAAAACGAGGGTCCGCCCATGTCTGCTGTCCGGTCGTCACGAGCATATAAGAACACCAACTAGACGAGTGATACTTTGGATTCACTTTCAAAATACAAATGTGGGCGTGTCCCCCAAGACACTCAAATGAGGATTCTTTAAAGTTTTAGCCACTTGTTCCTCTGTTTTGCAATTTCGATTGTTTAGTTCTTGAAGAAGAAAAGCGCTGGCTGAGGCCTTCAACAATATGCCTGGGGTTATTAACTTTTTGTTATTTCATTATGCTCTGACCTGTCTAATCTTCCACAGGACTTCAATCTTCTCGACTTAAGTTCAAGGGGATTTTGTGCGGATATCCTCATGCTCGAATTTAACTGTTATGACTGTTTTTTAAGAATTATTCAGGTTCAGACGTTCAAGCTTGTCAAACAGTGCTATTTCCGCCACAACGCCTGAAGAACTACACCTATGCTTTCGGTTTTCTCAACTTCACATGCTAAGATAATGCCAGTTAGATTGATGAGGAACCTGGTGAGTAGTTTTTTTATGAACATATACTGCAATTTCCCGAACATAGTACCAAATGAAACACAAGGCGGTCTTTGTGCAGCACATTCAGTTAAAGAATATCATAAACAAGACATTAGGTTGCGTCTCCCGTGCAAACCAAATCGATTTGCAAATGAGTGTATTTGTCGAAATACGTCCATAGCTTTGCTCCCAGTTATTATTCTCAAGTTTTTGCAAGCTTCTCGCCTGCAATTTCAAAAGCTTCCTCCCCTCCGTTATCCCTATATTATCCAACTTAAAGTGTTAAAAACCTATTATTCTTAACTTGTACATAGATTGGCGCTCAATTTCACATACTAAGCTGCTGCCACTTATATGAATGAGCGAATCTCATCAGAACAGGAAATGTTTATGGCAGTGTCACCTTAGTGGCAAGAGATCTAGGTTGTCCTCGACCTAGCCTTCCCAACTATGAATGGTGTGCCACCCACTTGTGAGCAAAACACAGCATTGATCGAGATTTGCGTGAGACCCATAAAATGCTTTAAGTGCCAATTTCCTCTCAATTAATGTCCTTTGATAACTAAAATCCTTTGCTTTGTCTGATCTATTGCATCACTTGGGTACAAATTGTATTGCCCGATGATATTTGACATTTTTAGACAACATCCACACCCAGAATTATCCAAAATATTTACTCCTTATTCAACCACTCCTATGTGATAATGGTCTGTGGGCGAACAGCATTAAATATAGGGAAAATAAAACCAAGGTGAGTCAGCATCTTCTATCGTAATCCAAGTGATTTCTTTTAGAACATTAGCAAAATCTCGCGGCACAAACTTCTATAAGCTCAGTATTTAGTTCAGAATATTATCCTCTGGTTCCCGGTTGTGCTTGCTGTTCACTCATTGTGCAAAGCCATATTTGGCCTTGGAGATAACGAATAGCAAAAACGTCTATCTTTTACAAAATGGACTCCTTCTATCCTAATTTCCTCATAGCTTTCCTGCATTGTTCAGTCGCTGCAGTTTGCTCACCCGGCTTGTAAGTATTCTAATTCACCGGTTGAATAAGTATGTTTACCGAGATGTTCATCCTCACATGGTCTTCTAAATTTATGGTTTTCTGTGACCAAACATTTTTAAGGAGTTTTCTTGAAGAAAAATATAGTTTGTGCTAGTTATGCATTAATTTATGCCAAACTTTGATTCGGAACTTGAGTGAAAGCGTATAAATGGCCAAGATCTCGTGGGAACAAAATATATAGGTATTTTGTAAGTACTGAATTCAGCTGACGCAAAATGAAAACACATAATTTATTCTGATAGTGCATGTCCTTTTCGTCAATGTGTGTCCTTTTCAACTGAATTTCCAATCACTTCGTAGTAACTGAGTTTGGATTTCTCATTCACAACACAAACATTCTTATCCGGTCACTTGACTCACTCTATTCCGCTGCGTTGGTTGTTCAGGGGTTGAGTCGATCGCTTGCTTTAGTAATGTGAATAAGAATTGATGTGGATTGTTTGGCCTATTTTGACGTGTTTATCACAAAACGCTTGTAAACTGCCTTTCGATAGTCCTGAGTTAAACTCAAGTAAAGCAAACATGTGCACCCTCGGTGCGCTATTTTTAAACCCCGAGAAATACGAAGCAGAAGCGGTCAAATCTAGCCCAGTAAAACTCGACTAGAAATAATACTCCAGACACACTAAACATAGGTATTTTTCCTCGTGGAAGAAAATCAAGTTTGGTGTTTCTAACGCGCTCACGGAAGCAAGGCAACATGAACAAATTTGCTGACCTCTCTTTTGCTTACTTCCTTATTTATTTCTAGAAGATACGTCTAGCATGTCCAGTGGCTAAAGATTACATACAGGCGATCCAACAATTATCACAAGTAACAGACAAACTCACATTGTTTGCTGCCATCTGATTAGAAATATGCAGAAAAACTTTCCGGAACATTGACAGAACTAATCGGAGAAAAGTCGCGTCAACTACTCCGGGAAAACAAATTTTAGCCACTCAATCCATTTTCTTCCAAATCTTTCAGTAGGGATCGAAAGTTAGATTTTTCTCTTCAAGTCGCTATTCAGCTGTACACGGCCTACCAAAAGTATCACGAGAAGATAAAATACACCAAAATAATCAGCGAAAATGGACTCACAAATAAGGATTGTGTATCGACAAATTTCAGCCACAATGACCGCTTCTGTTATTGACCGCTGATCGCATGTGTCACAGACGGTCATATCAGCTATGTATCTTTCTGGTCTCCAAGACATGAGATAGTCAGCGTCATCAAGAACAAATTAAAAAAAAACAAAAAAATACTTATTGATATTTGTGGTGGGAAACAAACAAGCACTGACATAGCGTATCATTTTTTCACTAAAGACGTGTGCAGTTTGGATGGAAACAACGAATTCAGTCAACATGATCAGTCGTTGTGCATAATGTATTGGATCAGTTGAGTAGTTTGCGTGTCAGTCGAGGAAAACAGAAAAAGATTAGGAACCAGACTAAAAACTTTTTATGTAATATAGCGGAGCGCAAACCCATGTACTTTTAAAAGTAAGGATGAAATGGGCCGATAGAAAGTGGCGTGGTAATATGGGGGGAGGAATCTTATGAAGTATGGATACACAACAGTTATATAACGACCACGTATTTACCAGTGTAATATCGTCATACGAAATTGTCCACCGCTTGTACAGTCCCCAACGGTAATCAGGCACGGCCTACATTGATTGTGACAATACATGTTATTATGTTTCCAAGAAAATTTTGGATACAGAATTCCATTTATTTGAATGGTGAAGCGATATTTACTTAATACCGCAATGCTTTCATGAGACAGCTCTGCTAAAATAAGTTGCTTCCAATGGGACGCCGCAATAGCGTAGACACATTAGCTATAGTTGGAGTAAATTCTGACACGTGGAAAGCCACTTTTAGGTAAAAACCGAATTTGTCTGCGGTTTGATACAACCACTGCGCTCTTTGTTTACTACGCTGCGTTTTTCCTCAAGAAGCAACGGTAGTCTGTCCCGTGTTTCTGGGACCGCCGGGACGGCTTGATTAGATTCAATGTTATCATTATCGGGCTACGGTAATCATTTTCTTTTATAGCAGATAACTATCGACAACCCAGTCGGAGGCAATGTACTTACATCTTAAACTTGTTACTTCCACGCAGTTTACTAAATAGTATGCCAAACTCACCGAAATTATTTCCCTCCCACTGGAACCATTCGCTACGGTTTAGTATCAACGTGTGATGAAGTGCTGTACGCACGATATCATCTACTACGACCGGCTACCTTTACACGGAAAACAAAAAACTACTGTTGGAATCTGGCGTTGTGTAAACATGAGTGACCTAAAAAGCACCTATAATTTCTACTGCCTGCGTTGTAACCGGGATTAAGCGGAACTAGTGAGGCACAAAGTGTTGGTGATGGTTACAGTGCTCATACGTGCTGTATTTCCGCGTTCCAGCACAGTTTAACGTCGCTTCTCAACAGAACATCCAGAGGGGCTTCTTATGACCCTCCTACCGTAATTGCATGTAATTCATGTGCTTGCAAAACGTAATACACCCGGATGAACAACCACGACATATGAATCCAAGCACTAAGTGGTTTATATTCAGTTTGCATATCAATAATGTAATTCTCGGTGTGTGGTGCTGCCTCGTACGCTACAAATAGCACTATCGATTACAAGTTACTCCATGACGCTAACTACATCCACCCTCAAACCGCTAGGTAGCGGCTGTAATCAGTGTTATTTACGTGATCATGTAATCATTAGTTTTCATAAAAAACCATCGTGGGCGACTATGCGACTAACTCTTGTAAGATAAACAACTTGGGTATATCGTAGTAACCTGTGATAAATGGTCATCGATTTGTTACATTTTGATACTGATAAAATTTTATTTCAAAATATCACTGGGAAGCTTACGAAAATTTTGCAAAAAAAACCTCAAAGGACATATCAGCAACGTATTATGATTCAAAGATAAATTTGAGTTTATAAATATTTCTTGTCCCTCCTAGTTTTAGCAGTCAAGCGTTCTCAGGACTGGTTGGTCTAAGCAGTTTTAACCGGAAATTATGTCCTAGGAAATGAAACACAAATTGCTTATCGCTTAATGCCAGTGCGATCGAACTAGTCCTATTTCTTAGTGGTCACACGTGAGTCAATTAGTACTGCGTGCTCAATTTGCGACCATCCATTAAATGCGGATATCTTACTCCATCATCTCTTAAGCAGCAAATGCGAAAACAACGCAGGAAGCAGCAAGCAACAAACCAACCCCCTTCAAGTTCGCTACTATTGCTCGACCGGCTTGCAGGTAATCAAACCGTGTATGCTAAATAAGTTGCCTCTTGGAGAAAAGTGATTTGACCTACTACTGTCTAGAAAAATGTGTGACTAAATGCGTGTTAAGTGCATTGCCTGTTATTGATAACACCGATGAAAAGCAATTTCGCGGACACAAAATATGCAGTCTTAGGAAAATAAAATGCAGTATACGTCTTGGAAAAGGATTTGTTTAGCTTTTTTGTTGAAAAATATTACCCATTATTTTTTCAGATCAAATGCCTTCTAACTGTTGAAGTGAATGGAGAGGACAATGATGAGGTTGTGCATTAATAAGCGACTTTGACGGAACTGATTGGAGGTAAAATTATTAACTTTGATACCCATCCCAAAAGAACTATTGCCAATCGATTTTCAGTCCAATGAACCTTGTACACGGAAACTAACATAAAACGCAATGAAATAATGCAATGAGGTTTGTTCTATGAGCCGCTGATGTTAAAGTTTCACTTAATCTTTAATGAATATTCTAAACTGAATGTGTTCAACTTCTAGGACAGTTTGAATTGTCCACCTATTTCCATTTCGCTAAGATGCTGGTGCGAAGGTCTTCACAGAGGAATGTACGAAACATGATTTTTAAATACAGGGTGGAAAGGGGTTTATCAAAATCTACAAATGAACAAGGTATTAGGGAGAACGGGCAATTGCGTGTAATTACGCTCGACCCATAAATAGTGTGCTTGGATGCCTCCTTTTAATATTCGTTCATTCTCATCACCTATAAGTTTTGCAATAGCAAAATCAAACAGCAGTTATTTATTTGGCTAAGGATTTTTCCACAGAATTTTGAGTTTTACCAAAGCAAAAATACAGTGTTTACTGGCAGCTAAACGGACAATTATATCTCAAATACGTTTTGCCCTGGTAGTTGAACGGATAGGAGTAAGCGGCACCGTTTTTTTGGTCTACACTTTTATCCTTCATATCATTTTGTGGTCCAATCCTACTAGCCTAATTCCCTTGCCTTAACAACAAAGATATTCCTTATTTTTGCATAAGCAGTTCCATATAACGCGCCCTCTATAGCAGACGCATCCTTCAAGGCGACATTGTGCCCCTTACTAACCAATTTTTCTAAAAATGTGTTAAATAAGCAGTACACATTTTCAGGCGTTACGACGCACAACGTCCGCGCAAAACGAACGATAAATTCGTTTGGTATAACCAAAGGTTTGTCTTGGATTTATGAGTAGATCGGATAGCCACCAAATCTGTACTCAAATCACCGAATCCTTAACTTGAGTTGACAGGTTATTTAGTCGGGAAAATGACATGAATTCATCAGATAAGGGCATCATCTCTCTCTTGATTTGTTTTCAAAACTTCGGAGAATCTAATCAACGTTTCCTTTGTTTGAACGATGCCGGGTTTTCGCTTGAATAGGCGTAAGTGTACCACTTTAAACTGGAGGTTGTTGCCACAGACTTCACACTCAGAGTAATATCCCTTTCAGTTAAATTCGGTCAAACTGACGTGACGCTATGGACAAAATGTCACGATTTAATTGATTCTGGAGAACTTCCATTATATCTGAGCTTATCTAAGCCACCAAATTAAATTTCGTTTCAGTAGAAATAACGATCACTGCAAATAACGCTCTTTCTTCTCACAGGAAATTAAAATAATCACTATTTACGAACCAATTAGATGAAGTGGCTTATTTTCTTTCGATTCGATTGCGGGTCATTTGTTCTCCAAAACTTCTGTTTAGATGTTAGCTGCTTTGGTGCGTTTACTGATTCTAATTTGATAATGGTTGACGATACTAGACAGCGACGTTTATGATCTAGTATTGCGCGAAATAAGTATTCCGTTCATGGCAAGGTGCTGATGGTTCACTCAATATTTATTTTTCTTTAGTATACGAATTTAATTAGTGCATATAACCGAATTATCCTCCGACTTTTCAGTATCGAATCCTACTGGGTTGCGGGTTTCCGAGTGGACTTTTTGATGAAATCAGATCAGAAATTACACTCAGTTTAAGACTATGTCTATCTTTAACTGTTAAAGATAAACGTAACAATATTTGCGTGGTTGAAATGAAAATATTGAGCGTTACTCCATTCTAGTTATAACAGAGCATTCCCTACGGGAGGAGCAAACGCTTTTGCATATTATGTTCTTTCGTGTTTTTCACCCGAGAGCTAGTTCTGTTCCTTCCGTGTTCGCATGTTTTGTTGCCTGCAATTTCCTGACCTTCTGTAGAAATGCTTTTATTCATTGTTCGTTTGTCATCATTGGTAATCCGCCAACATCTGTCAAACGCTAATAGCTAAAATTCTCCTTACTTTTAAATGAACACGATGAAAACCAATACAAATAGCTCTTTGCTGTTTCAACAGTATTTAAGCAAATCGATATAACAGTGTCCAAAATCCAAGCTAGGTCGTATAATCCCATGAATATTGGCAAGTAATCAAAATTCAGATGGTTGCATAATAAGAATGCCAGAGTAAACAGCTTTTCCGACAATAATGTACTAACATGGTTTTGGAGCTTAATTTTAACTGAAGTAAATTATTAAAGTATAATTGAGAATGCCAAGGGCTTTTGGAAAATCTGGTCAAGTATTTTTAGTACCGAAACGTTAAAATATGCGGCTAGATGTCCGCCACGATTTTTTCCTGAAACTTTTGCCTTCTTGGTTACCGTAAAAATGTTTTTACTCCTTTATTTTTTGCAGTATTTTATTAAATTTAAAACTTGATAACGGCCCACGCTAAGAACGTCAGAAAAATTCATACATTTCCGCATGAATCCAGCCACTCATCTTGAAGTGATCGTCCGAAACATGGAGGCGCTATTTAAACACTCGTCTTGGACATCTGGGTTTATACTGTGTGGATCAGACTAATCATCACGTGGCTTTGGTGCTCAGTATCTACACACTCTACTTCAAACAGGTGATGTTGGAATTTTCCGTTGTCTTATTATTCAACATCAAGATTTAACGTCATTAAGCTCAGCAAGTTGCCCTACGGTTAACATATTTTGCGCTTTTCTGCTATTTCACGAAGGGTATGGCTGAACCACGTAAGCGGCACGTTCCTTATGATCCAGAAATACTTTGTTCATGCTTCTGCTTCACCATGAGTCCTCTACGAAACGCTTAACAGAAGGTGGAACGAAATAATTCGTAGATTGTCAGGACCATTGAAGTACCGGTAGCCTTGAAGCCACGGACTCCCCAAGTCAACAAGCTCACAGGCCTAACTTAAATTGCCCTCTATTCATCCTTTGTTTATAAGCGTCCACCGGGTTGGTCAAATCGATGACGGAATAATTCACATGAAATCAGGTCTGGGAACAACGGGGTATGGTACGTAGTTTAATGGGCACGCGCTGTAAGTAACTGAACCATATGGAAAAAGTATCCTAATAAATGGTCCCGTAGAAACAGTTCACATTAATTATTCACGGCACATGCCAAAGTATTTATCATGTGCTCTTTACCCTCTACATCTGCGTTGGTTCATGTAGACACTACACTTCTCTGAGCGCTAGTTCGCAAAGAAGAAATGACCACCCTCGAGGTCCGAAGCGGCGGAGTCTGCAGGCTCGACAGTGCCCTGTGCGGCAGAGTTTATGTTGGCTAAACCAGAAGACAACTGAAGGGTTGAGTCAATGAAACAAAGCAAAGCATTCAGGCCAATTAGTGGAATCCCAGCCAGCTAGGTGCAGTGCAAGGGACACAGTTCTAGCACTCCTAACTGACAAAAAGCCAGTGGTTCAGCTTTGATCACAGGGAGTGCTGGAGCCACAAGGAAATGTTGTGCTGAGTCCGAAACAGCTAAGAAAAAGGTCCAGGAATGTCAGTACATTATCCATTGTTCTAAACTTTTACATCACATCAAGGCAAGTCAAGCTCGGCGCTTGGCATCTGACTCTACGCTGTAATCTCACGGCTACGATGCATGACACGTTCAAATCCTCAGGCAAAAAAACGATAGAATATGGTTTGATTTCCAAAAATAGCTCACGTTTAGCCCCCCGCTTATCAGCTTCCTGATGATATTCGCCTTGGATCCTCTTAATCGTAGCTGCAAAATGGTTGGTTTTGACGGTCGAAACGTTGTAGCTGTCCACAATAACCTTGCTTTGCAACTTCCAATGCTTTAAAATGAACGTTATAGTTGCAAATATCAAAATTCCAGTCTCAGGTTAAGTGGTTGCAGTCTCCCCCACAAATGCCTGTGAGATTCATTTTTCGAAAGAATGCTCGTCAGCTTCAACCGAAACACTTGCCTCATTTGTGACCAGGCGTACTCACCAACTGTTGAAGTTTTTTTGTAGGGCTCGAAATCTCCGTCAGTGGAAGGAAACGAGGAAGTAGGAATTTTGTTTGCATATTCTGTCTGTTCATCTTGAACTGGATGTTCCTAGTCGATACTGCTTCACCACTATGCTTTTATGCTAGTGTTGCATTTTTTGTAAGTAAACCAATGTATACAACGTAGACAGTAGTTTAACCACTGGTGTTGTGACGGCTCCTTCAACAAAATTTTTGCGCTTGTCTGGTAGACAGCGCAACCTGTATGCAATTCTGAAAACAAACAAGTAAACTTCACCATATATCTGATAAATTTTCATGAAATTGTGCCCTTCAAACAATTTTGTGTCCTGTCTTCTGGTTATGCTAACAGTTCCCTCGGAACACCACTTCAAGCTATCTTGTTTCACAATTGCTAGATAATCCACAAGTGACCGCGTACGACAAGCGTCCTCCTTCGCTAGTAATTGCTTGTAGTAAGGCCGTGGCTCTTTCTCTCGTTGCTTTCCAAGGCTTAATGAAAGTTCCTCCATGTAAGAATTTTACTCGCACTACCATCTAATCATTTCCGGAATAGTGTCATTTCTGCTTTGCAAATGTCAGTGGAAGATTCTTACACCCTCTCACCATACTGGGAAAAATCACGATTGTACGTTCTGCAAATCCAGCTTAAATAAGATAAAACTAGCGATTCTGTGCACTATCAGCAGATGGACATATCGATCACGATATCCCTACGTGTTTTTTATAAACCAGCAGTTTCTTTCAGGACACCTCAGTTAGAGTTTGTCGGTTTCCTCCCTCTTGTTTCTCCTCCAAAATCGTTGGAATGCAATTCTCTCCACCCGAACTACCATAAGAATGTTACATAAAAAGTGTTCCAGTACGGTCACCCCTCTTTTATGTACTCATCCAATGTGACCAAACATTCTTCTAGAAACATGACTTTTCGAAATCAAACAAACTTTGTCCTCCAGAGGTGAATCTCTTGGTTTATATTAAGCTCCTTACAATACAGTTACGTGAGAAATATCCGTATCCCCAATTTCGTGTCGTAGCAGTCTTTGGCTAACAGGAAAATGGAAAATTGCATCTAACTTTCAAGTGCACGGTTTCAAATTAACAGAAGGCGCACATTCAGAAAGAAGAAAAAACTACCGGTTTCCCGAAACTCATCGTCCCATACAAGTTTGTTCTTCAGGGGATTTCGGAACCTTGGGAGCAACTCACTTTCAATGTCTCTCAATTTTTCTTTCTTTCTTATTTTTCTTGTTTCGTACAAGACGACTGCTTATGGCGTAAAAAGGGATGGGCTCCTGTAATGTCCCTGACCCAAAATGATAACTTCCCAGATCTCTTTATTTTATCAGCAGACTGAGTAGCTCAGAATGAAGAATAACTAACGCGATGATTGAAACTTTCATCTGCAAAGTGGTTACACTTGTGGCCAATGAGATGACCACGTGATCTGAACATCGTGGTTGAAAGATCAATGGCTCTGTGTGCTGTATGGAAACGTGCTGATCACACTGCTGACATTCCGAACGACTGGGTCTTCAACTACCACTTAGGAGGTCTCGGATATGAATCCTGTTGGAGATTCGTAAGATGCGCACTGCTGATGATGTCCAATGAGCATGAAACAGCCGCACAGTTATTCCAGGCTATTCCGCATAAAGAGACTTCACTTAGGGGGACTAAATATCGATTAAATCTTCTGAAGTTCCTACTGCCAATGAATCGGTGTTCCACGGGCAGACCCATAGACAACGTGCGATCATCAGAGCACAGCACTGACTTGCGCTAGCAACAATCGGGCTTTTGGCTATCCACACACCTGGAGCAGCGTGCTGTACGGATTGATGTGCAGGTGTGCAGCGCGTGTTTGAACCACTGCGAACAAGAGAGAATATCAAGAGACGAGATACTCTTTGAGTTCTTGGTTTGATTACTGAGCAAATTTACGAAGACATTTTAGCTGCATGAACCAAAGCTTTGCGTTGTGATCAACACTGTGTCTGACCCTTTGGAAGAATTTTGTATCTCAAGGAATTTGGGTAATTTTCCCCAATGAAATGGAAGGGCCAAGTCTGCAACAAAGCACCTTTTTTCCTGCACTGAGTTACTGCAACAAAAGATACATGTTAATTGGTAGAATCAACAGCCACTTGAGATTCACCAAGCTAATACCAGTATAATCCAGGATGCTAATTTCTTTACTCGGGTCAAGTTGCTTACTCAGATGGGGTTGTGTGATATTTTACCGGCCTATCTGACAGAAGCCTCAATTAATGCTAGACTCTAAGGCAAATAATCTTTTTACTATTTGCTTAGTTGCGCGTATTTGGTCTTAAACAGCCGGGCTTATTGAGAAATATCAACAAGTTGCTCACTCCCGGTAGACCAAAATAAACCATCCTAATCGAGATAACCTCTGCTTCACAGCCAACAAAGCAGACCATTGTTAAAAGTTACAGTTTAAAGTGGTGTTAAAAATATTGCGTAATTCACACAGCAAAACTGGTTGAGTTCAACGTTGTCTTGAACAATTTCGATCATTTCAGGCCAAGTCGAAATGGATTATCTGACGACTCACTTTCAATGTTTTTCAGGTTGACAATTCAGTAGTTTCGGAATGTTATATTTTGACAGTGTCTTTTGACTGCATTCCATTATTCCGAATCAAACTAAAATATCCTATGATTCTCACAAATATAAGTTTGAGTGCCTCTGTAGGAAGGATGTTTCCATTAGGAACACTTTGATCATTGAGGAACATGATTCTTTCTGTTAGTCTGGCTTAACTCAAAGGCTCAGTGTTGGCATGGCGCAGCGTTGGCAGCATGTCGAATTGGACGGATACCCTGACACAAAATGGCAGTTGAGTATAGCCGCCTGTTCGTCCTTTTATATTTACTTCATGGTATTTCATTAGCTCGTCTTAATCCTTGGTGAGTAGCTAGTCTAAAACTTGGTTTTACTAGGAAACCAGGTGGACTATCCCAGAGCAAGTTACAACACCGCCAGCTGTTAAAGCCACATATGTTCTGGATACTTTTTACAACCTAGTTCGCAAAAAGTAGCTCATCATGCAGCAAATAGCTGAGGCTTGTTTCGAGGTTGTTTTTGAGTGGCCAGTTTGACCAATCTGATGAAGCCGCTGGAAATGTAATGTGTGCATTACGATCAAATGGAATCTGGGGGACACACTGTGATGCATCTTGAGATATGATGATAAACAGTTGATTGATCAACTCACACGGTGTGTCTAAGTCTTCAGTTCTGTTACACTCTGAGGATTTGATTTCGTATTTCTCATCGAGCACTCTTTTTGTCGAAATTTCCTTTCCTAGCTCTAGACAACGACAGTGCCTTCCCTCAGAGTGGGCATAAAAAGCGTGCATCTAGTACGATATTTCAGTTTACCGGCACAAATCTAACTGGCTAGTGACCTTTTCCAGAACAGTGACTGAGTTTGTATCATTCAAGTACATGGTGAGTAGCAGCCGAGCTGCTCTGTATGAGTCGAATGTTACGTCCTTAAGTTTCATAAAATAACGCAATTTTTCCATAGAATTCATCCTTTACAGTACTACTTGGCACCTACGTGGAGCGTGCACACGGCTACGGTTTGACTGGCTGACTATTCTCCGAAGCTGGTTGCCGCTGTTTTCAACCCCAGCTATGAATCGAATTCAGAAACATGCCTCCATTTTGGGACTTTGGAACTTAGTGCGATATCTGTATAGTACTACTATTCATTACTTACCATCACGGAAAATCTCATTCATGATTCAGTTTGTTGATATCCTTCAAGGTGAATTATTGTAAAGAATGCTACAAGAGAATGGTACAGGACCTTAGATCAGACTGGCATCTCTTTTCCCCCGTTCTAACACTGAATCATGAATGACAATATACTTTATAACGCGCTTTCGATATAACAAGCATCTCGTTGAAGAAGTGGTTCCCGCCTGGCAGCTATAAATAGGATCATTGTTCCATTGTACCAAAAACTTGTGTAACCCAAGGTTCGGGGGACGGAGAAGAGGGTGCGACTGGCTGAAACCTCGAAAACCGCTGACTGATACAGAAACACTCGGTAACATTGAGCTCGTCTTTTAAGTGCATTCGGATTTTCTTTGCTGAGCAAAAAGTACAGAACAATTTACTGGTTGAAGGCAAGTATTTGATGAATGATCTTCCTGCCAAACAACTGAGGTTACCATGGACCCAATTTCTGTCCAAAGCAATAGGTACGTCTTCCGCCTCGTCGCGTAATTTTTTCGGAGGGCAGTGTTCACGTCCATCAATGTATTGGTCGCAGAGGCATTTGGCGAGTAACTTTTAAGAAGGTCCAGTATGACGTAACGGGTAGTCTGCAAACAAGCCTGCATCTGCGTACATTTTTAGCATAAATATCGATTCGGTGTGATTTTCCGTCTGGACTGGGCAGGTAGATTTATTTTGTTCCTCTGGCCCAACTGTTCTGTTAAACCGAGTTAAACGGTTTGGTACCTACAAAGCTAAACAAAAGCATCCCATTTTTATCAGAACGAAATAAAATTACTTATTCAAATATTCCCTGTATATTTTTTAGAAGTTCATATTTTTCCAGTAAGTAACTCTTTCGACCGATTTGCTTCTGCAGACTTTTTTGTCCTGAACTTTGAGTCTAACCAGTCAATAACAGAAGTTGTGCGCAAGGATATTGGAATCATTATATCTTCGGGCAATCTCTTAGATAATTCAGTAGGCATATTATTAAGCCCATTTGTTCATTGGATTCGGACCTAGTTAAATTGACTTTTCGTGATTACTGAACCCCAAGAGCTTCGATTGCCGTCGAAAAACATGCGATTAAATGATAAGAAAAAGGTGTGATTTAGAAGTAAGTGTAACTTCTTAATACATCACTAAAACATGCAAATTAGCCAGCTTGTGCAATTTATGAGACGCTGGAGGATGCGCGACATAAAATATATAATCATACTCAGTGAGGAAGTCATAGTTCTCAGCCCTCAGAAACTTCCAGCAGAACAATTTTTTTCTCCCTAAAATGTTCATATATATATTTTGGTGGCTCCAGTGAACTGACGTGCCCGAAAGAATAGTAGGGCTTTGAGATTACCATGCTGGGTGTATGAATTTAGTTGAAACGTTTGAGAATTCCCTAGTAAACACGAGGAACCGAAACGAAATAATTCAAACTTCAAGTAAAGAAACCGTTTTGGTCCTATTAAAATTCTCCTTATGCCACTACGTAAAATGCAGTATGCCTGGTAAAATCACCGGCTATTGTGTAACAACATGACCACTAACAACTGCCTTGATCACAGCTCGCAGCTACATGCGATTGTGAATGTCCAAATTCCTCTGAGAACGTCGTTTTATGTAGAACATTGTGTCTCGTTTACAAGAGGTGAACAGAGGTGCTGATTCTTTTGCAAATTACACAAGCTGCGATGTGAATACATACCGAAGTTTCCAAATTTTGCCGAATAATTTAATTTAGTTAGGCCTCCGGAACGCTTTTGTGCTACCTAGAATTGAATAAGTTACCAGCCAATCAGGAGTTCGCGAGTATTTTGTATGGCTTGGAAGCAGCTTTTAAATAACCATTTTAAACGAATCCAAATTCAAAGCATGTAAAGCAATGCTAGCGTTGCACTGTACATAAATTGAGATTAATGAATGAAAAGAATCGCGCGCTTAGTTGTAAACGTTTTAACCAAATACATAACCGGCATTTGTGGTAATGGTGTATTCAGTTTTTATACGCGAGGTGATTACCTGCAAAATACACATAAAAATGGTATTAAAAAGATAATTCAAGCCAAATCTAACTGAATGGCATTATAGTTCGACGGACTGGGTTTTACATTTGGATGGTCTGGACAAATAGGCGTTGCTCTTATTTTGAAACAAAACTTCGGCAATGTGATTTACTAGCTGACTGTATGGGGAGGTCTCAGAATTGCGACTGATATGTCGTTCATTGATCGAAACCAACCTGTACCGAACAGCTGAGGAGCGCTGCTCAATTTTTATACTCTTATTGGGAATCATCAATGGTAAGGGTCACACGAAATCCGAATCCGTAACATCACCGCCGAAGAGTTCGGCTGCTCACCTACTAGGTTTACCCATAGGATGAAATCCCCACTGTAATTTCCCTGTTTTTTTGAACTTGATGTTGCGGTTGCTCACTTTTCCCAAAGATTTTTCCTTATTTAAAATTCTTTCATTAAAATTCACATCTAATGCGAACTTACAGAAGTGAGCGCTAGCGGCAATAAGCACAAGTTTAAATATAATTGCTTCTCCACCAATGCGTCTTTTGGGCTTCTACATATCTCACTCGAACTTTCGCACTTGTATGCACACATATGTTACCAACCCGGTCTCTGTCAACCAAAACCAACTTTGTTGACCTTCAGACTTAAGCTTGCAGCCATCCTTTATTTTGCTGTATCAGCTCACACTTACCGAAGAATATTGACAAGGTCGAAAAAACTTCACCAGACTGCCATTAGGAAATTAAATGTAGGGCTTTGTCCTACTCCATTCATATCTAAACTCGATTTTCAAACGAACCTGAGTCGACAGTGCTGTTACTATGATAGTTTCATCTGTCATATAGGATCAGCTCGTTCGTGAATGGGATAGACATCAGCCTACTAAATCACACATGAAATTTTTCAGGAAAAGAAGAGTCTTGGGATCGCGGTTTTCTACTCAGTTAATTGAGTCACTAGCAAAATACAGCAAATAAGCGCACAGCAACGGGAAACCAAAATATTACCACCCGGCAATGCAGAGCTCTGGATTTGATTTTAGAAAGGTGAATACAAAAGAGACAATTGGCAGGATCGCTTATTGATCCCAAAACAACTGAGTTGAGATGACCAATGGGATGAAAATATGAACAATTTGTTGCTTCCACTTGTGATGTAAACTGGATGAACAGATAGACAACACGGGTCAGTGGTGTAAGGAAGAATACAACTGCCGATAAGCATGACTCAATGTCACAAGTTTGAATGCAACTGCAAGTTCCACATTCGCGTCACTCTTGTTTGAAAGGTCCTTTTGTCTCGGTGCAGTTATTCCTTGAGGTCCACACCAAAGGACTTGGTGAAATCACAGAAATATATGCATTAGTACAGGCCACCAATCCTAAGACCACCCACAAGTAATAATACATTTGTAAGTAGAGAAACCAAGTCACCATCAACAACAAAACTACACCATAAACAGCAAAGTTCGTTAAGGCCCTAGTCCTTCTATGGAAACGATGAATCGGAAGGTGTCCTGCAAACTTTGCTCATATCGGCGTTGTCATACAAGTCCAATATTGTCAGCCAGCCATTGTGTGGTTTTGTCATATAGTGGATCGATCATAGCACAGAATTAATCCCAATGGACATTATGATTTCTGAATTTTGGAGATGGTTGGCTCTCGTGTAAGCCACAAATGCTCGGTGAAATGTCGTTTCTTCGGATTTATTGAAGCAGAGCATTGAAAACTTCAACCGCTGTGAAGCGTGATGTGAACATCCGAATTCGTAGAGACATTCCGGTCATAGTGCATGTCAGAAAGTCTGCTGATAGCACGAGGTCTAGGTGGTTATTGGTTTGAATATGAATGCAGTGTTACACACCTCCAGTTCGATCTTGCTTGTTATTCGGGCGCCTATGATTGCTGTTCACGTGTACAAGTAGATAAGGACTGTGCAGTTTTCCACATCTCAGACGAGTTCACCTAAGCGGAAACCTGTGAGATTTCCAATGTTTCAGTTAAATTATCTAGCTGGCGGATAGGCGGTAAGTTGGTCCGACAAGGTACGCCGATTCCCCTGAATTCGGAAACTTGTCTTTGTTTGATAGGAAAGACAGCACACATTAAATAAGTTGCATGAACTGAATTGTGGCCTACCGCTGTGTCAGCTAACAGCAACCTGAATGATTGATGGGGTTTTGAAACTGAGAAGAATATGAAAGTCATATTTGTGGGAAATCCAAGTTCACAACCTGGAATATGTGGAACACGGTCGGTTGCTGGTAAATTTCGTGGCAGTTTCATCATTCTTTAATGAACTTTTCTTCTGCACAGAATCACCCAAATGAAATATAGAGGAAAGCGGATTTAGATAGAAATGCGCTGAATAAGACTTCTTAAGATGAGCTTTTTTAAAACGCAGTGGGACGCTGCGCATTCATTTTTACAAAATTTGTCAGTACGTGTCCATGTACGAGAGAAGCTGCTTATGTGACAGACCTGCTGATGTCAGGCTCTTTCACGTTTTTGTAGCTGGGAGAGCGTAAAGCTGCAGCGCAGGAACAACGCACATACACAAATAGAGCCGATACACCGCTAAATAATGACTACTGAATAGTTCAAACGAAATACGAGACAAAAGTTTTGTTTCCATACAGTGGATTGTGACTGTAAATTTCATGGTCCACTCAAGATCACGCATGCATTCACAAGCCCGTGGCGCACGCTGCGGAACCGGGGAATATAGTTCCTTTACGCGCAACCGTGTTCACCAGTTCTCTGGGATCTCAATTAATTTTGTCTTCAGACGTCCGAACCCAATTTCATGGTTATCCACATCAACCAGACAAAGCACATACTCATATGCAAACCCAGATGCTGCAAATGGTGACGCGAGAATGCTAAAGAGAAGGATGGATGAATGTGAGTTTATTTGGTCCGCGTTGCATATAAGCAATTTGGCAGGCAATCCAACAAAAAATATTGTTGTGGATGCATTTTTATGCCCAATCTCAGGTTACTGGATGTAAATTCGGCTTTTTCTAGCACTTCGGAGTCCATCAACACTAGTCAGTTATTAGATCTGCCACATTCAAAGGCAGTAGCCGTTCAAATGGCGACCACAAGACGACAAAATTGTGTTACGCATTAAGCACTCTACAAATACCCCGTTGTGTTCGTTAAGCACGAAAATATTCCGAGTGAGGCACTCTGTTAGTGCTGCACCGGCACAGTTGAGGTAAAATTAGGCTTCAAAACAGCCTGAAATTCCTCATTATGCGGAATCATATTAACTCGGTTGACAAACTGATGAAGATTCATTGTAATGAGGATTTACTGAGTCTTAGTGTGACGTTCCAGGATACCAGAATAGACTTGGGTATAGTAATCAATGAGTTTTGTGGCAATACATCCTGCATAAAAACGCCTTAAATATAAAGATGTTTTTTGTCTTCTCGGGGGAGGTATATAGGAGTTACAATACCTACGATAATTGATATATATGTGTATGTCAGAAGTCAGTCGGTAGCTAGATTTTGCGATATCATCAAGCAAGAAACATGAAATTGATGGTACTGCAATCGGCCAGACGCGATAAATCTCGTCCTGCAAGATAGCTTGGTCTTTTAAGGTGCACGAGCTTTCATATTTCGCCTTGATGTGAACAATCCGTGGTAGCCGCATCAAATTTCAAGATAATGCACCTATGGAAATACCGTGTTCTCAACTTATGGCGGCTCTTCCCTAATAAGGGAATTTTCCGAAGCTTTGTGGGCCCTACGAAAGACTCAGTGTGAAATCCCAGTGTTATGAGCATTACAGCAAGCAGTTATTGTTCATTCAAAAAATGTTTCTTATCTACTACACACGTATGCGAGGAGCCGTTTTCTGGTCTGTGGTCTTGCTTGCTGCCCCCAGAAATCACATTTGTGCGGTGGACAGGCAGACCGTGCAAAATCTAATGCATGGGATAAACTCCACCGGCAACCCCAAGTCATCAGCGAAGGGTTTTTTGACTGTTTTATTATTCAACGCACCGTTGAAAAACCGTTCACTCAGAAGCAGTGAATCTTTATTCATGCTATCGTGCAACATGATTGTTGCAAACTGGTCGAAATAAGCAACTGCCGCGTAGAATGCCAAACTCCATTATGTTTACAGCAGATTTTATGCTCCGGCCATAATGTTTTTAAATCTTCGTTAACGTATCAGTCCAACCGTTTGGAGAGCCCAATTATTAATGGGCCTTCTGCGAAGTTTTGGAAATTTTATATGAGTAGCGTGGTTTGGGCGCACTGCAGTGCTGACCGCATCAGTGAGCAGTTATCAAACTCTCAATGCCATTAAAGAGACAACCACAATCTTTAAATGGTCTTTTCTGTAGCTGTTTTCTACGAACAGTTATCTATGCCCGATATACAGATATATGAATAAAGAAGCAGCCGCATGGATCTGCGCGAAAATAAGAGCACCAATTTCATGTCTTGTTCATTAACTGTCTCCTTGGATTCGAGAAACACACATATGGCCCTAGTGTCTAGTTATCTACTTTCACTGTGGACACATCAACAACACAGTAAAATGAACGCCAACTTCTGTGTCAGTATTGACTCAATAATGCGAGTTCAGTCCTGCGCAAAATTTGTTCATGCCACTTCAAACCAGTAAGGTCTTATTGACCCAGGGAAATAGGAATTTCGAATGTGGAACAGAATAAATTGGAACAGTCAAACGCTGATCATTACTGCATTACAAATTATGCTCCAAATACATTTTAACAAAGTGACTCTATTTCTGGTCGCTGTACTAATGCAAAAGGTTGTCATTATTTTATATTATTCCTAAACATTCTCAAAGCAAATGTGCCCTGATGGCTACAAAAATAGACTCATTTTTCATCACGCGGGTATCTGGGGTACTTCACTGAGAATACTCAATCGGTAAAAATGTATGCTATCCCTCTAGGGAAAATCCACTCTAGGGTGATTTCGCTGATGATGAAGGGTGATCGTCTGAGGGGGAGAACTACCGTGACCATAGTATTTTTGCGTAATCATAAGTGCACCGTAGCGGACGTGCTACACTGCGACGTATTATGCTTGAGTTGGGAATCAGTGATTGCCCGATATACATGTTTATTTCACCAAAGCAAACGAAGGGAAAATTCATTTGAAGAAAATGACCTTTCTGTAAACAATTTTATTATGGTCACCATGACAGGGGATCCGTTAAATTAGTAGAATTGTGTAGTAACTGCAAGCAGCGCAGGTGGCATGAATAGCCAGATTTGTTCTCCAGTTTCTTTGGTATCACAAATTAGTAGACGCTCATTTGCAAACAAATTTGGTTTTTCGAGAGACTCACCTAGAACCCAGCTGAATTGCCCGTTTGTGATGTTTCCAGGCAACTGAATGTGCTGCACCAGGCCGCCTCATGTTCCAGTTGCTACGATATTCGAGATATCGCGATACATGTATATTCGTAATGCACTACTCATAAGGTTCCTGAAATGAGTGTATTTGGCTAATTTCGTGCAACTTGGTTTCAAGTAGAACATAAGATTGACGGAAACTCGGGGACTTCGCCTACCTGATGAGCCCCAAAAAGGGCAAAACCGGTCGTGGGCTGTCGAGGAATTTTCAGCAACCTTATGAGTAGTGCAATACGAATATTTAGTAGACGCTGTTTTTCAGGATATACGTACCTTTGTAGTAGCCAAGATGTTTACGGTAACTGCCATCTTTCGGTGAATCCGTCTTTACCTTAGCATGACGGCAGTTGTGAAATAACTACGAAACTTATAAAGATTGAAGGGCCGTGGCATATACACACAAGTAAAGCCAGAATTATGCACCGTGCTTCCTTTCCGTGATGATGATGATGGCGAATGGACCTGGATTCAGCGCGTAGCGTTTTTATAGCAACCCCAATCGCCAGTGAGATCAGATGTATATAGTAAAAGATTGTTATGCTAGATTGGTTGCTTTGTCCAACTATTTTGTTAACTATGAAACTAAGCCACAATTTCGTACAACTTTGGATATGGGCCCATGCCGATGGTGGATGCCTTAAATGGTAGAATTTTTGACGTGTTTTCAAAGAGCCTCATCTCAGCACTCACCAGTTTACACACAATGCCTTTGTTTATCGAAAGAAAATATGTAGTCAGCACAAAGTCATCACCATCCAAGTGTAAATCAGCGTTCTCTGGCTTGAGAAATTGCACAGAAAACGTGCCCATTAAAGTAAGCGACTCACTGCAGTTGACGCTAAAAATTATTAGAAAAGATTTTCAAATTGCAAAACAAGTTTAACTTAAAAAGCAGAATTTCCTGAGTTTTGAGTTTACTGCAAACACGAAAAATCTCTTCCGGTAAGTACGCAAAAGTACACAAACACAAAAGTGTCAACACACAGTATGCAAATTTAATCTATTTATTTCCCGCCGATTTCGTTAAAATTTTCAAAAGCCGTAAAATAAAGATGCTGAATTTATGTCCCAAACTGGCACAGCGTCAATCACTAGAACGAAATGCACGAGAACGGGGGAATGAACGTCACCGCTAATCCGGCATCCTAAGCAAAGCCCACTGAACTATCAGAAGAGCATCCGTAACCTCATTATTTTGAAGCCGCTTTAAAAAATCAAACAAATTTTGTTAATTACTTTGGTTGGCCTAGAATGTAGCTCAGTGTCCTGGTTATTAAGCAGAGCCCTATGAAGAAATCATTTTTTAAAAACTAAATCGAAAGTAGGATGTCACAACTTTTTACTTCACAAAGTAGGTGAGTCTTCAAAGGCAGAAACCTGTCACGAGGAAGAGTTAGGTGGTGCTTTTGCTGTGCGTTTACTGGCTATATAGTATAGTACATAGTATAGTACTTAATATGCAGTATCATTGAAATGAACAGTAAAATACAGCGGTTAAAATTCTTCTGCTGATAAATATCTATGAATCGAATGTGTCTATAAACATTAGTGCGGTACACTAGTTACAATGAACGTGTAATGTAATCCGCGGACATCCTACTACCGGTTTCGCCCTACTTGGGTTTTGTCGGGTTCAAGCCGCAGTTTAGATGAACACATACTCTTGGGCTGATGTGCGAAGTTAACTTTACGGAAGTAGGGCCCCTTTGGTGTCTTTCAGTGATATCACACAGAACATCAATATGCTATAAGGGCTTCACTAATCCACCAGTACCGGTAATTTCTCCAATTGTGTGTGATCTCGATGTCAATTTGTGATCATACTTCCTGAGTGTGGCAAAAGGCGAGAAAGCCCTATTAAATGAGCCGATCATCTGTCACTAAAAGGGTTGAAAAAGCCATTGGGAACATCAATGCACAACTGCACAAGTAAAACAAATGCCAGTTGGAGCCCTCGGTAAATGGAAATTGTTAGTATGTTTTTCTTCAGCTTGACAGGTACAAAATGAAAGAGGTTTCCAAATTCCTGATAAAGAAGCAAATGCGACTGAGATTATTTTAAGCACACTGTTTGCATTTAATATGCTAAGGTACCTTAAAATGCTTGATCTAAGCAGAACATGTCCGATTTGGATGCAACTAATGTGTTTTATGTTTAAATTAGGATGAAAATCTCACTTCCTCTTCTTTGCAACCTGTTGCTTTTACATGTATATCCACGCATCGGAATTCCTTCTCAGGAGGATTCCACTTGCGCGAAGTTCCGGAATTAACTACACACTTCAAATGAACCAAATAAAACTAAGCTGGTGATGTTTCTTCTTTTGGGGCAAGTCCAGAAACGACAATTTCTCATCAAGCCGAAAATTTGTTGTCTCCAGGACACGATAAACCGTCCGGTATACTTGTTGAGGCCATGAAAACCATCGATTTCCCGGCACTCTACATGTTTGTTACAAAGAGAACCGTGTTGAATTTTACTTTTCAGTTGCTCCAGTCGTTGATATGAGATAACCCGAAGATTTAACTCTGATCGTAATGGGCTTTCAGTCGAACTCCTTAGTGATAGCGACAGGCCGCACAAGGAGTTTGTATGGAAGCCATACACATTAGACCATCATTTGATGCATAGATAATGCCTCATTCGTTCCATTTAACACCACTGGCATGGCAGCGCTACATGCGAGCTGCCAGTTTAACACTAGGTTAAGTGCATTCTTGGAAAATCTACCTATTTGCCTGGTTGTAATGCAATCCCCCAGTATGAATATTAGGCCGCCCTGGGCCTATGAATCTCACACTGCAGTGGATCTAGACTCTAATAAACCTGACGTTTTTTATCATTTCGGATAAGAAAAAGTGCATTTATCCGCTATAACAATACTGAAATAGCAACATCTGTCTATACTTCGTGGAATATAAGGGCTTTCACAAGAATTGTACATGGCTGCCGGCCAGTGAAAATATCCTAGGTGGTACAAATGTGATTTAACTTCAGACTTCAAACCGTTATAATACAGTACACTAACAAGACTTCAAGGGTAGTAAAGGTATTTATAACAACGCGATTTCTATGTTCGCCTGAATGTGTACACCGCAAACTTAGCTTTGAAGAAGTGTGCGAACCAAACTGCCGACCTGACACCAACTGTTGTTAACACCGTCAATAATTTTTTTTTCTCTAGATATTGCCTTAAGTTGTCGAATCGCTCCCCACCTGTTTTGCGTTCTTTACGGTTGATGGTTGATGGTCCAGATAATCCTCTTTGGATTTCCACCCTTATTTGATCGAATTTTCCCGAAAATCTCGCATTGATTTACAGCTCGGAGAAGTAAAATATGATTCATTCTAGCTTAGAAAGAAAATTCTGTAAGTCGAACCCTGAACTGTTTGTACTGCATGGCATTCACAACATGCACGGCCACAGATATTGCAATCTAAATCGAACTTCAGTACTTCGGAAGCAGTTTCATAAAATCACTGAGGCAGTCACGTTGCAAAGTGAAAAACGGAGGTCCGTGCACCAGCACATGTTTGAATCGTTGGCACGATTCTGAAAACATATGTCCTGATAATCAAAACATTTATATGTTCAACCTATGCCGAAAGAGTTAGAAGCACCGTTCAGGTGTTTCATCCCTTTTGGAATTTACCAGGAGTGCGTAGCTTAGGGATTTCCAAACCTAAGTTCAACCAAACCTTAGGTAAAAACTTGGCCGTTCGGCCACGAGCCGCTGGTAGGCAGTGTGATTAGCTTGTACATATTCACCGAACCAGATACAACTACATAGATCCGGCACGGCTTACTATGCATAAGGTTCTTTCAAACTCTCCAACAGCCCACCAACGATTTTGTATTTTTTGAATCTAATCAAGTAAACGTAGTCCTCAAGCTTCAAGCAGTATAATCGCTGTAAAACAGGTATTTGTCAGATTTTTAGACATGACTGAAAGAGTACGTTATTGCACACCTTTTTGAAGGCAGAAAACAAAGTGACAGATTAGTATATAAAGATGAATGTTCACGCTGAAAGAAAGTCCACTGTGCGCGTTTTGGTTAGGTTGCTCTGTCAGTCTGACATTTGATATTTGTGATCCGATCTACTTACAATACTACAAACCCAAGAAAACTATGAATCGTAAAAGCCCCATTATGTTTAACAGGAGGTATCGTTAGAACAGAAGTGTTTAAACCCAACAGCGGAGCACCTAGCACAATATTTTCGCCATTTCCCAACAGATAGAAGAAACGTTTGGAAATGAAATGCCGCCTCATTTAACGTTGTAAAGTTACACTGGGTCATATTCCATTGAAAACATCTTATTTTATTGCTCATGCCTGTATCAAATCAGTGTATGGTTTCTGTCATTCAATGACTACTTGGGAATGTTTTATTTTCGCTAGCCGGAATATTTCTATCAGTTCAAAATATGTGGAATCGTTACATCTCTCCAGTTTGTACTGTAAGTTTAATCTTAATCTTCCACTAAATAATCCAATTATGAACCAAATACCTCACAACTATTATTTAAAAAGCAAGGCCTATTGCATCGCTTTTCAATTTATGTTCAATCACGTTAATGGAAAATGGATGGTAATAGCTTTCGTCATTTATTAACCTCCCTATAAAACCGCGTTCTACTGGTGACTTCTGATTCGCTTTCGGTACATTTTCAAAGAAAAAATTACAATAAAAATCAGGCAATAGGCATTCGCTCTGGAGCATCGTGCTTTGTAAAGGGAATGTATGGATGGATGAGGAGAAAACTCCGTTGCAGCCTCTCATTTCCGTATTGGACCTGTATCCCTCTATGCAAGAAGTAACCTTCTTTAGTTGCTGCGTCTCTATTGAAGTTCAGCCTCCCAAATGTACGTTGATTTTTCTATGCGCTAGTAAGGCTGATTTTTGGGGAAAGCAGTGTGTATACCTTTTTGTTGATAAAGGTTCTCTAGCAGTTACACAACCAACAGCAGCTTTGGGGAAATGTTCAGGTCCTCTTTAGTTATACGGATGCCCTCTTTCTGACGCTTCTGGTATGATTCCTTTTAAGTGTTTGATGAAGATCCAGGACAATAAACAGAGCTTTAGGTCTCCTGGCTGCCTGGAGAAAAACATCAGTGGTCGAAAATTGGTTTAGAATTAGGCAGCATGAGTACTCATTTGGTTCTCTAACCTGATTCCAAAAAGTATTCACAACACTTCGAAGGGGCTTTTAGGACAATTAGCGTAGCTTCAAAGCCACAGGTCATTTTTGTCTAATTATCCGGCTTTTAAAAATCGCCTCAAGAAAATATTAGTAAATGTAGGGTTCAACCATATAGTATGTTTTATAAATTACCCACTCCTGGACTGCTCAAGAAGCTAAAATTGTGTCTCAACTGGGATTCGGCATTTGTTCGATGTTGTTGATGATGATGAGGTTTGGTTTTGGTTGAGAAAGCTTGAAGGCTAGGTAGAACGAAAATGACAAGTGAGGACTCAAAAGACAACATGCTTACTATGTGACTTTGTCAAATTTCACTCAACGCTGCCGTGTTGTTCACGACGTCGGTTCATAGAACTTATAGTGTTTCACTTGGAGAATATAGGTATTATTGGTGCTAAATTAAAAGCATTGAAAAATAGATTAAGAAAATTAATTTAGTATTTCCGCTTCTCTCCTCATGGACAACGCATTTCACCGTTTGTGGGTCACGTTTTGCGCAATTTACAGAGTTGCTTCAGAAATTTCAAACCCTAATTGAGCAAGAGTCGCCATAATATGCATAGAAATTTTAAGTGTAAATTAGGGCCATCTAAGTCAGCAGATCTGTTTTAAAAGCAGGTTATGTAGGATGTTTTATCTGATATCAATAAAAGGTAAGTGTATGCTACTCAGTGTTTTGTACATCGAATATTCTGCTATCACCTCGATGAGGGAGTCGTACACCATTATTTTTTCCAGGCATTTTAATACAGTTTTATCTTTTTATTTTACAGTGATGATGATCGATTGATTATGATCACAAATTCTGCTGTGTTTCTTCGACTTGTTCCACGACTTGTTTCTTGCGAACTGCCAATTTCCCATCTCATCACAAAAACAATCCGAAGCTGCGTGACAAACCATGCGAAAATAACAACAATAACAAAAGCATGTAAAAGTTCATCCGTTTCAGGATTTTCCAGAACGATATCCCATCTTCCGCTGTCAGTGTCCAACGGAGAACACGCATTCCAAAATAATATTTTACTTGTTGGAAATGTCGAACCTTTCAAGAACGATTTACAAACTTTTCATATCTCCCTGCGCCGCAAAATTAGACCTGACTCCACTGTTCCATACGCTCGTCCACCCATCGTCACTGACGGTGTCGTTGTTTTAGCAGCTGTTATCTTTCTTAGCTTCATTTGTGCCCACGTGATTTTTCTGGCAAGTCAGTGTCGACTAGTGGGTGGGAGATGGAACTGTCCGAAATAATTTTCTTCCCTTTTCGGTGCGATTATGTTACCAAACTTTCAAGTGTATGTGAATGGCCAAGAAGTAGGGCAAAGTGTTTGATCATTGTCACTTCAAGACGAACAGTTGCGTTTGTGGTAAAACCACACTTGAAATCTCTCAGTCGCAAGAATGAAAAGTCGGGGCAGTACAGACAAATCTACTGAACCAGCCAGTAATCGATCAGAAAGAAATTATCACAGATCTATTTAGTGTGCTGTGCACTCATGGCAGGTGACCCGATCTCAATATTATCATTGCTTGTCGCTGAAGTTTACTGAGGAGTCTGGTCTTATTTTCAGTTTCCCCACCAACCTTGTTTATTATGGAAATTGTGTTGTACTTGTGTGAAATTTCTCTAAAGCTATCCTTGGTCGGTAAAGAAGGTCCATACTATTTAAAACGTGTAAACCGCCATTTATACTGCTTCCATCAGCAAACCATTAATATACGTGTGAAATAAGCCACTCATAAAATAACTACCAACAGTCGTTTTACGGCAAAAATATGTAGTCTTTGAAGGAAGTTTTCTTTGCTGTTTTGTTCCGAACACATTGAGTGGAGCCTGGTTAAAGGCTGAAACTTACGCGTTTCAGGACACCTGTAATGCGTTTTTGGGGAAAGCCACATGCATGTGAGATTATGCGAGATTATTATATCTGCTGATGCTGGTTACCGTCAACTACTTTTCAGGTCAGTTTCGGTGACGGACGTTTACGCCACCCAAATTCATACGAGTATACCACCATGACCCTAAATGTTGAGGGCCTAAAAACCTTGGCAAAATATGCAATCTATCAGAGTGGAGGTATTCGTGCTGACTCTCTTTTTCAACAATAAGGGCATCGGGGGGATATGCTGCCCACCCGTTTTGTCCAGGCAAGTAGGTATCTCAATGGGTCTTCGCTAACTACATGCATTACAATTCGTGTTAAAACGTGCACGTAACTTGCCGACCTCCATCTAATGAACAACAAAAAGAAGTAAACTGCTTTGCACGCACATAACTTTGCCGTGAGCTCTGCTAATGTTTCGTTGGGTTGTGCTCTCATTCTCCTTAAGGCTACCAACCTTTGAGGACACAAGCAAAGTGAGCTGACTGGAAGCGGTCACTTCTGTGGGATGCTTCGTCCAGATAGAAAGATGATAAAGATATTGGTGAAAAAATACTCTAGACTTATTCCCCATCAAGTGACCTACTCAGCTCGTTTTACTATCGCTAAAATGTTAAAAATTTCCAAAGCAAACTTTTGTCAGAGACTACAGACTTTCATTGTATCAGAGTTTTACGGTTGGCCTCTTTTTCATCCGTTTTTAAGGTATGTAATGCGCCCGGCTGATTGCATTTTCCAAACGTTCCGGCTGCCAAAGAATACCAAAACTTGCAAATTTCAAACCCGAAGTAACGTTTTCTCAACTACTCGATAGTCAGTCCCTTGCAGTCAATGGTCTCTTCTTGTGGCAAAAAAACACATTTCAAAACATGAATAAGTTTTGTCGGATGCGTACTGTTTCATTCATTCGTCCACATATCCATAGATTTCAGTACAATTAACTTCCCTTTTAAGATTATTTCTCCCCTATCTGTTTTATCACACCTCATAAACAGTTCGAGCGCTTTGCACTGTTTTGTGCTATTAATCATCCACTAGATGTCATTTATTAATTAATAGTAGTATAAATCACGTAACCTGCCGCAGGAATTCTTAACGGTAACAGCTTGACAGTTTTTTTACTTTTCTTCACAAATTATTTGTCAAGGCTGCAAACATAGCGATTTCGATCTGCAGTGATGCAGTTTTCTAACATACACCCATCCCCAGTCACTTTCCGGATTTGTTTCAGTTAATTACGAAGACCTCTTGTATGTTTAACCAGGACAAATTCAACTGCGAAAATATGCCAAATGAATCTGATTGAGTCATTTAATGTAGCTGATGAGTGGCTTGTCACCATTCTACTAGTGAACCTTATAGTAGGTGCATATCCGATAAGTAGGTCCACCGAAATACACAGAGTAACTATGTGGATTGCGCTGGTTGCTCACTGTCTTTTGTTTTTGCAATAGTACTTTCCCAGAAAACACAAACGCTTGTCTGATAGTAAGATATGCTAAATTGACTAATTTCTGGTCACTTTCGACCGGAGTTTTGTCTGAAAAAATCCTTTCAATAGTTCATTCACCGTTTCTAGGTGAGGGACGCTTCGTCGACGCAACCAACCGAACGTTGTGTATGCTAATGGCTGATCTAAGTAACGGTTCACCTGTTCACAGGAGGACAAACGTAAGTATAGCCATACTCGCCATTCAGTATGCCTTGCTTGAGGCAACTTTACTTATCCTTCGGATTTGGTGGAATCCATTCCATTCCCTTATTTATAGTATTTCACTGTTGCGGATTTAAAAATCAGGTTAATAAAACTCATCACAGCTTAGACGAAGCTAGTCACGCAATACAAAATCTACTGTTCCTATTGTATACCCCATAATGTTAGGAAGCAGTTATTAGAAGTCACATTCCAAGAAGCGAAGCCAAGGTATTGCGAGATGGAGTTAACGTCACGTAGCAGCTGATTTCGAACGATGCTGGCAGTTAGACTAGAGCGACATCAAAAACGCAGGTATACTAAAGGCGGTTTTGTCTAGCGGAGCGTGGGTTGATCTCCACAGATATAGCAGATAGTGAAACCTTGCGTGTTTTCATACATTCACACCTAAGTAAACAATTACAAAGCAGAATAACCTTCATAAAAATGGGAACACAAGTTACATGGGGTATTTACCCAGAGGTAGGGGCGTTCTGTAGGATTTTGTAATGTGAATATCTTATGGAAAATTGCTGCTCTGGGAGTAGAATAATACCGCTCATTCTTTGGACTAAAAAGGTGATAATTTTTAGAGCGGAGAGCTATTAGGTTACGTCGAACTCAAAAATTCGTCTACAGGTTCTTCGGTAATCCCAAGAGTTGAGATACCTAGGTATCGTAAATAAGCTTGGATCAGGTATTGTATATGTACTCTCTATCGTTCTGATTTGCACAGATATCGTTTTTGAATACTACCATTATTTTCGTGTGCGTAAGAAAAAAGCCTTCTAGAATCACCCTAATCGGTCGAACAGAACCTTTGGGTTTGTTTAATGACATGAGGTTCGACGACTTTGTCTTCTTTATCTCGTCTAACTTCCTTGCGTTTTTGGTGGACATCGTGCGTGTCACTTGGATTTACTAACTTGTGCCTGCCTGCTGACTTCTATCAAATACTGTGTCCACCAATCTCTTAATGACTTTACAAGCAAGGGAAAATGGGGCTTACATCTCTTATCCCTGTGAATTACTCGTAACAGCATAGGACCCGAGGAATCACATCTATCTAAGCACAGAGTTGCAAGTGGGTGTGCTCAGTTGAATAGAAACATGCACCGTCGTGGGTAGATTAAAACAGCTTCAAATCCTAATTTGTGTGCTCGATAGGACGGCACCGTTGATGACGTTAACAAGGGAGCTGAAAAGTCGTCATAAGCGGATCTGGGATGCTTGTCTCAGCACCAGGCAACCCATCATCGGACATCGAAGTTTGCGAAGCCTTCAAAGCCTTAAGTCATCGTGAAATTCATAGAATACCCCAATATTTGTTATTTATCACCTGCGTTTGTAAGCAAACAAAAATTCATTGTTGACACTGCCGACGACTTTTAGGCATGAATCAAAAATCGGATCTATCAAACGTGTTTTTCTCATCATACTGCACAGTTCTCAGAAACAGATGAACGAAAAGTTGGTTCAGACATTCTTTATATGGCGTCACTAACATAAATAACCCGAGGCCCACAATAAAATGTTGTTTGCTGGGTACTACTTCTTGATTTTACAAGTGTTTGCTCAAACCGGAAATCACACAAATCTTGTTCGAGTAGAGAACACGGCAGAATGTAGTGTAGGAAAACACGCTGACCCACCTTCCCCAACAAGCGAAACATCTCGAAAGACATTTGTTTTCAAACCGCCTTGGTGAATCCACTGTGAGGTGATCAACCGTATACTTGGAAAGTCTTGATCGTAGCAACTGGGCTTATCTAACGTAGATTATCCACAATGAAATTTCAAAAGGGTTTGGCCCGAAGTAAACTTGACCCTGGAATGTTGACCGAGCTAGGCACCTGTCGCAAGAGCTAAAACAGAAGTGACACTTAAGTTAACCTCTGCTACAAAACGGCCGATTGCGCCTCACCTTTGGTCAATTTCACCGTTGCCTTTAAATTTCAGCTAAACGATGGAAAGCTCACAACTTCGTTCCTAGTGATGGTTACACTATTGAAAGGTCTAAGATAATGCTGCGAGCAAGAAACCAAACTAAGAAACAACCCGAAGAGCAAACAGAATGCTGCTGTCTGAACTAACTCTTATCTGGACAAGACTTTCACACCCTACACTAAATCGCCGGCTGGTGCTCTGTCATTGATCTTGGACAGAACCTCTCCACCCCATCGAATTGGAGGCCAATTCATATGAATCTTAGTGACGCTTCCGATATTTTCCGACAAAGCCAAGCTGTAAAATGTTTCAGTCACAAAGGGTGAGCTGATCGGGGATAAAATTAGGCGGTAGAGAGCAGTGGATGATTTGGACGGAGTCGCGCACCGAATAGTATGATATCAAGATGCGTGATTTCTTCTTCGTTCATCAAACAACTGTTCGGTTATTCCTAAGATAAAAGATAGAAACTGGTTACTCCATTTCACTGGCGATGAAATCAAACATCTTGATCGGTGCGATTGATTATGATGTTGGTGGCAGATGTGAACCATGGTTCCGTAGAATGGCCATCAGTGTTGAGTGTTTTACTCTTTTACTGGTCGACAAAATAGCAATTGGTAGAAATGTGTTGGCTTCTTTCCTAATTAAGCTTTCTGATTCTAATTACGTTAAATGTACAGCAGTTAGAGTAAGCCCTCAAGGGCCTAACTGATTCGTTCTACTGGGGTAGTTGTGATACGATTTTGTGAAAATCTTTTCAGAAGAAACCAATTTCAGCAATCTGTTTAGCCTTTTGGTTGGTTGCTGGGCTGCTTCTCCGGTTGGCTGAATGGTTGGTTGGTCAGCTTGTTAGGTTCTCGATTGACTAATGAGCTGGCTGTCTCGTTGTGGGTTAGTTCGGTTGGCTGTTTGGTTGGTTGGTTTCAAGTGATTTCATTAGTCTATTGGTTCCCGAACAACGTTCAGCATACCGTTAATTTTCGTCGCTTGCACGCGGTTTCTCAAGAGTTCAAGTGACAGGACAGAAGTAGTCGACATACCTATACCTTTACGGATAACCTGTAGATTGAAACACCAAGAAAAATGGTACTGAATACAAATTTCCTTGTTTTCCAACACCCATGCATTCTGAGCGGAATGTTTAAAGAATTTCTAAATGGATTTCACGCATAAGTTGGGATGAGGCACACTCAGTGTTCTTAATGCAGTAAGAAAAAAGCTGAAGGTAAAATTTACCTCTTGACAATTGATTTTCCAGCCTTTTTCTTATTCTACCTTCTACAACGACCAAACAGCATTTTTCCCATAACATTTGTGCCCTAAGTTGCTAGAATTATCAGCAGAATGTTAGTCAACCCATCTGTTCAACGAATAATAACCATCCGTTTGTTCCGTGGCTACTGCTGAACATCTTAATGAACAAACAGTCAAAAATGCACAAGTGTTTCGTCTCATATATCAAAGACAAAATCACAATATTGACTTTGGTGACTTTCCGTCGGAGCAAAACCTTCCCTGCAACTGTATCAGCTTTGTCCATATTAGTTACTCTGAGAAAACGGCTCTTGAACAGTCGGTAATGATCGAAGGGTGTTGTGAATATGACTGTGGATTATCATTTTGAAGAGTTTTTTAGAATTGCACACGGCTTCCTTCCCCGTCCGGATAATCTCCACAAGTTATTTTCAAAAACAAACAGGTAAATGTGAAGCTTAACGTTAACTTTTCTCCCTAAGTGTGCATTACGCGTTCCTGTTTGAGAACGCGTGTCTACATTTTATGTATCTCCCAGTAACTCGGGAAAACTAGTTATTCTGAACACTTGCTTCCTGTTTTCTTCCACCTTGTCTAAACAGAAGTGAACGTTCTAGCTAGTCCACAGCAAGGTGAAGTAACAACAGACCCCGTTTTAATTAGGAAAAAGGTTTTATTAGCGTGTGATTCTTCACGACAATATCTATACATATGGAGGAATTGCTGTATTATAGTGAAATTCACAAAAGTATGGTCAACTAATTCTTGTGACGGCTAACTGACGTATTCTCAATGATCTCATTAAACTAATTACCGGTTTAGTATTTACGATCGAGCGAGGAATTCTCAGAATTTTTGCACTGCTTTATGCCAGATCGACTTCTCTAAGTTAGTTGACCGCATCCAGCGGTGTTGGAGTTTTCGGAGTCCCTAGCTGAGTGGTAAGCGAATCAGATTCATACCACTTCGCTTTGGTCTCCGCAAATGACCTACATACATGTATAACTGTGGAATGTAAGGTGTTCGCACACGGTTTGATAATTACATAATATCTTGCTGCAAGCATGACCTGAGGCAATTAAATCGACAAGTGTTAACCCAATTCCACGATTTGTTCACTGATATCTCTCTTGATGCCGACTTAACTAAGGAACTAGGATGCTGGCTAGTTGCATTCGCAGTACTTTTGTCCTCCGAGCTGAAAAACAGTGGCAGTTGGATTTAGGTCAAGTAGTTCAGGATTTCTGGAAATTGCCACATTGATACAGAGGCACACAGAGCAATCATCTACCTGGATAGCCCACACTCCACCCATAAAATCTACCAAGTAGTTTGGAGCTGGATGGACAAGTGACGGATTTAGCCTCAACACAGTTGTTAGTTCCTGCATCCAGAAATCCGCTTCAAACTCGACTTTATGTAAGTGGGTTTTCTACAATCGTGGACACGGTAAAATGTCAATGGCAGCATTTTAGGTTGTGTAATACCTTTCTATTTGCTCTGTGGCATCATATGTAAATGTTCGCTGAAAGTGCATGCTAATGAAATGACCAGATGGATTTCAAAACTACCAGCCAAATTGCTCTTACTATGATAGACTGGTATCCATACTCTGTCACTTGTCAACAAGCCGATGATTTATCATCGACTGTTTAACACATTTGTCTGAAAAATTCTCCTGATTCAGAACCGTCCAAATTGTTCCGTAAGTTATTTTTGGTCAATATATTGGTGTTATATTTTATCTTGACAGTAACTTCATTTGCTCTGTCGTGTGATCAGCTGTCACTGTGAAAACGCCGCATATGTGGTATTGGTCAACTCGTTTGAATATGCATCCGTAAAATGCCAGTTGACTTGGTCAGATAGCCGTGGGCGTTTCAAGACGTGGTGTGCGCTATAAATCCTTCTTTACCACACTGTTCGCGTTAGAATTAATATCTAGTTTCGTTTCAATTTTTGTGGCTTCTTGTGCCGCTTAGGTTTTATCAAAGACCACATTAAGGCGACAGAATTCTGCTCATTGTAGTGAAGTATTTTTTGTGTTCAACGGTCAACCAATGGACAGCTATCGCTGCGAATGAGTTGGCATCACGTGAGGCCTTGTGTCTTCACGTCACGCGCCTATGATGCGTGACTTACAGATTCAAGCGCTTCTTTGGAGAAAACTATGCAGGAAATCCAGACACAGATTATGCTTGGCATGTATAACCGGCACAACCACAGAGGTTAACGGATTGATGGAATCTAAAATCCCTGTGTTTTAGCCGTTCCTCCAAAGCCCTCCATCTTTGGTCAGCACAAAATGAAGTCTACTATTCGATCTAACGAGCGCCAGGGAACGAAATAACCGTCCAGTTGTAATTATCGTTTCATTAACCGGAAATAAAAAGCTGTGTAGTTGAGTGTTGAATGTAGTCCCTCCAAATAAAAGCCACTCCGTAAGATCAAATTTCAATACGTTTTGAACCACCTTTTTCAGCATCAAAACAGTTGGCATAAAGACAGCATGTTCCCCCTTGTTAGAGATCACCTTCACGCCGTACGTCGAATCTCCAAATGACAACAGACTCTATCTGCAAAACAGCAGTTTTGTGAATATTATTTTACACTGACGGCACCTCGAGCAATAACCTGGCAACAGGTAACATAAAGAGGCATTGGCCATTAAATGAGCGTTTATGACATCAGTGTAAACTGTTAGTCCAGATGTTGCTAAAACAAGGGATGTTCCATAGGTTGAAAATCACTTCAAGCCAGACTGCTGTTTAAGCCGCTGTGATAGGTGAAATTGATCATGAGTAGAGTTAATGCCGATGGTGTAGTCATCGCTCAACCAGTGCCTCATTTCGGTCAAAGTGTGCCAGAGATTTAGATGGAATAAAGGGAATCGATGTGTTCGCAAAACATCAAAGGCAAGGCGATTGCAAAATCAAATGATTTGTCAAGATGAAGTGAATGATTCAGCCAGTTGGTGTGTTTATTGATGTGTTACGTTAATTACTACAGCGGACGAGCATGAAGGATGCTGCATCAGTGTGAAGCGTCTAGACAAAGATACTGCAAACCGTCTTTAACCGACGTTTTTACGATTGGATGAGAGCATGCATTTGATTGGTCCGTTCAAATACTAAACAGTAAAAGAAACGAGATGTATCAGTAGTTGCCGGAAGAAACGGGTCAGTGCAAAATTCGCCCAATATGTATTTATGAGATCACTGGATCAGTCATCGTCAAAGAGCGGATCGATCCGCAAAGCGATCGGTTGTTCAATGCCTCTGTGTTGTTACTTGAAGGCACACTGTGTTGCCACACGTATTTTCTTGAGTTCAGTGTGAATTTGGCACCAGCCTTCGTCACATAAGTCATAATTCATTTTACACCCTGCATGCGAAGAACGGAGACAACAAGGAAAGTTATTTCATTTTAAATCCGGTAGAAAACTTAAGGTTGAGTGCAACTGCATTGAGCAATTTTAGCTTATGCTGAGTTTTTGAAAAAGCTCCAAGTGAATGAGATACCGCCTAATGCCAATTCGGTGGAAGTGCGTTATTCTAACAACAAATGCACATTTCATTCACTTTTAGGTTCAGGAATCTCCAACAGTGGGAACTTTTTTCTCTAGTATTATTCACAGAAGCGTTGCAAATTAAAGGCATCGGGTAAAACAGTATCAAATTATCCTGCTCAGTTCTCTTGCTAAGGTGGAAAAGGGAAAGGGGGACTAGGCAAACCAACGAATCTTTAGCCCCGGTTTTATGCTAGCCATTGTAAGTTTGACATAAGTATTAACAGTAAAACTCTGTTAAACCGTCCGCGGGTACCTGATTTTCAGTTTTACATTCTTTTCAGCCGATCCAAAGCTACAGAGAAAATAGTGAAAGTTTCCTTGGTTTTGAAGGGTATTGGTCCCCTTTTCGTGAAAATATACCAAAGAGAACCAAAACTCTCTTAAAATGTAATTAGACGATCCACTGTTACCAGCTTCCTCACTTGGAAACCTCTGTTTGGAGAAATGTCGGTGCATCGTACATAAAATAACCCAAACGTAGGTGTGAAATATTTCAAAATATTGGGAAGAAACTTATATCTTATACCCTTGGATTTCTAAGTCCCACTATCAGTTCACAAAGTACGCGACACAGTTTATTACTACCAGCTGGGCCAGAGCTCTCAGATTGACAAGTCTTAGAAACTGAGGTGTTCTGCAGAATAAGCGTGATCAATGTTTTAGATTTTTGTGAAAAAATGTGACTCACTTGAGAATGAGGTTGTGCCCACACACTTTAAAACCCATTTCGAGGCACGCACATGCTTGCACGCTCATCCAAACTTATTTTTGAACACTTAATTTTGGAAAGCTTGAAAATACATCACCAAAAAGAATTCTATCCAGTCGAAATACGTGTTACTCCTCACGCCGGAAATAGGGTAAAAATTCATAGATGACATAGTTCATCTCTCCATGTTGCTACAATTATGGGATTCATTTATCACACTAATTACCCTCTGTTCATCAGGACTATTCTACACTGGAAGTGAACGGATTATCAGGTCAGAGTTGTGCTTGTCTTCAAATTGAGGTTGTACGTTCATTGTTTCCCAAGAATGAGCAATGCACTATCTGCTGTGACAATGTTGAAAAACAAGAGAAAAACAGACGGATATAGAGGAGAAAACTGCTAGCACCATAAGGTAGTTTGTGGAGACAATGTGAACTTGTATGAGTCGCCACAAACTGTGCACGTGGATAGTATCATTCTTCTCGTAGGCAATCACCATTTCCATGTGAATCGATGCGGTCATGATGCCTTCTACCAAGTTGAGAGGAATGTTTAAGGATCGAGCATAAATCCAGGCACCCCGATTGACAAAATCTATTCGCTTACTCCGACAAGACGAAACATTTGGAAGAAGCTGTAGCTCCAGTCATTAGAATCGGGTGTTAAAATTTCTGTTCCTTCAAGTCCATGTGCGCAAAATAGAGGATCATTTCAGATTTCAGCAACCAGAAGGTACTGTTGCTCCACCCGGGACGTAACCGGACGAGGAACCGACGTCCCTTTTAAACTTTCAATCTTACTTCACTGGGATCAAGAGTGAAGTGTAGAGCCGAAAGCCCAACTTACCAGCAACACAGCGGGGACCACAAGAGATATATCAGCGAAGGCCATCGTATCAAAACAGGCTATGAAATGTTGGCATCCGTTCCCGATGGACCACAGCCCGCAGTAGGTAATCCCACAATGAGTTTGCTGTGAACCGCATGTCAACCAGCTGAACACCCAGTGCTCGGCACAAACCCAGGAGATTACGGTTGGGATAGAAACAACAAGGTTCAGTTCGAAAACCATGAATGTGCCCAACCCATTTCGTTTTATTTGTAAACTTGGGTGGGGAAAATGCAAAGGATGGATTGGTTGCCCGCATCACTTGCAATACGTTTTCAAAGAACACTCTCATAGATAGCTGCTGCCAGTCACTCTTCAGCTTGTTATATATCATAATGTTCACAAGAATTCAACTCTAGAACCATTGTAAGCTTAAAACTAGGGATCTCCGAGGTGTCGTATCACACAAATTGAAACAGTCCAGCATTTAAACTGTAGGTTTCTCTCCCTTACGTACTGTGGAGTTGTGTGACTCGAATATTGTATTATTAATAAGCCGAACCCATAATACACCCTCCCGGGTTTCTCTAGTTAGAACGGCTTGACGTGATTTGGTCCATAAGATGAAAGTTAAAGTCACAGGCTTGGCATATTAAAGTCATCCGTGTATTATGGAAATTTAGTCTGTTTTGATCTATACGGCGCTGATCGCCAAGAGTCACTTCTAGCACCGTCAGCTGAAGATTATTAAGATTAGCATACGCTTGAGTACACGAAAGAAACTGGGGGTATCTTCGTTTTTCAGCAGTTGACATGTCGAACCAAAAGACAAGCACAAATTAGCGGCTGAGGATATGAAATCGGTAACATGTATTCGTGCTCCTGTAAGCAGCAGTGCAACCAACTCCTACCAGAACGAAGGACAGGGTATGCGTGTTTATCCTCTGCGAAAAGAATGTTCAGCCCCAGTTTAGTGGACCTCATAGTTCTAGACAGTAAAAGGTATAGAAACTTGTTGGTTTTGAGCACATGCTCTGCAAGCTCTACTTAGTCTTGGATATATTCGACCCCACATCTTTCCACTGCCCACCCGCTCAGGCAGAATAGTAACTTTTGTTTCTGTTTTGGGGAACAAAATTTTCTTGGTGAATATTTTGTTGTACCTTCCTTTACCTTGCGCTGAACGTACCCGTCATCTGTTAGACAGATAGTAGCACCCGAAATATTTACAGGACTGCTGTGTTTTGTTTACGAGACACGCATTGTATCGGGTTTAGCTGAGCGAAGGGTCTCCAGTGCAGTCTTTGAGTTTATGTTATCTTTTGTTACCACGAAAGTATTCCTTAATTCGCGTTTTCCAACTGAGTATTGTTCAGGAGTAATGAACTACCCATAGGGTTGCTGAGAACGCTTCGACAGACCACGACCGGTTTCTCCCTTCTTGTGACTCACCGGGTAGGCCCAGTCCCTGTGTTCTCGTTAACCTTATGTTCTAATTGAACTAAAATTGCAAGTAATTAGCAAAATGCACTCATTTGGATACCAGTTTGATTTTGGAGGGAGACTCACCTGGAGCCCAGTTGAATTTCTCGAATATCATTTCAACTGGCTCATGATGCCGCTTGATGCAGCTCATTCAGTTGCTTAAAAACATCGTAAATGAGAGATTCAGCTGGATTCCAGATGGGTCTTCCTTCAAATCCAAATTGGTATGTAAATGAGTTTATTTATTTGAGAACTGTTCAATTAATGGACATGATGACCGGGTCACTAGTTCCCTATTTCTGTCGGCACATTTCATTTTTAAAGCTGAATTTTAAGTACAAACAGTATTAAGCATTTTAAACCTTAGACCGATATGCCGATGTTTTCGTCAATGCACTCAATCAAGTCAAAAAAGTAATTAATCGTCCTTTGAGCGCCGCATTAGTGAATTTATTATTAACCCATGTAACCCTCAAAGAAACCTAAAGGACAAAATTTCTGGCTATCCAGATTTGCCTTTTGACGCGTTTGGCAAGATGGAAGGTATCTTCCAAAAGATGGACTTCTATCTTTCTTCTTGTTCGTTCCAGCTTACTGACAACCCAATTGACCACATTTTTAGCAAAGAGAGGTGAACATCGTAAGAAAGGCTTGATGTAATGGAGGGGAGTAAATACCATCCGCAGACCCTATAATCATGGTACATTGGGATAGATACATCAAACGAATTGGAGCCAAATATCCCTGTCTTTTACGGGCTAAGGCTTTAGACCGCATCATAGGCACGTAGGTTTTCCCCTCAGTTTCCTCCCACCTAATTTCTTGTCATCTGATGGAATGTTATTTATACATTTGATAAAGAAATTTGTCCATTAAAGTGACTCCAGCAATTTTTTTCTAGAGAGCACGATGACACAGCGTCATGTTTCTGCAAAGGTTCTTTTCACACTAACAGCTTTCATTCAGAGCTATACCTAGGATATAACAAGGAGGAAAAAACGGCAGGAAGTAAGAATTTGAAGTTTACCGAACTTGACCTACGTCCGCCCCTGTAGAACTACGAAGTTAAACAAGTGAACACATACGCTTTCAAAGTAAAGTTCAGGCTCTACTTGAATAGATTCTAACAAGAAAACAAAACTCTGGGTCCTATTAGATTAGCTTAGAAAATATCGTCCAATAACACCCAGGAAAAACAATTAGGTGATCTTCTCGAACTAACTGAGAACCTTAAACAAGGTTTTGAAGATGAATGCAGGCTTCTTAGCTTTATTCCTCTCATCAATGACCAGAAGAGGGTCAGGGCTGGGGTCTATGGATTAGAAGATCTAACCCATCGCCTTACTGGACTCGCTTTCGTCCGCTTGACCACAGCTCTCCTAAAAGTGGTGTCACATTTTCTCTTAAAAGGGCGCCGAGTACAGCAGCTGTGAGATTCGACCATTCCTCTGAATAGTATTTCAGTAGTAACGATCAAGATACTTGCCTTGCTAAGTGCACTGATTCAGGCAGCGTGAGTTACCTTCCGCCTCCATATGTTTTGAAAGTTCTGAAAGTCCTTACCGAGTAAGAACTTTTAGGCTATTTCAGACGATTAAAGATTCCTTCTGAAAGTTTTCGGCTTAAACAAAAAAAATTTTTGAACATCGGCATCAATCTATATGCAAGTTTACCGCCTTTCTCTTAATCGGACTGCTGGTTCATTCACAATTTGGCCCCGATAGTACATCTTTATCATCAAATTTGTTCGCTGAATTGCGCTCCAAAGCGATATTATGACCGATTTCTAACACGACTTAGCGTCACAGTTTGTTCACAGTGTGCACAGAGATAATTCTATCGAGATTAGAATATAGACCGAAGCTGCTAGTGGTCTGCACAAATTGAAACTTTTCGTTGATAAATCATTTTTCACAGTTTTTTTTATTCACAAACACCGACAATAGCCCTTTCTCCAAACTAATCGTGATTTTTCTTGCGCTGAAGTTGCATGAGACGAAACATGGCGCCTTGTGCTTTCCGTCTGGAAAATGGTACATAAATGCTGCACCGATGAAATTTCTCGAAGTATCAGCCGCAAATTTCGTAGGACATTTTGGATAACAATGTGTTAGTAGGAATTTCAACGTCGCAATTACCTTGGCGAGCCGCGAAAACGCGCGACAAAGATCAACACCTCCTCGCTTCTTTTCATGACAGCTTGCTCAGTTGTTGACGCAGATTGTATAAATCAGAGGCCAGTCACTCTGGTATTCTATAAGCCATAAGTATAACTTTGCAGACATTTTGTTGAAACGTCTTCACAACTGTTTAACTACAGTTTTGGGAATCCTCATAGTCTCATTACTGACAAAACAGAGTAATTGATATTCCACCCTCCGGCCTAAAACAAAAAATCAACCAGAGTATATTCAGGCTTCGTCAGGCTTAATATCAGCACTGAAGAAGTTCAGTTGCCCGCGGAAGTTGGTCCGGAGGCCGGTGGGGATAAAAACAAACACCAGACAGCTTAGGGAACACTGTCTGAACAAGAGTGCGTTAGAGACAAAACTAAAACGCGTAATTGTGATGGACGAGCTAAAAAGTGGCTGAGATGATCAATCGCTTCTGGCATCCACAATGGGTTCTAGCGGATTAGTTTAAAAGCTGCGATCACTTGTATCCAGTACCCTAGATTCGGAAAACTAACGATACAAGGTTTATCGCGGTTGTTTCGGAGAGTCAAAGAAATTTGTCTGTCTATACTCTTAGCTAGCCTTTTCAGTAGATCAGACAATCTAACCAGCCTTCTTATAAACATTTTGTATGCCACTGTCGTGTTGAACCATCTGAAAGGGCAATTAGTTTTCCTGGTCCACCTTGAAGGTAAGTGAGATGTTTTCGTGAGGCAAACCAAACTTGTCCGAATCTGCACTAGATTCAGTGGAAATACGGCACTCAAAGTAGGTATTCTCAAGGTATGTGCGGCCAAAGTTTAAGTTCGATATCTCATTTCTGACGCAAATAAACCAGGAGTTACTGGACCAGAGACGAAGTTTAGACGTGTCCTGTCATCTTTTGTACGGTGTTCTTCATTTTCCTGCGATGAAATGTTTCGTATATGCGTTGAACGAACGGCCGAGTCGTTTTTCGGGGAGACTTGATAAACAATCGGTAGATTTATTGCTAGCCAACTTTTTGCTTTCAAAGAAAATCTTAGTCTGGTTCAGTGAGCAGGTTACTATGTCGGCCAACGATTGAGGAATGCGTAGATGTGATCGGAATAGTCTTTTTCAACCAGTGCAGTACACTGTTGAGCATCTGGCAAAAGCTCTCACTGGATAGCTTCATTGATTAATTCTTATGACCAATAGGTTGGGGGAATTAGGGTCCTTTATCATTCAAGTTATTCGATAACTCTCTTTCCGTGTGACTCACATTTGGTTGGTCTTCTTGCATTATTAGGCGTTGAAATAATAATGTGACTATGGAGCGAGGTTGCATGGAATCTGGTTGGTCTATGCTATATAGTCGACCAACTTTGTAACCTAACCCCTTGGTATGACGAGGCTTTTATTTCGAAAACGAAAGTTTGACTAGCAGTATATCCGCTGATGGTTTATTAGACCTATGCAAAAAGATGGCTGTTCCATCGGGTCCAGTATATCTACATTTGTTTAAAGCTTTTTTTAATTTCTATTGGTGTTATCTGATTGGAATTTTTCGCTCTCAGTGATAGCACTTAAATACTATACGGCCTATAGTACAGCTGTACTTGCAAAAAGTGGATAAATATAAAAACAAGCAACTTTAAAGCTCATGCCTTTAGGTTCATCCATTCAATAGGAACAACTTCATGAGTTGTGCTTCACTTGTACTGTACTGTACTATTTTAATGAGTGATACAGCCATTTACGATGTTATCGGATGACCAACTGCAACTACAGTTTGGCGAAACAGTATGCTCACTTTGTGCATTTTAAATAAACCACAGAGACCCATCATTTTCGGCCTCGCTGGTTTGCTTTGTTTCTCAAGCACTGGTAATATTTCTGTTACTTAACTCTGGACAACCCGTCATCTGCCTTCATACAGCTTTTTTTGTTGTTGATTCAAACAGCGCAAAACTTGAGACCTTCGGTAGTTTAGCCGCGAGTTCCTGGACATTCGCAATAAATGAACAAACGAGGTGTCCTTTTCCCGAAAGTGAACTGTTTCACCATTGTCTATCCTGGCGGAGAACCAATGTTGATTCATCGGTGCTATAAGGTCACAGTATTATATACATTTGGCTACGCCAGGTTCTAGATCAGTGGCCTCATCCACAGTTTTCATTGATGTATCAGCTCGATTATACCTGATGCCCTCATATTAAATTCTAAATCCTTTTTGTTCGAGACTGATTTAAAACTCAATACCTATGTGCTGCTTTTTGCAGACCGTTGCACTTTGTTTTCTCACTCTCAGGCTAAGTTATATTGGCTGACAAAATTATTTGTTTTAGCAGCATCTAAATTCGTTTCCGTCCCTTAAAAGATCATTATTTGAGAACAGAGCTTCCAAAGTGTAGGGATGCATATGGTAGGCATACTGATGAGATCAGACAAGTTGGAAAAACATAAAATACTTACGAAAGGATATCTGCAGGGTTCGAAACACTGTGTGGTCTTTCTTGAAGTAAACGATGACTTCGCAAGTCTACATTTGCAAACCATCTTATTCTGTTGTAAATTGAACGTGTACGATGCTCTACACATGTTTCGGTTGTGCATTTTTCTACCCACATCAAAAGGTTGGTTTGTCATCGGCAATGTTTACCTCAGACTCGATATTTTCCCGGCTGAAAATCTTAGAACACTCCATCACGGTTCTGCAGTTCTGCAGTTCTGCTGTATGAGAGATACTCAGAATTTTAAAGCTCCTGGATTAACAAGTTGTCTAAGTAAGTACTAATAGAACCTCGATATTTCGCATTTTTAATCCCAGAATGCCGTTTTTTGAGTAGAAATGCTTGCGCTCATGGTACCTTAATTCCACGAATTGTAATGTTTCAGGTTACTAGATGATGTATATTCGGCTCCGCTTGCGAGGTTATTAGTGATTATTCTCTTGGGTCCAACCATCAATTCAGTCGCTGACAAGAAACTTGGCTTATGCATAACCAATAGCCTAAATTTGCAATTGTATCCCCTTTACAAGTTGGAATACATGGTCATTAAATCACTAGGAAGCATTATTGAGGCATCCAATATGCAGCCGAATTCCGCCATGACCTTCTTCTTGATCTGTTTTTGTGTCAGTAAGTCTAGAGCTTTCTCCGGCTAGTACTGAATGTGCCTTGCCCGTCCATCGCAAAAAGGCCGGGGATCTGGGCAGCATTACTGAGCATATGCCCGTAAACCAAGGGTTTGTATAAACTACTTTGGAAACCAGCTTTCTGCTTTTTTCTCTACTACCAACCGACTTGCGTGTGTGTGCATTCACGACGTGTCTAACATCGTCACATTATAAATGCGTGCGCGCTGGTTCTTTGTGGACAGCCCGAGACCCAGAAAATTACAGACAAAGCGCCCACCTGAGCTGACAGACTACGTTATGAATAATGTCAAAATTATACTTTCCCGCGCAAAATGTAGGTTCACGCTGCGTAACCTCTGGTTTCTATCTGGCAGCTCACACTCATACTGGAGAGAAAAGCAGTTTAACACCTCGATCTTTTGTATTCCAGACTTCATTCAAGAAAGATTCACCCCGGATAGCTGACACAACAGTAGACTGATAGATAACTGTAGCCAAAATTGAACGCCAGAAATGATAACTTAGAGACGTCCAAAGGCTACAAGCCATATTGTGTTTTCCTAAAACAACCTCCCAGACCTCTGTCAGACTCTATAAAGATCGGTCTAAATGCGCCCTTAGATCCAAGGGTTTGGCGAAATTTGGTTAAGAGTCAAAATCCGAGTGTGAACTAATACGTTCTATTTGACAACAGCTTCAAAACCATATTTTCCTAGCGCTTCCTAAGTGTGGAGGGTTTTCAGTGTTTGTATAATCTGTTTTTAGTTTCTGTTTCTGTACTATGAAAAATGGGGAAATAAACGGCTGTTTTCCGTGGGCAGTTTTCCTGTTTTTATTTGATTGATTTAGTGGATTTTCATTTAGCAAGGCATGTTGTTGATGACGTTAAAATAAATGAATAAAAGCAGTTATGATTGACAACAATATTTTAATCGCAACTTGCCATTAGAGTTAGACCTTTTCGAGCAACACGAGAGATGTTGACTGTTGTACTCTTAGTCGGTAGGCAAGAGAGTTACGTTCATTCCATCCTGCTTGACGATAGCTCGTGCAAACAGATGGTGACGAATTCTCGACGCACAACTGTTGTCGCGCAACTATTGTCTCGTTCCTGAAAAGTTCGGGAGGTTGTGAAGATTTATCAATCAAATGAATAAGTGACTAGTAATCAGTAGGCAATTTTTACTTAGTTCTTTCCGTGAAAATTTGCCCCCTATATGTTGGACAAAAATAGGTGAACACCTAAGTAAATTGTTGTTCTACTCATACACTGATTTTACTACATGTTCTCAGAAAATATTGGACCTAATGAGAGTCCCTCCAAAACATATTAAAGTGTTGACAAAGTTGCCCGTTTGCAAGTTCGTTTGACACTTCTAGTGTTCGACGGAATAATGTAACCTACATTTTTCAAGTAGAAAAATTGAATAAAATTTTGAAGCTGCATGCCTTGTGGCTATTGAACTAAATGAAACCGGTGGCGAGTTGTTGGTGAATTTTGGTAACAACAAGGTTCTTTCGCCTGTACAGTGGATGTACCAACTTTACCGTTTTTTCATAAAGCCTCGTAAGTTTTCTCTCCATACAATGGCAAATTCGTGCATGCCCGCAAGCGATTGGAGATTTTATTACAGTGAGAAAGCAGCGAGAGTTCAATAACAGGCATAGAATCTAAATATGTACAAGTGAGATGTTCTGATTTCTGTACACATACCCGTTAATGTGAAGGTCTGCAGCCCGCATGCAGTTCAAAGGAGTTGTATCGAACGTTCCAGTCGAATCACAACCATACTCGGATCCGGCCTTAAATGCTCAAGGCACCTCCCTTTTGTTTAACCGGCCTGTTAGATATTCTGTTTAAATGGCCTGAAATCCAGCGTGAACCAATCAAGCTATCTTGGAAAAACCACCATTTCTCCGAGTGCAGTGGAACAAGACACATTATCAGATTGGTTGTCTGCCTAATTATGGTTTTTCCCGGGTTAATTAAGTTAAGTGCCGGCCTCTGCAATGTCCAGATAAGGGGTTTAGGCAGCGCTGTTTTCTGCAAACGTAAGAGGTGTTTCCCGAAAGATTAAGATTTCCTTTTGGCACATACCCAAATGTCCATGCTGAGTAGTTTACATTATGAAAGCTTAGTGGCTCACCTTCAGAGATAAACAATGTTATAGAATTTGTTCAACAACATCCTGTGGCACTCAAATATACGGGAGTAAAAAATCAAGTAGTATGGTTGGAATATTACTTTTGCAATGACCATATCTAATGAACAACACATTCAGCCGTTCTACTGTGAAACAATTTAACTTCTGTTTCAATTTTGCTGCTAAGAGATTCCTCACACAAGCGTAACAACATTGTTGAAGTTTCGTCATGCTCACAGTGCCACCGGAGTTTTCAGAGGGTGCCAGCTAATCGTATTCATTTTTGGCAAGCCTTCACGTTAACCCTGAAAATGTGTGTCAGACATATCAACATTTCGCTTTGGCGTAATCTTTACATGTTTTGCTGAAAACATGCCAACCGGTTACATTTATTGATGTACACATGTTTCCACGTGCACAGACTCTGTTCTTCCATCTCACCAAATCCCAACGAATTAAGCTGACATCGGAAAGCCATAAAACACCAGAATTATCACCAATGACCCACAGTCGGCATCTAAATTTGGCGTTAAATTTACCACCCATGTCAGCATCCCAGACTGAAGGCTGATGCAGCTGTTTATTGCGACTAGTCACGTGCACAGCTGGCAACCTTGAGCGGAATCCCCACCCACGTAGAAATTGCTGGCACTTTCCTAAGGTGCGATTTCCGTTAGTTTTGTACTGATGGATTTGTCTCCGCCCCCAACCAGTTGATTACGGTGGACTTGCGGTCGTTTCAATTCTCGCTGCCACAGAAGACCTCGTTATGATGCATCTTGGCGGCAAAATTACTAACGCAAATTTGCTCGACCTTCGCGTTCCTTATTGCACACCGTCGATCGCGTTACTTACCTCGGGTTGAACTGATTGGCCTGTGATCAGCGGTATCACTTTGTATTTGTCGTGATTACTCGTTTAGCGGGAAGCTGCGTTTGAGTAGTTGTCCTAGGCACAGATCGAGCTTCTAAAGGATCAACGTGTGCCTTCATGGAAAACGGTATTGTGCGCTTTTGCACACTAGGGAAAATGACCACTAATCAGCTTCTTGTTTCGAATCCGAAAGACTTCAGAAGCTGTGGCACTTGAAGATTAACAGACAGAAAACAGGACATCTTACCATATCAAAACCAACGTGGTATTAGATAGGGTTGAACGTACGCTGGAATTTAGTGAAAAGATCACGATTCCGATTGGCAAAAGGCTAGAAAAGGTTATTTTTAATAACCGTATGAAGATAAACGATTACGCTCTTCACCATTTCACCTATTCTGTGAATGCAGGGCGATAACGCTGGCGGGCACAGTTCACACAGAAACAGGACCAGATAAATAGTTCTCTGAGAGGAAGCAAGAGGTTTCTGAGAGGCTTAGGGAGGATGAATGTAGAGCAAGTACGCCAAAGAAGACACAAAACGATACATTTGGGAATAATAAGAACCAGTTTGTTTACACAGCCGGTAAACTGGTGCGGACAAAAGATAAAAATCTACCTCATGTCACTGGCCCACTCACAAGCAAATTTCCATAAGAAATGGGCAAGTCTATTTCCAAAATATATGACACACGGGGGCTCGAGGGATCGGGGATCAGTAAGACCAAAATGGGAGACATGTATCGGTTTCAGACACCGTGGAGAAAGTACAAACATGGGATGTATTTGGTCATGTGAAAAGCCAACGCAAAAGCTGATTTAAAGCCTGATATCTTAAGTGGCCGAACAAAACTTCAAGATTTTTTAGTGTTTTGCAAAATCCACCAATAAAGAGGCTGTCATCCTAACGTAGACGCCGTAAACTTTGGATACATGAACTAAGGTCGTTAACATTTTTGTCATCCCATGAAAACGCCTCTCGGCGTTTGCTACAGTTTAGCAGACTTGCAAGAGCCTGTAGACGATAACTTTGTGCAAAACGAGTTAGTGAGCTTGACGTATTGTTTGGTGCTAGGTCAGCTGCTGGACGATTTGATAATTGAGGACAGGAGCTGAAAGTTGTAAATGCATTGCAATATTTCAGAGCTCTCTTCAATCCTTTTATTGGAGGAAGGCGTCGTTTTGCACGTAGGTCAAGGGGGTGATTCCTCTACCTCCCAAACACCTAGCAAGGGGACCAGATCAGGGTTATTGTGGGAGACAGCTAAGCTCAAAATGTGCAAGAGTTGGGTGAACTTAAGAGTCTGTGATGTGGTCCTACCAATTAATTTCGTACTCACATTCAAACTGTCTTTAAAAGATAGTCATTGATGGGAAGGTGACCTTACACGTCCCAATAGAGTTCTTGTGGTGCTGGACCAAACTAGTCGATGTGGCTCGTTTCGTTTTGAACCGCGATAAAGTGCCACTAAACAGACCGGTCGAACCTGGCCCTTCATCAGAATGGTCACTCCAAAGTGTGGAAACCTAACTGCAACGGAGGTGTTGTGAAGGTTTTGAACTCGATAATCTATGTGGTATCCTGTGTGATTATCTCTTGTTTACAACTTCAATGCCACCATTCTCCATTTCAACTCCGTAACATTCCCTCTAATGATAAACCAATCAGCGAGCTAAAGAAGTCTAGGCAGTTCACTTGCGCTACTGGATTGCCCAACAGAACTGCGACATTATTGCTAGGTATGGTGGCTTTGGTGAGTGGTACACAGTTAAAAAACGCGTTGCCGGAACAATATTTAATCAAAAGATTATTAGGGCGGTTAAGGAAATGCCTTCAACTGTCCGTGGGCAAAATTTCGCTCTGTTCTTTTGGTTCAGATGCCACTGCGATAGCTAATTGTTTTCAAATGGATTCAAAAAAACATATTTGGTGCTGGTTCTTCCTCCTGAGAGGAAAACTAAATATGAGCCAACTTAAAAATAAGAGATTTATCTCTATTTTGGCAGATTTGACAACAAACAGCTGAATTTCTTTCTCTCTTAGGAACCAAAGCAAGTGACCGTTGAGTGCCCTCTGAATCATTGTAGTGAACATTGTCTGGTCTTTATAGGGAGACAGTTTTCGTATTTGTATGCTGCATCCACATCTTACTGATGCCTAGAAGAAAGGAAAAACGCTAACAGTTTCAAATATCCTCTGTTTCTGTTATATGCCCAGTAAACGCCGTAAAGAGGATACGTTGGCCATTCAATTTTCTATTCTATTCAACACTCAAAACTAACAAAATACTTAAACAGTCAAGCAGAAAACAAACTGACTCAACGCACAACACTCAGTCGTATTGAGAAGAGCCACCGTTCGAGTAGGGAACTGCATTACCTCTGACCATAATTTCATTCTGCTCACCAGGTACCCGTTCATAGTATTTCAAAGCATACCATCTTTGGACGCAGCTCATTATCCGTTCAGCCTAAGAGATGGCATTATGGCTTACGAAACTGCTTGGCCCTCAATGAAATGATTAAGGCTATTATTCCTACCAGAGCCTGACAAAGCGATCAAAGTTAGTGACTGCCTACGTGGTTAGGGATGGTCGGGTATGGTACATAATTCAGGCCAAAAAAGGGGATATCGTGGACTGAAGGCTGGTTTAACTCACTTTCTCTCTCTTAATTTAAAGTAGGCTGGGGACCCTCTGAAGCTCTCTTGCTTTTAGAATAGTGCTTCAAAGTTTTTACCACCAAGCCTTTTTTGGATAACTGCGTCTAATCGTAGTTCTATATAGAGTTCAGTCTGATCTAAGTAGATCTTCATCTGAAATCATAAAAGTTTTAGCACCATAAGATCTTCACCCTAGACAGAAGAGCCCCCGCCAATCACACGTCCTTTGAAGCCTCTAGTCTTCTAAATAATTTTACAGCACTGTATGTATACCAAATAAAACATAGAGGCAGCCTTTTGGATCACCTTTATGTCAAACTAAAAACTTTTAACGGGCCGTTCTTCGGCTAGCGCATTTTGATATAATACCAAACTGGTAAAATGATTGGCTTTAATGGTTAGGTTAATTATGACGACATCAGAAAGTGTTAGCTGGATAATGGTTGTTTTGTCAAACTGGTTTGGTTAATGGAAAGTCATCCAGTGGGTTGTTTGAGGAACATGCTAAAGATACCTGCTTGATATTGAGAGGTCAAAAACATTAAACTGTATCCGCTTTTGAAAAATTTCTCTCATCTGCAGTTGCACGTGCGTTTTATTAAGCAACCAGAAGTGTAATGGCTCGAGATAATGAGTACCAGATCTCAAACTGATTTCCGGATTAAATCTAAACACGCTGTTTAGTAATCTATTTGTATTTGGCCTTAGGACGGCTGTAACTGTACACAATCTGAATGCGTAGGTTTCTTCAGTATTCGCCTAGAATTAGAATGTTTGAGGCGTTCTGAAATTGTTCCTGTCTTCCTAGTAGAAAGTACTATCCTCATAATTTTAGTTTCCATTGACGTATGCCTATTCGCACAAAATTGACAGAAAAGTTTAATTTTGACGCAGCTTCTTAGTGAAATTTGTCATTACCGTCAGGTTTTCTCGCCTATTATGAAGGAAGGAAACGACGGTCAAAAGGTGATGTATAGAATTTGCGACATATGAGTATCGATGGTTTCTCTAAAATATTCCCATTCACAGTTGAATATTCCACATCTATCAATATAAATACACACCATAAGCGCGGTAATGCTACCAAGCTCAGCAAGGTAATCATTGTTTCGAGATGACAGTCAGCAGCTTGTAACGTTTCTAACACGCAAATGTGATTAAAAAAACCCTTCATAGCAAGACGGAACCCCTTCAAATTAAACCTAAATTTCGTAACACGCTACGTGTATCTTTTAAAATATTTAATAGTTAATTTAGTTTTAGTTTATTTAATTTATAATATTCAATTTCTAATAGTTAATGTAATATAATAATACCATAAACGTAAGCACAAATTCACTAATCAAGTATCAAATTTCAGTTTTTAGACTTGTTTATGTCTAAGTGCTCGTTTTGTTTAGTGCCATTTTTTGACAGGAATGCTGTCAAATCAACTAAAACTCTCTCCCCTTTCCACTAGCTTAAGAAAGTGTTCAATACTCCCAGCTTTTGCAAAATAAAAATTTTCCTTTCCTTCTCTGAATAAAACTATCTTTGTCCTTACTAGACAACAAAATTTTATTCACTCTGACAAAATCTAGAAACTCATGATGAATTCACGGATATCCATATAGAAGCTTTTCTTGTTGGACATGGTGAACCATTTCAAATTTTTCACTGGCTTTTCAAAACTTTTACTTTTTTCATAGAAGTCTGCCAAAATTAAATAAATAAATCCAACACTGTCTTTAGGGTGTGATGTGCCGATTATTGAGATGTAGAAGGCACCAATTGCCTGATCAACGCTAGCTTGAAACCAGTTCCAAAGTAGGGTGAAAAGGTCCCTGAGGATTAGCCGATACAGGACTCTAGCTCACTGGCGAAATTTTGCTTTGAAATAAACATTAAGGAAAGAACAAAGCTTAGTTTCGTTTCAGAAGAGCTTGGTAAACAATCGGTAGTTTCTGTTTGGGCAAAGTTTCGCTTTTGAGACAAAAGCTTCATCAGGCCAAGTAAACAGGTCACCAAGTTGGCCAGGTTATAAGGCAAACGGGGCACCAATCAGGAAGTCCTCTTCAGATTATCACACTAGATCAGTATTGATTGTCAATTAACGGCTCTTGTCAATTAGTGTGGTTGCTTAGTTTCGTTTGTGTATTTATTTGGAAACATTCCCAAGGTCACCGGATGGTGCTGGCAGCTGGAAAACACGACTAACAGAAAATATACCTGCTCAGTTGATCAACCTCAGTGAAATTGTCCGCCCTCCAAAATGTAAAAAAATGTAGATAGATATTAATGAGCGTTATTTTCGTGATGACAATGACCACTTCTTTAAACATTTTGTGAAAGGTACCGAAGTTACGCCGAATGACAGAGAAAAATTCAAGTCGTTTATATATCAAGCACATCAACCGTCGTCGGCACAAAGGGTTACTTAAGGTTTTGATTACTCGCGCACTCAGATAATGTGTAAAGAAGAAAGCACGATTTTATTACAAATTCCTCAGAGGTCACATTGAAACTAGTGTTTCTAGCTAGCGCAAATGGAACAAAAATTGAAGAGGGCTTATAAATCCCAGGAAGTTAGGGAAAAGTGGAAACCCAAATATCACTAGATGTTGTTGCCGTTGTTCACCGGAATTTCGTCCCAGTCTGCTTTTCAATTGCTCTTGTGTTCAAACTGCCTCTGACAATTTTGTTTTGAAATTACAGAATTTGGTAAATGTGCAATAGAGTATTTAAATACTAATCGACAAAACGCATTCTATTTTGGCTATTTTACCCATTAATTTGGATAAAGACAAAACCAAACATGCGTCGTGCCTGGGACAAAGTGCGATTTTGCATTTTTTTAGCATACAATAATTTAATATATATGTATATATCACCAGCTGTGTAATCAGACAATATTTTCAGCAGCATTCTAATCGAGCACAGCCTTTTATTCCTGCCTTCCATCTGACGGCTGAACTTAAGCTGCGAATAATGGGTTTCAGCTTCTGAGGTACAAAATTGCTCCTTCTGTTTTGACTGGAGGACCATATTAACTCTCAACAGCCTTATTTGAATAGAGTTATGGATCTTTATGTTCCAAAGTAACTGGATTAGAAGAGTACACTTCAAACAGAACAAAACCGCTAATTGTGGAGTAGTTGCAGTATTTTGAGCGTGCATTAAGGTGCAGTACTTCATTTTTGCGATAAGCCAGGTACCAAAGTATCGTTGCATGGACGCTGATCAATAGTCCCGATTTTCTCCAAGGCAACAAAGTCGCTGGTAGACCGGTCGCCCTAGATACTCCAAGCAATAGTGGATTACCACTGAAAGCTGTAGATATAGTTCTCCTAATTCTAATTGCATAAAGGTTTGCAAGCAACTGGTCGAAAGTTTTTGCGTATATGCAAAGGTTGTCGTAGTCACTATATTTCCCACGTCTGCTCAATTTTGTCATCGAAAACTCGTGAACCACAGACCTTCACTTGATTCCACACCAAGATAAAATCTAACGTACGTAGACCCTGTGAATTACCTCATTGTTTTTTATATACATTGTTGATAAGTTTGCTCTAACTGAAAAGTCTAAAGCCGTCTCGTTTTCGGGAAAATCTCAAAGTCCAACTAAAGTTTTTAGGCAGACAGCTTGGATTTTATTCTTGAACACTTACCTAAACAGCTACTCGATTAATGGATGTATTGCCACCCGAAAATAATTTAGAAACTAAAACACCCAGCATAAAAACAAAGATGTGTTCATTTTTGAATAATTTAATTCTTTTCCATCTAAAGACATTAAGTGACTTCATAAGACAACAATTGTTGGTAGTCTGCAGAAGACGTGCACAAAATGGAGTGCCGGTAAGTACTAAATAGTAAATCCGAATTAATGGAATGGAAAATATCTTACATTCGGCATGATGTGATCAGACATTTACTAAGCATTTTCAACCATGGTCTATCGAAACAAACAAAGTCTCACACCAAGAAGCTTTCTTGACAGAGACTGCAGGGCAGGTGTACGGCCGGAAGACGCACAACGAAAGTGGTTACTATCATAATGTGTACTGCAGGATCTTTGCATTTTCCCAGCCTGGATACACATCATTTTTATTTCAAGTGGCCCCAGAGTCTATGACGAAAGCAGGCTGTCTTTTCACAGCTAGCTTGTCCAAATGGGCTTACCCGTCGCTAGTGTCGTAGTGGTCAGATCGCAAGATATTTTATTTTAACCCCAATGATGACGGTTACTCCGTCTATTCCAAAGCCAACCAAAAATGCTAGCAACGTTACCTTGGTCGGTTCCCCTAGACCTAATTCCTTTATACCACGTTTCTTTCCTTGTCTTTTCTTCCCACTCAGCTCTAAAGCCTTTTCTCCTTTCCTTGTAGACAGGTAGGGTGTCACTATTTTGCATTGTTGTGCAGCTGTGGACAATGGCCATGGTAAGTATTATATATCCAAGCATCGCGAATATTCCCTAAGGAATTTCGCATATTTGATCTGACATTATTTTGATATGGAATTGAAGTTATTCTTCTACATCCAAACTGTCACAGTTGTCTCTTTTTCTGTGCGTATTTACGCTCCAAAAATTAAACTCAAGAGAACCGCAGATCTCCTAATAAGCGAGTGAAATAACTGTAAAATGGCTAATGGAATTTGGCCAACTTTGGTCCCCTTGTCCTCTATGAAACGCACCTCGCTAAATCGAAAGTGATGTTTTTATATTCACTCGTACGTGAACACAATAGAGACACACAATTGGGACCCTAAAGTCAGTAAGCCACAAAATTTATCACATGAAGCAGTTTTAAGCTCAGCTGCACGTGATTTCCGATCACATGCTTAAAGGGAGATTTTTAACGTGTTAGTTTACTATTTTTACTGTGAATTCATTAGGATCTTTGCGGCCGACAACATTTGTCTGCTTGTACCAATTTTTTCATATGTTAAAATTTGGCTGTGTGGTAAAATGTATTCACCTGTTCCTAAATAAAGTAACCAACTAAAGGATTCGTAACGAACCTTCCCAGAGTTGAAAAATGCAAAAACTTAAACAACTGGTAGGTAGGCTATTTTGAGTCCGAAAATGTTTAAGAAAGTTTGAATACTTCCGCAGAAATATCACCCTTTTTGACTGAAAGTAAAAAGTAGTTTTTTGGGAGTTGGCTATTGTTATTCTCAGTGCACTGGGACAGGTAATATAGCAGTAACGTCTTTCAGAACGCTAAAAATAAAAAAACAACGCAAAAGACATGAATCTGGTATCTAGTATCAAAGACAAGAAAGATAAAACAAGAAATACTGTTGAACCAAATTTTATTTTTTCAAAATGGGCCAGATTTGTTACATTCATATATCACAAGTATTTTTCTGCTTCGTTTTTTTTTGGTCAGATGCTGTTTACCGTATGTCCTTATAGTTACTTTGCTGTCAGAAAAGAATTAAGTGCGTCATGTCGTTTACTTTTGCAGACAGTTAGATGCTCACTTTTGGTTTCTATTAAATATGCTTATTATAACTTAATAATCAGCTGCAAGTAGCTGATTACTTTCCAGTTGTAACAGAACTCTGAAAATCCTAGAGGAGGCGTTCATTTTGGGTGATACGTGTTATCCAGTTTTTGACCTGGCGACTAAACTCGCAAACTTGCGAGGGCATTTCCCATCAGATGCATCATAATAGTTTACCTTGTCAGAGAGGCGACCCATCAGTCCCTCTAATTTGGCTCATCTCTACCAGCATTGAACGTACGAAGAGATGTTAAAATTCTTGGATGTGAAGTCGGAGATAGAGCACAAATAATATTATTTTTTCAACTTCTTCACCGAAACAATTGCGTTTAAATGGCAAGATTTCGACAGCTACATAGATAAGCCTTCCAAATAAAACTAAATTAAGATTGGCTAAACCGTTAATTTCTCTCTGAACATGTTTTTCTAAATCTGCACCAAACTTTCCAGCACCAAAGAAAAATTGGCTCCCACGTCCACAGTCTACATGAGGCATTTATTTTAGATTCACAAAACCTTACCTCCGAAGTTCTCTCGGCGAAATCGTTTGCCTTGCGAACCCAAATATCATCCTCCACAGTTTCAGTATAGCTTTTCTAATTATTGCGGACAAGTAAGCAGCTCGAATCTCAGGTATGGTAATTCATGCTTACGATTGCGACTCACAGACTACGATTCTCGTAAAGCGTACGAACACCTGTGGACTCACATCCTTGCGGAAACTGTCAAAAACAATCTAACTGTTATTGCCAATCACCCGCGTAAAGGTGTTTTTCGTGTGGTAAACAAAGACTATTTTTAAAATCACGCGTTGCGTTTGACCAAACAGATCAAAGGCGATCAGCTGACTGACGCTCACCAGTCTGTAGCGTTCCAACTTTTCAGTCCTTCTCTGTTCACAGAAGTCACAATTCGAAGAAATCAGAGAGCTGGGGCGAGCAACTAATTTCAGAGAAGCACTCACACGTAGTCACACTATTGTTCTGTTGGACACTGGTTCATCCTGGACTGCATGTATTTTGTCTTCAACTGATTACCCTCCTGACATTAAAATGCTTCACCTAATGATATTATTTCTCTACGGGTTATGCCAGTGATGGCCGTCCAAGACCACCCCAAACGCGTTTGTTTGCTGCTTTACGTCTTTTGTTTCCGAAGCATTTTGGATTTTCCATCATGGGACAGAGTCCCATGATCGATATCTGTCATTCAACAGCCCCATATTTCATTTGGTACGATGCGCCAGTATCGCATTACATTGCGTGGACGTAACACCCTACTGGTGCAGCACATTCAGTTGAAAAACATCATAAACAAGAGTTTCGGCTGGGATCCAGTTAATTCTCGCAAGACCAAATTGCTATGCAAATGAGTACATCCTGCTAAGTTCACGCAGTTTGAGTTCAAGAAGAATACAAGTTTGAGGGAAACCCGGACACCCTGCCCACTTGATGAGCTCCAAGAAGAATGAAACCGGTCTTGGGTTGTCAGAGTTTCCAGCAACCCTATGACCAGCATGTCAAGTTTATAATATGACTCTACATACGGTGGCAGTCATTTTTATTTATCTTGCCTTTTGTTTGGTTTTGCAAGACAACAGTTACCGTCCGCATTGCCAACAACGAGACTTTCCCCGTTGGTTTGTGGAAAGTCGCTCTCTCTATTCTCTTTGAGAGTACAAATTAATCAACGTAGGGAACCTTAGTGCACATTTAGGTCCTCGCTGGTTACACGGGTTAGTTTTATTTATCAATGCCTTGTATACATCCACTTGGTCGTGATTTATTTTTTGAAAGCGAGAGACCTCCACAAACAGACCTCTTTGCTTTGTTCCCATGGGTACAGTTTCAGTCTGCAGTCCAAGGTTCATATTATAGCAACCGTAAGCCTGCTAACTTTCCGACCATCTATATTTATTCCTCATTATGAAACCGAAGACATCTTGAAGTAACACTTGAGTAAAGTCTATTTAGGTTACATACTAGACTCATTTGCTTGGGTTTCAGTTTTTAAAGATCAGCATCCGGCAAATATCACCCAGATTGATGTGAAATTCAACTGATAAAATCTCTATTCTCAATAGAGTCATTACGAAGCAACCTATCAGAATACTGATTGATCTGTGGGAAAGACTCATCATTTTCTCCAATGTCTATAGGAGTACGTATGCCTCTATCTGATCAACGTGTAATGAAAAACTGCTTAGGCTGATTTGGTATATTTCTGTCACTATTACCGGCTAAAGCTGTCTTATGTTGACTGTTCTATCATCACTTACGTACATCGGGTAGGAAAGTTGAGTAGGTTACCTCTCACATTGCAATCTATATGAGAATTGTAAATTTTACTTGTGCAGCCAATAAAGTTTTGTTTATCGTAGGCTGGTCAGCAGGCTGCTTCTCCCGGTAAAGTCTAACGACCAAATTCTAATATCTAATGCCTCCGCTGCGTGCGGACATTGTCTTTTTATAAAAACATTTGGATCGGTTTCATTCATTTAAGCTGGGAGTCAGTCCACTACAGTTTAACCACCTGAGAGTACAAATCAGTTACCTAGAGATACTCCGAAAAGGAGGGAAATCAATGCACCCTCGACTGAGTAAAGTTACTAAAGCTATCGAAGTCCTTTTTATTGCACACAGTGGTGGTTAACAAAGGAATGAAAGACCATAGGCTTGGTCATTCCAAGAGAATTGCACAACATGACCAAACACATGAAAAATGAACCTCATCATGAAACCAGGTCGGAAACATTCCATAATGAGATAAACCTCATTTTATACGGAAGGAAATGAACAACGATGAAATAGTTGCGAGTTAAAGAGAGGAACAATCTCCTAACAAACACGAATTGCGAGAGGCCTGAAATGGGAGGACGAGGAGAGGTTGTCTGAAAACCTCGGAACAAAATCTGTTAGCGACAGGGGACGAATAATTTCGGTGGGCCGATCGATAAGTACATGTTTTGTAGAGGATAGCGAAGAAAGGTGAATAAATGAAGGAACCTTAGTTGAATTAGTCTTGAACCATTCAAGAATCCTGATAGGGCCGGCTGTGTATTCGATGAGTGGCAGCATATTGAGAACTTTGCAACGAAAACCGAAATGCTTTGGAGGGTGGTAGAGAATTCTGCACATTGTTATGATCTTTCATAATATCAGTATAAATTGAGAGTGTTTCACAAAATTAGTCGAGATCGGAGGAGTATACGTGCATTATACAATCTAGTAGACCGTAGTGTCTTAACCTGTACTAACGATCTCTCTTCGAAGCTGAACGAAAGCTTGTCCTAAAAAATGTACTTCAGAATAAGTACACAAAAAATAATCGTTCAGTTTAAATATTCTTTTGGTGCTCAGCTGTCGTGAAAATCGAAGGAAGCACGAGGAGTGAAATACCGCCCTATAGCCCAGGCCTAGACTAACAGTCGCAATGCCGGGGTTAGGTTGGAACCACTGACCTTTCGGTGACTAAGTTCGTGCCTCGACCACTGAGATATCTTGAGGTAAGTGGTTCAGGAATTTGGACGGATGGAAGGGCACATTTACGAATGAGTTATAAACGTGATTACTTCCAGGATAACATCTGAAGAAGTAGCAGCGAATAAAAGTCTTTTTTAGTTGTGGTAGGTTCTAGGACGCAAGTTCAAAACAAAATTAGAGGGCTACCATCACAATCAGAAGATCTGTACATGACTGGGTGGCGTATTCGTGATGACTGGATGTATCGACAGGTAAGTGGACAGGTAAAGTGCTCGAAAGATAACATTAGGTTTGTTCGCTAAATGTAAGCGAAATTTTCCTCTTCCTTTACTGAATGGGATTAACTATCATAAGTCTCTAATGTGGGCTTGAAGGCAAACGAACAAAAATCACGACGATTGATTCAGTTCCGGTTCGTAACGATCGGCTTCCGGTCGAATCACTTGGTGGTTGGTCCGCTCTTTGACTTATGAGCACATTTTTGCCTCTGCCGAAAACAACTAAATAGGAGTTACGGACAAGATTGCAGTCAGCAGGTGATAAGTACGATGGCTGGATCCGCAAATGCCTGAACATTCTGTTGTACTCCTTAGATGCAACAAATGCGTGGTAATGGAGCGTTTCTTTATGGCTTAAAAAGTCAGGAACAAAATAAAGCCAACCAATACCAAAAATATGTGACTTCTTCAGCAAAAATTGGAGGATCGACTGGCGAATGCAATTTCCATGGCCAGGGGCTAAAAATCTGTCTATGCTTTCCCAGTTAATAAAAGTAGATTCCAAGAAGCGATGCCAAGATGATGATGCCGGTATGACTTCGAAGAAGAGTTAGCGCATGTGACAATGCAATAATCAGACAGACCAAATGGAAGAGAACAGCAAATTATGCTAGACGAAAGAACTGGCATAGATAAATCTATCATTACTAAAGTGTCAGAGGTTTGTGTTGCAAGAGGAGCGAGTCGGACTATGGAATTCTATCTTAAGACACACAACATCCATATAAGAGGAATTATGAAGCGTAAGCTCATTGAGAATACGGAATCCCGTTGTGGATTAACGCTGAAAATATACTCAAAACGGATATTCACCAATGAATATTGAGAGGACCCATTAGTGTTGTGTAGTCATTTATGAACACATTTTATCACCCGGTACTTAAGCGGTAGAATTTGAAAATCAGGCGGAAGGACGTGAAGTCAACACAGTCCTCCATTAAACCAAAAGCAATCGGACACTAAACAGTTCGGACACCTGAAGTGGCATGGTCACCACACCCGGAGATTTAGATTTCCGCGAAGAACACTATGTGAGAATGACGAAATATAAAAGCTGGTAGGCCGAGGTGCGCTTACATTTAAAACATGGATGTCGTACTCAGAGATCGATAGGTTGCTAACCAAAGGAACGGGTGGTTTGTGTAGGTCCACGTCTGTCTGTTAGATTTTATGCAGGCATCCAAACTTAATGGATTTGATTGAAAAGTCACACGAAGCTCCTGATTCCGGCTGTGCTTCTTTCGCAAGCGGCAGTATGAGCGTATCATCCATACGGTGATAAACAACTTGCCCAAACAAAAACTTGCGCCGAATGTCATTAAAGCTATAATTTCTCTGACATGTTCAACAAAGAACTATCAAACTTTGGAAGCTCCTCGTCTATTTTTTTAGCGTGGAACACGTAATCGTACGTGTTAAGATCGTAGGTAAGGCTACTCAGATCAGCTCAGTGGTCCCAACTACTGCAACTCCTTACTCAACAATATCAACGTAAACAGCCTCAATCGTTTGTGTAATTAGATCATATATTAAGTAATAACATGTGTCACAGGTGAATTATATCGTAATTATAACTAAGACAGTTTCATTCTAAGGAGATGGAAGAGCTAAACATTTTGACCGTTGCGTTGCAAATTCGCTGCAATACACTTAGTCCAATCAACATGTGTGAGCAGATTTCTAGCCCATATTTTTGGATACGAACCTAAGTGAATCAAGTGACTGAACGTAAAATCTGTGTGGCAACTGAAGACTCTTCAGAATTTAACAGAACTACTACTTTGGAATTGAATGTCGGCTATAGAAGGTAATCCTTCCTATCCCTCACACTCAACTAATGTATATATTAGGAGGTTTTCGTTTGAATGCGCTGCATAGTGGCAAGGGCAGAAATATCGCACGGGCCGACGTTTTAAAATTCAGTGTGGTGATGAATAATAATGAGGAGAATTCGACCTGGGTGGCCTTTTTACTTGCACGAACAGAGCAAATCAGAAAAGCACAGTAGTCACAACCGTAATGCAAGCAAATTTGTCTCACTATTCTGTGAATGGTCTACTGTGAGTTACTCAGCAAACGCACCGAACAACCACTTTCTTCTCTCGGTCTAGAAAGAAGGGGTTGGAAGGCTGACCGATTAAGGTGGCAATCTTTTATTTCCGCCTGCTCAGCCAAAGAAGTTGTAGTCGCTGTGACGACCTTTACGGTATAGAACCAGCATGCGTTTCTACTAGATACAACGCAGCAGAAAATATACAGGGCGTGGTGGCGGGCATCTACGGACCCTCAAGAGGATCCCGATAGATTATATGGGTAAAATGGTCATTTTTAATGTACTGCAAAGGCTAGAACCATGAGGCGTGCAGAGTTGGATTTTAGTGCTGTCTTTTATTTATGAAGAACAACGTGATCTCCTAGAACGGGTAACGCGATTGGATTGTTTACTGTTGATCGCCCTCCCTCTATGGGCTGTGAAAATTGAGCAGAAAACTTTCGTCGCAAGGGATTAAATGTGATCACACAGTTCACCTTCAAAAGTATTGTCTAGTCTAAACAATAGCAGGAGAGGAGTTTTTCTTCACTCGTCATTGCACACAAATGTTCAAGAGAGCATTTTAAAGGATTTGTAAAAAAAGTGCCAGTACGTTAAAATGTGTATGAACGATTTAGGAATTTGACATAGAACACCAGTGGCACTTTTTCGTAATAGCATGTGACTTTTAAAGCCCAGCACTGTCCCAGTTTTTATTCACAGCTTCAATAATTCGATTAATCAGCCAACCGTCAGCGAGATCTACCTTGACCATGAACTGGTCATTAGCTCAAACCCTTTCCATTCCAAGATCTATGCACCATCTCTAACACTGAACACTGTAATGTTTGTGTTCAAAACACATGTTGTACGCATGTTTTAAATATTGTTCGCTGAGAGATTCCACTCAATACCACTACGGTACTGTGAATTACGAATCTAATGTACAGTTGAAGGCTGACCTTGCAAGGTTTTTCTCCGCAACTGAACAAATACCTGCAACGGAAGAACTGCCATCTTCTCTACTCTGGTATCCATTCAAGCCAGCGTGCATTATCCTGAACAGAATATTTCTGATCGCTTGTTTGTTCACTCAGCTGGACAATTCAAGTGCAAGTTATTCTTTCTCAATGGACTCATTTTATCTCAAACTACCATCAAAACAGAAAAGACATGCTTGCAAACTTGAAATGTGGGCCATGATCCAGGAGTATCTATCCAACTACAAGAGAAGATACTGAGGCAGAAATCCGTAGTCCTGACAAAGATAGCGGTTATGAAGTTTATGAATAATGTTCAGCAGTATAATCAAATTTTTTCGCTGTTTTATAGTTTGTATTGACTTGAACTCTGAATACCGAAAGTTGATGCTAACTTACCTGTCCCGTTGTTCACACACTAACAACCTACCCCGCAATATCTAACGTAGATACGTTGATCTTGTCACGAAACTCTTTCTCTGGGCCCGGATGATACTTCACTCCAACTGCTGGGCTTTTACGCTAATGAGAAACTTCATCTTACATGGGCACTTCACAGTTATTCTCCACCTAGACGAGGATATTCCTAACAACCGTTAAACATGAATCTACCCTTGCTTTCTACAAAGCGCACGTTTTTATCGAAGCACTCCGTTTTATCCAGCCCCTCCTAGTTGACCTACAGAGTCAGTCCTAGCAAGTTAGAAGCTATAGATTTTATAACTATCGACCTCGCTGTCTCTGGATAGAGTTTACCTTATATTTTATTACAACTTTCTTGACACTTTTTAAGTACTCGTACAGTTGTCAAGTAACCTATGTTGAGGAAACTTCCAGTCTGTATGTTATTCTATTTCATTCTCCGGTAAATTACAGTAACCATTTTATTTTGTTCAAAATGCCTGAATCTTCAACCCTGAAACGACGGTCACTTCAAGGCCCTAATCTGTTACTCTTTTCACTTATTGTACTGAACCGCTGGACTTCAGTTGTATCCCGCCGATTTCTATCTCTACTTTCCTCACATACAGAAATTCTGCACTATGAGAGTTGCCCGACGAACATCTAGTATAGGCCGGGAAACTTCCGAACGTTTTCATGCCGTCACCTTCACACAGCTCACTAGAACACAATTACTGAGAATATTCGGATTACGTTTTAGGATGAGTTCTTCTTGTAACAGTTTCTTTCCATATGATTTGCAGTTGAAATTGTAGCTTGATGCGCACTTGTCCGTTTTGTGACTAATATTTAACGATAACCTGTGGTAACACTTGGAACTAATGAGTGTTAATCTCTCTACATCTATCTCTTTACCTAGTTTCCCATCCGGTTATCCACCATCTGTCAACCTGTCTATCTATCCATTTATTTATCTATCCATCTCTCTATCTATCTATCTATTTATCTGTTTATCTCTCTACCTGCTACTCATCCATTCGTCTAACTCAAGACGTTGCACGGCCTAAACTGACGTTTTCTGAATTCTGTGATGGGGTTAAAATTGATCATAGGCTTGCTGGTTGATTCAGCCAGGCGAAATATTCTGAAAAGTTAAATATGCTAAGTTCAACAACAACGCTTGAAGCGGAAGACTGATTACCTGCTTATACACAGTGATCAACACTTGATCAGCCGAAACCCAGTCCTTGTGGATTTCGGTGCTTCATTGACGCGACGGCATGGAACTGCTGAACCTTGGACTTATCTACATGGTTAAAATCTAATGTAACTGATTTCTCCAGCTAAGTGGATTGAAGATGCATATGATGTTGTTTAAGAAATTTAGTTATGGTGAAAATAATCATATTCTGTGTGCAAACCCATACTTGGTTTTGACGATAGAGAGCTTTAGGAAAACGAGGCCTTGATTTTTCAATAAGCATAGGACGGGCGAACAAAAGCACCTAAAATTTATTCATCATGAAAGTCCACCAACATCTGTAATTTACAGTGTCGCTAACGACTCTTACTTCGAGCAGATAGTGAAAATGTATTAATTCAGGCAGATCTTTCACTCAGAGCCGGATACATTGATTGGTCACTTGAGTCTTTAAATTTTCAGTGGTATCCAACGGAGAACGGAAAATGTAAAGTGAAAATTCATAATGAACAGAACTGGGTAATAAATGCTGAATCAAAAAATCAAACGCGTCTCACACGTTTTATGTGAAACAAACACTTCGACTGGACAACCGTTCACCTCGATCGCTAGATCTCACGTAATTTTGTGACCTCTCTTTCGGCAAAGTAAATATGGAGCGGGCAAAGGGAAAACGTACGAAACAAACACGGGCAAAACGAAAAGATGCTGAATAATTGTAAGAAATTGTTATCTGGAACACGGTGAGATGAGATAAGGTGAAAACATATGAATTATTTGGAACACTGTATAGTATTGCTACTTGAAAGCGGAGACCCATCCAGTTGTGCATATTTTCTTGGAATTTCCTTCATAATCGCACAGGTTTTTGAAATCGCATCGTAGCTTAAACAGAGAAGGGGATGTTTTATTATAAACCTGTCGTGATATCTATTGGGTCTTAAATACAACCCCCCTCTGCACCAAGATAGATAAGGGCCCTACTGGACAAAGAGTTTTCCAACTGCAAAACAACTTCCGTAACTTCTAGTCTTATGACACAACAATCTGTTGATAAAACGGCCGCTCCTTGGGAAACTAACGCATCAAGTAATACAAGTTGGTCTCCTTCGTTTTGGGTAGTGAATCTAATGTTATGTTGCGGGGACATTTACTTTCTGGTGGCTTTAGTCTCCACTACGGCGCCATTATACGCGACAAGTGTCTTCCACATACAATTTTTTGTAATAAAACACTCTTTTTGCCGATGCAGTCTGCTCTGTCACATAAACTCTATTGTTTCTAAACACCTACAGCCAAAAAGCCCGTTTTCGGGACTCCATGTACCCACTTTTATTAAGTACCAATAAACAAGAACCGCGCATTTTTGTGCACAAATTTGGCGACATATGGGTGTCATTCATTCCTAGGAACGACAATGAGAATGCGGGGTTTGACACATTCACTGGCCTTATCAAGGAAAAACAAAGAAAAGATATGAGACGCTTATTCGTAATACCTGGATATTTGAATACCCGTCTGACTGGTTGTCCCAACCACCAGATGGGATATCACTTTTCAATTTGTTTTGGGTTGCATCTAAGTATAATGTCTCAGTCAAGTCAGTCCAGGCTGTTTGCTTTCAAAAATAGCTGTCGACTGCTGCTCTGGGTGGAGGCCGTTGCTGTTAGAAATCTCAACCCAATTTCTTTTGACCAGAAAGACATGATTCTGAGTTTGACTTCACCTTGATGCAGAACATGCACAAATGCAAAAAACAGATGGATCTGTGTGGGCGAACCATCGCTGCTCTCAATAAGCGTATCAAATGCAGCGTTTCTGCCACTCCCGTGCGACAACTCGGATCCACTTCAGTGATCTGAACACAGGATAAGCGTTACATTTATTAACGTTATCATCGACCACGAATATTTATGCATTGCTATGGATAGCCAATCCTGTAGTAGATTGCCGCGGAGACCGAAAACGGAACCTGCAAGGGTGTTGGTATATACCAACAAGATCTCGTTGCTTTCAACCACAAATTACCCCACCTACGAAAATGTACCGAATATCCGACGGGTATTTCACCGAAAACGCGTTGAAAACCAATCCAGCGCAGGAATGAATAGAAAATCACCAAAGGAGAAAAAAAGCTGGCCGAGTTCCACTAGGCATGTTTCACTATCTAACACTGTACGTTTGTGGCTAATAGCTAAATTACCTGCTAGAATTTAATGAGCTTCTCGTTTCAAGCGGACACTATCTTCGCACAAATTATTTGAGCCTACTGCTTAATTGTCAGTAGGTTACTTTCAATTATAATTGGCCGGCAGTAAAACTGCTTTTATGCGACTGCTGATGAGTCCTAAGGATAATATTTGAGTGTTTCATGGTAGTATAATAAGCAACCGCCACTGTAAGCCAACATATTGACTTTTGCCATTCTGCACTCCCCTCTAAGACTGAGTTTTGGGCCTATATCACTTTTAGGATACTCAGTTTGCTTTTGACACATGTCGTCCCCTATAAAGTCCTTCCATTTTATTTTATTTTAACCCTTGTTCCGCCTAGATGGATTGCTGTTAATAAGTCGACATTTCGGCAGCTTGCGGATGATTACTGGTGTTTGATCAGATGGCCGTTGATCTGTTCGCCGAGCCTGTCAAGTAGCTTGCAAGCGCTTGGTACCCGTCCGAAAAGAAACTGTTACTGCGCAATATTCTCCAATCTTCTAAATGAGTGAATCAGGTGAAATAATATTCCAGAATCTAATGTCGATAGAAATGTGCTGTGACTATGAGTAAACATGCTGGTGAGCAGCTCGTCTACAATGAGGTTCACACGAATATTTCGTTACCCTCAAACCACTTGGAATTCTCTAGGTTTCATTGTCTGGTCTACAGACGTCTGTAAAAGACTGCACCAATTAGTTACCATGAGGAAGCGAACCTGATCCAAAACGGGAAGGGATTGGAACCGTATGCACCACCAACCTCAACTTCTGCATCTGTTTTCCACACGAAGCGCACATGCAGGCAGCTGGTTACAGAAAATTCGCTTTGTTATCTAGTAGCAGACGGCCTATTACGGTTTGTTGTGTTCACAATGCACATACTCTACTGAAGCAACCACTACCGGGAACATCCGGCAACTCCGTAACTTTCTCATGGGGAGACTCGTGACTTACGCAATTGCTTTGAAATCCATTATTTTTATTGAAGTATCTGTCCCAAGCATTTGGTAACGGGAGTTGATTTCTCCTGCAACAGCATTCCGGTACCGCACAGATATTAAAATTGTGCGTTAGTCACTCATCCTGAGACATACTTATTCAGCACGCCCTATGGGCATGCATGTGAACTTATCCCTTTGGATGCAGAACCTTGCTCTTTTTTTACTAAGTTCGAGCACTCACATTTAACCTCAACTTTTAAGGGGTTTTTCTTACGGATACACTATCTCTTGCTCGCGTCCTAGTGAGACTAAATGGGGTGAATGTGTGACAGAATGTGCCCGTTATCACATCGCTTACGTCATGCTTCTGCACATCTGTGTCTCGTGTCATATCGCTGTTAAGTCTTAATAGAGTCGATAGAAGGTTCATTGCTCTGTTTGTCATTTTCCCTTGGGCTCAGTATGACTGGATCACAGCGGTCAAATGAATTATTGCAAGTGTAGCTCTGCTATTAGGTAATGAGTAGCAAAGCCTTTTGTTTACCAAAATCATTTCTTTCAGGTAGCGATTTTACACTTGGTCTTTATAATAAGCAGAGTTTCTGTTACTCAAGACGTTTCAATGGACTACTGGTCCAAATCTGCCGACAGCTTGCCAGGTTCGCCCTGCTTCGACTCCGTCCAGCAGGCGTAGTTTCAATCGTACATTACTTCACTTTACTTCACCAAATTCTGCATCTACTCTCTGTATTCGACAGAAAGGTTCTTTGGAATTTCGCTCAAATCTCATGTTCATCCTATTTAACTAACCAAATTTAACTTTTTTTCTTTGTTTCGGCCCATAAAGTCTTCGCGGTTTTCTGAAGTAATTATCGTTCTCTTTGTAATATCGGCTTTTGTGGCCAATTCGTTCACTGTTTACATACATATATATACTTTTTATTCCATGTACGGTCTTAAATTATCTAATTACCCATCAGGCTATTTAATCTCCGTCTAGAAAACAGAACTGTTGTCGCAAACGTTGAGAGGCTTGTCAAGTGAAAAGACACTGGTCGAATTCGGTGGTCGATTATAAACTTTCTAGGATGGACCCAATAAACCATATTGAAAACCAGATTCAAAAACACCGTGATTCTTTGGTTGTATTAGTGCACGCCCTTAATATAGGTTTACCAGTATCTATCTAAACGGAACTCTTGTCGACAAGTGCTATCAACCAATGCACGACTCCGCTACAGATATTATCAGCACGGATCAATACGTAATTGGCCAGGCGTAACAATGCACGGCATCGTGAGTTTTGACTCTTCGCTGGTTCGTTACAGTCAACTGAAAAGTAACCTAAAGTTCATTTGCGTTGTTACATTGACAGTCGTAATACCAGAACCGGGTGGCTATTGTGATTGGTAGCTTGTCAACTGCCGATCGGAACAAACTGTGGACGTGAAAGGCACTGGTGAACTACAACGCGAAACCGGATAATCTGAATTTGTGCGAATTGACTGTCTTCAGGAAATCATCTGTGGTTCTGTGCTATATTCACAAGCATCCCAAACTTTCTACATAATTCGTTGAAAAATCCACTCCATTTGCTTGTCAAGGAATATGTTATATTCGGCAAAAATGTGAACCCCATCCCCAGTAAAGTAAGCTGAGTTCAGAAGCTTCAAAAGTTATCAAATTACTTAGAGAACCAGGTTGTATTTTCTGAATTTATTTATGTGTTTTGTTGCTCCTGCTGTAATAGAACGAAATGGATGTTAACGGATAAATCCGAAGGATAATCGTTATGCACTGTGGGTGTTTTCTTTTAGAAGTTACCACAAATCTTCTTATCAAGGTTTGCAACTAGCTAACTGGAAGACAGCTGTATATGAATCCTGCTGTCATGCTGTCAGGACCATCTTAGCTTCTTAGGGAATTTCAGCGCTCACTGGAGTGAACCTAGGGAGCCTCAAATAGCGTTTCTGGTCAGTTGTAACACCTTGACCAATTTTAACACTCTCAAGAAAAGAGGTCACAGCAATCCTCCAAGATAGTTTGCTGCAGAGAAAATGGCATTCGGCCTTTCTTTGGATGTGATCATTCCGTGAGTGATTCCACACTGACCGGTTTCAAATGTGACTAAAGAACTGCCTTTGGTAGATTGTTGGGGCAGTGTTCCGTATCTTGTTGTTTTCCAGTCTCACGATACACAACTACTGTTTTACTTTTAGGATGTTTGGGAAATGGCCGTCGGAAACAAACTACTCCTAGCCGTACTGAGTGTTAGTGCAGATGCTAATAGTGGTTTCAGTCAATAATTACTCTGGCGGTTAATTAGTTCTTTGGTTACCCGTATTGTTCTGAGGCCCGCCGTTTTGGCGAGGGTTAAAATTGGAAAAGGTTTCTTGTCATGTTATTTAGTTCCTCGAGAGAGGGTTTCTTCCGCAAAAAATACCGCCCTTAGGCTAACTAAGTCCCTGTTTATACAGCAACATATGATTACTTGATAGTCATCAAGAAGTAAAAACACTAGCTAAAAATGAATACCCTGTTTGGTGTATGCAGCTTTCTGATTGCAGGATGACAAGACAGACCTTGGTAGTTGTTCCATATGCTATTTGTCTTTTCCTTAGGTCTTTTGGTCCATGAGACCTTAATATAATTTCGTTCGGATATGTTTGCCGGGTGTTTTGTTTAGCTTCAACAGTAAACCCACTGGAAGAACCCAGTCAATAAAGTAATCCCTCCGAAAAGACCATCGTCAACAAAATAAGTACTCTCCCTCGGGCTGCTGGATATTCCATAGTAATTGAGGCATTCTTCCAAATATCCGCAGACAGCCTACGACAGTCCCTCAAGGAATGACGTAAACTTTTATTAACCCCCGTGACCTTAAAATCCAAGATAATAAAATAGGTGTTTCAAATGCCACACATAACAGCGCTGCAGAAAATTACGGTTTGTACTATATTGAAAGTTTTTCAACCTGGAGAAAAAACTGATAATCAGATGGTAAATTTTTACGGCTATATACAAGCACTTGGTAGTCAGACAGTATTACTTGGTTGCTGATCATTAAGGGTACAGTATTGTTCGTATTGACAAGAATGCTTGTGTAAAACGACGCTTTCTATAAAGAAGCTTTGTAAAGCAATGCAGAAGCAACAATCACAGATGAGTCTAATTAATGACCTTTAGCGCACGCAGTAAGTCAGCTAGATTGCTCCGAGGTACTTATTCAGGGAAAGTATGGGGAATTCAGTATTATCTGCTTCATATGTACTATGAGATAACCTCTGCCAGTCTCTGAATGTCTTACGAAAAAATAGCTTTTGCATCCTCTCACAGGTTTATACCACCACCACCACTTCATTGAAGCACTATCATTCCTTTTCCTTTCTATGCACACGGGATTCTACCTAAGTTTTATCTAAAAAACTTTCTTTGCGATCATGGGATTTCATACTGCACGAATATTCCAAGTGAAAGGTGTCACCCCGAAATGAGGCTGACACTGATGTTCCTTTCGTATCACATACAGCTTACTTTGTACCTTAGAACTGGATAAAAGATGGTGCAGCTCAAAAGGATTTGAATACTCATACAGCGGTGTCTGTTGTTTTGTTTGCTGAGCTGGGCAATGTAGTTGCAGACAATTCGTCACCGACTCAGGTGACATCATCAGTACCCAGTAAGTTAACGGTTTATCAAGGACATGTATAGGCCTTAAGCATTGATACTCTTGCGCCTACAAAATCTCCTGCTGACGCAAAAGTGGGTAGGGTGGGTCTCTGATTTTGATTGTTTCGCTAATGACCGAGTAAAATCATGATCGATTATGTGATTATTACAGACCGATTGATCAAAAAGCATTATCTGATACCTGTGCATCTTGATGCTAGACTTTCGGGCTGTTCTTTCAGGAGTTAATCAAAGGTGCTTTCACCCCTCTGGAGAGATCACCTTCACAAAGGACCGCTTTTGTTTCTTTCTCAAGGTAACTATTGATGGTTGAGAACTGCGCTTTCAGGCGGTCGCCACTGGTCCACTGGTTGTGCACTGATAAACTGCGCTAATACTGTGCTGTTATTTGGGCTAAACCTTTACGTGCGGCATTGTTTCTAGTTTCGTAGGTTCTGTAATTTTCTGTTATGAATTATTTAAAATAACCACCAAACAGTACGTACATGCACTTTTTTCTTGACCGGGACTCATCAGTGAATGAAGATTTCCAGCTGAAGCCACATGTTTTTTGCCAGTGACTGACTCTTACAAGTCAAAATAGCCACCTTGCATGCCGAGTGAGGCACTCTGTTAGACATTGTTCAGCATGTTTACTGCCAGAGTTTTCTGGAACAAAAATGTCACTTTCTCTTAACAAAAATTATTTCTTCTTACATATAAGAGACAGAAGGGTTTACTGGACATGCAGTAGAAGTTCAGGTACGCATAATACAAAGAAAGTGTCCAAAGCCGGTCCCGGAATTGAACGCATTAAGAATGGTTTACCTGGACCAAGTTTCTACTCGTTTCTGTGGTATTCAGCTGGTCATTACAGTATTTGCCTGTTAAGCAAGGTTCCTAGTTTTGACTCCGCCCGTTTCTCTTCCACCTGTGTCGTGTTTTAGAGATCTCTTTTAGAACCTCCAAATAAAATGCTTTTGCCCTGGTACACTCATTGATAAAACCTTATGCGTAGTTCCACCGTTGAGGGACTGCACCTAGCAAAATAATCGGGTCGAAAATCCATACATGTTAGGAAGAGAGGCTTTCAACCAAAACAGATGCCATGAATAATAGAACGATCTGATAATCCACATGCTAAAATGTCTCTGCCCGAACTTCCGGTGACCTATGAGAATTGGAGCTCAGGCAGACCAAAACGGAAGGATAAAATCTATTCCTGAAACCTAAGCTTTCCACTGCAGTCAACGGCACTCAGGTACTTCTATGGAACGCACTGAACTACGCTACTTAAAATGAAACCAGTGGGGATGGAAGACATTCATAGGACTAACTTACAAGGGAGTCACCGTGGGATGCATAAATGTACTACGAAGATTTGTTTTGGTTAAACATCTGAACCAAATCCAATCATTCAAGGGAAGCCATTTAGCTCAAAAGCCTGTCAACCGCCGTTCACGTTGGTTCTGTATGATATGCGTCAAAAGTTTTGACTCTCTTAAATAGGGACAGATCAACCCAGTGCAAGTTCTTCTGAAAGAAGCACTGTAGGAGATCATTTCTTTTCAACATCACCGGACAGGAGTTTTACTTCAGAAAACAGTCGCTTTTCCAAGTAAGGACTTGGCTCGCTCGGTCACTCCTGAGATGGAAATCCCCATCCATAGATTTTGGCCACAACACCTATTTTTATGGTTTATAGTTTGAATGCTCTCTTTTTGGAGAAGTATGTTACGTGTTTTTACACTTCAGAGTGTTTTACAATTATCCCGGTACATCTGATATTTCCTTCGCTTATATGCAGCAATAATCATGAGGTGCTGCAAGGCTCAATAGGCCCAATCCTACTCGGATATCGTCAAGTGAACCACAGAACATGTACCTCTTCCATAATTTTGGAACCGCTGAAATGCTTATCGTTACTCACTCTCTCATCTTTCTCTGATTTCCTCGACTCGTTGTACTTGTATTTATCCAAACTCTTTGAAAATTAACTACTGTATTATGCTTGGCAGTAATCTCAAGAACTGTAAGAAGAATTCGTTAGACCGCTTGTCACACCCCATAGCCAAAATAACGGGATTGGCTTTCACCTCATGTTTGCTTAAGCTGGCGGGCAGCACTGTCGATGTACCTGTTTGAGGATTCGCGCATTATTGTGATGTGTCTTGGTGCTACCATATTTTGAACAACCTCAACGAATGAAGCTGCTTAGATTCAAAGAAACCAGGAAATTAAAAAGTATTTTGAAGGAAAGACTAACTAAACTTTAATTAGTACTTGATAAACCAATCGAACAATCGATCAACAGAAAACGCCTGGCGTCCGATTATCAATGACTATTTTCGGAAAACGTAGTCCTGAGCAACTATAACAACGAATGTTGAGCGTTGTGCTAGTGAATAGAAGTGAACCAGAATCAGATTTGCGTTGATTAAACCGGATACCGCTGAATTGGACGTGACCGGGAAAAGTATACAGGACAGCTAGGCAAACCAGATCTTAATAAGGCTCAACGAGCAGCGCGCATCATTCCGTTTCGCGAGTTTGCAAGCCCACTTCGGAGCAAGGTAAACAAAGATCTGCCTGCCATCTGCTTTTAAAAGATGAACGACAATGGCAAAACTTCACACAGGCTTACGTGAGATTTGACGGTGTAACCGTTTGCCTTACGTTAATCACCGACATTCCACACTAATCAAAAAGGTGCTTAACCTTTCAGTAAAATAGCAAAGCGTCATTAAAATATTGTAACCAGAGTTGTATATCACTCCAGTCATCCGAGTCTTTACTGAAGAGACGCTAGTGCTGGATTAGTACCTCGGCGCAGCTTACACAAAAACTCTGAGGTGGGAAATCTATTCGGCTTTCCGATAAACCGAAAGCACGATCTCAGTTTGTTTTCAATGTGTGATTGCGTCTTTTTTAATTTGGAGCGGTAAGGTTCGATTCCCCGAGAGCTAATACAACTTGTAAAAAGTCGTAGCCATATGCAAGTTCCTTTTCTACTCGGTTCACCTGCATTGGAAAAAATCGGAAATCATGTAGTTTAGAAATCAGCAGAAGAGCGGTAGTGACGTCATCGTTATGTGGTCGGTAAACAGAATACGTGCTTTGAGACGCTCATGACCAATGCACTCACCACATGGAAGAAATGGATGGAAAGCTTCATACCCGACTATTACATGACCCGTTTGTTGCGTATCTCCTTCAGATTAACCCACATAAGATTTATCCTGTAAGGCTATTTCAACTGAGCAACACTTTTGGTATTATACGTCTGAGAATTTGGACCAACCTCGCCTCTCATTGTATAATCCTCTGACCATCTAATGTCAACAACCGCGCCATCATCAACCAATTCAGTTCATTAATACCTTAAAGTACTAGTAATGTCGCCCAGGACAATTAAAGTTACCCCCCTTTACCTTGGCTCGGAAATCCACATGCTGTGTCAAGGACCTAGTTCCTCGTATCAACTGTTTGCATGTCAGCTTCATCAACCAGTACCACGAATTCTCATCGGAGATATAACATAGGGCTAGGTGTATGAAATATGTTTACCCCTCAACATTGACAATTGCTCTGTGCTTGAGAAAAGAGGCTTTTTGACGGGTGGCGGAACAGAACCAACTGTCGAAATACTTTGGCCCCGTTAGGTGTGTAGGTATTCAAAAAACGGTGGTGTTTGCTTATCCATGCTGACTCATCTGCCAGTCAAGTCATATATTGTCAGATAGTGCCCACAGACACGGCGGATTAGTACATCGGCTGCTTCTTTGGCACTATTTGGAACTATGGTCAACTAAACGAAGTGGATTAGCGTTGTTAGGCGTTTCCGTTGTGGTTGGTCCCCTTCAGGATCTGGCCTTTGAAATTCTAGTGACTTTTTCTTCGTAGAATCTGGAATATTCGCTTCCACTGACAGGACCTAAATGGGGTAAGATTTCATCTCAAGTAGTCTGATTGATAGAGGTATTTTACTGACCAGTTTACTGTACACAAACAAATCAGTGCGCGAACCAATAATGTCTCAACGATTGGTGACGGAACGTCTGCAAGTTGATTGTCAATTTCGGTGAACAGGTTGAGGATCGCTCGTTTATGGTGTTCAACTGAATATCCTGTCCCAAGGCTATCCTAAGTTTCGGTTGGTACCTTTTCGAGATGTTGCATATCTTCTTGTAAAATCCAGGACTGCATCTGCCTAACGGGCTTCGTAGCACACGAAGCCGGTAGTGAGCCGTCGAAGGGTATTCAGCCAACTTACGAGACTTCACTTACTCACATGTCAAAACAAAACAGTTGGCTATGCTGCGCGATCTTTTCGTCGCATTCTTATCGGACACAACCCCAAAGCTGAAAAACGAGGTTCAGAATAATGCCAGGTTTACCACGTTTTGTTTAGAGCAGTCGAGTGAAGGAAAGACTGAAACGCGAGGCCATCTGTGGATTATTGGTTTCGCATCTTAGGTTTAAATGCATTATCCATAAACTATTACTGTATTGATCTTCTTCGTGATTTGTACCATACTGTGGTTTCATAAGCTGTGTACGGCTTTAATGCGCAACCCAGCTTATAGACAGTTATGTGTCCCCCGTAATTTACTCGATAGCAATGGCTTGTAAGTAGCACTGAATCCGGATCCATGTCAATTGTTTATGGTAGACTAACCGGGTTTTGGCTTTTAAGCATTAGTAAACGTCAAATCTGCTTCGCCTAATGACCGCTGACACGAGTAATGAATTTGTGCTCTCCGCTCTCTTGTGGTTGTAGAAACACTGCGACACAACTGCCACACGCATGCGTGGTTTGTAGCACCCCGGAATCGCCAGGAGGCTATTGACCCACGCAGACTTCCTACTGTAATGCATTAATCACGTTATCTCAAATATCGTACGGACTGAAACATGAGGCGGCCTTTGTGCAGCACATTCAGTTGAAGAATATCATAAAACAGAGATTCACTTGTCTCCCGTGAAAACGCAGTTTATGTGCAAATGAGTGTATTTGTCGAAATCTGTCTAATTTGGATTCAAGAAGAACAGAAGGTTGACGGAACCTCGGGAACTTCGCCTACCTGATGAGCCCTATTAGGGGCGAAACCGATCGAGGGCTGTCCAAGTGTTTTCAGCAACCTTTTGAGTAGCTTCCTTCATAAAAACTGAGACATCTCTTTACAGAAAGTGAATACTAGGCTGTTCAATAAGAAACCTATGGCCGTTTCAAACACAATGACCTCGGTAAGTTAAATTCCACGGACAGTATCCTCCTTCTGGAAAATGTCACAATTGAAGAACACATTGTTCGGCAACGTTCTCTTTTGCAGAGCTCGACAATTCCACCTGCAAGCGCGGTCGCCAGTGGGCGCGTTTGCTAGCGGGGTTTTGGTGTGAACATGGCTAAACGCTGCTGAAGAAATACTGTATAATGTGTCGGAAGTAAACAAGTAGATGTGCTTGTCAAACTTGATTACGACGAACAAAACCAAAGGTACGAAAACTGGAAATGCGTAAGAGCGCTGACTTCTAACGTGGCGATCTGATGGCCGTTTAGTTTGATGGTGTAGTCCTGTCTTTCACTGTCCTCGATAAAGAGGATTACCTAACCGGATTGACGTTCAAACAGCTGATACGTTCGTTTTTCCTCTTATCTCTCGCAGGAGCCTTTATCATCCCGATGAATGGGACTTTTGTTAACCACACGAAGGCGCCCGACTACTGCCTATTCCACGCGTGTTTCAATAATGGCCAGTGTTTCATCATCGATCCGAATTCCGGACAAGCCGCTTGTCAATGTCCCCAAGAATTCACTGGTGAATTCTGTGAACTGTCCGCTAGGGAGACATTTATTTGCTCCCAACTTGGACTTTGCAAGCCATTCGGAGTAAGTGTTAGCCTATATGTTTTCGCCTGGTTGTAGGTTGAAAAGTGATTGTACCAACAGATTTCACAGTTGCCATGTTCTTACAGATAACTACCGAATCGTGTTTCAAACAGGCGATTTCTCAAAAGAATCTTGATTTACTAAGCCTTACATGTCTACCTTGTAAAAAGATGACGTTTGGACTTGATTTCAACACGCCTTTGTGAGCTCAGTCGACTATAGTTTGAGCCCGCAATTTTTAGTCCTATCATCCTCGTTTGAACAGACCTCTCTTTTAGTGCCAAAGAAATGCCCAAATGAATCTCCCGTCTAGACTGTTCTTCAATACAATATACTGTACACAGGCCGCCTGGTTTCGGTTAGCATGATATTTAAGATAGCGAACTGAATTTATTTGATATGACATCAGTTTTAAGGCCGATGAAAACTTCCTAGCACAAAACCAAAACCATGTTTATTCCAGTATTATTGGTCATACCGCTCACTTATGAGTTCCGTCCACTAAAATCAGGCTAAAATCATCTCTCAACCATTTTTGCCTTACCATCAAATCCTGTCAAACAACCACAAGTCGATATGTCTTTCCCATCTTCGAAAGTGACGGGAGAGAAGCGTTTTGGTACCAGTTTTCTGTGGCTATTACAGTTCCGAAAAACAAATCTCTATGGAACTAACAAAAAACACGCTCGGCCTCCCGTAATTCCAGATTTAACTTGTACCCGAAATAAAACATACTTACAGCGATTTTGCTTGTCATCAGCTTAGATTTACCATTCGCAAGTCACGCAAACATGGTTGATTCGAGGAACACTGTTGGGATGCTAACTCGCTGCTTCAGCTGTTCTGTACTAGCACGGATAGTTCCCACTATTGATCCAGAATTGCATGCCTGGCAAACACAAAGAACGCGACCGGAACTGAACGTGCGATAGTACCATAAGACTAATACTAAAAATAAATTCACATCCAATGGACAACGAGGAATTTTCTACATGTTGAGGGATACCAGATGAGGTGGAATGAAGACTAATTTCATGAAGAAAACTATTCATAAGATTTCTAAAACCTCGTTGACAGCCCACGACCTTTTAGGGGTTCAGGTAGACTCAGCACCAACTTTCCGTCAACCCTGGAAGCCAAACTTCACGAAGTTCCACTTTCGTATCCATTTGCACGCCAATTAGTTTCTCAAGGGTGATATACCCGAATCCCAGCTGAATTTCTGGTTCGTGAATGGACCTGTCGAATTTTTTCTTATTTGAGTCCAAGTAGAATATAAGGTTGCCGGAAACTAGGGGACCATGCCCACCTGGTGAACCCCAAGAAAGAAGGATGAAGCCGGTCGAGGTCTGTCCAAGTTTTTTCGGCAACCTTTTGAGTAGTTTCCTTCATGTAAATATGGCGCGATATCTTGAATATCGTACCAGCCGAGACATGATGCAGTCTTCGTACATCACATCTGGTTGGGGAATATTATAATGAATAGATTCAGTAGTCTATCAGGCTCCCCTCCCCCCCAAGAAAATTAAGTTTGTATGCAAGTGAGTGTGTTTTTCGCAGGACAGATTTCGCACTTACTCCAATTCTTTATTTCTACTCATTTATTTATTTATTATTTATTATTAGATGTGTACGTAGGGTTCATAATAAGTTTCTGTATGAAGCCATTATCGAGGGATGGAAAGTGATTGTTAACCTTGCTTAGCACAGGCCTCTCATCCCATTACTTGAGATGCGTTTAGAAGAACAGGTGACTACATCCGGCTTTTACGGCAGTCACGATATGGAAGATTCTGTTTCTTCTTAGCAGTTCAGAGATTTACTGTCTTGAACATCCCCAAAACGTTTCAAAAACAGATTCTGAAATATTGCCTGTGAAAACATTTTACTTTCAAAGTTGAAGACTGTTAATAAGATCTTTTCAGGAAACCACAAATTTAACCAACCTTTTACCAACCCCCTATTCGTGAAAATCACAAATATAACCTTTGATTACATCGACTCAGCAGATTTGGCATGACTAACCCCCTTGGGCTCTCTTCTTCGTCCCCTCTTACGAGTAAAATCGAGCTTGACCCACTAAAGGGGAAAATCAGACGCACTGAATTTTACTTGCGGTAAGTAGATGATATTTATATTCTTGTATCAAGCAGCACCGAAGTAGACGCTATTCTAGACAGATTTAATTAAGCGCGTCTCTCTCTTTTTACACTGAAAGTGATAAAGAATCCCACTTTTTGGACGGTAAATTAGTTAGATTTTCCAAGGTTTCAATTCAGAGGTCAGTGTGAGGAAAAGCCTTGCCCACAGGAAAGTACACAAACTTCCATAGTTTTACTCCGCTGGGTAGAAGTGAACGTTGATTTACACTCTGAAGGACCGAACGAGGCGGATTCGCTCTGAGGATACACTGGACTCTGAAATGAAGCGCATTGCTAACGTGCTCGGACCTAATGGTTATCCAGAGAGATTCATAGTCAAGAATATGCCTCAGCTTCTTCTCCAACCGTCTGTAGCAACTGTTGCAAAAAGTCCTGTTTGATTCAGTCAACCATACGAAGCTCATCTGCCGACAGACACAGTCAACTGCCGCCTGTTTCACTCCCCACAAAATACTTTTCCGGCTGAAACTCTGCGATTTTGATTCACAACCAAGCTTTTGTTCAAAATAAACCCCAAATGTAGGATACCGGTTGTCACCCAGAATATGGCTATTGTTCCCTCCCACTGTTGCTCAGCGGAATCTTCCGTGCGCACGACCCATCAAACTGCTAAGAGAATAAGTGAGCATCTATCTCACCAAAACACCACCATACTCAGTGACTCAGTCAAAAGCCCGATTGGGTCACACAATTCACGCCGGTCACTAGATCAATACAGACGAGCCGTTTCACGTTATCTGCCGAGTAACTGATAGAGTGCCAGTACCAATCCGACGGCGTTGCTTGATTGCAGATGAAGCCGTCGCAATACGATTGCGAAATAGGGTACTGTGGTCTTAAAAACTATTAGTATGAGTTCTAAGTCCGCGTTGTTCATGTGACACGAATCGATTGACCCAGTCGCTGAACGGTAATCCAGAACACCGCACGGCATCCAATTAGGTACGCGCCTTGAGTTTCGCTGATAACCAGTCGTCCAAGCTTCTGCATTTTCCAATTTAAATCGATCTTTACTACTAAGTTCACTACTCACCGCTATTTTAACTGGTAGTTATGCACTGAGGTGACGACGAGATCACGAACACATTAGTGTTCGGCACTGTGTTCTTGTGAAAGCTCAGAAAATATTCAGGCAACCACAAATTTTGTCTTCCCAAGCATATTTTGGATCACCGTAAGATGAACAAAGGTCAGTTAGGTGGATGGGCACGTCAAATTGATTATAGTATGAGGAGAATTGTAGATAATCCAACTGAGATTTTGTCCTTTAATTCAATTTTAGTCCAGGCCGAGGAGCTGCGAAGCCACATAGAGTCTTTTCGTTCTTCTTTGAAATCATTAGCAATGCATGTCTAACGAATCTCCAAGGCGATTCGAGCCCCCAAAATATAAATAGTATAGAAGGAATACTAAGTCAAACGAGCGAAACTCTCAGCTGATAGACGGTCAGACGGGGAGCCAGGCAGCTTGCAGACCATGTGGATCCCATAACTGGCAATTGTGGCTGGGTGAAAACTTCTAGTCGACAGGTCGCGAATTCGAATCATCCCGGAGATACGCTTATGATTCCATAACAGGATAAAAGAGCTGTACAGTGCTCCTCTTCTTCTCAGCATAGACCGACTTTATTTATTGGACAAAATAGACAGTTGGATTTCTTATCTTCTCAGGTTTTTTCATCTTCCCATAAGGTCATACCATCCATAACTTCTGGTGCTGGCGAAGCTGCGTTCCTCGTAACGACCAGTTCTAGAGTTACAGTGACTATTGAGGCACAATCATGCAAGTATAATATTGCCTAAACTACTAGCTATTCATACCCATCTTCCGATAAAATATATTAGTCTGGTGATTTAGCCCAGAGCAAAAGCGTCGCTACGTGAAACATCACTCTCTTATTTTTGCTCAATGGAGACATTTTCCAAAGAGACCTTGTATGACGTTGTTGTAGTAAAAGTAAAAATTTAACGGATGAGAAGTTTTACGAAATTGTGGTAACATATAAGGTTTCCCGTGGATTTTTATATCAGTTAACACCATAGCACAAGATGGATACGGAAAGCCAAGGAAAGGTAAGAGACCCGGAAAGCCAGGAATTCCCAAAGACTATTTTAGTTGATCCGTGGGACCGGTCCCCGGAAACCATCTGTGAACGAAAGTATCAAGGATCGAAATGCAATAAACATCTTGAGTAAAAAAGAACGCTTCGATTGTTGGACCGAATACTTCGAACAGCAGTTATTGTGGCCAACTTCTGTCAATCACCTGGAGCCCATGGTGACGTAGAAACCTGGAGAGTGAACTTGAGACCGCCTACCGCCTCGGGGGGTTATGACTGTATATGTTCTCTTAAGCGCCACCTAGCTTCTGGTCCGGATGACCTCCCACCCGCATTGTTCAAAGATGGGGGTGGACTCCTCGGTCGGCGCTTATCTGTCCTATTTCCCTGCATCAAGGAAAGTAGACTGTCCCAGACAACTGGTGAGGGTCTGCGATATTGCCCATTTTCAAAAAAGGGGCTCCTAGTAAGTGTGGTAACCACAGGGGATCAACTTAACTCCAATTGTAACGAGACTTCTGGCATCACTTATGCTTCGTCACCTTATGGAGGCTCGTGAAATACTGACTCCAGAGCAGCAAGCGGGGTTCACGCCTGGTAGGGATTGCGTTGACAAAATCTCCACACTCCGTCAGGTGCTAGAACAACGCCATACTTATAAGCGACCCATAATTTTAGTATTCCTGGATTTCCAAGGCGCATTCGTCTCAGTTGAGCGGTCTGTTCTTCTTGACACCTTTATCCACCAAGGAATGGCCCAGAAGTTCGAGAAACATAATAATCTCTTTGTATTCTCAGACTTCTGGACGTGTGAGTGAATACGGAGAGCTCTACGAAAGCTTCCGTACACAAATTAGTGTTCGTCAGGGATTCCCACTCTCTCAATTCCTATTTCACTTCGTGATCGACGAAGTCATGAGACCAACGCTGGAAGGTCTCCAGAATCCCGGTGTTCAAATAACCTGTGAAGAAAACCTTGTCGACCTGGAATGTGCAGGCGACATCTTTCTCGTCTTCGAAGAGGAGGAGAAGGCGCAGATGGATGAGCTGACCAAAGTCATCCCGTCCTTTGGTATGCACAAAGGGTAGTCATGCTCCTGAAAATGCAGTCACTGAACACGCCACTTACAATCCAGGGGGAGGCATTTGAAGTTCTGGAGCGTTTCGCTTACTATGGAAGTTGTGTTAATTCTGATTGTAGTGTGACAGATCAGGCCAGTGCACGGATCTGCAAGCCCGGATGCTAATTTGAGACACCTATGGCGTCAAGGCGTTATATAGGTATATCTCAAGGGACTTGTGCATCTACTTCCATTTTTTTCTTCACAATAAGGCTTTCAAGTAAATCATGGTTGTACACCAGCGAGGCATCAGCGTTGAACACTGATGCTGTCGATGATGATGATGGTCATGATGAGATGATGATGATGAAGTCAACACAAACTGATCGCCTCGCGTATTCTTTCAACGCTCATAGCATGATTGCCCGCGGCCATTTTCACACTAGTGACATTGCATGAGTCAACAGTGGTCATTCGTTGTTGTATTATAAAGTTAATTTGCTCTTGGAACGTCCACAAAAGCGCCAGATATATGAAGTTGGATCAGAAATTCTTCAGCTCTTATTCCCCATCCACCATTCTTAAACATCTATTATTGGACTGGCTAGGACCAAGTCATACTTTCCAGTAGGCACAATCAGGCAAACAAGTGTAAATCAGTCCATGCGTTTGGTACTAGGCTACTCATTCTGTTGAATGATGAAATAAAACGACCACTACCTGATTTGGTCAAAAATCACATAAAGTATCCTTCGATTCCTGGGTCCGACACAACAATAGAAGGTGCTCTAGGAGAGGAAGGCTTTCATTCCCCAACATAATATTTGTGACAATGTTTTACCCGTATTCTCATTGTTCTTCCTCATTGTTCCCTTTCTATTTTAGCCGTACATCTTCGGAGTTGGCATCACTACTTTCCTGTGTTCCGCCGTTATTCTAGTCTACTTTGTTATGCGATGTTGTTATAGCTTTTGTCGGCCGCTGCAGAACCAAACTTCATCACTTGTGGTTAACCACACAGCAAACAGTCACAAAGCTATTGATCCACGCAGACTCAAGCAAAGTGAGACGCCTTTAAACCAACCATATGGAAGACGTTTTGTTCCTGCCCAAATCCGAGCGGTTCCTACAAGTCATGCATCGTCTTCCAGAGCATGCTCGCGGGCCATACAACGTCGTCAGAAACGCCTAACTGCTATCAAATACAGTGCAACAAGGCCAGCTCCGTTAAAGTGCGAAATGAATGGCGTTGCAAACCGCATATCTCATTATCCCAGTTTTGGCACACCAACACCTCTAGACGGGGTTCGAAATGGTCTTTTGGAACAGAATCCCGGAGGACAGTGGAGCTTTACCAGAAAGTATGTCTCATTGCAATTCACTGTTTTCCTGTGTATGTCCCATCAACTCTAGGAAACATACTTTATTTGAGCGTTTCCGTACGAAATAAAGCAAAAACGTTTTTCACAAACTATTAAGGATGAAGAAGGAAAAGATAAACTTGCTCCGGATTTTGCTGCCACAAAATCGGAAACACTCTGTTAGGATCAAAAACGAATTTGGCCGGAGTTACCAGGAGCGATTAATTACCGAAAGACTGTCGCTGAAGACAAAGCAATGTTAGCGTACCAGCTGGAGTAGTGCCACGAATTTCGTACCAGTTTGTTTGCTACTCTTTTAACATCAGCATCTCCTCACTGGTTACCAGAGTGAATGAATTAATCCTCAGGTCTATCAAAACAGGTTCTCATACACGCTATTTATCAAAACAAACACATAAGACGTTCACCTTTGGTGAAAAAATGATAGTATATTACATGTTTTCACGGAATTTTAACAGATAGCGTTGCGCAAGTTAGCGTACCATCTCTTTGAGGTTTATGCCACAAATTGAGGGACTTGAAGGGCTGAAAAGGATGTCTATCACTTACTTTAGTTGCCTTAACCCAGGACATTGGTAAGTCGATTGTCACTCTACGAGACGGGTTGTCTTCTGAAGAATATGGTGGTTCAAAGACAAGCTACGGAATGTGACCAGCTCATCCTTCACCAGGGAGTTCCTTTTTCCAACAACCTTATGTGGTGCCGCAGCTTCAATTTTCCAGTCTTCGCACCAACCCGCGGCTATGCTCCGGCCACACTGAAAGTTCTCGTGTCTTCTTTGTCATTAGTCCAAATCTATGAACCTTAAAGCAGCGTGAAGCTCACTGTTACTGAGTACATTGACCTCACGTTGGCGCCAGGAAATTCCCTCCTTAGGCGTTCGTTCAAAAAACTATCTGCATTTGAGCCCAACCGCTGATACCCTGCTAAGTGGATCTGTCTGCGCTTGGATTAGCTGGCCCGCAAAGATAGCTGAGGTGCCATTTGGGCTTTGGGTAACAGTAAAGATTTGCCAGGTTTGATGCGTATGCCGAACCATTCGGCAGAGAGAATTATTTGACTTGTATAGACATAACACATTACTCTAAAGATTACCAGAAACTCTTCCACAGACCAACGTAAACGAGAGATTCGGCTTGATTCAGCTGACCCTTAAAAACCAAAGTATGAGAGCATTTGCCTGATCATCTGACTTGTTTAAAATCATCTGTATTTCCAAGTGACCTGAATCAGAGCTCAGTATCGTCAACGTGGCTAGTATGTATAAGTAAGAATCCAGCTTGTTGAGTATGTCAATAGCGACCTCATGGTCACACTCATCAACACCTGCGAAATTAAGAAATTCGTTCTTATCGGCCAAATTTTGTTCAATTTTGAGAATGACCACAACCAGTCACAAAACCTGCGACAACTCAACCCCTTTTTACGCCATTTTCGGCCCTGACTGTTGTCATGTCATACTGAACTGGTGACTCGGTTCAGTCAAATCTAACATGATGTTACACGGAACTGACAACACGCGTGACCTGTCGCTGACCCGCAGCATTCAATTAACGGTCACTGATTGTCACATGTGGTTGACGCGGCTATGCTAACTGGCACACATGCACATACGAATGGCAGGGTCGTGCGAAGGTTTCATTCAATTTCGACGAACAGCCAAACAGAAGGTAAAAACTCCGGTGTCGAAAAATTAGCCTTCACTTCTCACACCTATCGAATGGCCAATCTACGTGGAAGTCAGTGAAGCTGATAGTTTTTGTTTATGAATACGCTGGGTGAAGTCGTGGCAAATGTTTTGCATGCGAATGATAAGTGCATGAACGTGACCTGCATTAGCATCCACGATATGTCGTGCTGTTCTTGTGCGCGAGAGACTGAGTGGTTTTCAGGTTAAATCCTACCTTCTGTTCCACCTTCTTCATCCAAAACTGAGAAAATCATGTCCTCAGTTAAGTAGGTTCGGTACAATTTTCAATGTCTTGAACTTTTCTCCATCCAGCCTATAAAGCCGAACGTCAGACAAATAAAACGAATTATGATTCATATAACTGCCTACTATCATGCAGTCTTCAAAGCGCACGTACATCAAAGGAAATTTGCAAGCATAAATAGCTTGTTGGACAATAGGACATGTTGCCGCCATTGTTGGTCCACAGCCTACAGACAGTGAAATGCGTTTGATGCCGTGTGTTACAGGGCGATAGAAAATCCACGCCTCATCAGTTAACGTAAATCCGTGGCTCTACACAGTCCCCAACTTAGGGCTGTAGAAGATGGATGGGAATCTGTTGTGTACCTGCGTGAGAAGTGATAAGATTCACCGACATAATTCAAAAAAGTTCAACTATTGGATGGGTTCGGTTTTCCTCATTAGCACCAGTTGATAATCAGCCAGTCAGCCTGCTTTTGAGACAGGACAAAATGTCTTAAGTCTGCGGATTTTAAGTATTCTTTTTAACAGACTTCCCGTCCTTTGTCCTCATTACGCTGTGGTGTAATCAGGCATAGCCCCAGATATTTTATTCGTACTGTTGCTTATAAGTCTGACGCAGTCGATATGAGAATGGTTGCTCTTGGACAGTTGAGCAGACCAGAAAAGTTGGATTCTGTCGTTAGGTGTAATCTGTTCGTCGCTATTTGAAGTACTTATACAAACTCATGAAAACATAGTTTCAGCATATAATAGAGTTACCTTGTGCCTTCACCAAATATTTTTTCATTCATAAAAACATCCTCGGATTTCATACTCACATACAGTATTTCTAATACCCAGAGCCCCATTCATTTGTCGGTCACTCGTGAGTAATAAACGACGGGCGTTCCGTCCTGCGTAGAAAGTTTTTGAAAATCCGAACAAACGAGAGGGCCTGTGCGTGGATTCATCCTCAGAATCTGTAATTCAAACGAATATTTTCATTGTCTTTGTAGCATAATATTATGAAATAAAATCACTACAGAGCTGACGTAAAATTACACTTCCCTGGTGGGTGTTACAGTTTTGGGTGTTGTTGTATTTATTTGTTTCATTTAACATGGCTTTTAAGTCTACTCAGCTTATGCCATATTAAACTGACGTTAGCGATCATAGATTATTTTTCACCGCCAGCAAACCTATTCGGGTCCCAAACAAAGGCATCAGGGAAACACTTAACAGTTTACCATGCTCCGACATCCGCGTAATGCTACTGCTGATGCTCCCCTTTTGATTATAGATTCTTGGTTATTTCTGAAGAATATTTCTAAAAACTGGGGAAGTGAATTCTCCGGTTTTCTATCTTGCGTGCGCGAACATAGTACGAAGAATTCTGTTGAGTTTTACACATAGTATGATCATATGCTACCGCGCGTTCTTGGGCGCCGTGGCTCGTTTGACGTACAACTATTCTCCACAATTGGCTTATTTCCTTACTGAATGAGAAAAAATCATTTTTCCAAGTTCAGACAAGCGCAAGGTCGAAAAATTTAAAATATCAGGATGCAAGGGAGATTACATATCTTTAATGTCAGTTTCAGAATGAATTGGTAGACTAGGTTGTTCCAATCTATATTAAATCATCAAGGTTAAACTTACACTCAGCTTAATTATCAGACCTTCTGCTTGGGCCGCTTGAAAGAAGTGGCTTGAAATGCATGCATATCTAGGGAACAAAATGTAACGTCCCGATGAAGATCGGTTCATTTTTGTGCTCTCTGGTTGTGGTTGACCAAACGGATAGAATTTTGTAAGAGGCATCTTTGACAAACTTTGGATGTTATGCATTTTCCCTACCAATTTAGCTGTACCATGTTCGAAAAGCCCCTTAAGGAGCCTCCTAGAGCAGACTGAATGGCGATTTTCCAACGATAGCCAGGTGACACTTGTTACCTAATCCGGCCACACTATCAATTTTAAACTTCTCTTACGCCCAAACTTTTTCGCCACCAGTGAATGAATGAAAAAAAGACTACAGTCCATCTGTTAATTTTGGGACCAAATGATTTCTTTAACGTCTCTATAGAGTCAAATCATGGCATTATTCGAGCTTTGCATGAGTTGAAAGCCTGAGACTGAAACATTCTGCAGACAAGAAAGAAGCCAAAAATTCCAGGGCTATCCAAATTTCACAAGTACTCTGACAGGACCTGACGGAACCACACAGCAGCGTCACGTCATTTCGAGATTTCCTGCCACAGTTATAGATATTCAGTGCACATGAGTATCTTGAGTTTCATTTCCCCCGGGGTAAAATAAATCAGACATGCTGACTAAAGATGATAACTACACCCCTTGACATTTTAACGTTCATTAACTGAGTAAAAAATGGCGGGCACGGTTTGATTTTGTTGTCCTCACCAAGCAAAATATTATTGTGCTCTTTTCAGGAGCATTTGAGTAGGGATTTCATAATGATATGACTGGCAGAGAACCAAATAGTACAATTTATGTGGTCAACTTACCACCAAATAAACTCGTTTCGACTATATTCATATTTCCGGCAATTGACATATCCTGCTGAATCACCGCACCGAGTACGGACTGGATAGAATCCCTGTCAAAGTTGGAAGCTGACCTATTTATTCACTTGCTTGTTTTAGAGGATTTATCCCCTTGCTTGGATGGCTCAGTTGCATAGTCTTGCGTGATCTTTAACATCCTATAGCATCCTATGGGACTACCCTTCTGTCAAGATGATAATATAGTACAACAGATGAACACAATATTCCCCTGGGCCATCGTCGTACGTTATCCTACTGGGAAGGTAATCTTGTGTGTGGTATACTATTGCAAAGCCAGTCATTTTATTTCGAGTGTTCCAAAGATCTGTTGGTTTATTTCCCCTCAAGGATCTTTGGATGTTTGATGAAACAGTAAAAAGCAAAATTACAAACAAAATGGTACTGTTTGCTTCCGTGTTATAGTAAGAGCCTGTTCGGGTTTCGGATAGTTCACAGTGCCCTTAGTGTAAGCATCTACTAAAATTCCAAGCTCTAAACCTGCCAAGTGTAAAGAATAAGAGCTGTCCAGATCAACAGCTGCCCGGACTGTCTACTTAAGTCACTCTCTTGCAACAAGTTTGCTACCAGTAACAAATGCGCACACGGAGATTCAACAGCATTTTCTACTTACTACATTTTAGCCAATTTCGAAGAGCTATCACAAGGCCGATCGTTCTACGTCCGTCAGAAAAGCCTTACTCAAACGAAACTTCTTCAGAAACAGAGAGTGGACAAACACCGGCCTCTAATCTTCCGACAACCCAGCCAATCTCTACCAGTATCAAGTACCCCCAGACGCAATCACCTATATCTCATGAAAACAACACTTCAGATTTTAGATTTTCCAACATTTCCTACTGTTCTCAGAGAGCCAATGGCAGCAACTGTGAATTAATGTTGCATCCTCCTTTCATTCTTCCCTCTCATACCACCGGTTTCAATTGGCCACCGGTGATTTCCCATAACCCCTCCCCATGTTTAAGAACCAAACCAGCTGACTTTGTTTCATATCAGTGTCACTGTTTGAGACAGTCGGGGAAAATGGCACATTCTAAGCTACTCAATAAGCACATACCATGGCAGCACAGTTTATGTGCCCATCACATAACTCATCAACTAACATCGGGACAGGTTAACGGATTCAAGCTTCCTGTTGTAGATCATTCACGTCGAAATGACGGTGATGCGTATGAAAATTTTGCAATGTTATAAGCATTTTGTTTAGCTGATTTGTACATAAGTGTAAACATCTTACAATTGTTACCAAAAACGTGATTCCACTTAGGCTTGATTCTCGTTCGCTGTCTCATAATGTATGCCAATAGGCTTTTCCAAATACTTGTTGTTTGAATGTGTGAGAAAACGAGAAGAAAAATATATCAGGATAACTGTTACAAACAAGCTTACGTTTTTCGTTTACTCTTCATCATTATCTTCTCCAGCTATCAAAAAAGGCAAGAGCTTCCATGCATAATTGTCACTTAGCGTGCGACTAGGCCAAACCTCTGACAAATGCTGTGCCCCGACTCGGGGTCCATATCCAGAGAGACACCAATGATCAGCGCAGCTCAGTTTGCTGGTAGTCGCTTTTATAATTCGTTGCCAAGCCATTGCTTAACCTCCTCTGGCTCATTTTCATCCTTCGCGCTGTTGTGCAAAAAGGGCTCGTCGAGGAAGTCAGTCGACTGGCACATGGAGCATGTGACCAAGCAAACTCAGTCTGCCAAATGTGATCAGTTCGTCTGTCGTAGGCAAGTTGTTTCCTCGGAACACCATCCAAAGTGTATCAGCATTACTGATCCAATGTTCCCATCAGACTCGAGAAATGCTCCGAAGACATCGAAGGTCAAGCACTGATAGCGTTCCATGTCCTCAACCCGCACCGGCTAGGCTTCTGACCCGTACAACAATATGGAGTGAACTGCAGAATTGTAAACTCCAGCGTCGACGGGTAAACTGATATCACGTCGACGCCACAGATGATGCGGGTCCGTAAAAGATGTTCCTGCCTTGCAATCCGGATGGAAATTTCGTCTTCAGCTAGGCAACCGGGATTGAAACAGCTGCCCAGGTAGACAAATTTGTCTGCCATTTCAGTCGGCTCATCCACAACCATGAGGTTCTCATCCGAACCCACCCAATCCTGTAACAGCACTCTGTACTTTGCAGATGTGAAGCGCACCCCAGGTAGAGGTATAATTTATTTTATTTAGCTTTGTCTGCAATACGGTGGCGTCAGATCAGTGAACCGCTATATCATCTCGATAAATGTGGGTGGCTGCCTCGAGTGCACTCCGACTCCCGAGGCACTAGGGGCTAAGTGGGAATTTTCATGTTCATATGAATGACGAAGTTGAAGAGTAAAGGTGAAACAGGAGAGTCTGGCCTGACATCACTTGATGTAGTGAACTCAGGTCAGACATTCCCATAGATCTTCAGGCGCCCACGGCTGTTTTCATATAGCACTTTAAGGAGGGCCACAGACACTACCTGAGTATCCATGGCAGCTTTCAATTAAGTCAAGACTACCACTGTTGTCGCTCTTCTATAACCTGTCAGTGGGTGAAAATGCGATCAACTTGCAGGACGAAACCCATCTTGGTTTTCATTATATATATATATACGTATTAATTGGTTGAGGTTAAATGTCACGCGAGTGAACATTGTGCCCATCCACAACACGTCAGAGAATAAAATGTCGCCATTTTAGGCGATATACTTCGTTTTTAACCACCCAGAATAATCGTACCATAAGAGGAGGAGAAACGTCGAGTTATGACAGACGTGAAGACATGACATAGAACCTTCTGATCATTCTCCTGTATTTCGTATTTTTCCATTTTTTTTAAGTTAATATGCCTTGGCGAAGACCTTAATAGTTTTTTGACCTGTTGATCAGATGGCTATAACTTCCAAGCAGGTGGTTCTGGTGAAGTGAGTCCATTCAGACGAACCGTGACGCGTTCAACTCCCTCATCTTCCTGCAAAGTGTTTGAAATACCATAAATTTCTTGCAAGCTGCATCAGCCTTCTTTACAATCCTCCACCAGCCACAACGACCTTTGCCAGGTCTACTGCTTTGTAGGAAATATTGGGTTACATGATCTACACAAGTACAAGGTCATTTATTCAGGAAATTTAATGAATAAACAAAGTTTCCTGTTCGACTATTGGTTGTAGATAATAGTTCTTTTCAAATTAGTTGAATGACCAAAGTTTCACTTTTCTGTGTTTCTTGATTCATGGTTCCTAATACAGAGAGAGCGCCGTACGAGTTTTCTTTATTTTAGCTGGGGATGTTGAAGAGGAGATGCTGCATGTCACCAATGTTATCACAAAGCGCAAATACTACGATGTGTAATCAACAAACTGAATTTGTTGAGTTGTAGATTATCCTTTCAAAACATAACATTTCACTTTTTTTATTGGAAGTGCTACGGATGTAGTCTTCGGGTTTTCCGGAGTGATTTTGTTGTAGCCATGATTTTGTGGGGTCGAAGGAAATCACGATCCTGGCATGAATTGAAACTGTCCATGAAAATGCAAATACCCTGAACGAATTCAAAAATCACTCAAACGCGACTGGTTTAAATCATCTATGACTCAAAAGGAGAAGCGGAACAAAAAAACACCAGAAAAACTTGTGTGTCACAAGCACAGTTTGTATGAAACTATGAACCTATCGATCTGCGTCTATCCTTCAAAGGCTGTCTTTCGCATCCCAAGTCGCCATCTGATATGGGGATGGCCAAGTCCATAACGTCCATTCTACAAATAATTTTGTTGTACGTGTCTGAGATTTGTATACTTCAAGTCCACGTCACTCTCTTTTGAAAGTGACGCACTGGTGAAACACTGGAGTACAATTTCGCTCTTATTAGAACTCATCAGCAGTGCTTATCCTTGTCAGAGTAATTGCTCCAGGACAGGAAAGTGAATGTTTAGGTTAAAGTAATGTGAACGTGAATCGTCTACAACTAATGGAACATTGTCCGGCACTTTTCAAGCGTCCGTATGGCTACCTGACTGAGATGTTCTGACAGACGAGTCAATTGATCGATGCAACCTGGACAGTTACGGGTCATCATTCAAACGTCGGGCAAACCAATCACATTGCTCAAGCTTGAACACGTTGACCTGTTCAGAAGTGATAATCCATGTGCGTTCAGCGTGCATTGGTGAAGCAGTGATAACACGCTTGCCTCACAGGTCACATGTCCGGAGTTCGAGCCCTATCCCAAAGATGTGCACTACTCGTAGGCTTGAATAAGAGCGGAACTTGAGTTCAGTGCTTCCCCCCTTTGGAGTGAAATTACCAGAATAAATGCATCAGGACAGCATGAGGACTGTTCAGACGGGAGTGATGTGAACGTGGGTTTTGCTTTAGTTATACGGATACACGGAAGCCTCATTCAGCTTGGAGGTCCGGAAAGTCACACATGAACACACCCGAGGATAGGTCGCCCCTGTTTTATCATTGATTCTGATCTGACTGTGAATGCTGTCTAAAAACGTACCACGGTAAATACAGCTACCAGTTCAGTGTGTGTTTTAGCCTGAATTATAGTTTTACCCGTGAAGAATTTAGTCATGTCCACTGCGGTCCCGAACTCATTGCAGTTTACTCTGAGAGGATTAATGGGTCCAGTGATTCCTTTGGGTGGTTGAGTACATAATCGCAGCCTCGTGTGGTGGGTTAACTGATGTCACCGGTTCCAAAAAAATCGTTTCCACTGCTCTCAAACTGAAATTCAACTGGAGAAAGATGAGTTACTGACCAGGCTGGAAATATAATAGGATTCTTGCGATGCCAAACTCAACAATGGTGAGTTTCGGAAAATATATACTGAGTACATTTTCAGATCCTGTGAGCAGTCACAAAACCCCCGTCTCTGTAAACTGAGGAAACAGTCCGGCCTCAACATGAGCAATACGAATGGATAACATTGCAACCCTTATCCACGTTACCCAATACACCTTACAATCTGTTCATCAAAATCCATCATAAAACCGGAAATTTAATATTTCCAGCTCCTTAAAAGTGTCAACTGAACAAGCGGAGTTAATGATAAACTATTCAGTTGGGAACTTCACCTCGCCTTTCTCTTAGTAGTTTTCACCAAAATGTAGCAGCAACTTCTCACTCTTCAAATTACTTTGCAACAACTACGTGTGGGTCCCTCGTCCTCACATACGGATGTACACTGTGGCCGGATACACGTTTTTATGGGTTTCTCGCCGACAGATAATCTTTCTTGACGTGTGTATCAATCGATACACTAGTATGATGACAGTAATATTGTTTGAAGTTGGATCTATATACGCGGGTTTCGTTTCGGTAAACATTAGAAGACAACTGCTGCGCACGAGACAGCGTATATCTAGGGAACAAAAAATAACGCAGCGAAATGTACAAAACAAAGCAGCGTGGAAAGTGAGGATCATGCAGCGCAGACTACACATGAACGAAAATTATTCAAAGAAGTTCAGGTATACCAATTTGGTTTTTGCGAGAGACTCATCTGGAACCCAGCTGAATCTCCCGTTTGCGATGTTTTCAGGCAACTGAATGTGCTGCACCAGGCCGCCTCATGTTCCAGTTGCTACGATATTCGAGATATCGCGATACATGTATATTCGTAATGGACTACTCATAAGGTTGCTGAAAACTCTTCGACAGCCCACGACCGGTTTCGCCCTTCTTGGGGCTCATCAGGTAGGCGCAGTCCCCGAGTTTCCGTCAACCTTATGTTCTACTTGAACCCAAATTGCACTGTTATCGAGAAATACACTCATTTGCATATCAATTTGGTTTTTGCGAGAGACTCACCTGGAACCCAGCTGAATCTCCCGTTTGCGATGTTTTCAGGCAACTGAATGTGCTGCACCAGGCCGCCTCATGTTCCAGTTGCTACGGGACTGCGCCTACCTGATGAGCCCCAAGAAGGGCGAAACCGGTCGTGGGCTGTCGAAGAGTTTTCAGCAACCTTATGAGTAGTCCATTACGAATATACAAGTTCAGGTATACTTATGCCACTAAATCACAACAGAGTGAATGCAGGCAAAAGGCGGACATGTATCGGTACACAAAATAAATTGGTGCGAAATTTGGAGGCAATCACAGAGCCTCTCCCCCAGAAGAGAAGTCAGCAGTAGTGCCAGTCCGATGCGTGGAAAAAGAAGCCATGGCCGGAAATACGCAGCCGTTGACAGTTTATATAGCACAAAACGATGTTACCGGGGCAGTCTGTACAGGGAACTGAACAACGGCGGTAACGATCCAGCCACCGTAACACAAATCCATTCAGATGAGGTCTGCAGTATTAAAGTGTCCTCCCAGACAATAAAGGAATCTGAGGAGGCCTAAGTATCCGCATTGCGAGAGGAAAATGAGCTAGCAGAAAAAACGGTGTGCATTAACGTATGATGGCCCCCACTTTGCATGGTATCGAAATGCGCACCCGCTCACATGGAAACTATGAACGTTTACGGCAGTTCTCACCTATAAGGCTTCGGAAGATCTGTGTCGTTTTACGGAGGCTGAGTGGTACTTGAAAGAATTATGAAGGGAATAACAGAGTGAAGACAGCAGTCAGTGGAATCTTGCATTCGGAAGGAAGAATTTGGTTGTAAGATGTTGGTAGTGTGAGGAAATCTGGGAATTTTGGTGGGGATTTCCTTTTGTATCTATAAGTACCTATAAGCAGCTCGGTGGAATAATGCAATTCACCCGACAAGTTAAACTTCCATCCGATAAGTCACTGCTAAAGGAACCAGTCGAAACACTTGACCACGCGATCTGGATTATATGAATGAAAGATGAGGAGCGCTGTATCTAAGTGCGAGTTTATCACACTGCTGATCAGCCGCTCGTGACCGAACGCTTCAAAATTGAAATCGGGAGGTCACGCTTTTGGGACTTCCTGGAGTTTCGTGAGATTCGGCACTGCTGATGATTCCCAATAAGGATGAAATAACTGTACAGTGTTTCTCCGCTTCTATAATTAGGTCGGTCATAAGTGCCCACTGGATCGGTCTTTGATAGCTATTGAAATTGGGTGCTGTGTGGTACTCGCCAGTCTCTAAGTGTGCGTGGTCTCCTTCAGAACAGTGTGACGTCCAATGACCATTAGACAGACAGATGATACTAAGTCATAGCTCATACCCGAAGTTGGCTTTGGCCAAATACAGGTTACCGGGTACAGTTCGTTCCAGTCTGCACCAATAGTCAACAGATGATGAATAACATCGGTGAGGAGTGGTAGCAACTGTTTTTGTGACCGGGTGAAGTTTAGAAATCTGTGACTAAGCCGAACGACATCACTAACGATGTTGTCTGAGACTGCGAAGACTGGGCTGGTCGATGAGTCATCCTTAAAGGCCAGTTAACTGTCGCAGGTCGAGTGGGTTTTCGAAGTGAGGGAAAAAGTCGAAACCGAGGTTAGCAAAGGGGACGTTGGTGGCAACAGAATTATGTGCAGACGCAAGTCGGATTCCCATGCTTACGCTGATGAGGCGCGAACCAACGTGATAATTGACGCTCCACTAGCGCAACATTTGAATGGTTGACCATCACCCACAGAGCGTGGTTACCGTCGAGACCCAGGTTATCGGCAGCGGTTATTACAAAAATGAGCCAGTTGTCCAGTCTCCCCAAGTCGAACTGTGGTCGCAACACGACCTGCTGCTTTTAGAGCGGATTGCAAATTGTTCATGGTACCAAGACGCCATGTCAATAGTGGATAGTTAGGGGCGCCTTCAGCGACTGTCATACGAGCGAGACTTTCACAGTTGTCAGTGCTATCTAGCTATAAGCATGCTAAGGTCGATGACTAAAACCTTTTGCAGAAAGCCATGGTCTTTGCTCATTGTTGCAATTTCCCGTACCACAAGATTTAACTACTTTCGTTTTGCTCACTGGAATTAATTGCATTAGTTTTTTATCTGGTGTCATCCGTCAGCAAACTTTTCAACTGATGTTGGCTACTTCCGTTAGGACCGTTTCCTAGGTGGAACTTTTTGAATAAAACGAGGAAAGGTGCAATTGTCAAGTGAGATTTCGTCCTGTAAGTGAAGCTATCTCATACTTAAATGCCAATAAGCACCGTACAACTGCTACATTCTTAATGGGAATGGTCAATACTGTGCATCTTACGAAACTCTAGGGTGTTCAGAACTCTCCTGGCTAACAGTTTAAGCGACTAAGTGTTCTCGGTGTCCTGGTATGCCGCAGCGGTTACGGTGCCACTCACAAATAAGTTGCATTCATCTGTGACAGAGTAGGATAAGTTACACACGAAGAATACCTTAGCACCAAAATGTTCTGCTGGTATAGTGATGTTCATACAATTATTCACAAGAAGCTCGACATAAAGCCTTATCATGGGCGGCATCAGCCTGTTACTGTTTCGTAAAAACTCAAAAACAGACTCGTCAAATGAGCAGTATATTGACCGTGGTTAAATGTGATTACAGAGAAGTGAAATTCTGCAACCGGTCGATAAGCCATCGATTCAGTGTTCATTAATTGCTTATCGGAATTTTCTGTAATTAACCAGACGGTATCCTGCCGTACGGGTAATTGCGCTCAATTGGCGTCAGTCTTTGGTCCAAGCCAGTTATTTTTACTTTTGTGCACCGAGAAAATCTGTAAAATCGTTTCAACAGCGCCATTCGTTTAGTGGATCACTGGTTGCACTGTGCGTAACCTCCAACTCGCGCCAGATTAAGTTGACGCACTGGAAAACAAACTTCATCCTATCAGTAGACAGTCAGATAATAGTTATCCGTACATGATTAGTGGTCGAAGTATTCTGCTTGGTTGTACCCGGCTAAGATATTACCACAGCCTCCCAAAAGGCTTACCACACCGGTACTACTAACGAAACTACGAGTAGCCTGCTTAATCAGATCAGTGAAGCAAGGCAGTAGTAGCTGACCAGGCAAGTAAAATGGACCCTCAAACAGCCAGTTTCGTCAGCTAGGTGAAGTTTTTGAATGGAGTGGGCGAGGAGTTGGCGTTCGACGAGGGAGGTTCGCAAGTTGGAAGACACTGTCGGACTCAGCTTAGGTCTGACGTGTCCTGGATCCTTCAATTCACTCCACAACCAAATTCCAACGCCCATGAGGGCGTCTTGTGTTAAAGATTATATGGTACTTGTTAACATGTTACCGCGAGATTGTATAGTACAGATGTAGCTTCCTTTGTATTGTGAATGGAAGACATAAATGGAAATATGAAATGAAAAGAGATGCGCATGAAAGCCAATACCGTAATTTCCAGTTCAGTGGATGGATCTTCATTCTGTTTGTATGGAGAAAACTTTATGCACGTAAAGCAGTGCTGTATATTGCAACCAAAAATATGGAGTAGACCGGAAAACCCTGAGTGTAACCTACCTTTGCTAATGAGTGATCCTTATGAATTCTTGCTCTTTGCTAGCGTCAAGAATGGTCTCGTTGAAAAGCATTTGATATTTGTGTACTTTTTAACCGTGTGATTAATTAGACTGATAAAAGTTTGTTGATAGCTTGGTCTTACATGTTACGACGTAACAAGAGAATGTTGGGCAATTTTATTGAGACGCAAGTTCAGCACTGGCATTAACATTAGATGGCCAGCAAGTCTTTCGCTTAAGCTGGACAAAAATCTTAACAAGAAGATGAGGGTTGCCGAATTAATTACTAAGAGTCATAGCATTTGACACAGGTTTAACGTACTTAATAGATTTTAGGTTGGAACAAGTTGCCATCACGTTTCTGACAACATGTAAAAAGTGTATTTTGGCACCGAAATCAACATATGACTTTATTGTAAACTTTTTCTGGTTTTCACGAATTGTGAAAGTCAAAACAGTAGTCAACGTGAAGACAGTTGTTGGTCAAAGGAAGAGAACAAGCGCAAACGGAGTACATGGTGTGTGGATCCGTAAGGTAACGGATCGAGAAAGCGGTTTGTTGCATAAGAGCAAGTGGCAATGCCTCAATGTTCAACAACTTCAGCATAATACAGCGTTGCTTTTTTTACCATGTTCTACTTGCTAGCATTGAGAACATTAGTGTCGTATTTGTTGCAACATTGCATACCTTTGAAATTGCATCCCATCTTAGAATGGGTAGTCAATTCATGCACAAGCCAAACTGAGGCAAATGATTGGTTTCCTCGAGTCATGTGATCGACACCGAAATATACAACTGCTCCATACAAAGCCTAGCTGCTTAGCAAAGGTATGCACCAACAGCTGCTCGTGGCTCGATGTCCTAGTGTGATAAGCTTGGTCGATCAGACCTGGTAGTTCGCGGTTCAAACTTCGGATGCGTCGTCCGACTTCTTTTCGACCTCCCCCATTAACACGTTTCTTCATACGACACTACTGCTTTTCCAGCATAAAAATATGCTTACCTAAGATGAAAGCATTTTAAAATTCCGAGTGCGAAAATTCTAGGGTATGTATACATACTACTGGCAAGTTTGAATCGAGAGTTCCGAGAAAACAAATGTCGAGTTCCTGCCAAACTTTTATTGGAAGAAGTGACGTGGGTATTCTGAAACAGGTTGTCTGAAGATAGGCAGGTTGATGAAGGGCATTTTAAGGTACGTGAATATGTTCTGTGATGTTAAGTTCAATTATTCTTTTTCCGAATGCAACACAAAATAAAACACTCGAAGCAACCACCTCTTCCACAAACTTTCCTCCATCGTCATGGACACATCACGCAAAGTCATTGACAGCCATTAAAATATGAATTCCGCGCTGATGGTGAACCTCGAGTTCGGTTAAACAACTTCTTACAAAACTGAGGCCGCATGGGGAGATCCCACGTGACAGAACAAATACCGTCAAATGCTGAAATTTTATGTTAAAGTTTCCCTCCTCCGAACTATGATTTTAGACAAATTTAGGATGTGCATCTATGGCTCGGCTTGAATGACTGCCCTCCAGGTTAACAGTTCAAATGGTATAATTGAGCTTTATTTCAGTTTTACACAGACCTTTGTATTTCCCGTTTTTCTTGCCATGCAAATCGTTTTTACCGCTTCTGCTGTATTATTTTTGTACCGAAGCCTCGGTCTGCTATAAATTTGTTTTAATGCATCAGTTTGCGACCCAGTTTCGATTACGCGTTGACTGTTGATCCATATCGGCTTTGCTTGCTTTTTGGAGCACCTCACCGTTTGTCGAAAACCGTTGAGTTTTGTAATTTTGTAATTTTGTATCCATGACACTACTTTTATTTTTATAGTGCAGCACACTTGCGTAACCATTCGTTCGTGGTTTTGCCGGTTTGGTTGCTAACTTTGGTGCTTGTGGTTCAAGAAATCGAGCGGCGTTACAGTACCCAACGTTGACAAGCGTGTTTATTTGGATGGAATCACTATGCCAATGTCGATCAATTCAAAACGGGACGCAGAAGTTGGGAAACAGATCGGGAAAGTCGAACACGGTTCGTTTGCAGCGGTGAGCTCTGGGGCTAGTATAACTTCCAGGACTTGTTTATGGAAATCGGGGTGCAAGTTTGCTCGATTGTTAGCACAGCCTAAAGAAGGAGAACTTAAAGAGGAAGTCGAGCGAGAGTCAGAGGCACTGAAAAGTAAACATAAAAACAACTTTCGAAGGTTAAAGCCGAAATGGAGTTGGCGCGGCTCGAAGCATCTTTGACTGGAGGCAAAGGCGTGTTAGCGCATAGAACCGGTCAGGTTTTTCATAGTCCTCAAAAGAGTACATCGAATGTTATGTTGAAGATGCAGAAAGAATTTATCTCCAATGAATTCCGAAAATCAACATAGTGTCGGGGCAGCCGAACGACAGCATAATAGGTTAGGTGATTTTCGACATCTGGAATCTGTTATAGAGGGCCTGGAGTTACCAACAGTAAGCCTTGCGCAGTTTGATGGTCACCCTAGGAGCTGCTGGAGGTTTATACGTCAGTTCGAGCTTCATCTCGAAAGCAAGACCAAGGACGATGGAAAGAGGCTTGTTCAATTAAGGAACGCGTGCTCCGGTGTAGCCAAGGAGGTTATCGAAGATTGCCTCATGCTTCAGCCTGCCCGCCGAATTCCGCCTGAGCCTCTCGGAAGGTCTCATGTGGTTGCTGGAGGCCTAATTGATAATCCCATAAAAAGTTTTCGCTCTACACCGTGCAAGGCGAGAGATCTGACTCAGTTGGCCTTCGATATGCAGCTCTGACTTAGATAAACTACAGCGTAGAAATGAGTTCTTTGGAGACTTCAGATAGGTTATTGAGGTGCTTCCCCCATGCTTTACAACACAAATGGGCGGAATTCGTTTATCAAGTCACCCGTGGTCAGGGGGAGCTGACCTTTGCCGACCTCACAAAGTTCATCGCTCGTGGCCGATCTCTAACAGATTCAGGCAAGAGCAGAACCGCTTGGAATCATGCAATAGTTCGCGAAGAGCAGGCTCCACTATTGAGCGAGAGGAGCTGTAAGGTTTGTGGTGGTAAACACTGTACTGCTATCTGTGAACGTTTTCTGTCTTTCGACCTAGTAAAACGTTGATCCACCTTGAGGTCTCAATGTTTGTTTCCAGTGTCTCGAAGGAGCTCACAAAGTGAAGGATTGCCAACCACAATATTGATGTGGGGTTGATGGATGCCGAGCTAAACATCACGTTCTGCTGCATTCGAGAACACCGAATAAAGAAAACAGAGTTAGTTCCCGTTGCCAAAAGCAATGCGATGAATGATTGCTTCTAGTTCGTCTAAGGGAATCTTCGGTAGAATTGGTTAAGTATGCCTTCTTAAACAATAGATCCGATGCTAAATTCGTTAGCAGTAACTTGCCGTACCAACTCGGCGTAGAGAATCATCGGACGCCACATAAAATACAGGCAACCAGCAGGAGAATCTGTAAGTTTCGAGGTGTGTCCATTCCGCGACGATGAAATAATTTTCGTGAAAGGTGCTTCAGAAGTATCTGAAATTCTCCCGTCACTGGTCGTCGATCCATGTTCAAAAACTGAAAGTCGTAGGCTGTAGAAGACAACTTGCCAAGAATGTGCTCCCGTTTCTCACTATATGTGACAGCCAATCCCTATACTTATTCCCCTTCACCCGATGAACTGAATCCTTGTTGTTTTAATGAACTACTTTTATAACTTTTACGGATTTTGGTCGGACATTGTTTTTTGTGGTCACTCGCCGTCGATATCTGTTTCGCTGTGACGATATCGAATTTGTGGTGAGGTGAACTACGATTTATCCTCAGGCTGATGGTTGTACCGCCTTTTTGTAACTCTTACGGTATCTGCAGAGGAGAATCTGTTGAGGTTTGTTGAAAATGTGTATATTATTATCTTGCGATAGTAGCGTGATTCCAGAAATTGGATTTCTTGGTCCTTTTTTGTGAATTGGCACGCGTCACTCAAGCTCGAAAAGAAGATAACCGTAACGTAGGCCTCACTTGAAAGAATTACTCTTTGATGATGTTTCGACTAAAACTGTTGGTATATTAATTGGCTATGAGGTTTCCGAAGCTGATTGCGTACTAGATGGGAAGTTGGGAGGTCGAACAGAACCGTTTGCTGTGAAGACACCGCTGGGTTGGATTACACTTAGGCCACAGGGTCCAGGTGGCCACAAAAGAGTCGCCGCCAGCTGTCTGTCACCAGTAGCGCCATCAGCGGAGGATCAAGTACGTGCGTTATACAGCGCCAATTTTGCAGACATCGTTTTGCCTCGGAAAACCCCCGCCGGTTGAAGACAGACAGAAGTGCAATAGAATTGGTGGGCGCACGGATAGAACACGTTTGAGGGCCTTTTGTTGTACCGCCCCCGTGGAAAGCAAGGCGACCCGCTAGCTCCTCGAGACTTTTGGGCATCCTTATCACGACTGCGTTCATTGCGGAAACGTTTTCTGCATGACTCAGAATACTTCGGAACATATGCAGCAGTTATGTCGCGGAATCTCGAGAAGGGCTATGCAGTGTCAGTTCCCCCTGAGCTGATAACACTAAAATCAGCCGCAAGCTGGTGCCGGCCTCACCCCGGAAAGCCTGGAAAAATGCGAGTTGTATTTAACTGTGCAGCTAAGCACCATGGAAGATCGCTGAACGACATGCTCCCCAAGGGACTAGATACAACTGTTGATTTGTTGGGTGTCCCTTTGAACTTTCGAAGAGACCGGGTTGTTATGTCGGCAGATGTCGAAGAAATGTTCGTGCGAGCTCGTGGACCACAGCTTGATCAAGGGGCTCTGAAATTTCTGTGGTTCTTTCAGAATCACCCTAATAGTGAGCCAATTGGATATCGAATGACTTCATATTTTTGGTGCCGTCTCTTCACCATTCTGCGCCAATTTCGCCTTGCGAAAAACAGTGTCCGTGTTCGGCAAGGATTACGACCATAGAATTAAATCATCCGTGTTGAACAACTTCTATGTAGCTGACTGATTGGTGTCAGTAGATTCCGTCAGTGGTTCAAAGAGGTCTCTGCAGGGAATGACCGAGCTACTGCCTAAAAGAGGGTTTTACCTTCATAAATGGGTGAGCAATGTTCCCGATGCACTGTGAGGTCTTTCGCTCTATGGACGGATGGAGCCTGTATTGGAAATATCTCCGAAAAGGATGAATACACATCGAGCGTTGGGCATTGAATGGGATCCATCTCCTGACACCTTTTGCCCTCGGTTTCGTATTCCCGAGAAACCACTAACAGGAAGAGGAATCCTAGCAGCTGTTTGTTCGCTTTTCGATCCACTAAGAGTGGTAGCCCCTGTGTGCTTAACTGCGAAACAGCTGCTACAAGAGCTATGTAAGTCCGGCCTTGTTTGTGACTCTCCTATCAGAGAAGATCATGAATTCGGTGGCATTCATGGTTAAACTTGGTCAAGCCGATTGGAGTTGTGCGGTACCCAAGATGCTTGCTCCTGACGATTTTGTGGGTGTCTGTAGCCCTGAGCTTCAAGTATTCTCAGACGCGTCAGAAACAGGTTATGGAGGTGCCGCATACGCATGGTTTGTCAAACGATAGTCGGGTATCATGCCGTTTGGTTTTCGGAAAACCTAGAGTTGCTCCGTTGAAGACCATTACCGTTCCAAGATTATAACTTGCTGTCGCCGCATTGGCTGCCAGGGTCTACAAGCTACTTATTAAGAGTCTACCTAATTTCTTCTCCGCGGCCACTCTCTGGACAGCTTCACAAATAGTGCTTTATGACATCAATAATCAGTCCTCGAGATTTAATACTTCTGTGGCCAATCGGCTAGCCAGTATTCCAAGAATACCCCTTGCAGAACAAGTGGAATCGCGTGAAATCGCGTGAAAAAACCGTGCCAAACTTGCGTCCAAGGGGTTTAACGGAAATGGACGACTTTAGTCGCTGGGTGTATGGACCAAAGTTTATCAACGAACCGAAGATACTTGTGTCATGTTTGACCCCTGATCGGATGCCCGATGGGGTTGGGCCTGAAAACGATTCGAGCAACTGTTAACGTTATTTCTACACAAAGTGTCTCCGAACGTTTGTTTGTCCGATGTTCTAGCTAGTTTAGGCTGTTGAAAGCGGTTGCATGGTTGAGGGCTTCATATGCTATCCTACGCATAAATTTGGGGAGTCTATCATTATGCCGATCGCTGGTCATCTACAAGTGAAAGAATTGACAGAAGCTCAAATGGTCGTTATCCGTCAAGTCCAAGCAGAAGTATATAGACAGGAATTAAGTCGTTTAAAAACGAAAGCTCAATCGAAGCCAACCAGGGTCCCAGCAGTAGGTCAACTTTGTCCTATTCTTCTTGACGGGTTTCTTTGTGTTGATGGACGGCTCCAGTATTCCAGCTGTGCGTTTTCCTTGAGGAACCCTCCTTTCTTGCCCACTAAACGCCCAGTTACTGATCCATTCATTCGACGTTATCATGAAGTAGAAGGCCATTCCGGCGCTTCTCATGTCCTAGGCCTTATAAGGCAAAATGTTTCGGTAGTTCATGGGGTTCAGGCAGTGAAGCGCGTCCTCCATCAATGTATTCAGTGCAGAAAACAATAAACAAACATACGTCAGCAGATGATGGCTCCGTTACTATCAGTGCGATCCAAAAAGGGTAGAAAATGTTTCAAAGCTCTGGGTGTTGACTACTTCGGACCAGTTTTAGTCGCAGCATAGGAGAGAGGTAAGGCGGTATCTTTTCATGTACGTCCACCCGAGCGGTTCATCTCAAATCGGCACACTAATTGACTATCGATTCCTTCATTTTGACGCTAATGAGGTTTGTTGGTCGAGAGGAAGACCGTTGGATATTTACGACCGTAACGGAGCTAGCTTCGTGGGCGCCGTTGGCGAACTCAGGGAGCACGCATCGCTTTGGAACCAAGCAAAAGGTAACAACCAAATATTGGCTCGAGTTGTTCAGTGGCATTTTAGCCCCCCATTTGCTAGTCTTTGGGGAGGAGTGTGGAAGCGAATGACACGGTTAGTGCGGCAAATCATTCTTGTGCTCAACCAAGAACAAACATTAGCTGATTATTTTGTCAGGCTTCTTCTCCTAGTTGGAACGTATTCTAAGAAATCGGTCTTTAACATCTTTTAGTTCAGATTGCCGTGACGCATTGGCTTTGACACCGAATCACCTATTGCCACACGAATCAAACGCAGGTATCCCATCACATTGGAATTTAAAAGGGCGGCTCACCCGACGTTGGAAGCAGGTGAATTACTTGTCGTGTGTTTTCTGGAACAGGTGGATGAAGGAATGCATTCCAACGTTTGAGCTTCTCTATAAGTGGTTAAGTCGGAATAGAAAATTTAGCAAGGATGATGTCGTCATGGTAGTGTCCGAACCTCCTTCTAGAGGGAATCGGCCGTTATGTATAGTGACAGAGTATCAAACGGGTGCAGACGGCCTTGTCAGAGCGGTTTCCTTTCGCACAAGCTCTGGTGTCATCAGACGCGGTGTTAGTGGCCTATGTCATTTGGAAGGGGGAAACTAACGTTATTAAGGAATACGCGGGATTAGAAATGGTCTCCGTGTACCCCGATAGACTTGCATCAGAACAATCGGTTTTTAGCCCAGCGCGATATCGTGGGTAGGCGCATGTACAGTTGAAACCAGCCTTTATGGCAAGAGCGGAATCGGACCATACAGGTAGGTGGCTAACGTTGCATTCTTGTAGGCTAGAGTTCTCCAGATAACTTACCTGCTCGCTTGCTGACCGTCGGAGGAATTCTGGCCGGCGATGTTGCAACTCTGTATATTTTGAAATTGTCTCCATCTTGAATGACTGCATTCCCAGTTAACAATTCAAATGGACTGCCCGTTTATTTTTGATATAATTGAACTCTGTTTCAGCGTAACAAAGACATTTGTATTTTCCGTTTTTCTTGCCACGCAAATCATTTTCACCGCTTCCGTTGTACCGAAGCCTCGGTCTGCTATAAATTTGTTTTAATGCATCAGGTTGCGACCCAGTTTCGATCACGCGTTGACTGTTGATCCATATCGGCTTTGCTTGCTTTTTGGAGCACCTCACCGTTTGTCGAAAACCGCTGAGATTTGTAATTTTGTAATTTTGTATCCATGACACTACTTTTATTTTTATAGTGCAGCACACTTGCGTAACCATTCGTTCGTGGTTTTGCCGGTTTGGTTGCTAACTTTAGTGCTCGTTGCTCAAGATATCGAAACAAGCGTCACAGTATTTCCCAAGAAGAGTTCTAATGTTGCGAACCCAAACAATATAGTTTCAGGTTCTTTTAACCCAAGTTAGATTAAAACTATCTTATGTGTGATGTTAAGATTCCCCATTTGCGAACTTGAGGTCCATGTGGCAGTATGTTGCCCATTCACTAGCTCGCACAATCTGCCGTATATATTTCATGGACTCAGTGTGCTGTGACCATGAGGCATACCGCAGAGTGGTAAGTCTCGTTGTGCATTGCAGCTGGTTGCGAAATTTCCCGGATTGAAAGATTACGTGTGGTGGTGCACCACAAGTAACTGTCTAACGGGGTGGTGTTTTCTGCACAGGACTGACACATGGTAATAGACGCTCAGTATGCGCACAATAGGATTGATGTCTCGGAAGCTATATTGTCAGGTTTGCCAATCCACAGTGTAGAATTTCTATGTATATTGTATCCGTGTATGCACCATGCAAATTGTCTACATCGGTGATTTGCTAAAGTGAGCGAATCTTCAAAATCAATGGCCTTCACCAACTGTGCATGCGCTGCCTAATGTAATAAGAAATCGCGAATTGCGGAAAGAGGTGGCTCACTTAGAGGTGACGGAACTTGCGGCTAGTTATACTGGCTAAATAATTCCCTGAATATTGTGTATTCTACATGGTCCTTGTGGATGCAAAATATGCGGAGTTACCAGTCCTGTAAACAAATTTGTTTCGACAATTGCTGTTACCAGACAAAAAAGGCTTAGGCAGCGTTCATTGTTAGCGAAAAATCGTATGTTTGTTGCTAAACAGCAAGGTGCAACGTTATAGCTTGCGAAATATGCTAGGAAGACCATGACGCTGATCAACTGACCACATAGAAACCATGACCATCATAGCAGTCAGTATAAACGGAAAACCTACTATATGGCGTTGTCCATGCTAGCCATGCGGTGAAATATGCTCCGGTCGTTCGCAGAGTGTGTCTACGACCAAAAATACATGGATACTTAATGATAAATACGTGCTTCCTGATGGCTTTCCTGATAAGAAAGTAGCAAAGCATTAGATCGAGGCCGAACACAACACTTGCCACTCGCATTTGCGCCGCCAACTTGTCCATGACAAAAGTCCTAACTGGACACGGCTCGCCCATCATCTCCTTGAACAAGCTGAACAGTCTGCGCATAGAGGCAAACTGCTTGCCCTCCACGAACGCATACATAACCGGACGCCCGATACCCATGCCGTCCGTTATCAAGGAGGTATACAGCTTCTATCTACAGGCCGAATAATGGGTACTTTATAAAAGCTTACCCAAAACGGCTTGCTGTAGGCGTTCCATCTGCATTCACTACATCTGGAGGGCGTCGGAACAACGCTACCTGCTGCCATCGGGAGAGACATGTGGCTATAGTGACCTTCCTCTGACCGCCACACAAGCACGCATCCGGTCTCCCGAAGTTCTGCCAGAACCGAAGGCATATACTCTGCCACAATAAAATCCAACTATGCGGCACCTACTCAACAGAGCCGGTCGACACTTCCTGCGGTAGCTGTATATATCCTGAGTGGTAAGGACCTTGCCGAATTCATCGGCCACAAACTTCCGCAACTCACACGACGGCGTTCCGTATTTTAGGAGGGTCCTGCAGGTGCCCAACTCGTCTTCCGTTAGCCGTTGATTAGCCGGAAGCCGATCTTACAAAACCTTTGACAACTTATGGTTGTAGTCAAGAAAATAAGAGGTGACTGTCAAGTGGTTCCTTTGCCTCCGTAAACAAAACCGCACTGGACAGCCGGTGTTTCGCGTTTTGTTTTTTATCGGCGAACACGCTTGGCTTACTAGTTTCTTCGGATTTTCCAAATTTTGTTGGTCTTGGAGGTCGCCTGCTTCGTTTGTAGAACACCCATTGGTAACGAAAACCAGCGTTGGATGAACGCACAAATACCACATATTTACCCTTCATGTGTTGATTTCAGACCTTCTCAAATGCCGTGAAGCATGAAAAGGATATAGCCCCAACTTTCTCAACAAACGCCTGCGCAGCCACTTCCGATACCATTGTAAAGCGAGTTCAAAGTCGAATTTGCGCCAAAAATTTTGAAAGGAGATTAGTTTAAACAAATCGCAAAAATTACATAGATGAGGGTGATTTTTGGTCTGAGCGCATATGCAAAGCGATGCATCATTTTGACGTAAATTTTTTTGTTTCAATCGCAAGAGTTTTGCAGATAAATGATCTGTGCGCCCACTGTGGGTTAGTCATTACTGATGTCGCTACCTACTATTCAAGCTTTTTGGAAATTTTAAGTAATGTGACTGAAAAAACGATTCACCTGAGTACAGTACAAGCAAAAACTAAGGATTGGGACATGGTAGCAGCATTGCTAACCGACAACTCTACATCCTAAGCTCAATAAGTTGATCATATTCATAGCATTGTGTCCAGCACTTTTACCACACAGACCTGCTCATCGAGGGAAAGTCGCCGTCTTGGACGCTCTATAGGTAAACGTTTCTGATGGCAACCAGTTACGTGTAATGTAAGGACTGCTTCAGGACGTTTTTATCTACTACTTGAGCCACCAGATTCGCCTTCATGTTTTTCTCGCTGGTCACCCTGTGCCCACTTATACCTATGTAAATCAGTAAATGAAAAGGTGTTACGTAGAAAGAGTTACCAAACACTGAGGTAGGAAGAATGTGTTAATTAATCGGAAGCGTTTCGTTCGTCAAATACTGCATGTTAACGAATTTGCTGGCTATGGACGCTTCCATCCGACGGTCGTTCTGAAAGCAAAGGACACAAACATTGGGTTGTTACCCTTGTTGAAAAATTAGGGCACAAACCCCTAACTGTTCAAGTAGAACACGTGTTGCACAGCCGCGCCGCGTTGAGTAACGCTCGGTTCCATGCAGTGAGCCTGTGAAGGTGAGAAAACCGGATATTTTGCCAGCATCTACAAACCACAAAAACAAGCCGAAACGTACATGCAGAAGAGTGGAATTCTATCTTATGAAGGGTGGCATTTAATGCACGTGATAAGCAAACGCATTTAAAGAGTATACACATAAAGGGTAACCAAGCGGTACCAACAAACACAAAAGTACACACACCGTCACGTCTGCAGTAATTAATAAAATGAATTCAGCTCCAATTAAATAATGGTTCGCAAAAACAGTGAAATATGTTACAATTTCGGAATGCGGAAGACAACTTCCACCGTACCATCAGGAACAATACGGGTACCAAACCCTGTTCATTGCTCTTCCTTCTCTTTCCTTTGGATCTTCCAGACCTCCAGCGACGCATTCTTCGTTCCCCAAGAGCCCCTTTAAAGTCGAAATATATAACGTACTATCGATTGCTTCTGCCCGTAAACAATCCCCTAGGTAGTACGCTGATGCCGATATTGCTCATTAGGCGAAACCACTGGGACCGTACATATCTCATTGGAGCTTGAATTTTCCGAGCATTCCGGTTCGCCACTGACCAAGGGGTTCATTGTGGCTGGTAATCCCTTCCATTTAACCCGACTGTTATAGTAGGAGCGTCCAAGTTAAACACCAGTGGTTGGTTGCAACCAGCTAGGTTTGTGTGCGTGCTCATGTGGACTTGGAGCATGTAGGGTGTTAGCTGCTGGAAGAACATTTCGATTCTGGTTGGAATAAGGAGGAAAATACCCTGGTTACAAACGAAAACACAGCACAAAAGGGACGTCCTTGGATGCATAATGCATTTTTCTGCAAAACTCTTGCGAGCTAAATAAAACTTTCTACGTCAAAATCTTGCATTTTTGCATATGTTCTCAGACCAAAAATCACCCTCATCTATGTAATTTTTGCGATTTGTTTAAACTAATCTCCTTTCAAAATTTTTGGCGCAAATTCGACTTTGAACTCGCTTTACAGTGGTATCGGAAGTGGCTGCGCAGGCGTTTGTTGAGAAAGTTGGGGCTATATCCTTTTCATGCTTCACGGCATTTGAGAAGGTCTGAAATCAACACATGAAGGGTAAATATGTGGTATTTGTGCGTTCATCCAACGCTGGTTTTCGTTACCAATGGGTGTTCTACAAACGAAGCAGGCGACCTCCAAGACCAACAAAATTTGGAAAATCCGAAGAAACTAGTAAGCCAAGCGTGTTCGCCGATAAAAAACAAAACGCGAAACACCGGCTGTCCAGTGCGGTTTTGTTTACGGAGGCAAAGGAACCACTTGACAGTCACCTCTTATTTTCTTGACTACAACCATAAGTTGTCAAAGGTTTTGTAAGATCGGCTTCCGGCTAATCAACGGCTAACGGAAGACGAGTTGGGCACCTGCAGGACCCTCCTAAAATACGGAACGCCGTCGTGTGAGTTGCGGAAGTTTGTGGCCGATGAATTCGGCAAGGTCCTTACCACTCAGGATATATACAGCTACCGCAGGAAGTGTCGACCGGCTCTGTTGAGTAGGTGCCGCATAGTTGGATTTTATTGTGGCAGAGTATATGCCTTCGGTTCTGGCAGAACTTCGGGAGACCGGATGCGTGCTTGTGTGGCGGTCAGAGGAAGGTCACTATAGCCACATGTCTCTCCCGATGGCAGCAGGTAGCGTTGTTCCGACGCCCTCCAGATGTAGTGAATGCAGATGGAACGCCTACAGCAAGCCGTTTTGGGTAAGCTTTTATAAAGTACCCATTATTCGGCCTGTAGATAGAAGCTGTATACCTCCTTGATAACGGACGGCATGGGTATCGGGCGTCCGGTTATGTATGCGTTCGTGGAGGGCAAGCAGTTTGCCTCTATGCGCAGACTGTTCAGCTTGTTCAAGGAGATGATGGGCGAGCCGTGTCCAGTTAGGACTTTTGTCATGGACAAGTTGGCGGCGCAAATGCGAGTGGCAAGTGTTGTGTTCGGCCTCGATCTAATGCTTTGCTACTTTCTTATCAGGAAAGCCATCAGGAAGCACGTATTTATCATTAAGTATCCATGTATTTTTGGTCGTAGACACACTCTGCGAACAGTCGACACATTCCACCGCACTGCTCGCCTGGACAACGCCCTTCTGTGGGCATTTTGCCTATCGTATTGCATACACACCAGATCCCGGCAAGATCTGGCGCTGCTGCGCCAAACAGACCCACGATGTGTTTCTTTGCTAACGGCTCGCAGGTTGTAAATCACCCGAAATGGGCGGTGCGCGCACAGTCCTGAATGCTTCACTTTGGCAATGTGACGAACAATCGTCTGGAGACTGGAAACGGCCGCCGTTTTCTGTTTTTATAGACCAATCGGTTCCAAGCAGTAAGAACAATTCTTCATTACAACCTACCGAAAAACAGTGTAACTCTTACACTTCTTCCGAAGCCACCGCCGGCAGCTTTTGACGCTCTTCGTAAGCTACTGAACCGAGTAATTGATAAGCTTTAAGGGCTGAAACCCAGAAAGGCCACAGCCAGCTTTAAGCGGCTGATTGTTCATGAGCAATCCCTGCTTCGCCAAGGCTCAAATCCTGCAACTGGTGTCCTGCAACAAACCATTTTGGGTAGTTTTTTTTAAAGCACCTAATATTCGTCCTGCAGATGCAAGCTGTATAACTTCTTGATAACGAGAGGCCCGAGCACCGGGCGTCCGGTTATGTATGCGTTCCTATGTGCAAACTGTTAGACTTATTCAAGGAAATGATGGACGAGCATATGTGGGGCATAAGAGGTCGTCTTATGATGCTGACCTAGACCGAAGCACGGAATCCAAGCGCAGTGTTCCCGGAAGTCTGTGTGTGTCCGTGTTTCCGAATCTAAGGAAGACACGACGGCCGTGAGAAAATTTCTGACTACAGCCACTAACGCTGAAAATGCGCCAGTTAGATGAAAGAGACGAAGACAATTCCATGTGACCCCTGAACTCCAGACAGTTCGCTGTTAATGAGGTCCCGTGCATTTCATGTAAGTCTCGGATTTCTTGATGGATACAGCAGTAGGCATGCGAACTAGCCACTGAAGATGGCGTTATGTAAGCAAGCCCCTACGATATCATAGCCGCTGAAGTGCCTCCATTTTGGGGTGAGTATTTCTCCCGGTTTGTCAGCCGCCTGCTCATGATGATATATCGATAAACTAGCTTATATCTTGCTCACATTTCAGGTCGCCAATGGTCAAGTGAACACTCTTCAAGAAGAGGTCTATGCGTCCCGTGGCAGAGCACATGTACTGAACAACAAATACAACTTTTATGTTGTCTATTGTGGACCTTACCGCCGGTGGAAACTGACGTGCGCGCTCCGGCCAGCTGGGTTGGTTTGTTCGTGGCTAGTTGATTAGGCATCGTGGACCACTAGCCGCATGCTAGTCGTTTGCGTCAGCTAGGTTCGTTCAGCTGTCCGCTATGATCGACGTAGGTTCATGCGGCTAGTTGATTAGGCATTGTGGACCTCCAGCCACACGTTAGTTCCATCTGGCTTATTGATCATCATGGTACTCCTAGGATAATTCGCAGGCTAGAACAGAAGGATTTGCTGTTTAATAACAAAATGGAACGATTTTTCGCCTATAATAAACGCAGCCCACGCAATTTTGACTCGTAGCGACAGTTACCCAGCAAAAAATTGTTTACAAGAATGGCAACACCGCATATTTTGCATCCACAAGGACCATCCACATTCTAGAGTGTTCAGAGAATTATTTCGGCTGCAGAACTAACTGAAACTTCCATGCATTGTAAGTGAGTCACCTTGTTGTGCAATTCGCGATTTCTGATTACATTAGGCAGCATAGTCAGAGTCGGTGCTGTTTACTAACCTTGAAGATTAGCTCACATAAACACATCATCAACGTAGAGACCCTGCAATAATACACGAACTTATACATTATACATAGACAGTCTACACTGTGAAGTGGCAACCCTGAAAATGTCGCAGCTTTCGAGAAATCAATTCCATTGTGCAAATACTGGGCGGCGCACACGAGCATCATTCAATACCCCATTCAAAAATGCACGTTCGTGCTCCAGGAGCTGGAATACCCATTTAAACATTTCTCGTGTCCGGTATGGACCGGCGATCAGCTCTTCAACATCCATGCTTACCATACTATAGAAATGAGTAGATGTTGAGTGTGAGTCCAAAAGCTTTTGATGCAACATATTCTGCAGCTATTCACTCCAGTGCCATATCAGATTTCATGGAGAAATCAATCCACTCTCGGCTCAAATGAGCCTCTGATCAAAACCCTGGAAACCGAAAGCTGCGACGTGAGAGGGCTGCCTTGCGGCGGATTGACAAAAATCTATGGTTATACAATAATACTTAAACCTTAATATTTTTGCATTTATCTCGTTATCTTTTGATCACGCAGCTTGTTGTCGCAAGCAAGACGCCGTTGGTAATAGGGTACGGCGTTCGGGTATAATATAAGTGCCATGAGGTTAGGTGGTCGGACCGAGTACTCCACGACGCAGTTAGTTAGCCGGTAAACATGCTCCAACGTCTCTGTAGCTGCAACCGTTAGGCTCATCCGTCTGCGAAGAGTTTTGAAAAATTGAAAAAAAAGAAAACGTTGCGCTGAAATTTCTTGGGCTGCCACCTTTGGCGGACCACAGCCATCAGTGGCGCCACCAGTGGCAAGCGTGACGTGCCACCCTCGGCCAGTTGTTTTAGTTTATTACAAAGTAATACCACTCTTACGACTGCTTGTGTATACCTCTTTTTAGTGTCAATTTTGCTTGCTATCAGTAATCTGTAAGGTCACTAAATCTTGGCTCCGTAGTATCAGTATATGCACCAATACTTCATTGTCGACAATGAGGTAATCTGAGCATTTGGTAAGTCAGCTCTCATTCCTCTGATTGGATTCGGAGCTTTTGCCGAAGGTACGTGCGAGCGTAACTTGCTCATACAGTGGTTGTTTCAGCATCTTCTTCGAGTAAAAGTGGATGCGGAAGACTATAAACAGAGTGGCTTCCCATTACGTTTACATCAGTTCGTCAGATAAATAAAAATGCAATTCGACAATTGCTGTTTTATAATTACCAGGCGCGGGCGCGTCCGAGCGTCATCGCATACGTTTATGAGGGTGGAGGGCAGACTTTGGCCCTTGAATTAAGCTGTCACGCATGCGGGCCTAACACCAGTCTTATACAGTATCATACTATCTTCAAATATAATATTAATAGGTTTATTTTTCAACTTTTATGGAGTATACCAATCGAGGTATGACCCAAGTTGAGGCCCCCAAACAACGGTGTTGCTTCGGATCTCCAAGTACCAGTTATTTTGTTCAGCCGGTCGGTTGTTAGGATCCGGAAGCTATTCAAGCATCCTTCTGGATGGACTTTGCATTAAAAACCTTATAAGGTTCGGCTCTGGTGTTGTAAGACCGGTGTACTTATAAGAGAGCCGTGGAATGTTATATGGGAGTCGACGGCGTTTGGTGAACTCGAAGTTTAAGGGAATAACTGTGAGCAACATACCACTGAGACAAGCAGTCACAGCGGACCAGCGCGATGTTAATTTCCTTGCTTCGAAAACCCCGTTGTTTTGACTAAGTCAATCTTGGTTTGCTTCTGGTGCTCAGCCACCACCTCCGTGGATTATTCACGGTTGTCAGTTGACACGATCATGCCAAAGGGTGTGTTAAGAATAGACAGCTAGGAAAAGACTTTATCACGGACCCTACGGTGAATAAAGTCGGAGCAAAAATAGCCCTCTGGGTTGCAAATTTACAATTCGTTTCCACCAGAAGCGCACGGGAAGACGTATAGATTAGGGAGGTAGCATGGGGACGAATGGATGGAGTATATGGAAGAAGACGTAACGATAGCTAATGCGTGCTGCAAAACTTTGCTACAGTTAAGTAAGAATGACCGTTGCCCAAGAGGCAGCTGACGTTAGCCCTTCATCAAGGACCTTCCGGGATGCGTTCCGGAATGGCAGTGTTGGTGCCCCTAGAGGCTCCGCAAACGCTGAGCCTCGTTACTTTTTGCTTACGGATGGATAGAGTGATTTGCGATAGTTCCGTGTAACATAATTCATCACAACACCCTTGTATTCGGGGATAGCACAACCATGTGAGCGAAGGTAACACCGGAAAGCTCCAAATGGACTGGCAGAGAGTTTACTCTCTTAATCTTGAATTGGAGGTTTTACTTGTCGTAACCAGTATAAGATATAAAGAAGGCAGCTGGTTATGCGAAGTAAAAAACTTAAAAAGCGGGTTCGGAGGGGCATGAGCAACTCACTGAAAAAACTTGGCCGATTTGAACCAGGACCAAAAAAACTGTACCGCTGAGCGATTTGCCAGAGGCATCAAAAGCGTTAATGAGGATCGTGAGGTGGCCAACTTTGCAGTAATGATAACCGACAGCTTTTATCACAGAATTATGGCGTGCACTTAAAACGGACGGACTCAATGGACTCCACGGTCAGGGGTGATAGATCGTGGTGATGAAGTAATTCTAATGTGGGGTTGATCGAGCATCACAATGAAAAGCATTGCGTCCGCGGGTAGCTGAAAGTTCAGGAAACCGATATGGTAAAAACCATGGGGGTTCAGCGGATCAGGACAAGCGTTCCGCTTAGGGGGTTGGGACAAGGTATGCACATTTTTCGCATCTGTAACTGTCCGTAAGGATAATAGGGATGGCCGAGGGTATAGAAAAATAGTTGAGGATGTGTTTTCAGACCGGGACTCGCAGTGTCCTGCAAAAGCCCCTAACATAAGTCGCTGCTGCGAGGAGGAGTTAGGAAATGTGTATTCCTGGCTTTTCGGTAGCCAAGGGGATCAACACAGGTGGAATCAGGCCAATGCAAAACCGCAGGTAATTTTGAAATCCACGTAGAAACCAAGCAGCGTGGTTAGTGGCCCGCCAAGATGGTTGGGACGGAAACTGCCAGAAAGAAATGGGAAGAATAGGCGGGGGGTTATTAGAGCCACATGGGTGTGTGGAGGCATGTAATTGCCTGGGGGTACAGTGATGGAGAAATTCTAAGGTACGGAGTGGCATGGGTCGCTACGTGATCCCAAATGGCAAGAGAGTTATACTGAGATGCCCGAGAATCGGAGGTTGGTTTAGGTAAGCAATATATTGCAAATATTGTACAACCAATACCATAATGAACAATCATAATTTGGCTTGTGCTTGCCAAGAATGGATTACACACGGGTGGCGATGAATGAGTTCGGTAGTTGTGGCAGAGGAAGCTCGTGTGTTCTGCTGAGCGTGGCAGGCCGAGTGGCAGGCGTGAATCCAGAGTAAGTAGTCTCATGCTTTGAGAAGGGTGGGAAGTAGGCGGTGTGATACGGGCCATCAGGCAAAGCTGTAGAGGCAGTCCAGGATGGCTTGGTCAGGGAGAGATGGCAATTTCTAGCTCTGAATTAACTTCCGGCAACTGACTGAAGGCATACCAGGCAGATGGAAAAATTTATTCACCTGGTTGCGAATAAATTGTAACCAAATTACGGCGGACAAAAATGTGTATGAGGGTATAAATACCTTTGCAGTTGGCGTGAACTTCCGTACAAACCTCAAGGTAAAACTCGATGTATCTAAAGCAACTGAGGTGGACTTGTGAACAGGAGATGCGTGTTCACTAGAATCGTCATTAGTCTTTAAAGAAAGGTGGGAGTCCTAAGAAGGCCCAGCCAACCGTTGAGACAGAATATTATGAACCGGATCATCTTGGCTACATTGTATCTTGATTTGCTTCCAACCTCGGAAAAAGGTGTCTTTGCTTCTTCGTCTCAAAAACTTCCACACCATGAATCCACATTGTCAAATAAGAGTGATCCACCCTCACCGCCTCATAGCCCTTCAAGTTTCCGGGTCTCTTTTTCTTACACTGCAGACAACCTGAATCCACCCACCGGCTTCGATGTAGTATGCTGGGCACCATGTTCTGGCCAGGATAACTCCAAGATGGTTGGTATTCGACCCATTTCAGGTAACGTTTCCCCCTATTTGCTCTTGATAAGGGAAAAGCAAGTCGCCAACGAATTTCACTCGTTTACTCCCAGATGGAACGTTGACCACATAACCTTAAGCACCAACCGTGTATGTTGATGGTCTGCACCAGACAGTGGCCCTCCTATTTCAAACGTGCGTAAAGCCAACACGAATATGGAAGCCAGTTTTCGACCCCTACGCTGTCATTTGAGGAAAAGAAATCTTCAGGTACAACTAATAAGCAGTACTATTTGGTTTCCATCATCCACCATTGTTCCAACAAGGCACAAAATTATCTGGCACACATGTACGGGATCTTTAACCTAAACCAAGATATCCAGATCGGCAATTCCAGGACAAATGTAACATAAGCCACTGGTTGTAAATTATCCTGAGGAGATCCCAAGGGCATAGCAATGACCTGTGTATTGGGTATAAGCTAAGTGAACCCCCTCCACCGAGTTGTGGTGCTTATGGTCAATGGACCACCAGAATTGTTGGATTAACCGCCTGTTGATACAAAATTTTATTACCGTAGCATCCACAAGTATTTCACCCTTGTTGTTATCGTATCATTCTTACGGACCTACAAGCGCCGTTATGTTTTGTCAGTAAGGCTCGTTCGAATGTACCAGAGTACCGCGATTTGCTCACGCTACTTATTGACGACAAAATCAAGAAATGGGATCCCTGATGGCTTGATGGGACCTGATGGCCTACGAAACACTGGAATTTATAGTTTGGCCGTGTGAATACACTAGATTTGAGGTCTTCAAACTCCCCGCTTAGAAACCAGGCTCAATTCAAATATATACATATTTCCTGCTTTACGTTCAATTTTACAGGATTCGTACCACCTGCTCCTAGGCTTAAAAAAGTATTGTCCATGGCTATATTCTTCTAAGGTTACCCTGCCATTTGCTGCGTGTCCATCAGCCTACCGCATACGTTCTTGTGATACAGTATCGGTCTGGGGCGCTGCCGCTCGCACGCAAACCGGCGTGCTCTGCTAGTGATTTCTCTCTGGGTATTAATAAACGACCACTCTAAGTTTTGTTATGGTTCTCCAAGCGGAAACATAGCGATTGAAAACCAGGCTGCATTATCGGACATCTTAAAGACTCGAATAAACCGGTGAACTTCCTGTGTCCATTTAGCTTCCTCAATCTCCAAAGGGGAGCCCTCGTATCTTTTTCAACTAATCTGCCGCAACTTACCATCCTGCCATCAATATACAATACCTTAATACAACAGGTCTGAATGACTTCGAACGTGTCTTCGTCTCTTATGTGTATAGAGCTGGCCAAGAAGTTTACCCGATACGTAAATTATTCATGTTAGTCATTTGCTCCCCATGTAAAGAATGAAATCCGGCTCAGATACTCATTACATATCCACCCTTACCTCAGGTAATGTCAGCTAATACGATTTTCCCTACACGAGAAAGAGGAAATTCTACTAGGAGTCTTTAGGAGTCGGCTCGCCAGACTGAATCCCTTCCTTAGTCACCTGACCAAGCCCTCTCGTTCAGTGTGCTGTTCCATTTCCGCTTGTTTTGGGAACGAATGATGAGATACCCAATATTCACATGCAGGTCGTTTGCATTTAACGAACACATCACGATCTTTACTGTCCTTAGTAATGCCAATGAAACCAGGAGGTCAACCCCCAGAATCAGCGGTCAACAGCATTTTCGTGCCTTAACTGGACCTTTTAACTGCCGCTGTAATTAGCGTCCTCACATTCTCCATGTTTAAGAATGTTGTCGCTCGCCTATGACACGACCCTAATGGTCTTCCATAGCATGTACATGTGACCCCTACAGCACCCATGGGTTCACCCGTCACCGTCGAGCCATTCTATAATATATAGTCATAGTCATGTTTCCAAACATGCCTCCCAGTGACAGAGAAGTTCGCCTGCCTATTTCTTCCATTCCATCTGCCAATCAAAACCGAAATCCTGCTCACTTCGATGGATCTACAGGTTTTCGGTCCGCCATGCATGTTCGAACCTACTCAACCTATCGGACATACTGACCAATCAGCGGCCTGAGCCGTGCTGGGTCCGTTGCTAGTAGTCCCTTCGGTTCCCATGTACATCAAGAAGGTCATAATCCAGGGGTTCCGCAGTTACCGTGACCAGACCTGCCCCGAAGAATTCAGTTCACACCATAATATTATAGGTAAGCTTGCCTAAATTGGCCCAATTAGACGATATCAGTGGGCCGTAATGGTTCAGGAAAATCGAATTTTTTTCAAGCCATTCAGTTTGTACTCTCCGATGAGTACAGCCACCTTGGTAATCAAGAGCGCCAAAATCTTCTACATGAGGGCACTGGACCAAGGGTTATCTCCGCATACGTAGAGATTATCTTTGATAATTCCGACATGCGTATTCCGGTGGGCGTCTTTTCTTCAATCCGCCCTGACGCTTGATTTTTTCAACAGATCGATAAGAATGAAGTTTCTCTTCGACGAATCATTGGTAGTAAGAAAGATCAGTACTTTTTGGATAAGAAAATGGTCACGTAAGGAAGAATTCGTAACCAAATTTATACTTTCCAGAAAAGCGGATGTGATGAACATGCTTGAAAGTGCTGGGTTTTCCAGAAGTAATCCATATTACATAGTGAAGCAAGGAAAGGTAACATCCACACTTTCATTACACCTCACTGCGTGTTTTTGGTATCGTTTTGCTGGTGGCTTTGTTCAGTCTCGATTTTGGGAGAATTGGCGGGCTCTCTTCTTGCAGGCCGAAAATAGGCCATGGTGGATTGGGATCCGTTTTCGAGATTCCTGTTCACAATAGTATTAGCAGACTTGGAAGGCTAATTGAGGCTATCTTCCGACTGTCTGCGCAACTTTTGGAAGGCCTTTCAGGTGAATCCCCGGGAGTCACCTCGCGTTCTGTGGATGTCCCGTGTTCGAATGGTGAAATGTCGGTAGCCAGCTACAGTATGGCTTACTAAGAAGGGGTCTCCTCCATGGCAAAAGCAAAGCCGGGATCCTCAAGTCTGTCGAAGCATTATTTTGAGTGCGCATTCGTAGGCCCTAAAAATGCCTGTAAAAGATTCTCTTCAATAACCTTTCCAAGTTTTTGAAGCGCAGGGAATTTGCACAGCATGTTCATTCCTCGCATTATCTTTTGTGCGGCCACCAAGATGCGTTTGAAGGACTCAGTATTCCACAGTGATCTTTGGGAGCAATGTTGGTACCCAACCGTATGTAATTTGCTTACACATTAAGTGGCCTGTATTGAATTTTCTTTAGGACCCTGAGATAGCTCAGCGGTTAAGGCGCGAACACTGAGCGGAAAGTCCATGGTTCGTACAGAACACCACATATTGACTCCTCTTGTAGGGGGTCTTGGCAACTTACCAGTATCTCTGACTCCGTGCATTCTTCGGATATCGTGGCAAGTGAGCACTGAAAAGATGTCATAGTTGAACGGGTCCAGTCGAGAAGGGCGAACTCAGCCACTGTACTTTGCATGGTTTCGACGACTGGCTTGTCGTGGTGGTGCGTTAATCCCCCGACTACTACGGCGTGTATGGCCTGAATTTACGTCTGAAGGCCGTAAGTTTACCGTACAGGAGTCCTGGAGGCAGCGGGTATGGATGGTGTTTGCAAACACTGGCTATTGACCTATTTGCTTCAAGGTTCCAACACTGAAGGTTAATTTAAATATAGTGCACGGCTCTGAAGTGGCATTTACCGGTGGCATTGAAGACGATGGTATTTGGTCGTGTTTGTGTGGACACAACAGACATTTGGTGGCATGTTGATCAACCTAGGGCCAAGCATCTGAGAAAGACGGGGTACCGAGGACGGCATATATGGTGTTAAGGTGTGTAGTTACATCAACATAAGCTGCTAGTGGGGAAGTGGAATGGCTTGGCACTATCCGGCCCACTATCACCTCGCATGAATGGCGAAGCGTTGAGTTATTTTTCAGTATATTTTATTGGATTATGGCGGAACTCCATCCTGACAAGGTGGCATTTATTTGTGGCTATTTCCGATTTACGCTATGCCTTCAGCCTGCAAATATCCGATAACATCAACTTCGTTTTTTGGCGAACCTTCTGAGTTTGTATCGAACCTCACCGTAGGTTAGTTTAGCAACAGTCAAAATACCCAAAAGCTCTCTGCCTACACATTGTTCGAAGGACTTTGTAGTGATAGCCCATAAAAATGACCTATACCGCCATTAAAAGCACCCACAGTAGAGTATTGTAGCTAAGTGTCTAATCGGACACCGTCGGATGCATCCACATTGAGGTTCCATGGGCACTGTGTACTTTGTGTACCTCCCTCTCTTTACACTGGCTGTTGACTCACGTTTCATTCCCCATTTATTTCTTCAATAGATCACACAGTTAGCTACTGCACCAGATAACCAACGACTGAAGCTTCTACGAGAGGTGGCTGGTACCAGAGTTTACGACGAACGTAAGGAAGAGAGCAAACAGATCTTCAAAGAATCCGGTAAGGTTATTTGTTCGTTTTTTGTAGCTGCTATCTAAATTTGTTTCTGTCCCTTAGAACCTGATGGGTAATTGTTAACATTTTCTTGACGGGACACACTGCCGATAGGGTTGCTGAAGGCTCTTTGACAGCCGACTACCCGTTTTGCCTTTCTAGGGGGTCATCAAGAAGAGTATTCTCCAAGTTTCCAGCAACTTTATATTCGGTCAAGAAAATATACTGCGATGTCTCGAATGTCGTGCGAAGTGAAACATGAGGTGACATTTGTGCGGCACATTCAGTTCAAGAATATCATGAACGAGAGTTTCATCTGAACTTTTTGTTGACACCAATGTAATTCGCTACTGAGTGTATTTCATGTGTTTCTCATTTTCTGTAACAATCTCTATCTTCTGTCTATCGAATGTTGTACGACTTGGTATAGCCTTTCATTAGGTTACCATTCGTGCCATTTGGTAAAACCATATGTTTTTTGTGAGTGAAGAGCGGAATAGGGTGAGCAGATCTTCGTCAAATCTTACAACTCGCTGCGATACGGCGGCTTGCCTGTTACTCCCGCCTCGGTTGTGTGCGGTCACGACTCTCAACGAGCTTTCAGTCCGAAAAACCCGAATAAAGGGTTAACAGAAGGAATTCACTCGACCCATTAACCTACTCGTATGATCCTTTACGGACCCCTGACTCGAGGATAAGTTTTGTCGTTCGATAACTGAACTGGACCGAACATCGTGCGCACTGGGCTACTGGTTGGTCAGCATCACTCAGGTCTGACTAACTATAGTTGAACACTACATCAATTCCTTCCAAAAGAAAACCTGACAAAGGTAACCACAGGAGAGTTCTGAACGGCGTTCTCCGTCGGTATCAGCCTAGCTCTCGATCTTCCAGGAGAGGATGATTCTTCCTCACGGGAGGCCTAATCCCCCTTTCCTCGCGATGGATTCCCTTAGGTTTCTATTACTACAGTGTGAGTAACGGGGGGGGGCGCTCAGGACAATAATCGAAGACTCCTGCAAGGGCGATAAAAATGTAGCAAATCATGAAGAAATCATCCTGACATTTAGAAGAACGAAGAGAGAGAGAGAGATAACGAATAATCATATCTAGAGCATAGACACAAGTAGTTTTATGGAATTAAGCGTTAGCAGGAGGCTTGATTAGTTGGGACGCAGTGACGACTTGTACGACTGAGATATCGAAAGGTTTTCGCTTTTGGTAGAGCTGACTGGAAATGAAGTGAGTTGTACGAATAAGTGACTTAAGAAGCGGGACAGAACACACTTGCGATAAGATGAAGAGGAACTACGTTTCCACTACGGGAATTAGGTTAAAGGTCATCTACTGGATCGGTTGGGTCAGTGGAGTGGACGACTTTTCGCTGGATCTGGCCTCAGTTCAAGCATGATAACAGTATTACATGGTGGAATTTTTCTTTGCCTGCATCGGTGGTTTCGGAGGTCTATTTGTGGTTTGATCGCGCCTTCAGCTACGAAATGTGAGCATCTCAGTTTACACTTCAAAGCGAAGGACTACAAATTACGGTCAGAGAAGTGTCATCCTATTGTCCCAAGGGCGTTGCTGCGTAGACGACTAAACATTTACTTACCTTTCAAGGCTTATGCATTCCAACATTCACTCCATTTCCTCTTCTTCATTGTTTTTAACCTTGCAGAAGCCAAACGTGAACAGATTTCGGAACTACTGAACAGCATAGAGGATCGACTGCGCACTTTGGAGAATGAGACAAAAGAATTGAAAGAGTATCAGCATTGGGATCGCGAACGTCGAGCTCTGGAGTACACCATATACGATCGTGAACTGAAAGAAACAAAGAAAAAACTAGAAGACATCCAGTCCAAAAGAGAGCAAAGCAGTGAAAGCACCGCTGAGATTCGCCGTGCGGCCAAAGAATGTGCTGATCAGATTGAGGCATGTTTCTTTTCCCTTTGTGAGAAAGGTCTAAGACGTTTTCTAATTTTTCCTGGATTTTCCCAGGACACTGAAGTTAACTTTGTCGGCCTATAGCCCAAACTAATGGTAAAAGGTTTTTTGGAGGTTCTGAGTAACTCGCCATACTAACGATGACGGTCAGAGGTTCTGATGTCTTCACGCGCTCAGATGAATGAGATACGTCTGAAAAACGATAAAATGTCGTTATTTGTGCTGCATACTGATATCGTGACAGGGTCGGCTACCACATAATTGAGAATGACCCTTCAATAAGGATAAAATCTTTCATCACATTTAGTAATACCGTCAACAATCGTTCAAATGCAGCCCCTTTTGGTGTCTAGTTGTCGTGCCACCTGAACAATGCACGAGGGATGAGATCCTGCCAGATAACCCAAGCATAGGCAGGAGGAATTAGGGTGCTGAGGTTAGGTTCGAAATGCGGTCCTTATGATCCGTAACTTAGCGCCCTTACAACTGAGCTATCGTTTGTATTCTAGCTGCAGAAAAATTAATTGTATTGTGTTTTTTACCCTGATAGCTGATAAGTAAACACCTGTTGATTACCGAAATCACCAGTGATCTTACGTTCCTCAGTTTTTCAGTGATGATTTTTGATGTAAGCTTTCCAGTCTGAGCAGATTCTAATGGAATGACGATGGTACAAATGGCTGACTGTTTCTACGCTAAGTATCGGCACTTACAATTGTGATGTACTGTTGTAGTTTTACGACAGTTTTTCTCCTATCACCTTACAGCGTCTGGAACGCGAATTACGCGATAACCGTTTAAAAGAGGCTCAGATGCAGGACGAAGTTGAACAGGTCCAGGCATCTGTGAGCGATGTTCTTCAACGCCGAGAGCAACTTCAGCTCACCATAGCAGACTATTCCGCCACATTACGTGGTGGTAAATCAGCCCGCGAGCGAGCTGCAGAAGAATTAGCACGCGTCCGAGAGCAGATTCAACAAGTGGAACGCCGCCTGGCGGAGTTGCGACCTCAATACAAGAAGGCTAAACAGCACGAGGACGAACTCGCCAACACGTTGAGTGATGCGGAACATCGCAGGTCAGTTAGGCTCCCAGCTGACAGACATCTTGTTGCAATTTCGCGTCGTTTTCCTGAATTCATGATTACGTCTATATATTCTTCCGCTCTCCCACTTTCTCCACCGTACAGCAGCCCAGTTGAATTCGATACTGCAGCGGAGTGGTGGTATCCTGAGAAGAATGTTTTCTGTAAATCCTAGTTCCTTTCACTTCCTTCAGAAAGGAGTGTCATTCACAACAGCTAACTTAACCCATATTACTTAAATTGATCTGGTTGGAAGGGTCACTGAGGGCGCCAGTTAAGTGGAAGAAGTAATTGTTTAACGGAACAAACCTTTGACCCTGATGTCTGCGATTCTTCGAGCTTATAACTTCGAAGGAACGTGGGAAGGCACACTTATGCATTGCATTCTTTTCTCTTTATTGCTAATTTATCAGTAGGCGTTGTTCTGTCTGAGAACCTCTTGTTCATCAACTATAACCTAGGATGATCCGGATGGCCTGGATGTATGCGCATTGTGCGGTAGACTCAGTCAGTTCACGTCCAGGAGGATACTTTCACTATTTCTTGTCAGCTTGTCGCTGAAACTTCCCGAAAACAAGGGAGTACTTTCAATCGCATCGTCACTTTGACAATCAACGCAAATACGCATAGTAATAGGGAAAGCGGTTTCAAAGACGTCGTCGACGAAGTTCAGTGAAAAGTATGCTTTCTTTATGTTTTGCGTTTGTCCCATGTTTTAAAGATCTGGGAAGCTGCAGTGTGATATTTGACTGTCGCAGGCGTTCTTGCTCTGTTATTAAGAAGTCCACACACTTTGTATTTGTCTGAGCGTTTACTGTCGTACGTCCTGAGTAACCGGGAGGTGAGATAAAGCCGTCTGACATTTGCAAGGCGTATCACATGGGCCGACAAAGAAAATAGCTTGGTTTAAAGCTTCCTAGTGGAAGTGCCAAACACTGTGCTCCGTGATGAACTACCTATTTTTATGATATTTCCAGTGCCATTTCGGAAATTCCCTGGCTTTCTTGTGGAGCCTGTGTGGCTTAAGGCTAATCACATTTCCATTTAGGTCGGCTAACAGTCACGGAAGTGACTTCGCTCAAATCTAATTGGGAATCAGTCCACTGTCGATGGGCGGAAGGTTTAGGGTAGTGTCAAATGAATTTTATCCCATTGTTCAATATAGGCGTTACCATTTCCCCCTTTTTGCTCACTCACGATTCATTTTGCATCACACCATCTCAGGAAAGAACTGTTTGCTAAACAGGGCCGTGTCAACCAATTCCAGTCCCGAAGTCAACGTGACGACTGGATTAAAGATCAGATGAAAAGCCTAGCCAAGGCGATCAAAGACAAGGAAAATACCATTAGCAAGCTGACTGACGAAATAAAGAAGGATGACGACCGGAGAGAAAAGCTTCAAAAGGATTTGGAGGTTGCTGAAGAAAATATGGCATGCGTTCGAAAGGAACTGGAGACGGTGAGCTGCTTATATTTATCTGTTGATCTTGCTGTTCCATGATCCATGAGTCTACTCTTATCACTGCGCATTGTGCGGAAAACTGGCAACTGTCTGTTTGGGTGTGCATCATAGCCCCTGGATATAAGGGAACAATTTTCTCTAGTTTACTTTTGAATTAACGGAAACTGGGACATTCGGTTGCGTAGTCTTTCTGGTGTTAATTATTCTGTATTACTGACGATTATCCGCATATGTAGATTAGTTCGCCCCCCTCCTATGACACCTATTCTGGCGACTACCCAATCGCTGATATAATTGGTCTTTGAATCTACTTTTGCACGCAGACCACTTTCATTTGGTCTGATCTCCTTGACCGCTCGCATGTAAAAAGCGACTCGAACAACAATGTGGGTTAACAACTCTACTGGCAGCCACCCTACGCTGACCTGGGTATGCTTGTAACAATTGGATTAGTGACATGGCCTTGCTAGCCTCGCCTTTCACCATGTTTCGTAGCATCACCTCGATAAGCTGTGTGAATTGAAGTTTATCCGTGTCGGCTCGCAGTTTTGGAACCTGTTTCCTATGGCCCATTTTCAACTCTGGGTCACACCTAAAGGGCTCTCATTTTATCCATGAAGTCGACATTTTGTTGTGGAACCGACCAAAAGTGGTCCCTTCTGTAAGGAGGCCTCTTCAGAGGAAGACAGCCATTTGTGTACAAACCTTTGCTCGCCCGGTCGGTTAAAGTGGTTACTTTGGAACAAATCACCCTTTGTGTATGAATGGTCTTCATTTGAGGGGAGGAACGCCATATAATTGAGCAATTTCCGCACACCGATTTTGCTTACGGTCCCTTTCTTGAGGTATTTGACACCGTATTTTTTCTTCATCCCATTGTTTCCGAATACGTTTGAAACTTTTTGCTTTCCGTTTATTCCAGGTTTCTGAGGAACAACGCCGTCTTCGAAGGGAGAAAGATGAAATACAGACAGATAGGCAAACAGTCTATCGAGAAGAGACGCGTATAGCACATGAACTGAACAACGCAAGGGATGAGCTAGCAAGAACGGAGCATAACCTCCGTTCAATCACTGGAAAAGCTATCCTAAACGGGCTTGATTCTGTTCGTAAGGTCAGTCGTGTTGCAATAGTTTATTGGTTACTTCTATTTAAGCTAAGTAAAAATGTAGCATCTTTTCAACACACGCAGCTTTCGAGGATTAACAGGAATATTACATCAAGCATGGCATATATGTTTTCTACGCTGGATTCAAATGGTAGATTCCCCAAGGCTCTATTAATGCATAACAATTTAACGTCAAATGACCGATTGGGCCACCGTCTCCAACGCATGGGTGTCACCTCTTATTCTCCTTGTTCTCGATGAATAAAACTGTAGCAGATGGAACCTTTAAACATTAGTACGTATTTTATAGCTGAGTAATTGAACCGACTGATATGAACTCAGGTCCAGAGGGTTTGAAACTCAAATTTTTTTCTTCTGCTGCGTTAACTTGATGTTCCTTGGTCTTCGCTAAGTTTTCGTAATGATAGAGCGCGTGGTTCTCCTCCAGTTTTGTTGCAAACCCATCCTTTTCCAGTTTCACAGCATTGGATTTAGGGTATAAGGATTCATTTAGCCCGGTTCATTGTAGTTTTCTGGCTGCGAACAGTTTACCAGGGTTATGCCCGTTTCAGATGTTGCAGTTTCTTTGACCAGGGTTAGACCAACTGACCAAGTGATAGCGGTATATTAGAGATACTGGCTTAGCCGGTTGTTGAGTGTTGGATCGTTCAAGTTTTCTGATAGATTAGAGCTTGGGACAGTTACGAACCATAAAAGGTGGTTTTAATGATTGAATGTCATTAGTTGCAGGATCTGACAACGTCATTAGCCATTGGGACATCTCATCGTGTATTTGCTATTGGAGGAATCGGTGGTCGACAGTACATTTCGGTTTAGCGGCCAGGATTTCCATACTTACTAACCACCTCTAAGGATTCTCTACAAGGAAGCGTGTGGCTAAATCAGCACGACCTACTGATAGCTCTTCCAGAAGTACCGAACCACTATTTTCACCAATTCTGGGTAACACTTCGGAGGCACCGATGGCCAAGTTTAGGGAGTCCTGTAACTTCCGTGAGCGTGGGTCGCGTCGTTGATCGTTGAAGGGTTTTTGGTCTTATTGTGGTAAAGTGCCCCCTGTTCTTGTTTGATGAGCTGATACCATGCCGGCACTAAAGTTATTGGTGGTTAACAAAACTAATTTCGGCAGTTCCAACTTGATGAGTGATCACTTCGTTTTCCATCGGGGTTAGTACAACTGTCCAGGTTGTTAACTATACAAATCTCCTCGACTGCCGATCTGCAACTAATACTCAACGAGCTGCAAGTGCGATTTAACTTCTGGCGTCATTAAAAATCACATTGTACTACTGACACTATGAGCACTAGAGAATACCTTAACACTAAGTGTGTCGTATTTTCTACTGTTTAGCCATTACATACCATCTGTATATAACCGTGCAGATTTTCACTCTAAGGAAAGGCCACCTTGTAAATCATTTTGAATAGTGCTTATGAGTAAAGTGCGCGGAACATCCTTAGTACCATCTGTCTTTTTTGTTGCACTGCATTCCCGTCCAATACGTATCACTCAAAGCAAGTATACGCTCAACTTATAATTAATTTTGATTTGGTGTACAAAGACTCTTAAAACGTTTTCATGTGCTAATAAAGTGTGACGTGCGAACGGGATCACTCCACTGATCCAGTCGATGAAATCCCCTTGGTTTGAACTTGCAATGCGCGATTATCGTGGATTTAGTGTATATTGATCCGACCACAGGTTTCTCGATCATAGTAGAACTCATTGGCAACTTATACTGTATGTAACCACACAACAGTTCATCCAAGTCCACTGAATAATAACCATATTTTTTATGTCTAGGTTCTCTTTTGCATGGCCCTGGCCACCATATACTGTTGTTCTCAACTGTTTAGTTGTCTCCACTTGATTTGACGGTTAGGGTTTGCCAAGCGGGCATGCTTCTGGCTTCAGAACTGCCCCTTTCTGTTCACCCTCTGGTCATATTCCCTCAGGTTTACACCGCGCATAGAGTTCATTTGGGTACACAAGCGGCTGAACACAAACCGCATGTGGCATTACACATTGTGTGTGGGCGTCCACCTGTTTAGTCGGATGCCACAGGCTACTCCGGAAACGGATGCCAGCCCACCAGAGAGGAATCATTTGCACCTTCATGGGTGACTGAGGAAACAGCAGTTGCATTGAAGCTAAGTTTGTTTGTTTGTGCAATGTTTGATGAACGATTCCCTGGCCAATATATCTGAATATGGATCCAATAAAACCGGGATGCTACCTCAAATTCTGTGTACGTCAGTTCAAAGCGGAACTAGCTTCGGGTCTTTCAAATCCATATAGCTAAATTCCCAATTTTACGGTGGTTCTTCAGTTTGCATCTGAGGATGGTGTGTATCTGTTATATCCTCTTATATATATACATCTTATATCCTCTTATATCCTCCCCCTTTTTCACACTCACGGTTGACGACACCGGCAAAAGTGACGTAATCGTCGGCATCGCGCTTGGCCAGTTTGAGACAATTGTATCGAACATAAAAAGTGAATGTTGCTCACCAAAAATTTCACGGAGTTGTTCCACTGTTTGTGCAAAGTTTAGATCCTTTGGATGTTTGGGAAGAATAAAGTTCGTGAACCGATCGTGCTCGAGGGTTCCAAGTTTCCGGACCAAGAGACGGGATTTCCACGCATCATCTTTGTCGGTAAACTCGTTCTGAAAAGTATCTTCCCAGCGACTGTACCATGAATCGAATGTGAGACCAGATGCTGGTTCGTAGAGAAATTCGGTAACAGCTCCTGCTCTCACACTGGACTTGCTTGGCATTGATGTGTGCTGTGTCTCAAAAGCAGGAATTCACGATGCAAGCACAGTGATTGAGCTAACCGCCCCATCAGTCTCCACTTGTGTTATATCCTCTTTGATAGTGTATCAGTCAGACACGTAGGGTCACCGGAATGGAGAAGACAAACAACTTCGAGGAAGTTATACTGCAAACAAGTGGATCGTTCCGTGGTATGGAATTCAACTGAACCAGAATATAAAAAGAGCTAACAGTCCAATAGGATGTCAGTGAGAGGCTGAAATGTAGAAACAAGGTTTCATTATACAAGACAAGTCGTTAGTAAAATGGATTTGTTCGTTTGGAGGTAGTCCTCCTAACAGTATCCAACGGGTGATCCGGACTGCTGGGTTCGGTATTGACACAGTACAGAGAAAGCAGAGAAAATTCACAGTAGTTGGAACCACAGTGAAGAGTTTTGTACGGCGCCAGTTGCCATTTTAACAGCAGTTTGCTGATACCAGATGGAGTCAAGGCTGAGTTGTACAGTGGAACAACTAACAGCCATCTGTTGTTTCTTTCTTTGAATAACATGTTAAAAAGATGATATTTCAATAAGGCAGTGCGTTGAATTGTCGTGATTAGTTGACAAACTGATTGCTTCTCTTCCAGGTCTTGCTTTTTATATATATATATATATATATAGTTTAACAGGTTCTTGGATAGCGTGCGTCGATTGAGTACGGAAATATTGGGGATGTAGTGTAAAGTGAGAGCAAAATCTCTCCACAGTTTGGCAAGAATTATGCAAAAATGTAACTTTTTCTTGTGAGTCGTGAAGAACGCTGCATATCCTTAGGTGTGCTGATTTATACACTTAGTTTGGCCTGCCAGTCTCACAGAGTGAAGTGTGATTTTCTGAACCTATCAGCTTAGAAGTATAATTTCACGGAAAATTCGCCGCATTTGGTCCAATCTGAGAGGCCTAATGTTCTGAGCTGAACGGCAACGGTGAAAATCAAGATAAGCAGGCGGTCTCTGTGGTGCTTTGCACACTGCGATGTGAGCTACAGGCGCTTTTCTCTATAAGGTCGAGGCGTAACGTTAAATACTACTTCACCTCATTAGGATCGCCGAAGTCTCTGGCCCAAAAAATGTGACACTCCAACGAAAGCTTTCTCATCCGCTCGAAAACTCTACCTACCTTTCGTTCTACTCCCAAGTGTTCCATTTGAGCGTACTTTATGCAGCTCAACACAACTTATCTAGGCATCATTCCAATATGGATTTTGTTCCGGTTTATAGGTAATCGAGATATTCCGTGATCGCTTTGGACCGGAGTGTGACATTGTTCAAGGATATCACGGTACGCTTATTGAGCTCATTGACTGTCCGGAGACGTTTTACACCAGTGTCGAAGTTACGGCTGGTTCACGTCTCTTCTATCACGTGGTTGACAATGACAAACAGGTTATTCGCATGATTGCTGAAATAAACAAGCACAATTTGCCGGGTGAAGTGCATTTTTTGCCGATCAATCGACTATGCGTGCAAGAAGTGAAGTATCCTGAAACGACAGTGAGTTCGTGTGTCTGCTGTGCTTACCTTACCACCTTTTTGTACACACCTCTTACGGTTTGGCCGCGTTTAGCTTTTTCAACTTGGATCTTTGCCAGCCATTTGTTCAGGGACTTCTTTCTCAAATTTCTCCTGGCTCCTAATGAATTACCTCCGGTGTTTCTTCTCTGAATAAACTTGAATTGGATCTGGGTTCTCCACATTGTTTACTCACTACGTACTTACTAACGATGGGATACAGTATAACCCTCAGACTCAATTTGCTTCTGCCTATGAAAAGTTGGGAAGAACTTTGAAACCTGTTACTTGTTGGATGGTCCTGACGTTAGGTTCGTTTATTTACCTGAGCGATGCCGTCGGACACCGCATGTTACATTTTTCTTCAATTCACTCTACTGACCGCAATTAAGTAGGTTGAATGTTCTCACCTCGCCTCACCGTAGTTCCTACATTTTAATTCCGTCAGCCGTTTTTCTGACAACTAATATCTGTTTTGTCAAGAGAAGGGTTACGCTTCATCGTCGTTTATCCTTGGTGCTAGGAAAACTTAGTCTCTGCGTTTCGTGATACGTTTAATTCCTCTGGCTATTTGATAGGTCTCTTTATTGGATTTGTTCATCTGCTGGGGTTATCCCTTCTGACACGACATAACCCTTGAACCCGTGTTACTAGTGGAAATGCGACCAAAAAAACGTCACTGGCTTGTCTAGTGCCTTTAAACGTTTGTATATTTAAGGACAACTTGGTTGTAATAATCTCTTTTAGAGACGCCGAGCTAACCATTTTAAATGAAAAAGTTCCTTTATTATGAATTAATCGTTAGTTGATTATTCGAATCCGCACTAAGACCTTCATGGCTACCAGATATTCCAGTGGAAACCTGGTTAAATACCTTTAAGTGTCACGTCTGAATGTGTCCATAGTTTTTCTAAGAGGGGCACCACTGTAATCCACGTTGTCTGGTGATTTGCTCAAGCCTAGTTATAAGCTGAACGGAAATTCTAGGTAGTCACCTCCTTCTTACTCAGAAGATAGCAAACCAAAGCAAGGTGAATACTTTCCAAGGATATGGCCTGCAGCGTTTAGCCACCTGTTAACTCTTTCTGTGTGGCTGCGACGCATAGCTCCTTAGGTGCTAAGGCCCAGTTAAGATCGTATTTGCCTCATAAAGTAAATACTAATCTTTACGGAAAAGTGCTCCTGGTTCTCATCGCTTGGTGTGCTGCAGTACATTTTTGCTACTTTGTCTTATACACCGATTCTATTTGTCTACAGGACGCGATTCCGATGATATCCCGGCTGAACTTTGATGACAAGTTTCGATCTGTTATGTTGCACATTTTTGGGAAGACGCTCATTTGTCGAAGCATTGAGATCGGTACACAGATGGCTCGCACGAAGAATTTCGACTGCGTTACTCTTGATGGCAAGTTTACTTGAGGGCCGTGTGTTCATTTCAGTTGTGGGTTCATTCAGTATCATTCAGAACATACTCACACCAAGATCCGGTTTGTTTTTCTTACGTTAACAGGCGACCAAGTCTCACGTAAGGGCACGCTCACCGGTGGCTACTATGATAATCGATTGTCCCGCTTGGAGCTACAGAAGCGCAAACAAAAGACAGAGATGGAAATACAGGAGACGGAAAATGTTCGTGAGAACAATGCAAAACGGAAGGAGCAGGTCGATGCACAGATCAATCGAATCATTGACGATATTCAAAGGAAAGACACTGTCAGATCTAAACACGAGTAGGTGCCCGAGTACCTGCATTTTTAACTTCCTTGTCCCGTTGAGGCTCTGTGCAAGGCTTTGGACGCAGCGCGTTCTCGCGGTTGTGCAACTGGGTACATCCCGAGAAATGCTTATTGAGTTATGTTAATTTCAGTCCATCTTTCCAATAGCCCTAAGTTTTCTTGGATCAAGCTATAAATGTTTTCCTGCGACACATTTTACTTGTTACACAGCGTTTTGTTGGCCTCACTACTAGCACTCGAACCTTGTCATAACCTAAAGTCAGTCTTATTTTTTTAATGTCTTATTCACCAGCAATGGAGGCGAGATGGTTAGAGCGCGAATTTACTAACCGGAGGGTCTGTGGTTCGAATCCGACCTCTGCCCCTCGACTTCCCATGTCTAGGCTTCGGCAGCCTCGCGCTTCCTTTGGGCGGCATGGCAGCCTGGCACCGAAAGTGTTACAGCTGAACGATTATTTATTTATTTATTCACCAGCAGTAGTACTCTGTCGTGGTTCTGTTGTGATAAAAAGGTGTTTTTTAATATCTCAGCCGCTCTTTGTATCTCGGCAAGACATTAGTTCCAATCAATTGTACTTGGTGCAGTCGTCATGTTCTGACCATATCCGTTGTTATTTTATTCTGGGACATCTGACCGACGCGGTTCAATCCTTTAAAACGCAATAATGAAAGTCTGTTTTGTGAATTCCGTCCTATCTCTACAATGGCTTTACACAGACCGCCTTTAGGTGATCCCTGTTTTTCCTTCAGTTTCCAGGTGGGCATTCATCTACCTACTTGACTCTAGATACCTGTCACACCAAAGGAGAATATAACGCTTTATTCCTGTCACGGAGTAGTGTGGTGGTATCTCGTAGGAATTCGGCGAAACTACTGTCTCGTTCGTTTTTTTAGATGTTCAGTGCAATTTTTCGAAGCATGTAGAATTTTATCGACCCAATTTTCAGGCTCTTCTCCATCATATGTTCTCCTTTATTCTCTGTTCATTAGGATGACCTTCGATAAACTGAAAAAGGACATCCACATGTGGAAGGAGGAGTTGCGGGCAAAAAATGAAGCGAAGCCCCAGAAGGAAGGAAAGTTATCCTCTCTTCGACACGACTTGGACCAAATGAAGTACACAATGGAGTCCTATAAGGTAAGCTTAGCACAGGTGTCGCTCTATTGGTAGGCCAGAAGTAGGCATCCTCTGTAGACGCTTACACGGGGCCTAAGTGCACGCAGCCATAACAACGAACACAGTATGCATAGCTGAAGAAAGTATCACTTTCTACCCTTCGCAAATCGTTCCCATCTTCTGCGAGAGTTGAGTGGTTCCAAGTAGAGATTAAAAGGCAGACAGAATTGAAGGGCGTGATGTACGCTTTAATCGTCTAGTAAGCTCTGGTAGCATAAGCTGAAAATATACAGTGAAAATTACCAGTTAATGATGTATGAAAAGTATGGTTTACATAGTCATGACACCCCGGTCGTTTGCACGAATCCATGCAAGTTTTGATCTTGTTTAATATATCATCATGAGATGAACGCTTCAAGATACCAAAGCATGCAGACCCAGTCCGATTAGTGGCTAGTGGGCCTGAACTATGCACGTCTGTTTTCCTATTTTTGCTCATGGCGGTGGATACCAGAGGTTTCCGTATGTGACTCGCATATTCCTGGTGTAATAATTACATTCCTAATCTCAGCTCACCAAGATTTTCAGGGTTTGTACATTGTCTAACGATCAGACGCGTAGTCAGTCGCTAACTGAGGCCAATTTACCAGTGGACAAGCTTTGGGCCTTGTTTGTCAGCGTTGGTCAATTCGTCAGTGAATTTTGATGTGAGTGAAAGGTTGTATACGAGATTTCCGAGAAAACAGCCCTTCCTATGAAACGACTCCTCCAATCCAAAGACGTATAACGTCTTCAAACTTACAATCCCGGCTGTTTTCGAAATAGTTGGCGGGATCATTGACCGCAGTGGGCTTGTAAATCAAGAACAAGAAAACAATAATAAGATTCAGTGCTAAATTGAGTCTCCCGGGCTTATATGCCTGGTACCTGTGCTACACCTTCCTTTCTTCGTCTTCCGCAATGGGCATTGTTCCTCGACACTAACTACAGCGAATGCGGGGTTTCTGATTTGTTGACCATGACGCAACAGACACTTCCTATCAATTTGGGTGCCATAGGCTCCCACATGTAGATTGCCTCCATACATGTAGTTGGCTCCCACATTGATGAATATATTGACTCCATGTACAACTTTTTTTACGTCGTTTTTTGATAGCATTCCCCTGTAAATTTGTTAACATCCAGAGGTTTGTCTTGACGTAACATACTTCTTATCAGGTTGCTGAAAACCATTCGACCACGGCGACCAGTTTCGCCCTTTAGACTCATCTCGTAGGAGCGGTCCGCAAGTCCCCCTCAACCTTATGTTCCAGAGCTTTCCCTCACGAGTACGAGGACTGCAAACTGGTAGTTGGTGATGGACTTTTGTTGAAACATTGTTGAAACTCGGACTCCACTCTAACAGCGTGTGACATAGCCTGGGCTCTGTATTTCCTGTGTTTTGAAACATGTTAATAAGAACACCCCATCTAGCGGTTCATCATCTTTCGTTGCTTTCACTCTTCTGTGAAGTCTTTTAGTCTCTCGACTGGTGAATCAGTAACATAATTTATGGCCTTACATTCTGCCACTACATCAGTGTACACAAGAGACTTACCGCTGCTTTTGTGTCTGCCGCTGTTCCTTCCATGTAGTGTACATTTTAATTTATGGGCTACTTTGTAGATTGACCACGCACACACCACACAACCGCGCGTAAACAAATTAACTCCCGTCACTCCTGTTCACCTTTCCAGTGAAAAAGATTCGATCGTATGGATTTGCCAATCTGATAGTTGTCTTGACTTTTGACTGCTGTATTGATTTCGACATATTCTTAACTCGGCATAACTTGCGTGGATTAGGGTACGATTATCTGGTTGATGCCTCAGTCGACTCCTTCGGGAACAAACGATGAACGTTTTCTTCATTCCAGAAGTGTCAGGCTGCTACAAAGTTGCTGTGTATTTAAAACGCCACCAGTTGGTCGATGTTGGAAGCCCGTTTAGTAATGGTTCGTAGACCGGTGTGTCAGATGTCTCAGGCAGGTTAGGAAATCATGATCTTTTTCGCAATTAATTTGTCTTCGGTCTACTCTTGACATCCAACTTCCTTTCTCAACGCTGCCTGAGTGTGACAGCGGTCGTAAGATCCATCACTGTACATGGATAGTGTATTCGGGTTTCAGAAATACCGCTCGATTATGTATCAAGAATGTGTGCATGAGTTGATTGGCTTGTTGGCTAAATTGCTTAGGGTTTCGAACATTAAGGGCCGCAAGAAAAGCGTGAGAATAGGGTCTGATTAATTAAAGCTGAGCGGCAGTTGTTGGCGGCTGCGTGCAACTAGTCACTATCCCAAGCGTTTGACTGACCTACCTACAGCTAGACTCCGCGGTGAGTGAGCTAGAGGAATAAGCACGCCTCACCCGATCACCTTCTGTTCCAATGGTGACATGTAGAGCGGTCCATGCTCCCGTTGTGATGAACGGCACAGATTCGTGGGCGTAGGTTCCAAAACGCTCTGCTAAGCAGGTTCGGTTGTCCAAATTTCCCACCAAGGTGTGTGTAGAACTTTCCGTCTCAGTGCACCATTATTCGATCGTGGCCCGCGCGGAATTGTGCTGACGGGCATAACCTGTTGGAGGAACTCTTAAGTTAGTCAGTTAGTTAGAGGGTGAGGTAGCTCAGTGGTTATATGGCGAATTTACTGACCGGAAGGTCCCTGGTTCGAATACGTCCTCTGCCTCTCGACTTCCTCTGCTAGGCTTGGGCAACTTGGTATTATCCCTGCCCTCGTGCTTCCTTCTGGTGGTATGGCAGTTAGGCACTGAAAGAGTGCGATAGCTGAACAATTTATTTATTTATTATTTTATATCACATCAAGTATCGGGACTTATCCGTGTTAGCGCTAATATTAGTTTGGTACACGGTTTATGGCTGAAAAACTGACCAACTGAGTAGTTCGTCTATCGCTCCGCCGAACCGCTCACCAAGGGATAAGTAATGTAAGGATGATACTAGATGTTACGGTACATCATAGAGGATTTTGGGCTTCTATCAGTGGTGTTTGATCATCTTCATTATTCTCTTTTTTGCGCTCTCCTACTAGGTCGAGTTGGGCACTGACCTTTTGAGTCAGTTGTCAGTACAGGAGCAACGTGAAGTCGATCGGTTGAATGACAAAATACAAGAATTAACACGACAGGCAAAGGAGGCTTACAAGTAAGCTCGCTGAACTCTTGTTAGAATGGTCACTACGTCAAGTGCGTACTTCCAGTTTATCTTAGTTGAGGGTCTTATTTTCATAGCTCCCCTTAATCGGCAGTAAATCTGACTGTCATCATTCATTGAGCAACTAATTTCTCTTTGAAGGGATCAACGCATTAAGTGCTGTTGCTTGATGCTTATCCCTCGAGTATGTCTTTTGTTGTTCGGCTGCATGAAGAATAAAAAATTATTCATTCATCCATATCGGTAGCGGAGCTACCGCTGACCTCATTGTTGACAAATCGCGTACGATTAGAAGAGATGACTATTCAATGATAAAAACCCTGTTCAGCTAGCCCGCGTGCTCCGGTTTTGAAATAGCTTGCTGTTTTTTGTTTATAATTTAATGGAACCGCCTTTGTCTGTCCTCCGTTTGTGTCACAGAAAGCGCATCACTTTAGAGACAGAGAAAAATGAGAAGGAAACTCAGCTGGAACACAATCTATTAAGAAAGCAGGAGCAGTTGGAAGCCGAAGTCGCCGAAGCGTCCGAACAAGATCTACAAGAGCGTTTGGCTGAGGCCGAAGAAGAACTCCGAGGAGTGAGTTTCCCATTTGTCAGCTTGTATGCAGCTATAGCCACCTTCTGTTTGAAGTAAAATAAAATGTGACTTGATACGATCTTGAGTTGTACAGTAAACTTGTGATCGAAACTTGTAACTCCCTGATGAAGATTTTCCTTCCGAGAGAGAAATGCAGCAAACCGAATTTTGTTATGCTTTAATCGAGAGATTCAGCCGGATTCCAGGTGAGTCTCCCGCAAAACCAAATGGGTTTGCAAATGAGTGCATTTCGCTAGTGACGAGATTTTATTTATATTACCTAGACCTCGAGATAGCCTGACAATTAAGACTCGAGCTTACTTATCCGAAGATCCCTTGTTCGAACTCAGCCCTGATTTTCGATTACTGCTGCTCAGACTTTGGCATCTGGACAGTATCTCACCTCTCATACTTCCTTTGATTTGCTAAGAGAATATACCACCACCTGACGGCTATTATTATTTGTCATCCTATCTTCCGGCTAAGCAGCTGGCGCTATGTTCAGATATGAACCCAGGCTTAGTAGTTTATGTAATCCTTTAAGTTTAGTGGGCACCGACTCGCTACATTTCCAGCCACGCAGTATCTCATATACAATAGTTGGTTTCATTCTGTGAAAAACACTGTCATTCTGTGCTGTCTTTGTTTCTCTTTTTATGGTTTGACTGTTAAGCAGAATCAAAAGCCACCTGTGATCATTCGAATGGTTTGATTTTCACACACAGGTCGAACGTCGTATTGAGGCTGCTCAGCGCACAGTAGATGAGGTTGAGGCACGTTTGACGGCGCTGTTAAATGAACAACAACAACTGGAAACAGAACGCGAGCGAAAGAAGCAAGAGGAAAAGGAGTACGCCGAACGGATTCAAGATGATCAGCAGACACTGGAAAAGATGCAGTCAAAGCAGAGCCAACTTTTAAAGAAAGTGAGTAACCTTGACACGACACTACTCTCCGACAATCCACTGTTAGTTTTGTCCTCATTGGGGCTCATCAGCTGGGCGTAGTCCCTAAGTGTCTTTCGGTCTTATTTACCGCTTTAACACCGATTTGTACGTAAAGGAGTTATACACTCCTTCGTGAGTTAACTTGGTGTCGTGTAAGTTACCGCCTAGCCATCCCTGGTCGGTTTGAGTTGATGCTGTCAAACCCAACTGGATGGATTGAAATTTTACTGTTATTTCTTGATACCATTCCAGACCGAAGGGCGAAAAGAAGTATCTGACCACAGTGTTGACTGCTATATATATATAGCTGAAGCTAGAGAGCCTACCGCTTAATTTTTGGATAAGTTCAGTATTATCCACCAGCAGTATTCTTCCGGACAGTCCAAATTTTCGGAGTGCAGTGTTTCAAACTTGGTTTCTCTATTGAATGACGCAAGAAATTTTATTATCTTTGGTGCACTTCCAAATCGGGTGTAAAGTGACAATTTCCTATGGACACTTTCTTCAAGATTCGTGTGCTCTACCCCGAGCTGCCTCTAACAGTGGTGTCCATCTTTTAGTGGTTCCCTTTTCTCAAGTCTATTACGGCCATTAACTCACCTTTCTATTTCAGAAAGAAGAGAACATGAAGAATATTCGGGACCTTGGCTCACTCCCAGCGAATGCTTTCGACAAATTCCAGGACAAAAATATGAAACAGGTGAGGTTGAAATCCTGCGCCAAACTTCTGGATAGTTATGGTCCGAAATTACCTCAGCGCTTGGTAATCTTACGTCGATTGAGAGCCGAAAGAATATCACATTAGGCTGCCAGTTTGTTTCGGTCTTGAAAGGCGTAGTACTCTTACTGTAGTAGCGAGGGAAAGGACATTGGGTTTCTCTTCTGGAGATTCACGTATCAGGTAAATTCTGGCAGTGAGCAATTTTTACGTACTTATCAGTGGAAGAAGTCCCTTTAGGGATGATCTTTTTTGTGACGATTTCTCTTCTTCGTTGAACCCGCTGTAAATCAGCATCCCTTATGTTCAAATGACTTATATAATGTAGTTACAAAATAGTAAAAGAACTTAACTACTCAACAATGGCGCACACAAGACAAATAAACTAAATGCCGCGCTTCGTTCGGAACCTGTTTTGCGGGTCATCTGCTAGAGATTTTAGATCAATGATTAAAGCAGTTCCCATAGGAGCATCAGTAGTCTTTGTGACCTTCCTTTTACGGCGAGTTTTGCTGGTGTAGTTGTAGCGGAGCCAGTGTAGTTAGTTTGTTCTGAAAGCATTGAGTGCTGCAATTTCCGCACATTTCCCATAACTTCCTCAAATTCCATAGACGATCTCGAGGATCTTCCATGTCATTAGCAAAAAATCCCATCATGGATGGCCTGTTTTTGGAAAACTTTAAGGTTGGTTTGGTTTCATGGCTGATTGCTACTTGTAGTATCCGACGGAAAAAGGAATTAATGCTAGCCTATAGGTTTCAGCTTTTTTCTGCCCTTGCACACACTGTCAGTTCGTCGAGTGTGTTCACTCTAAGAATTAATAATTAGATGCAGTTGGAATCGTACGATCGGATGAAAAATTCGAGCAGACAAAGGGAATTTCACTGTCCTTTGTGTTCAGTGTTTACAAAGTCAGTGCCTTGGATAACGACGCTTCTCAGAATTGTATAGATTTCGAGTAAAATACTTGAACATCAACATTTCGTTCCCGTACGACACAGTCCATTTGTCTTGATCTACTTTCTTCCTTTCCACTGTGTCGTAAAATCACCAAATGATTCACAGTCCATACCCACTCCTGACGCTTCGAGCTTTTCTGTGTTTGCTTGGCCAGCGTTGCCACCTCATCTCTCGTGCATCCTTTGAGTTGCATATAAGGTATGCACCGAACATACGTTCCGACTGCGTAATCTTCACGTAGACTGAATTCTCTTTCTGGGAGACTGGAAGTGTTTCTTAAGCGGTTGTCACAAAAACTCACCTTCGTTCTGTCATTTTCTTTCTTGGTCTACATGCATGACAATTTCGAATAATAGATCCGTCACTCCTTTCTTTCACTCACAGCTATTCAAACTGCTTGAAAAGGCAAATCGTGAACTCAAGCAGTATAGTCACGTGAACAAAAAGGCACTAGATCAGTTTGTTTCACACTCTGAGGAGAAGGAAAAGCTGTTGAAGCGCAAGGAGGAATTGGACAAGGGCTGCCAGGCTATCAAGGATCTGATGAATGCGCTGGATCACCAGAAATGTGAAGCAATTCAGCTGTCATTCAAGCAGGTGTGTTTGTTGTTTGTTTTTCAGACGGGCAAATCAACCTTCACTGTCACACGTGTTCTTTTTGACCGTCAGTTATTTTACTCTCTGGTTGTATCTCAGAGTCTCGGGTGAAACCATGGACTACATCAGCCTTGCATTACCCAGACTGCCTTTTCCCAAGCAATGTGTATGGTGAAACTTTGGCTGACCTTTGGAGAAATCGAGGATTTCAGTAACTCCGGTACTTTCACAAGGTTTTCTCTACTTTTCCTTAGGTATCGAAAAATTTCCAAGATATTTTCAAGCGTTTGGTGCCCGAAGGTCGTGCCGAACTCGTGATGAAGATGGGTGTTCGTGTAAGTTAATTATTTTCTCTCTTCGGCATTTCTGTCTGGTTGTATTAGAGTAACGGTTATGATGGGGCATTTTAGAAAAATACCGGTGAAACGTCTGTAGCACTCCTGAAAGTAATTATAACTACCTGTCATTGGTGACAGTGTTTTGTAAGATGATTAGTGGGCTCCGATTGCCATCCCTCATTTGTCCCACCGGACCTGTCTTCACGAGTTGTTAGGTTTCGCTGAAAGCTCACTTATCCGCCAACCTTACTTGTCAAGGTGCTGCGATAGTCAGTAGCTCCTATCGCACTCAGACAGCTACTTTGAGCTACAGGTGAGTTGTGCATGCCAGACAGACTAAGAGAGGCTGTCCCATGATTTCACAGCCCGCCTCTCTCAGAGTTAACATCCGGTATCCATTCTAATCACAGGTACTATAAACTCAATCCATTTTTTGTGTCTGAACCATACCGATATGGGATTTGTTGTAAAAGTGATGGCGATGGCTTGCCTTCCGACTGTGTTTCGTGGGGAGTGAATGTAAACTCCGATTACGGTAGTTTGTTTTCCCACGAGCGGCAGGTTACTTAGCACATGGAACACCCAACCCCGCTAGCAGTAGCCCTGGAAACTTCTCATACTTCCCTTATAAACTAACATGGAGAGGCGTTTCGATTTTCTGTTTATCATTCCACTCGGATCAAGACAAGTCAACAGATTACAAGAGATCGATTCGATTATTTGCGTCAGTATATCCTGGTGAAAATTTCTTTACACGCGACAGTTTGAATGGTGTGACCAGCTAGGTTTTTCCCAATGGTGCTGTTTGTTTGTGTATGCTGAATTCTGTTCTTGAACGGTATTTTAGGAAGGCGAGGGCAGTGACGAGGAGGATGATAAAAACGACACGGTCCTTCCTGATGTGGAGCGTTTCACCGGCGTAGGCATTCGCGTCAGTTTCACCGGAGACTCAGCTGATATGCGGGATATGAATCAGTTATCAGGCGGTCAGAAATCTCTGGTGGCTCTCACCCTCATCTTCGCGATTCAAAAATGTGACCCAGCCCCGTTCTATTTGTTTGATGAGATTGACGCAGCCCTGGATGCCCAGTACCGAAAAGCGGTCGCAGATATGATTCGGGATTTAAAATCAGAGGCACAGTTCATCACCACCACATTCAGACCAGAGTTACTGGAGTCCGCGGAGAAATTCTATGGTGTGAAGTTTCGTAATAAGGTGAGTGGACTTGCATGTGCCCAATGTTTGACCCCTCCATGGTAGAAGAGATGAATTCGAAAGAACCAAGTCGGATTTTGCCTCCGCCGGGAAAATGTTTATCATGTCTTAAGGCAGGTACTCGAGCAGCGCCATTCATTATAATTCCTCAGAATTGCCATTTCTGTTTACCTGAAGGGTGCTTTCGAACCCACCGATCGCCAAAAACCGGTAGTGTTGACAACTTGTGTCCTAGACAAATTCTTGTCTTTCATGAAGGTGCTGCACGTTTACTATTGCAGTTTCAAACGGATCCACGTTAAGCTTTCGTTTAAGTTCTCCACATTCAATGGTGACATAGGGGTGCCCTATGTCGCATTCCCCAGTTTTGTCACCGATACTTTGCTTGAAACCTCTGTGCCTTCTGACACATTGGGGTTATGGGTGTTCGTTCACAGATATTGACTTCCAGACGATTCTTCTTTTGCTGACTTACCCTTACGAAGTTCCAGCAAATTTAAATTGTTCCGTCGTGCAGTTTGGTATGCGCTGCGCACCTGAGAAGTGTGGCGTGTTCCATGCTTGCAGCCATGCCGGTTAAGGTAGTACGTAGCTTCGTTAACTGGGGCCGTTGTATTAATCCCGGTGGACTGGCGGAAGACGAAGTCGCTGTTGGTGTCAGGAAGGCCGGGGTAATCCATGTTTCTTCATGGGTGAGAGGCGGGACCTCTCCGCACACAAGCTCTACGGAGACTTCCCGTGTTTGACCATCAATTTCTCCTAAGCATTACCTACGGACCAGTAATTCTATGGTACATTAGATGGCTTTGGGAAGAAGAATGTATCTCGTCATAAATGACACTCAATTTACAAAACAAACCATTACTCACGTTTCACCCTTCGCGAAGAGTCCAAAGAATCCTTATTGTTTTGATCAGTGCACAAGTCGGCCAGATAACCTGAGTCCTGGCGAAGCATCACGTCGATCGTCCTAACCACTTATGAGTCTTCACAGTGTGTTGTGTATCAGTCCGTGGGCCCGAAATTCTACCCACAGAATCAACAGTTGTCCATTAGGTCAATCAAGACCGGAACGAAGAATACGAGTAAGAAGAGAGTGTGGATATTTGATGAGTGTACCTCGGATACAGGCGGAATTTATCGGACAGAAAATGCTGCACAAATTATCAAAACGTTCGTGTGTTGCTTGATGCTCAGGTCCGCGCCGTATAACGGCTTTGAATGGGTCTAAGCACAACTTTTTGAAGCTTATCGTTCACAACAGTTCATTGGTCTATTCCGTTACTCGAAAATCTTGATCCCATCCTGAAGCATATGCTTACGGGTGCATGAAGACAAAAGCCGTGGTTACGTGGTGCAACTCAGGTTGCTTTCCTGACTTAGTGCCAGTTGATATTCCATACCAATACTCCTTGGCATAAATTGGTGAGTCTAGACAGTATAGCCGATTCAGAATTTTCGTTGTTCCGTCTATTGTAGAGTTACAGCTCCGTTACGCCCTCTCCTGGTAGGTTCTGTCCGGATTAATGATTACAAATCGATGCTCCTTCTGAGAAACACACTGGCTGATGCCATGATGAAGCGACCCAGGTTCGTATACACTTGTTCAGAGCGCATCTAGTTAGCTGGAAATCACAGCAGTTACCTGAGGATTTGTGGACGAGTTGGGTTGAGCATCTGTATTCTGTGCACATGAGATCTAGGGATTTTCAAGCGCAGTTTAATCCCTCTGGGACAACCACTAACGGACGGATTGAAAACGCTCGCTGCAGAAAGTTCGACGTAGTAGAGTGGGTTTTACGGCTTTTCCGGTAATTACAGTGTTTTTTAACAGCCCGGGTTGTTTGATTTCAAAGAAGAAACAATGGAACAGCTGTTGTGAAAATAAATCTGCTAAGACGATAGAGACTCATTCTCTGATGCCTTTACCGGAACTTGACGGAACCGACAAAACTCGAGAGAAATAAAGAGTAACCACTATACTTTGTAAGCAGTGGTCGGGGCTTTCTCGATAAATACGGGTGATACAGCTGACGACGATTATTGAACTTGGTCTCCTAACTTGTCTCTTTGGCACAGCATGGTTCCCCCAATCCATCATCGTATTGAACTTTCATCTTTCAGGTCAGTCACATAGAATGCGTGACTAAAGAGGAAGCCCTAGATTTCGTGGAAGACGATCAGACACATGGATGAGGATGCTTGTCACATTTCCGTATATCCCGCATTTGTTGCTTTTCATTATCCCTAGATAACTTAATTCCTCCGTTTGTACATCCCTATGGTTTTTGACTCACGTGCTTACCTTGTTGTCTTTGTTTCACTTTTCGCGTTATTATGCCCGCAGGCATTTTCTGTATACACATCGAGGATTTTCTATGTATAAATTTTTTATCGCCAATGCTACTGCACGGATGCTGAGTGGCTACATGAATCCTACATTGGTATGAAGACGGGTCTGTTTTCCTGAAAACTCAGCTCTGTCATTGATAGCGTTTCTTCCGGTCTCCTGTCGTGCTTCGATTTTATACGCGGTCAGGTGGTATACCGAAATTCCCGGTCCATCTAAAAATGGATTAAGTAAAAAAAACATTGTCACAGGTCAACCAAGTATACGACGAACCCAAATGGGAGCTGCCAACCATTATAGGGCGCCTGACAGGGATTCGAATCCGGGCCATCCAAGTGCAACCGACGAATTGATCAACTGAGTCACCCGGGGGTTTAGCCAGTCATCGAGGGTTGGATCGTGTGGACGATGTGGCATTTGTCTTGCACTATTGAATTAATGATGCCAAATGGTTATAGAGACTATAGAGACCAGGGAAATAAGCATAGTTTCATCGCCACATACACTTGGTTGCATTGGTGATTATTTTATCACTCAGTTGAAGACCTGAGTAGCCAGCCTAGTTTTCCGTAGGACATTAGCATGCTTTCTTCACTTTATAAGCTAACTATGAGAGTTAAGGGCTGTTTGGCAGCCACATTAAGTGCTATCTGTGGGCTTGGGTATGGGTCTTCCAATGATAATGGAAATCTCACTTAGGGGCAAAATGGTCTCAGTAGCGAAGCGAGCACAAAACAATGGCCTTGAACTCTATGGTTTTAGTCCCGAATGCCTTACACAGACGCCATGTTATTTTAACTACCATTAGGGGTTCGAAGTTGTATTGTTGCAATCGGGTCTATCGTGCGTCGCGTCTTCGGAATCGCGGATTTTCATACGAAATCAGACTTTACTGTCGAATACGGCTCGTTCACTCGTCTAAATAAATCTCAATTGGGTGCCAACTACTTATCAAACTTGTCCAAAGAAGTGTCATCATAATATTTAGCTTGAAAGAAGCAACTTTTTCTCTATTTAGCCCCGGGTATGGTAGGTGTTTCAACAAGCGTCTACTTCCTGTCTATCTCGGCTGTTATTGTAATTCTTTAGTTTCTATCATCTTTTTCGTCTATTCTCTCGTTCATTCTGAAAAAAACTAGACGCCTCCTAAGACTGGTCGTTCTAGTGACGACTTAAGTGGTGTACAAAATCATCACGAATTAGTGTCAGCTAGATGGTATCATTTTGTGTCTCAGGATAGGACAGTGGTTCTTCCTATCGCACCACACCAGCAGCGCCACATACCTAACAAACCTGAGTTGGTAGCGTGGTGAGTTTTACATTTTCTTATTGCCTCCCATCATAAACTCAGTTTTTGTAGTGCATACTTTCTTGTCTGGAGAACATTTGGGATGGGTTGGACTTCAGATCAGCAAATCAGGAGATTTTACAGTTTTATGAAATTCGACTTTGTTATAGTCGTCCCCTGAAGAAGGCTTTAACTTAATGGTTCATTATAACTGGATCTTTCTCCAGTCAACCATTCACAGGCCACCATGGTCAAACGAAGCAGAAACTCAACTTAAATACTATCTAGTGAACGTGGATTTTTCACAGGAGAGTCGCTAGCAACGACGCAACCGATAGTGAGTGGTTTCGGTGATACCAGTTTGACAGAAGTCAATAAATGACCTTTCAGGTGATGAACAAGCCAGAGGAATCGAGTGAATGCTGGTGGTACAATGGGTTTGTCCACTGTTGCCTTCACTCTAGGTGTCTGAGTTCACAAAGTTCGAAATTCCTAGGAGTTCCGCGTCAAAAGTTGTTTTAAAAAATCATTTTAAAAAGTGAAAGCAATCCGGATTGCATGTCATCAGGATTAGGTTAGCTCCCCTGTGTTCGACGTCTAAATCTAGGTGAAACCGGGAAATCAAATGACGACAGACGAAGTGCAATAGAAACGTCATGCGAAACAATCCTGCTTCCTGCACTCTCTTGGATGTAGCGCATGACCGGGAATGTCTGACAAGACATGCATTCTGTACACTTCATTCATCTACCACCGGTTTACCGTTTTTGATGCGATGTTGAAGTGATTCTTCCGGTCTGAGTTATTTTGCGGTGTACGAAAGGTCACACTGACGTGCGAAGGGTTTTCTTCACTTCCACACCTTTGATTTTCTACGTCTCACAACGAATCTGTTCCATAGCTGTTGTCGTCTCTTAGTTGATAACACAATTGTTAAAACTTTCTAGTGTGCTTACTACTCCTGTATACTGAGAATCATTACGAAGGCGGGATATTCCGAGTGAAACTTCGTGATTATCTAAGTTTAACAGTAATGATTCTGGCAGTTGGATGTTGAAATACAATTCCTTCCACTCATCTTATGAAGATAAATGGGAGTTGACTGGTTGTTGATCAAGTGGTTGCTGATATATCAACGAGCTTGGCAATTGGTTCGCGGGTGTGCCATCGCCTATTAACGAGACATCAATGCGCGGTTGAGTATAATTCATCCAACATTGCGAAGGAGGTCAAATTTTCGAAGTGTGCATGCCAAAATAAGACGCTGCACGATCGGGATAGTAATAGAAAAACTGCGAAATCTGGTAGAACCACTGGGGATAACACATCATGATGAACCACGACACCACAAGTAATGAATGGTCTGATTTTGATGTATAGAATTGCCCGAAACTGCAAGCATATTGAATAGTAGCCCCCAGAACTGGGATTGGTGAGTGGATTTCGAGAATATCGTCCAATTTGGGTTCAATTACGACATAGGGTCGACGGAAACTCGAGGACTTCGCCTATCTAATAAGCCTCAGGAAGGACGGAACCGATCGTGGGTTGTCAAAATTTTTTCAGCAACCTCGCGATTAGTACGCTCCATCACTTGAGAGTTAGAGTACATTTAGGAATGTCTCCATCAGTCCGGATTCGAGTTGACTACACAGCATGCAGTTGGACGCGGGCGATTGTTAAGACGTTTCTGAGTGGGATTTGGGCACTAATCTGCCGCGCTACGCTTGAGGAGACAATCGCCTTACCCCCGGTTTCCTGGACCGTAGTATAAATTACCGAGACAGTGATTTCCATGGACGATAAGAGCAGTGTTTTCTTGGGGGAAGATGTTTTCAGGCGGCTCTGTAGGGTATCAAGGTAACAATTTGCTCTCGTATGTACTGCTGTTCTGTTATCAATCAATGAGTGATGTGTAATAGTATTTGCTTCTATGGCTACCATAATTAGTACCCCCAAGATGGATTACCAGCAGCTGAATCTAATTGGGCGATTCTATATGAGACGTCGTTCTTCTGATAGGGAATACCCAGGTACGAGTCCGAATAACTCACGGGCACACCATAAGATGCATGTTGTTGCAGGCATGCCTTCGAATTTCGGGGAGATCTAATTGTTTTTCATCCCATATTGTACATTGCATTTCACACGGTCACCGTGGTCGGGAACAAACAAAAGTTAGAATGATCTCATCGGCGACAACACTAGCGCTCCTCACTCTTTCGGTGCATAATTCATCTACGTACTCACGCTACACTAAACCCATTATGAATTTACACGGTCTCTGAACCGGTACTTCGACAATAGCAAGTCTCCCGAAGCGACCACTAAAATGCACTATAAGATCATGGTATATTTGAAACAAATGAATGCCTTCAACCGATCATATGTTCCAGATTCACTGTTTCTTTGGGCAGCACAAGAAAACGGAACTGGAATACAGCAGTGAAACACTCCATGTACCTCTTCCTGATCTTGACGCTCGTTCAAAATTAATCAATCAGATCAATTCAGACCGTTACAAATCACATGGCTTTCGTAAAAACATGTATTTGTCTAGTACAATGTTCCGAGTTCTACCAAATCAAAAAGGCAGTTCATTCGTTTCGGGATTCGATGGTTTGGTTAGAATTACGCGCAATGTTACAATGCTGTTTCTTTAGAGCTTGTATAGTGAACCTATACATACATTTGTTTGCTCTCATTTCCTTCTGCCGACAAATCATATCGCAGCAGCTGACAGCCTATGACGGAAAAAGGTTTTGAAGCAGCTGTCTAAACAGACAGGTAATTAAAGCAGATCAACGCTAATTTCGACAAATACACTCATTTGCATATCAATTTGGTTTTCACGAGAGACTCAACTGAATCTCTCTTTTATGATATTCTTCAACTGAATGTGCTGCACAAAGGCCGCCTAATGTTTCAGTTGGCATAATATTCGAGAGATCGCAGTATATCTTCATAAAAGATACTACTCACAAGTTTGTCGAAGAGTTTTCAGCAGACTTGCGAGTAATCCCTTTTATGAAGATCAGCACTTAATTTGATGCAGAAATTGGCAAGCTATCTGAAGATTGGTTAACTAGTAAACATGAAGCCAGACTGTGGTAACAGTCACGGACACAAGCGACCGGAAGGAAGGTTAGACCTTACTCAAGCTCTGAACCTTCCTTACGTTGTCCTTGCCGAGAAAGTGCAGAGATAAGACAAGGGGACTGAGAAAAATGGGGTAAAGCAACAGTGAGATTAGATGAGAGTTCTTTATCATGTCTCATAAAATAGGTGTACGATAAAGCAGCTGGTGATTTAAGGGAATGCAAATCAGAGAAGAAATAACATCTAGCAACGAACAAAAACTCTGCAGATACGACAGATGAGTATGATGTCACATTAGCAATGCTTCATCGGGCAGCGCGCAAAACAGTTTACAAGGTCACTGAAAGAGTTTGAGGAAGTAGAGAAATTCGGTCAAAAAATAATGAAAGACGTTTTTATAGATTGATTTGGGCACAGCTGATGTCGCAATTCGTCCAGCCAAACCAAATTCTCCGTTTGCTTTTTACGCATTCGTTCCGAATGTTTCAAATTAGTTAACACAATGTTTGGAAGACACTCATCTTTGACTAAAGTATTTTCAGATTGGCATTTGGGAAGTTCAACAGCACACTGTAATTCTGTCACAAACGGTTGAATGGAACCTGAAGAAGTTAGGGCCTGTGGCAATGTCTGTTCGGAGACGAATCGCTTGATAAGACGAGGTTGGGGTTCGGGGGACTCAACCTTTTTAAATAAATTGGTATCGCTTTTGAAGATAGTTGAGTGTAAACTAAGGATCACAGGTCGACTTTCGGATTCACATTGAGCGGTGGTCATGTCTGTTGCCTGGAAAAGGAAGACGTATGGGACAGCGTAAAAGCAGGCGAAGATATGGAAAAAACATTTTCTATGAGTGGTCGGAAGAAATCCGCAACCAGTGAAGGTAGAGGTAATGTGGAGTGCACCAAAAATAGAGAACTTGCATGAACAGGGTCACGTTCTATTAGCCACACCCGGCGACAAATCCCGTGAATCCACTGAGTCCGCCAACCTGGTTGACCGAAGGATCGTCTGCATAGCTACAAACATACGTCCCTGTTAACTTATAATTAAGGTTGGGATAATTTCGTATCCCTCTGACGAGGGTGTAATGCTTGATTTTGAGCCATTTGGTTCATAATGGAGAAAGAATTAAGCCGGCGAAGAAACTGTGGATAGCGTACCCTGTACTTAATGTACTCGTATAGGTGACTAAAAGTATCGATATCTTTGATCAATGACGGTAACTAAGGCCTAACAGTCTTCGTTTGTGCGGTAAAAAACAAAGTAAAGATCCGTAATGCACTACTCATAAGGTTGCTGAAAATTCTTCGACAGCCCACGAACGGTTTCGCCCTTCTTGGGGCTCATCAGGTAGGCGCAGTTTTCAGCCTGAAAACATCACAAACGGGAGATTCAGCTGGGTTCCAGGTGAGTCTCTCGCAAAAACCAAATTGATATGCAAATGAGTGTATTTCTCGAAAGTAAAGATCCAATCGATATGCCACATGTCTATCCAACATTCTTTCAATAAGGCATATTGTGGAAGACAACTCAAGCCCAGATTTTAATGGTAAATGAATGACTTTCGACGAGAAAATGAAGAAGCGGGATCTGAGAACAGACTGTTATAAACAAGCACTGATATCCACGGAATACTAAAGTTTGATCCTAATCCCTTCTTCTGTATTAAGTACAATTTTTGTGACAGAAATGGACAGAACGATCAGGTTAGGTACAAAGGGGGTTGGAGGAGGCAACACCAAACCCTCGAATCGAATCCTCAATGGTGACACACCAAAAATCAAGTAGGATCAGCCTATCGATCTCAGATGTAAAGGGGTAGGGTAATACATAATAGGAAATAAAGAAGGTAATCCTGAAAGGGAAAATGACATACACAGAAGTCATTGCCATTTCTGTGCACACCTGCCGTGAACATTCGTCAAAACAAGCGACAAAATCGGATGTCGACTTTAGTTGAAGCAGGCAAATTAAAGTTATTTTTATTTCTGTAGGTTAACAACACAAACTTTTAGCGCGTCAAATGCTTCTGTTTCATCGTTCCACAGGCGAGGTATTGTGAAATCATTGTCAATAGTACTGCATTTAACTGATAGTGAGACTTAACCAAACATAAAACTGAATACTCTACTTAAACCCTTCCCCTTAGAATGAGCCAATTGTTGATTTATCTTACGGAATATAATTTAAAAAAAACAAGCTGGAACATTTTTCACTCAATTTATGCATTCTACTGAGAGCTACAGTGACACGGGCCAGAACATTCGAATACATATCAGTTCCGTTACATAGGTTTTTCACTGCAATTCACATGTCCAGCGGCCATACTTTCAGTTATGGAAATAAGTCACGGGTTCGAGACGTGAAGAAAACTGGCCACCTGGGGACAGCCAGTTGGTTGTCCCCAACTTTCCGCAATATTCATAGACGATTTGACGACCACCAAGGCTATAAGACTTGCATCTGAAGATACTAATTATACCGGTACTAGTTGGATATAAGAAGCAATCAATCAATCGCGTGTTGCGCTCACAAGATGCGTGTAGCAGTGTCCCCGGGTATTGCAAACGTCAAAGTATGCAACAATTGAGTGATCTTTCGCAGTCACGGGGACTGAACCAAGTATTGACTTTAACTGAATGGCGGTGATGAACAGATGTGTGGGAATGCTTCGACCTTCTCCATTCTAGTTTAAATTCACCGCCACTCAAATACACGGGCCTTGTAAGAGCCTAACAAACGAAAAACTTGAGCGCCATGTGCCGGTTGGTTGTGGCTTGGGTGGTAACCTGATGCAAAACACAGTTGTTCAGATGTTTACTACATAATCCAGTCAGTTTGGTGTCCAGTTCACACATCACGTTGGGTACAGTGTTCTGTTATCTCAAACAATACAGAATTAGCTCACTAATAATTGATAGAAAAATGTTTGAATGACGTTGAATCCAGGTTGGATGATGCAGAAGTGGGACTGTGTTCGTAAAGATCCAACATTGACAGCCACAAACAACTCACGTTGTGACGATATCAACTCGGAAATTATGACCACCTGGTGAACTAGATAAACGACAAGCAGCGATGCATGAATGTGAACCTTTTGCCTTGAGTAATAGTGTTGATGTCAGGAAAGTTCGTTGCTATTGACAGTTTTATAACAGGCACATTCGGATTGTCGTGCCTACTGTGAGGACTGCAGCAACATTAGGTGTCCTGATACACCTATTAACTATTCATACGTAATTGCTAAACAAAGATAGGCCGAATGCGTTCGTGAAATCGTTGGGAAGCAGAAAGCGTCCAAAACAAATGTAATGGCTCTTGTTAATCTCGACAGCGTCCATCGGTAGCATGTGACTAGAGCGCAAAACTCTCTTCAGGCCAGGGTAAACCAAGAAAATGAAAGTTTCGGCGGATAGTACAAGAGTAAATAGTCCTCAGATAACTATGACCTTCGGCATATCCTTTACTCTTTTCGGGCGTTCATTCATCCAACACTACGCGATTGTTTGAGTTGCCTCCGAACAGAGTTTATGATCAAGCAGGTTGACATTTTATGTTTTCACATCTCGATGAAGCACTGAGAAACTCGAAAAGTTAAATGGTATTTGGAATGCTGAAGTTCTAACGCAACTGATAGTAGATCGAATTGAACGCTCGTCAAGTTCCGGTGACACCCAAAAAGTACCATCTAAACGGATTACATATATGTACATCGTGGCATACTATACATTCGCTAGACATTAACAATCACTTGAGCAACAACCTGGTATTAATTCCCCTATTAACTATGGGAAGTCGATTTATCTAATCATTCCACCCCCTACATTGTTTATTAGCTAAAATGTAATCTGGGCGTTGGTCAGATGACTACCTGTTAATTACTTTTTAACAGTTGGTGTTGGTTATTGCTGACGCGCAATCCACGGTGGTGGATATTGCTGGAGAACAAAGAGTGAAGGGGTAACCTTGCTATATAAAAATTCATAGCTGCAATGCTGATAAATCCTTCACTGTATGGCCAGGGGATGCACCCAAGGGTATGACTAGCTCACAAATTATGTTAAAAACCAGTCATTGCATCCATATATAGTCACAGTGTGCTGAGGAAAAGAAGGGCTAAAACAGATAAGAATGTTGCGGCCATCACAATGGACCCTTTGAGGCGAAGGAACGTCAATGATGTGGCTGCACTCGATGCGTATTACGTCCGAAACAGTTCTTATATGAACAGCTGCCAACGGTGAGTGTAAATATCATACGAAAATTGGCCGCATGATAGAGCTTGTCAAGGAGCTTACTTATGAGGAATAGGAACTTACAGACCCATGAAGGCCAGCTTGCTTCAAACTGTCTCTGGTAGACCCATCTTGGCGAACCCTCATTGCTGGTCTACTTCAATTACGTCTGCTGTTAATCCATATATGAGAAAGTGAATTTTCCCGGCGCGCAACATTCTATACCAGATATTGTAACCTTGACAAGATCCACTGTACTTGCTCGAATAAGTTTGTGGTCATCAGTAGCCCAGTGCCACGGTTTCGTCCACCGGTTAAATGGGGCATAGGAGCACAGCGAATACCCTGAATCCCAGTAGTCCACCCTCAGTCGTTTATGCCTTCAACACCATACCTAAATTAGTGACCTGTCAGATTATGCAAATTATAACATGACGCGACGTTTAGCAGCGTTGTTCCATACAATCAAGATGATTTTTAAGAAGAGATTATTCGAAAATGAAAAGAATCTGTTGTTGAAAGAACAAGCAATCTTTTATTCGGTTGAGCGTTGTTGTCAGCTAAATGCAGGGATAAATATGAAGATTTCCCGTCTGAAGAAAGACGGTGATGTACCTATTGCTATGCGATTATCCACACCCCAAATAATTTCAACTTATCTCGCTCGAATAGTAATGTGACACAAACTAAGATCCTCAAGACAGACGTCCGTGCACAGAAAAGACAAAACAATTCCAGTGTCTATCAGTTTCCAAAGCCTGTTTAGTCATCTCTTGCCACACTTGGTCCAGTTTCTGATTTCCACTGACCAAACAACAGTCGTTTGGCCTCAGATGGCGTATCAACTAGATTTTATTTGTCATGAATGCATCTACAATAAGCCTCCGACCCGTAGGTTTGACACAATCTCCGCCAAAGTCTGCGCATCTGATACAAATACCTGCTCCTTGCATCTGTTCGCATATCTCGAAATTTCAAGAACTTGCTGTAAGGTCGTGATAGAGGGAGCTTGGTTATCCGAAATTGAGCAATGATTGTCCATAATGGATTGTTTAGTTGCGTGTTATCAAAAGCTCATCTTTTTATTGTGAATACAAGCGTGTCAGTTATGGACCACACATATCAAACCCATTAAGGTCACGATCAGAGATGTACAGAGGGACACTTTACAAGTGCACGAACAATGAGTATGTTAAGATGTGACGAACGTTTGAACATAGGGGCAGGGATTTCATTGATCGGTGTGTTCAGGCCTGAAAGGTTCAGATACATACGCTTCGGAGTATGCTAAACGTATCGATGACCTCGATAAAGAAAGGTATAATGGAAGTTTGAACTAAACTTGAGGTGGATTATCAACCTTCGGTTCTTAACCTCTTCTCTGATGAGCTGACTTTCGATTGGTATGCTTCCAAAGCGAAACTACGCATAAATGAGAATTGTGCAAGAAAAATGTATAAAAAAATTCATAATATTAGCAACCAGCCTAATCGGTCATTTTTGAGGAGAGGGATGAACAGCTCTGAGATTATTTCGAGTCTGTCTACATAAAAGCAAAGGCGAAAAAATCCACCAAATGGTATGGCACGACTCGTTAGTAATCCACTCATATAGCTTTTGGAGGATAGAAAAACACAGCTAGAGCAAAGTTCGAGTTGTTAGCGAACTCATACGTGATTAAGGTTTCGAGACACGAAGCTCTTCACTGTTATCACCACGGCTGGCAGTACACCAGTAGTAAACACTGGTGCCGAGCCGCCGAACAGCCAAAAAGATAAGTAATAATGAAGCGCGAAAAGAAAGTGTGTAGGGACATATTGTTACGGTCTCGTGTCCTTAGGGAAAATATTTGAAGATATCTAGTAAGCTGGCATCCGTCTTCGGATTTGCATGTCACATTGGACCATGCCGATGGATCCGGCGCAGAACAGGTAACAGCACATGCTCCTTGCACTGAGTCACATGCGCAACCAGCTGAAGAACATCTAGCCTGTGCAAAAACGAGGTATTGAGATCGGAGGGTGAATAGGAGTGGGCGATTCCGAAGATGATGATAATCATTAACTCACGACTACTGTAGGGACAAGAAAGCAGTTGAGGAAGAGTAAGAGGAAAACCGGTCGGGGGACCGTACCATTAAAATAAGCACCTCGGATGCACATCAATACCAATCTAGTGTTAGCCAAGAGGAATTTTGGTGCGTAAAACGGTGATCAAAGGAAATCAGTTCTGGCAATATTTTGGATTTTACATTCCAGAATGAATCCTTTGTAGGTTCATAAATGAAACACAGGTAAAACATGATACAATAAAAGTCAACAAAACAGATCAGATACATACATAATGTGGGTGTAGGACATTAAAAACAAAGACAAATCAACAACTCTAGTGAGGGTTTGCAGTTGCGAACCACATGAGGATGGCTTTTGCCTGGATGACAGTGGGAGCTATCGTTTCATGACTAAAACTAACAAATTTTGGCATCGTATTCGAGTAAGCGGTCACTAAGGCGAGTGATCAAGTATATTTTACGAACCTCACTCAACGCAAAAGCGTAATACACAAGGGAAGATAGACTAGAGATGAACAGTCCGACTGGGGAACAACAGCATGTCCGCTATCTGGGATTGGTTTCGTTGCATATCTTCTGGGGTTCCTAATTAGGGGCACCCAGCAAAGTGTGGGCTCAATTTCAGAGATGTTTGTTGGGAAATTGGTGGCTGCATGGTTTTCGTCCATTACAGCCTTTGAAAAGGTATTAAACGAATACAGGAGGGATAACTATGTGGTATTTGTGGGCGCGGCGGGCAAAAAACCATCAAGGCTCTTCTAAGTTATGGGTGGCTGTCCCGGAAACTAAGCGAAAGTCGAGAAATCAGAAGAACCTAGTAAGTTGAGTGCAATTCCTAATGACAAACAGTACGCGAAGTACCTGTTACGCAGTCCGGCCTTGTGCAAGATGGCGCGGAGATCATCTATCGGTCACTTTATCATCTTGTTCACAATCATAGGGTGACTGTTTTCGTACGACCGGCGGCTAACCGAAGAGGAGTTGGGCTCTGCAGTACTCTGCTGACATGTGGAAGGCCGTCGAGTGAAGCGCGGTCACTTGTAGCTGATAAATCACAAGATAGAACATCCACAACCATCACCGGAAGCGTCGACCGGCTCTGTTGAGTAAGTGACTGATAGTTTGGTTGCATTGTGATAGGTGATGTGCCTTCGGTCCTGGCGAGGCTACGCGAGCGCGGACGGGTACCAGTGCCATAGCCTGGGGAAGCGTACTACAGCTGCATGGGCGGCCAGAGCACAGCAGATTGTGTTATCCCGATGCTCCCCAGACGCTATGGATGTCGACGGAACACACGCAACGCACCGATTTGGGAGTATGGCACGCAGGTAGAAGCTCTACACCTTCCTGATCATAGATGGCACGGGTACCGGGCGCTTAAGGTCGGCATATATTCCATCGTATGGCTCGTTGATACAATGTCGCACAGTAGGTTTTCTTTTTACCATTTTACTAGCACAGATTCTGCTACGACCTGGATATACTGCGCCGCACCGATCCACGATTCGTCTCTGACCTCACGGTCCCTTGGCTGTGTATCACCCGCAACTAGGCTGTACACGCACATATCCGGGATGGTTCACTTTGGCTATGTGACCAACAACCGTCTGGCGAACACCAAGGATTACCTGAAAAAGCGAGTCCATCACCCTGACAGCTCCCAGCATTCCATAGAGGTGTCCCAATATGCTGAGTGGCTCCTGTGGGAATATGATATATCTACATTGTATGATTGTGACCGAAGGCGACAACTTCGTTCTAAACGTGGTCTGCCGAAGGATTAGGTATGCATCTTCCCATATTTTGAGACACCCAGGGCAACGACTGCCGAGACTACAAACCATCGTACTGAAACCAACAAGGCAAGATAAAACTAGGTTAGCTGATTTAAAGTTTCTGGTGCAAACCACCAAGCGCTCCTAGACGGTTGGCACCCTTCCTAGTAAGTGCATGTGCCCTTCAACCAGGCAGTGTGGTTCCCCTGTATTCAATTGTTCTCGGTATTCAGCAGTCACTCTCTCCTAAGCAGTAAGAAACCTTATGAACAGATCCTTTCTTAGCTCGTCTCCCCAGCTAGGAATGGTCGTTGACGGATCACAACTTACCAGAGCGGGAACAACCGTTTACACTCGTTTCCAAGCGACCGCCATCATCCTGTTGTACCGACACTCAACGTTCGTGACGGACGACTTGTCGTCAGTGATCGAGGATGGCGGGTCTCAGGATACAAGTTGCTTTTTTGGGTTTTGTGACTTGCCGACCTGTTCCACTGACCGCTGGTGTTTATGTGATCGCTTACCCTGTCATACAGACTGTTGTGATAATGAACCTTACCCGCTGTGTGGTGAGGATCTGCAGGTTTGTCCCCAAGGTTAGTATTCATATGACTCAATATTGTTGTTCGGAAAACGCACAGGTGTAGTTGTCAAACGGTTTGCAAGAAAGCCGTGATGTTGACTTGGAATGAAGCACAAAAGCCAAGCACAGTGTGTCCCGGATTTTGGTGTGCGTTCACATTTTGGCGCCACGGAGTAGCAACTTTAAAACATGTGATTTTACAGTATACTACTAGAATGATGCTTCAGAGCGTCATTTGGAGGCCATTTGAAGCATGCATGGATTCTAGTCTTTGTGTCAAGAGAAGCATTTGCGTATGTCTCAGTGCATAATATTCAACACGATTCAACACTACCCAAGTCTTTATTTTTGCGCTTTGAGGCTTTCTAACAACGGAGAGAAAAATCATAATAATCAACCAACAGGCTGTGCTGTCATACAAATGGACTCACAGATATCGGAGCCTCGAGCATTTCGAATAAGTCTGGTATTTCCTGGGGCCTAATATTCACTAGACATCAGCGAAAAAATGACACGAAATGAACTGTCACCTGAGGATGATGCCGTGTGAGCGCATCTCTAAAAGAATGTTGCCTTTAAAATGATATGCTTTGTGTCAGCCACGCCGACTTCCTAGTGATATTTTGATAAACTAACACTCTTCTGTTCATTTCAGGGCCCCAATAGCTCAGTGAACACAAGGCATTAACAAAGTAGTGAACATTCCTGCCAGAACATACGTAATCATCAAAACGCTTAACAAAAATCAACCTTTCCCCTCGGTCCAGCTTGATCATTGACTTTTCCTAGTTGAGATGGATGGGTGTCCGTTTATCGTGCATTTCAGCTGGGTTCGTCTAGCTGTCCGGTATGAGCAACGTAAATTGCATGTCGGAAGTTGACTAGGCATCGCACCCCAAGCCGCATGTTAGTCACGCACGTGGACTAGGTCCTCTCGACTGTATAGCATGAACACAGACGGCCTCTTTGAGCAATTGAAACTAACGGCTTGAGGTTAATTATCTATGGTAAGGTTTAACGGTTGGAGGTATAATTAACAGTACACAAGGTACTTCTGTAACGTTAATTAATGTGACAGCTCCCGGTCCCGACTGCTTCCAGGGCGATATCAAGCAGTTTACCAGGAAAAACTCGACCTATGGGCAAAGGTCATATAGAGCTCAAGACAATATTTGAGTCTTTTATTCATTTGATGAATTACCGTGAGCATTACATTCTCCCTAGCTCGTACAATTATCAGAGGTTAGTAAGCGTTTCTGTCATGATGACGGCTCCGAATAACGTTTCTTGAGGTACGAGGACACAGGCCTCCGTATCAGTCTATTCGGGCAGAGGATACCAGACAGAATTTATATATGAGAGTGATGTTGCTGCATAATTCACGTCACCGAGTGCATTTTAGGCTATACCAACTTCCTAAATTGTTATAGCTACAAAACCACTTGAAACGTCCGTCCATTTTATGCGACTCACATCTTCTGGCAAGTTGTGATATATTTTATTAAACACTTCTAATTCGAGGTATTTGGTGACTTTGAAAAGTCGCTCACTTAAACAATTCATCTATATCAAGAAGTTACAGAAAAACGCATAGACATTTATATCCATAAAGTGGCAATCTCGAAAGAATCATTATTTCTGAGAAGTAGTTTTCATTCGCCAGATATAAATAGCCGTATTGGCATGTATAGTCCCATCCCCGACAGTGATTCGCAATGGAAAACAAATTTCTCAAGTCTGACAGTCTGACATGCGTAAAAATCTGAACCAACCTAATTTATGGAGGAGCGCATAAAAATTTCGAGCAGAATTCGACTGACTGCGAGGGAATCTACAAATTAGCTCACACTAAGATTGTACCAACTATACGGTGAATGGAATACCTACAGGATTTTTTATGGTAACTGCAGTTTGCGGGGCAAAAAGCTGATATTTTGAAAGTGAATAAATAAGAGCACAAGAAAACAGTTGGCACTTTTTATTTACCTGGTTACCGAAACAAAAGGGAAAAAGAATCGTCAAAAAGTGGTGCAAAGTAAACATATGGAATCACTTCAATTCTCAAGCGTGTGATACATCAATATGCCATAACGGGTTCATTCATTTCATGAACCGTAGCGATCGCGACAGGTTCATGGAAATTCTCCCTTATCTCCAGGTAGATATATGTGGAGGTCTGTCGTTTCAACTATGCAATACAACTTGTACACCTTTCTCAGCTTTTCGTTGTGGTCCATATCTAAAATGAGCACAGACCAACCTGAAAACTGTCTGCGAACTTCTGTTCTGCGCGTGTCCATTTCGGCCCACGCGAAAGCTGTTCGCTCATAAGCGGAACACGGATTCACCCGAGCATACGAAGTGCTTTTGAAAGCAGGTTTGGAGCACATGGCAGTAAAAAAAAACAGTCTCACTACACTGACACTGATAAACATAGTCAGTTTTTGGTACTTGTATTCGAGTTACTGGGGAAGATCTATATTTCAGTCTCTGTGAGAAATTCAACTTTCCAGTAGGTGCTCACATTGACCGTTGTCACGAATCTTAAGCAAATTCTCCAGATCTCCCGACTTCCCATCATCCTTAGCCGTTCAGTTCCTTTGTTAGTATCCACCTGAACGCTGAGCTCGGTGCCTTTAGCAATCAATACTCTGACTACAATACACTCCTAAGAACTGCTTCCTTCAGAGGTGCAGTCAGTGAAACTTGTCGCACGTGTTTTTCATAGTACGTCCTTCTTAACACGACAGTGCAGTTTCGACCATTTTTTCAGGGGCTGCAGCCAACTTTGGGATTCCAGCTTTAACGTGTTTACAGCTGAAAGATGAATACGTTGTGCACTTGTTTGCTGCCTCCCAGAAATCGTTCTCGTCCCAGTGGGCTAACTAAAACAAATCCATCAATCATGTTAGTCCACTTCGATTGGAATTATTTAGTGTTCATATGAAAGTTACCTACAGGTTTTGACCATTCACATTTACTCCGTTTTTCATACTCCGTATATCGAAAGGGCCAATAACTATTATCATGGCAATAGGTGCTTGGGATCGGTCTACAGGATGATCATTACGGTTAGACCGAACAACTAAGAAACCTTGTCCCCGTCTGATCTACCTAAACAGTCATTCTCAGGAGTAGCAATAAGTTGAAGGATAATAATAAACGGGTTTACCGCTCCCTAGATGATTATACTGTACACGTTTTCTCTCACAGATAGGTGGTAATGTGTGGATGGGTGATTTAAAAAAAACTATTTATAACTGGCTAAACTAGAGTGTACAGATGTCGTAGTTTTTGCGATAGGAAGTGTGGACAAGGATACTGAACGACATCGATCCAATGGGCCGGCGTTTGAGCTTTGTCCGGAACGACCTATTTAGACAAACTGCTATAAAAAGGATCCGAAGTGGCAAAAATTTACCACGCTGTTTCTCTGTGGTATTTGAGTAATCCATATTGACAAAAGCTCCCTGCTGTGGCTTGTATAGAGCTGTTACCATGACAGTCAAAGGGAGAGGGACCCGGATGCGGCGAAGCCGTTTGAGTGACGGCAGCAGTTTTGCGACGTGGCACAACAAGCAACATAGCAGAGGGACCAGTTAAAAAGGAAGGGTGCATGCGCAGTGGAACTATCAATACAATACAAACAGTAGCATGAGTCGATTGGCCATGACTACCGTACTTAACGTTATTTTAATGGCTAAGAACCGAGGATTAAATTCTATTCACTTAACTAGGTGGTGGGTGCATTTGAAATTTTTCTAGCAAAAAAAATTGTACTGAACGTGTGGCAAGCGGATATGACAAATGTTGAGCAATTTTCAAATGAGACAGAAGGAAACACATCCTTACGTGTGTCTTCGATCATGCGTTATTGCACTCAAACTTCCCATTTTAAGACCTCTCCCAAATATCTTTCTATTCTATAATACTGTGATCGATTTCTGATAGAAAAAGCAAGTTTATCATCCTCTTTATTAAGAAGTACCAAGAATTCACGGGTACTTAACCGCGTGACATTTGCTTCATTTTTTTAGGAATATTCCTCCCCAAGTACTCTCCACGGAAGACCCAACTCGATAGACCCACTTGATAATCGTCCGGAATCTATTTCTATCAACCCACTCTGTTGTACTTTAACGAAGCGATTGTACTTCCCAATGGTTGATCAGAGAACAGTCGTCCGTTTTCCCATGGCCAGACCACAAATTCAGTGGGCCAAAGTTGATCGCGGGATAGCTTATCTACTTGGTTTTGCCCTATCAAACCTATATGGGGGCATCATCTGGACGGCTTTGGTATACTGAGCGTTCAACGATAAATACCGTCAGATTCGAGTCAGACATAATATTCCATCCTCACTGATAAGTTAGACATTGCGTCCTGATTAAACTGCACCGTCTGTTTTTCAAAATACATGCAGGAATATCATTTTGTTATCCGGAAAACTGAGAGCCCTAATTCAATGGAAAGATTGGGTAAAAGCAAGGTTAAAGTGAAAACAAAACAAGCTCAGTAGCTACAGTGAGGTGGATATGGGAAAACGAATAAAAAGGATAATCTTGGCACATGTGATAGCAACACGTCAGACGAATTCTCGCGACAAACCAGCAAACGAATCATGAGCCACGACCTTATTATCAGGTTCAAGAAAAGTCTCTGCCTTCGGCAAAAGCCTAAAGTGGCGCACGGTATCCAGAGCAGATGACACAATCATATTGACATCAGATAAATAACATAGCTGTTAACGATGTGGGTTTTGAATAATAGCGCATCAAATATTATTGACTGTATGACTGTCACACCGGTAACATTGTTATAAAGTCACACGTTTATCTAGCTGTGTTAGAATAGTTGTCTCCTGTTCGAACCTAAGGGTATATAGGTGACTTCCAAATCCATAATTCCATTTTTGTTAAATGTTACGTGTATAGGGAACAACAACCACATCATATAGCAACAGTTAATACAGCTCACAGGCTGGCTGATTATGTGGTCAAATCCGCGGTTTTGCACGTACGAGCATTGACCGCGGTATGGAACACCGTTATTTGCGTACGAGACACAGTTACAACTAAAGGCTGACAAATGATGTGTAAATCTGGGGAATCTGTGACGGTCAGGTTTGAAGTAAGACTATGACGCATTCAAACAGCATCTTGAACGTTCCGGATGTATGCTCAGTCATGAAACGGACCGCCTTAACAATACAAATGAGAATGGGGAGTAATGTGCGAAAACCCATCGCTGGAATATTTTCTCAAATTTCCTTCCCACTTTACGTACTCGGATCCAGAGCACCCAATCCAGGTACCGTGTATTCTCGGGTACAAGTGTGAAGCGAGGGAAGGACACATGGGTCGAAGGGTTATGGGGATAAATGGACTAGGTCATGAACAAATCAGGTTGGGGCAGAAGGAGTCTTTCAATAGTGGTAAGAAGGTGAAAAGAACACAGATGATCTCATTCAGGTTCTTCAAATAGAGAAAAACGGCTTGTGCTATTCACTCCCAAAACATCCTATGGAGTCATTTGTTCTTGAGAAGCATAGGAACAGGGTTCGCCTGAAGGGCTCGTTTCTAGCAAGCGCTTCAGAAGGCTCAAGTCAAAAATTGTAGGGATGGTGAAAATTAGTATAATAACATCAGAGACTACTTTCCTGAAAGTGAATGATCCTTTGTGACGCCCTAGCAGTAGTCGACGCACCAACCTGGTTGCTATCGTTTGTCAATACTTTATAATCTCCATGGACCAAAGGCGTTGCATAGGGACGGAGAACATTAGGCTACGTCGACCAGATAGCCAAAACCAACCAATCGACGATGACGGAGTTGGATTAGTTCCCCAGCTATTTGATGAAAAACGTCACTGGACTGACAACTGATGGGAATCCGCCAGCATCGATCACTAGAAATATCCTCAAAAATGGTTAATTGACTGACACTAGACCAACGCCAGCACTAAAGCTCACGAACAATTCACTGATCACTCGCTACCGACACAAAACTAGTTTGTGGTAGAATTATGCCCTCTCTAGTTTGTGTTCAGTTTGACATTTGTCCACCCGGCTTGAGGACATTTGTCTATTAACTTTTGACTGTGTTTGTTACACGTGTTGTGGCAAAAGAAGTGATTTCACCGAGCGCTCTTGTATTCTTCCTGTGATAGTTGAGCTTTCAAAACTTTGGTCGTGTAAAAAAAATTCGATGAATTGAATAACAGCAGGAATATTTTTTTTTCGTTATCACAATCACACTGTTCAGCAGTTGCCAAAACAAAAGAATACATAGAAGAAGGTTGGGCTGTTATCAGTAATACATATGTGCCGATAACAGATGTCAGGACGAGAATGGTCAATTTCGTTTGTTGTATGTCGCAGACACAAGTTACTGAGCAAACATCAAGACTGTCGTACTCGGTTTATACCTATCCGAGACGGCTTTGTCTCAGAAGAGAGCAGATCTGTTGTTTAGCTGACTATGGTAAGAAGCGAGTACTTGAAATTTCGATTCATTCTGGACGGGTAGCCAACAACTTCTTTCAAAATTCTCTGAAAAGCAATATCCGTTAAATCTTGTTTACTGCCTCACTGTTACGAATATCTTTGTGTCAAAGCGAAAAGTGGGACGGGTGTCTAGCGCCAGGTTGTCTGTGAGAGTTGCCTGATTTCAAACAACCCACTAACTGCATATGACGCAAGAGTTTTCAGTCACAGTTCAACAATGATACATGGGTTCCCACAGCACCTAGCTTGACTACTTTGGGCTCATCAGCAGTGAACAGAAAGTACTCTCTGACGGGCAGTGAAGAGCCTGGATAAACAGTCGCTCCCCTTGGAGGACTACAAGCTCCATGCGTTATCAGATCTTGAACAAAACCCAGATAGTAGTGGTGATACCGTCCGTGCCACAATCCCCAATATACAATACAAAAATGTCACTGGAAATCCCAAGTGCGACTCGTCCGTTCAATAGAGAACAGCCACGGCGGTTCGATTCTTTTGAATCTCTTTGTATCAGCGTCTCAACCACGCCACATATACTTGCGTAGAATATCATCCTTGACAACATATTTATGAACCGAGATCAATGCACTAACGTAGATATTTGCACCATATCACACACAGAAGGGCGGACGAGACTGCAATGTGATTGGATCACTCTGTCCTACAGTACATTCAGGCAAGGTGATCACAGAAGCAAAGTTCGACCACACATTACAAACCTAACTACAATGCCATTTCAACTTGTTAGAACGAGTTACTCATGTCCTTTAGGCACCATACCCCATAAGACTCCTCCGAAAAGAACCTACGTAGAGTCAGAACTACGTTTCTCGTCAGCTATAACCCAATGCGCGACCACCCCGAGGTGAGGCTAAATATCCAATCCAATCTGAAGAGAATCCTTGGTCGTGTTAAGAACTGTCATCAGAAGGAATCTAACAAAAACAAACGGTGTTTTTGGAATGAAATGCAAATTCTTACCCGTTCTATTGAGGAAATGGAGGACTTTTGTGGTTGAACCGATTCGGTTGTCCCGTGCACGTGAGTGGATGATCTACTTAAAATATTCAGGATGTCACCAGTTCGCCTCATGAACACTTCATCGAGACTGAGGAGACGTTGATGATCCTTACTGAAAGCAGCATCTGTACACGATTTTGATCGGTAATGCTTGGATGTGGGGCCAGTAGTCGCCAGTTGGGTTGAGTGACACGGGACTAGTAGGTGATTTCGGGTGACCATTGCCAAAGTTGCATCTTCCTCGTCGTCTGCTGGCTCATCTTCCTCCATCTCTTCCTCGCCATCATCGTCTTCGTAATCCCGTTCAACGGCTTCCGTGTCGCTTTCCGCTTCATCTGCTGGGAAGCTGCCGGACAGATGAATTGTGTTTCCAGGATCATCTTGAATGGATGGAGGGAGAGCAGAGTTTTTCTGGTAGTAATATAATGTTTGTGGTCGATAGGCTCTAAACCCTACTAGTACACAGATTTCACTCGTACAGTTACTGCTCGCAATTATCTAAAGGCACACGCATTATTTTAATGGGAGGGGACCTGTGATTGATTGTAGATCAGTATGGTTGTTTTATGTCAGGAGTTTTACGTTCCAGGAAGTTGTGCAAACCTTTTCAGTCATGAACCGCCGGCCGCAATAAACCTAACTGCGCAATTTGCGTAAACCATAGGAATAAAAGTAAGGTACATTCATATGTTTGCTCACTGGTTGTCCTGTGAATCAAATGCGCCTAACATAGCACCTGATCACTCTTCTCTCGTTCATCCTTCGAGATACGCATTTCATTACCAGTACGTTAGAAAAACTCTACCACCCTCAAGCCGTTCGGTCGTGTGTTAAAAACGACTACCTCTGTAAGACTCAAAACTTGTGCGTCCTAAGGTACGGTGTTTGTAAGAGTGAAGTTTTGACTGTTCCTAAGTTTGCGTGCCCTCTGAGGACGATCAACTGGAACAAATGAGCGATACCATCAAGCGCGATTCTGGAATTCGCACACTATCGAAGTGAGATAAGAACTTGGCTTAGCTAAGCGCTAACGATGTAGTACATACCAACACAAAGTGGAAGCAAGCACGAGTTGAAACTGATTGCAGTGAAAAAAAGCAACGTACATTGTCAACGTCGCTGGCAGCACACTGCTCAGATCTTTGAGCTAACCAACAAGAAACTTGGTAGTTACATATTGGTCCAATGTGGCACGTAAATATACCCATGTTGCTGAGCGGCAGCCACCTTGATCAGTCGCTGACCTACTCCAAAATCTAACGTCCCGAACCACTGCAACAGAATTCGATGCAATTTTTGTCTCAATTACGCACCCGGATAATAAGCTACCCGGCTTGGTCCGCCTCCATAATTAAGCAAATTAGGTAGTCAGACAGGACAAAATGTCATATCCATTGATTCACCACTAACTCAACTTGATGCTGAAAGGCTTATTCTGTGTGGCTGAAACCGCAATAGCTACTGTGTCTGAAATGCTGAAGCTCTTGAGAAAGCGGAGAGGCAAAATTGTGGTGTTAACAATTTCCATGGTGCTCTAAAAATAGCCCAAAAACCGGCTCTCCTCAGCTGACGTATAGCAGTGCAACATTGACACTCCTTTGGCTTGTTCAGTAGATTGGTTTTTATGCGATCACGCACATATGAACTCACATTTCTTGTCCCCTCCTCCCTCATAATCACAATCACCACTATGACTATGAGCGAATGGAGCTCAGCGAATCGAGTGGACGAGGCGTAAAATAGAAAGCAAAGCTCCATGGACACGACCGACTGGCCTATGGATACATGCCCATCCCATGATTACGGGATGATGACTTTTCGGAAGGCAAATCCGACAAAACTGTCGGTGATACCTACTAACCTCGTCAACTTGTGTGATAAAGGCTGTTATAGCTCGAGATCACGTTGTCGAATGATCATCATGCACATTCCCAGCTTCGTCGGGGCTTCGCAAGGGCTTCACCTGAGTCTCTCCGTCAATATTCAGGGAACATTACTTAGCAAAATGTACACATACATCAACTCAGTTGTTGAGCTGTGGATTCTGAGTTTTTCGCCATGTCCTTGAACCAAAGGTTGAGAAGCAATAAAGAAACCAAGCACATTCGTTAACCAACTTGATGTCGAGACTCCTCGAGACAACTGTTCACGGCCCATAACCATACTTTCGAAGTGAGCATATACACCAAATCCATCACAGCTGTCACCAAAATAAATCATTTCGCATGTTTCTTGTTTTGCATGACTGATAAAATGTACCGTATTAGCAGTAAAATGGATTATGAACACATAAACCAGGCAAACGTAGATCGCAGATAGGCCGCCAACCCAGCGTTTTATTCATCCGACAAAACACCGCCCGTCTCTGTGAAGACGGGAGCCGAAGTCACTGGAACCAGGACAAAGGCTAGATCATTTGTTGCCTATAAAGATCAAGTGATGACAATTAGGAAGGATGAGTTTACGTGAAGTTATGCGAATGATTGGCTAGTTTGGCTCATTTCAACAAAACGACCGGCTATCACTGGGTGTAAGTGCACGTGCAGGCCAAGACATGGCAGTTCAGGTCAGTTTTTCAGCTCACAAACCGTGCGTCAAAGTGCAGTGGTTCTAGTTGCTGCAGCTTCGTTCATCAAGGATAACGAGAATAAGAGAATGAAAGTCACAAGTTGGAGGAGACGGTCCAATCAGAGCATTAACTTCGAGTAGTTCTATTTTTCCGGTTTGGCGGGGATTGAGAACTACGTGAGAGAAGCACGTGACGCGGCGGTAGGAAGGTAACGAATTGGTCAGATGTAGCACGGATGTAGTCTAGCTCCAATATCCAAATGTATAAGAACACGACACAGGAATAGTTGGGGAGTAAGTAAGAAACGTGACCGAGAGCACATGCTGAAAATGTTTTTTTCTTACTAACGTAGTCGCAAATTCTGAATAGGTTAAAGCTACAGTCGCTCGTGCTTAAATGTAGCAAATCAGTGGTTGCCAGAGACAAATGACCCATGACCGGAGTTATGGATGGGGGCAGGATTGAAACGACCTGAGTTTCTATTGTAAATGGAAGTTGGCCATGGAGCGCTTTTGATCTGAGCACGCTGTGCATGAGAACAGACAGATTCAGACATACCAATATGCTAAAATAACTTTTCCAGTGCGCTATATGATGGTTCGAGTATCAACACTTTGCTGAACATCATCCGATTTTGAGATTTTCGTGATAAGTGGCAAGCAGAACTGTACCATCTCAGTGGAATAGCACTACTTGTTTCGATAAATACTCATTTGTACATTACTCTAGCTGTCACGGGAGACTTAATTGAAATCCAGCTGAATCTCTCGATCACGATGTTTTTCACATCATAAACGAGAGATTCAGATGAGTCCCCTTAAAAATCAAACTGGTGAGCAAATTGGTGCATTTGTCGAATTTCGTGCAATTCGGGTTCAAGTAGAACACGAGCCTCAAGAAGGGCCAACAGGTTGTGGGCTGTCGGAAAGTTTTTAGCAACCTTATGAGTAGTGTGTTAAATCTATACTGGTGGTTGCTTCTACTTAAAACTTTGTTCTTCGTTGGCAACCCCCGTCCCGTTGATACATTTTGAGTACTTTCCCGTGAGTGGCTATTGATGCGGTGTTTGAGTTCACCGAGGTGTCGCATATGCGATACTCTTCGATCGAATTCGGCAGTCACCTCACACTAATAGCTCAATACACAAAAGAGATTATCTGGTCATACACACGATATTCTTGCGTGTGAATGTCATTTTTCAGACCAATTTGTAAAGGGTATCACCCGAATCGAATCGGTCGTTTTCTGCGTTTGCTTTTTCCGTTAGTGCTACAAACAGATATCAGTCAAGCACAATAACACAACTCCAAAATCTTCCGCGTCAACGGCTGAGTAATTTCTGAAGTAATGGAGAACAAATAAATGGTTGAAAACTATTTACAAACCAATCAGATAACACATTTTTCATCAATCGCTAGGTAGGATCAGCCTTGAACCATCACCAAGCAGAACACCTGGACGACTCTTGCGAGCTCAAAGACCTCTGTGACAAGGCCGAAGTGTCCGCTTATTTCCTGGTTTGCTTTTCAGCCTTCATTTGTCCTTGACTGTTTACCTGCTTTTGCTGCACTCACCGTTTAATCTTGTCTATGCACTTTGAAAAGCTCATCCCAAATACCGATATCAAACAATGGGTCCAGAAAAAAGTGTCCAGAATTCTAAGTTTTAGTCTGAAGCCTCCCAACAGCATTTTGATGCCGCATCCTATCCACTAACGTTGATGACATGATGAAATCAGTGCAGTGTGTTGACGGGTATAAACTATCGGACAGACAGAATTGTTTGTCACATCGCTGTCCGCATGAAAAACGAATGTCCCTTGGCGTTTACTATTCGTCCGTTACGACAAACGCTATTGAGCACAATTCAATTATCTATAAGAATTCAGGAGATGGCAAGAGATCGAAGCAAGTAGCCGTGTAGATCTGTGCTGAAATACTATCTCCGTTTCATTACCGGACTGAGGAAGCAGACAAATTTGTCTGTATTACGACTGACTCAATTGCCTGGGGATATCACCCAGAGCGTTGTATAATTTCTTTATCTGTACCGACAAGTACACGTTTCGGTTTTAGTCTTTGATCCAGTAGGGTTCCGGTTAATTAGAAGCAAGCAATAAGCCATTTCGAGGCTGAATTTAGTTCATCAAAATGGTGGATGATAATTTTCATTTCGGTTTATTTTATCATCATCGTGGACAACAATAGTCCACGGTCCTACTTCCATGAAACACATATTCGCGAAATCCCTAGGGAAGAACAGAAAACAGTAGACGGATAAGAAGCCTGGCTCTATCCTAGTAAAACCCTTCTGAAAATACCACACATTGAGACGCTTACTGAGGCCATCTGAATGGAAAGCATGACCTGTTTAGTCTCATTCAAGTGAATTTTAGTGACACAACATGGTGAGTTGTATGGGTGCGACTTGTATGTGATTTATAGAGTTTGTATATCAAAACTGTACAGTGGTGAACTCATAGCCGATTTGAGTGCGACTGTGGGTTTTATAAGTGGTGTAAGAACTAGCCTCTTCTTTTGTTAAAACTCGCTTTTCAGTTCCCCAAATTTCTCTCGGACAACAGGGGGTTAAGATGATTGGGTAGCGAACCAAGTATAAGAATTCGACGATTGAATACATTCTACTTCACATCAGGGGCACATTGGACTTCGCAAAACGCGGTCGGACACCAGTGTAACACGACGACTAGTCTGGGTTTCGTCGACTGCGCAAGTGAGCGAAAATCCCCGACAGATCGTCCTCATGACTTAGATGAACTAAGGATACATATCAGCGAGCTAGAAAAGGTAACCGGGGTGCGATCAGCTGGTACATCGTCGAAAAGTAGTTTGCCGCACGAATACTGCTGTGAAGTGGCTGTATAATGTCGCGAGGCAGTAAGGAAGCAGATGTCAGTCCATTTGTCCAGTGAACATATTGAGATACTGAATATTTAGAAAGATGTCCAGCAAGATTAGACTCACAGTTAGTGAAACATCTAACAATTCATACTTAGTGGAATAAGGTCAGATTGGACATGAAAGTAGTTAGAGATAAAATATAAGGGAAGAACGGTCGATTGTTTAGGTGGGCGAAATGTACTATGCATCCAAATTTTGCTAAGTGATCCTACCCTCTTCCACATCAATTTTTTCGGATTCTCCGACGTCGTACATGTGGGGACCAGATATGCGGATCTTAGGTTGTGGTGATGACTCGCTGCGATTGTCAGACACTTCGTCCATCTGTTGTTTGGGGAACAGTCTCCCTCCGCCAAGTATAGGTCGTTCAAGTACTCGACTCAGCTCAGAAAAGAATCGATCGGATACCGAAGGTAGTCGTTTAGGCGACTCTCCCGTCATCCCCAGGCTAGCCGAATCCACGGACGTAACTGTTGCCGGTTGACTGGAGGCCGGAGTGTGTCCACCAGGTTTGAGACTAATATTGGGCAGCTGGAAACCGGAAAAGTAAAGGATCCTCATAAACAACGGAATTCAAAAACATAACATGAACACGCGACCCTAGCCAATTCAATCACCACACGCTGATTTGCGGAAACGCGTAAAAAGAACAGGATAGGAAGTAATGGTGCTCCTAAAATGTAGAAAAGAGTGGTTGTTTGTTGCTGACCTGTTCACTGAGGTTGGCAGTTGATCTACAGACGCCAACACTCGAGGGGTTATTATAAGTGACATGTTGTATGGATTTATTGTTTACGCACAAGAAGGGCATTATAGTGGTCTAACATATAGTAAATGTATTCAGCCGTTTGCGATTGTACGAGGTAGAGCAAAGTTCGATATTAGATACATTTATCTTGACTAACAGTCTCTCACGGTTATGTTCTATCTGTGTAAACATGCACCTATTTAAGAGGAAGGATCTCAACCACGCCTTTTATTGAGAACATAGAAAACCACAATATTTCATTTGGGATAGTTCACTTGTGTATTTCATAACGAAAAATTGTGTAAGACGATACTGTCTACTAAAATACCACGTTTATTACGATGAGCCTTCTTAGTAAGTAAACGAAAGACGTACCTTCTACAGAAGTGTACCTTTGTCCCAGATCCAGAAAGTTGGTTACAAATAAGTCTAAGCCTGACTAAAATGGGACACAGCGCAATACAAACCAGCACGGATCAACTCATAGGAAAACGCAAACGAGGAAAGTAAAGCCACAAGGTTGATAAGCTACAGCAAATTCAGTAGTTGTCATGAACAAGACAAAGTTTTTTGTAATAATGTCAGCGTTCAAAACAGCAGCACCCATCTTATTGTACGACGAAACGGTAATGACTCACAAGCATCTCCGATCAACAATTCAGAACAGGGAGGAGGGGGATCGCAAATAAACATCGTACGTGAGATTTACACGGGCTTCTAAGTTGTTCAAACAAACCTTAAATTTGGTGAGACGCTGTTTCAGCAGATCTACGCCGCTAGGCAAACCGTTAACTTCGGATATTTCCCGATGTGTAGACTTTTTGTCTAACTCATCGTCTGAACATCCATCGTCCGCTTCCAGCAACTGTTCATCGGTGCGTGTAACCTGTGCAGGTCGTCGAGGGTCTCTTCGTTGACCGGGTAACTTAGTGTCTTCAAACAGAGCTTCCAGATTTACGGGCGGCTGGTAGAGGCTCGGCAAAGAAGCTCGCCGTACACGGCTGAGTTTCACTCGAGTTGGATACTCACTAAGTTCGAGATTGCGACCTTTTAGAAATAGAAAAAATGAACAGGGGTATAACCATGTGAAACACATGAGCACGGATTATTAGCTCACTTATGGAATAAAAGGTGACGCTAAGGCACAAAAAATAAAGAGGTTACACGGTTGTCAAAGCTTCGTTCACTGATGAAAACCACATCGGGGACAGTGGGCCACATAGTGGAGGCGGTAGCCGTTAGTTTTGAGGCACCAGTCTAGTAAGCGTGACATACTAGTAAGGTCGGTTGATCGTACGAACTGAAAATATGGCGATTTCTGGTTTCTCAAACGGGTGCGGTACTCCAAAAAGGGAATCACCACAGCTTCCACCCATAGCGCAATTCGATTCAACGTACTGATTATTTCATTTCGACTGGTAATGGAACGGTCGCAAAAAAATCACCCAGCTGAGTGGGGAAACCAACGGCCATCACTACTCTATATTGTTGATCTAGATTCACCTGGCGACTGCAACTTCAAACGGTTGATGTCGCAGGTACCGCTGATACGTCACTGCACCACATCAGTGGAAACTTTTCAACTTGACTTGGCCGAATAATGTATCACAACCATTGGGGAGTGAGGGTAACAAAACTGGAACACAGGAAGGAACAAAGTACAACGAACAAAACGCTCGCATCCGAATCGGATTTCCTGATGGACAGCGGTCAAACTACTGGACATGTCAGGATGTTTGCAGAACAACTGAGGGTTTGGGCAGGATCGCATTTGGCGCTATATCAAGGCCCTCTACGGGCATGTAGACTAGAGGGAATAAGGACGCGGGCAGTCGAGCAGAAGCCTGTTGCAAGTCACCAACTGGCCTAAACAATAGACGCCAGCACCAGTGAGTCGTCCATCATTAAAATACCGCCATCATCCGGCGTGCTTTCTTCAATACAGCATAATGCAGACGTTTTCCAGAACTGTTCACTAACGGAGGGCCAAGGTTGTAATGGGTAAGCGTGTTAACCACACCGTTAATGATTATGGTCGTCCTTCAGATGGCAATGCCGAACATGTTCCGATTTAAATAATGAAGCAAACCAACATCGGTTCCAAATGCTTGGTGATCGGCCAAATACCCGTTGTTTTCGTTTGCCATAAACAATCTTTTTTTAATTTCTACTCGATCCTTCGTAATATCGTGGTCGCGGAAGTCGACTGCCATTAACGCGGTTTACTAAGTTCCGTTACGACAATTTGGTCACACATAGGCAGAAGCGCCGAACCTAAAAACGAAACCTGATATTCCTTGACTGCTTAAAATAGCCAGATACAACCAAAATTTCACCAAATACATGTGGAAGGCACATGAAAAAGCTCATTAATTGGCTTCCACCAGAAAAATTGCGCATCGAAGAGGCGCTCCGTTATACCTGAATCGGTAGAAGGAAATACAAACTGAGTTTTTAGGAAGCGGCTTCCGCAGGTTATTGCCGAACCATAGAGACTAAGTTCTCTGGACCTATTCACTTCTTCAGATGGCTAAACGAACCGAGCACCTCGAGGAAGTTGACATTCTTGTATACAAAGGGTTTCATTGGTTCGTTTGTCATGTGAAAATTAATTCCTTCAAAAACCACCCACGTTTTGTATGGGATGGTAAGCCCCAAAACCTGACTAAGCATTGAGCAAACGATTGCCGAGATCAGGACTGCTTGCACACGTCTCGAACAGGGAAAAAGGTAGTGCTCTGATTCGCAAGCACAGTAGCGGAAACGCCACAATTATCGGGTGGAATGAAGGGAAAATTCAAAGGGAGACCTGCACAAGATAGCGATACCAAAATAAGGGTGTCGGCGACTTATTAACAAATGACGGGAATGAGGCAGCATCAAAAAATTGTTTCTCCACGAGCACATAGGCACTTTGATCTGAGCTCATTTAGAAGCCGTTGGTGGGTGCATCTAGAAGATTATCTGTCTGAGTTTGCGGTGATACTACTAATCACGCTTCTAGCAAGAAACCAATGTTATGAAATCTCGTTCATTCGATTCGACCTTTAGTACGAAAAAGACTGTTCTTACAGTCCTACGGTTCTAAAAAAGAAACCAAAATTCCATCAATATTTAGCAATTAGCAATGACTGTCGCACGATGAAATCTATGTTTGACCAACAAGCCCAGCGTACCGTGAAGCACGATACGCGAATTGAGACGGAATAGAGAAAAAATGTGAAAAGTATGCAAATGTCACTTACCAGTAGCCCTAACGGCCACCAAAATCATTGCTCCGACTACACGCAGCGCCTGGAAACTTTCATCCCCCGGGGGAACGGGAACTAGCATCGTATTGAAGAGTCGGACATTAGGTTGAACAAATGCCAGAAAGTGTCTGTTCCCTACATTGGGTTTCGGTAAACGAGAAGGAGGTTTAAGATATTCACCACCAGAACCCTGCCGGTTCCGGAACGTGGGCGGCAACTGGGCTGATGGTGTGAGAACGGATGTTGGTACCCTGTCCTCGGAAGCGTTGCGGGATACAATTTTCTCAGGCCGTCCGAAGTCAGATGGGTGAACTGAAACTGCCAACTCACTGTCTGAACATGGAGAATGCGAATCGGTTGTGGAACTATATCCAGCAGTGCTCGGCTCTGGCTCTGATTTAACTTCAGACTGGAACGGAAGTGAGAAAATTTGAAGCGAAGTAATAGCAATTAGACAGTCCAGTCATTGGACGTATGCTGTGTATAGTTGCAATGGACTTTACCGAATAAACCATAGCCTGGACACATGTCTCAGTATTTGTCACATTTTGTTGAAGTTTTAGTGATCAAACAGATGCTATCAGTTGTAAACGCCGTAACTGAACTTTTTTGAGCAGCAGAGAGATGTGTCAATTTTTGTGTTCCATGGGGTGGCATGGTGGTATTTACTAACATTTCAACTCACATGTTCAAAATGCGTCAGCATACAGCATAGCTTCTGCGTTAGACAATTTCACGTTTGCTGGACACAAAGCGGGAATTGGAACAGATCAGTGAGAATGGTGACCTAACCTCATGTTGCAGTAAGTAAGCCATGGAAGCTTGGATGTCGATGCTACTGGCATGCAGCAGACGCTTGTTAAACTGCACCGGACTATTGGGGTTTATGTGTCACAACGAATAATGAGCCGGCGATCAGAGGGGTAATAATGAGAAATCAGTATTTAGCTCTTAGGGATGATCCTTCCTTAGGGAACTGCGGCATCACAGTTCCTATGAATTCGAATATGGTAATCATCTTGAGGAAAGACCATTTTGTTCCCAACGAGGAGTATATCTTTACCTCAAGACGATTTGTTAACAGGAATTCTCACGGTAGAATACCTGGTGAGTTTTTCGGCTTCCTGGATGAACTCTCTGGAGCTGAATTTGTACGATTTATGCGACCCATTCACGGATAGGTAAGCGCCTGCCCCCGGGGGGAGGGGGCTGTGTAATTTTACTGCGGCCATTACTGGATTTCCTTACCAAGTACCAACTACATTGTGTTCTTTCACCAGAATAATTACAAGTCATTTTAAAAAAGGAACTGGTAGGTGAATAGTCGATTTGCCTTTCGTATAACGCCACTTACTTTCAAAAAATCGCTCGATAAATCCGAAGTTGTACTAGACGGTTGAGTGATTGGATCTGCTGGAACGGGTTCAGTTGGCTCTTGTCTACCGACATCCGTTTTGGGTGGGTCATAGAAAATACGTAAAACATGGCGACGGGACCGGAAGACGGAAGGATTTGTTGTAAGGGCACAAAGCAAGCGAGACACGGAGCCGATACAACAGACAACGCAAAAACAAACATAATAAGCAAGATCCATATTTAAAACAAGATGTGAAGGTAAAACATAGCAGAGGAACAACGACTATGTCAGGCTGCAGATATATCATCCTCAGTATGAAACACATATTTTATAAGAACAGAATTCTGACTAAAAATGTGTTTATAATTCCCCTTCTACACATTTTCCTTCGCCAAGATCAAACAAACAAAAAGAAATATAGCATCGGTTCGAATCAAACCCGGAAACGCATGCTTAGTGCCTCTTATGCAAATAAACGAGTTATCGAGCAGAGTAGGATCCGGGTCGACCACGTAAACACATACCAAGTTCCACTTTCTGGATTGCATCCACCGGTATCCGAGCGTAGATGGAACGTCGTGTTCGGACTGGTAGGTCAGTCCTAGATAGGAAAAGTAGTGGATAACGTTCGAGTGGGGGGTTGAAAACGGGTGAGAAAAAGGAATGAACCGACGAACAGTAGGAGGTGCGAAAAGAATAATCACCACTGAGAAAATGTCCGGAGAACTGGTAAATCAAACAAGTTTGCCCAGGATAATTTAGCTGTAGAGAAGCGAACAAGAGCAACTGTTTCCGCGGAAGTGCTTTTTCGGTGTTTTTCACTGCGCACCGTAAAATGGACCCGGTGACAAACATCTAAGCTACAATGCGGTACCGTGAGAGACAATGCGACCAGAAAGGCGGGAGATGGAAAGCATAGAATTCGTTGATGTTGAGTCAAAAATAGACAACAAACCACCAGTTTCACCTATCTGGATGGTATCTGGTGGTATTACAACAGTCGATATGAAAAACTCACCGTAAAAAAACAGGATGTTGGTTTTGGCACCCTATGGATATGTTCACTGGTAGACAAAATATGGTTCCACCTACCAGTGAAACGGTTCAGAACCTAAGGAGGTGCGAGGCGGTCTAGCCCTTGTGTCTATTCTCATCGGCTACCGGTGTTGAAGACCATTTGTGGCACAAATGGCCAACAGCAAACCTTTGATTAAGTCAGATGAGATGGGGGTGGCTATTCAAAACCGTCTGTGAAACTGACCGACTAAATGAGAAATTTGCACAATGAGGCCGTCAGCTTAAAAGTAGGGAGGTATGGTCAATGGCCCGATTACTGCAACCCATTGATGACCGCATCTGAGCAGCAATGAGCTACTTCATTCTATGGGAAGTCCTGTTTCACTCGAATACAGTCGCATAACCATTTGTTACCGTAAGTGAACGTGTCGAAAGAGTATTTAGCCGTGCCTCCAAAATGCTTTAACACTGAAGCGATCATGATTGTTCTGAAGTTCAGGTGTGACAACGTTAAATTACTAACAATAAATAAACAACACGGTTGGGGGAAAATAGTTCAGAAAACCCAGGTCTTTATACAAATCTCTTAATTCGCCATGGAATTCATGCAGTGGCCAGTATTTAACTGAGTTATGCTCGACCTGTGGTTGTGGAAAATCTGGGCATTAGTACCAAAACATTAACGGGGGTACTGCGTCCCATATGGTCCTCATAGTAGTCCATCACAATGTATGTGACTCAAGGAAGACGCTAGCTAAGTGGAAGTCAGATTAGGTTGCTCAGCTGCACTGGTGCATGTCTGTCATGAGTAGGGCGAAGGAAGCAAAAGGTTTTATACTGAAAACATGGAGATAAAAACTCCATCTTCAGGTGTATGTGTGTTGTAGACGTAAGATAAACCGGCATTAGGAAGATCAACATAAAGGCTGATACACGTTGTGTGTGTGTGTGTTTCATTCACACACTGGGTTCGAACTCGTGTAATACGAAATAAAGTTGACACTTTTTGTCCGGAGTAGATGATTAGCACGATTGTCGCGAATTTCAGAGCACTTTCGAAGATTGAGTTCAGTTAATTGTTTCAAGAACATGAAAATTGGCTCTCCGATAGCGAAAAGCACAGTTGCATATAGCAATATGAGCTGCGGGCCTTGCTGTTGCAAAATCACCCAAATAGAGCTTCTGTGTGTTCCGATTTCTGTGAACCAAGGTGACCATTCCAAGGTCACTACTTCCTTCCTAAGCTGTCAGTTTGAATGCAAAGCAACATTCCGAGTGCGCAGCTCAATTTTGTCGAGGATCTCGCATCTGATTGGTGTGCGGTGCATATTGAGTCACAATGCTTGGAGAAAACAAAGCCGAAGTCCGAGCTTCGGGCAAGAAACACTAGTGAAGATCGCCACGAAGTAGAATGGATTGTACCTAAACTACCATGGTGGAAATTTAACATCATCTATGAACACAACTGTCATTCAACATTTGGTACGAATAAGGACATCTTGCTTATTGAGCGTGATCAACATAGCAACACCGACTGTCTTGAAAACGGACTACTCCTGAATAGTCCATCTATGATTTGACTCACATAGAAGTTACTCGGTAGATTTTGGTTCAATTTGTTTCACAATTTTGTGAAACGACGAACTCTGATCTGAAAGGGGAATCTGTCAGAGCGAAATAAGGATTTCATTCGGCATCTTGGCACAAAAAGTTTATGGCTGATGCAGTCAACTCCGTGCGGATTGTGAGAACTAAAGGAGTTCCCAAGTGAAAAGGGTGAGGCAGGATGCATTATATGCTTGAAAGCATAAATCACAGCCTGTTCACGCATTCCAGTCTTCTCCATTTTCTCACTGAGATATTCTGATACGAATTGTAAGACGATCCAATTACCTTCCATTCTTGTGGATGCAATTGACTATGCACACTTTAGAATATTTTGAAAACTTTATCGCGACATACTATCAACGTAATAACATCGTGCAAAGGATACTATTTTAAGATTATCCATTATGCGAAGATAGTATCAGAAGGATATGCATGAAAAAACTCAAGTAGCCCCCCCCTCCCCGAAGTCCAGTGCTCTACAGATTGAAGATCTTACTTCTAAACAAATGGGTCTGTAATAGAATGACCGCAGTCACGCCAAAGTATCGAAAACAGTGCTAGCTAGGCAGAACCGCGAGTGAACGGGTATGTTTGACCGCTGCAGTATCCTAAGTTGACCGTTTCGTTAGCGTCAAACACATGATTTAGTAACTTTGTCATTAAGTTAACTTCACTGGAATCATTGGTATGAAAGAGAATTTCGCGATTACTCGATTGGTGCGTTTCGCTGAAGGCCGTTAGGCAATGGCTATAAAGATTATTTGGTATCTTCAAACATGCAGCACTTATAAGTTTCCCAAAAACAATTGATGGTGTGGGTCGATATTGAAAAACTTAATCCAAGATGACACCACACAACCACAGAAGGGTGTCCCGTGTATGGATATCCATGGGTACGACGATATTACTGTCCCAATCAGTCGTTGTTGGGTAATAGCGACAAGAGTTTCGAGGGGAAACGCAACTTGATAAATGTTTTTCCCCTTCGTGTGGAAGGAATAAGCACCGCAAGTTCCTCAAAAGAAGGATGAGGGGACCAGAAAGAAGCTTTTCGAACAGACTTACCGGACAAAATGCAGATAGCGGTCGGATACTACCAGAAGGATGTTGGCAAACTGCTGCTCCATGGCAAGACTAAAACGAGCAGGATAGGAATTCGAGATCGGTGAAATTATGCATAATCAAGGCAACAATGCAGCTTGAAAGCCATCGGAGATTGATGGACTTACTCAGTGTAAGTGCTGAGGAGACATTCAGCCAGATTTGTCTCTTCTGGTTCCAGTAGAACTTCACGACAACGGTGAATAAGGAGTCGCAGGCTCTCTTCACGCGCCTTAGAGGTGAAATGGTAGCGTGAAAATATGATCAACTAGCAATCATGACAACAATGACAGATAAATGGACAGGCTAACTCGTCAATTTCTCACCTGGATTGAGGCAGCTTCCAGTCCAGCGCCGCTACGGATTAGTGCCAACTCTGCACTGGTCTCGTTTCCCAGGAGCAGGTCGATTGCAGCTTGTCGAGCGAGCTCTCGAAAGCGAAGGTAATAGCTGAGGATACACGGTAAGAGTTGAGATATATAAGAACAACAGTTGATGAGCAGCACACAAAGTCGTAGGGCTCCGATGAGCATTATCGAGGACAAATGTGTACGTGTCCAGTTTGAGTTTTTTCTAAGATTCGATTTTGCAACAGAGGCAGGAATTTGTTGCGGTTTCGTGAAATTAACACTGATCAGCAGATTTTCATCTTTTGCAATGTCTATCACGAACTCTAACAATTTTAAAAACACCATTGTCAAAAAAGCAGCATAAGAGCGAGTGGTTGTATTAAATCCGTTAAAGCCAGATTGCCTGCCCATTTGCAAAACTCATTATTTTTACCACTCGACGAAACGGCTGAGATCTACGCTGAGCTGTAGTGCACCTAGTATTTGTATAGAACTAGGAACATGATCAATGCAGACAGGAGTAAATGTTTCCGTTTCTGATCACGAGTGACTCAGTATATTTGCGCAACTCTAGTGAGAACAGCACAAGAAGGAACTTCTTCAAACATAACTAAGCTCACCAACAACAACCTTCCATCCGCCAAAACATCCCTTGGTGGACACGGTGGAGAGCAACCGCAGTTCCAGGACTGTTAAGCAGCCCGAAACAACCTAGTGTAAAAACTTCGAGAATAATGGGGAACAACACCGAAAATCCATCAGATCAAAAGAAAACGGTTGCGGATGCACACACACACACACACACACAGAGAGAGAGAAAGTCTGCTCACCGATTCATTGATGAAACTCCGTCCCTCACCAGACCATTCATTGTTCGTTCACCCGTTCGTGTATAGTCACCCTAGAACGATACAAAAAACGAACAAGCACTTGCGTGGCTGTTTGATTCGTGTTTTGCGACAGGATCAAAAACACAGGCACTCTGAAGTACAGTACAACACGGACGGAAGGTTCTCGTCCTGCAAGGTGAAAATTGTCCGCCTAAAGTGACCAGGAATGTTATTTTGTGAGCATAGCTAACTCTAGTATTTAGCCAGAAAATGGGTTAGACTTGTAGTCAAATCGATTAGAGCGTTATAATACTTTCAGAACACCATGATTGACGTGTTGAACTGTATTCAAGTTCACGCGAACCAATTAATATTCATTATTACCATATTCGGCTGTGGAGGTAAAGACGATGGTCTCCAACCCCCGACACCCCTGGCAATGGTTCGAAAAGTTGAGTGCTGCAGAGAATTCAAATGAACTTTCAGCATACATATTTGCTACTTTATACCAGGACAATGCCAAGGTATGTGGTTCAAAATTTGTGATTCTCGGTAAAGGACAGCGTGATGTGGAGTGGTGCCAAGTAGTGTGCTCTTTGACAACAACAATGGATAGGCAAAACGCTTCCTGTGTTGGACACATCTCGAAAAACCTAAATACCTTTTACTTTCTGTCAAGTCAACTCAACGTTGCAATCAGGAGAGTATCGGTTTCCAAATGGCACATTTTTAGAGTGATGTGAAAATAGTCTGGTGCATATGCATGTGTACAAGCATCCAGTAAACGTGTGGTAATAGAATAATAACGGAATATCAGTAAAATAATTGTTCAGCTGTGGCACTCTTCCAGTGTGTGGCTGCTGCGCAACCTGATGGAAGCACGAGGGCTGAGATATTATCAGGTTGTCCAGTCCTGAACAGGAGCCACTGAACTGCCAGGGTCGGGTTCGAACCATGAACCTTCTAATCAATAGTTTCGCACCTTAACCGCTGAGCCATCTCGAGTGGAGTTAAGCTAAATAGTCCAAAGAAAGGAGACTGAAAATTGAGGTGTGATAACACCGCATTATTATTTAATCATCGGTTTGCTGAGGTGAAAGAAGTCAAATCGTGAACTTCTGTCGTCCATTGAGTCATTGGGTAGCCCATCTTTCCCTCAGATGCAGCCATCAGTACGAGAAATATGTAAAAAGCCCAGTCATACTGGTCAGCCGAACTAATATTACAGACACTGTGATCGGCAAGTGTAAAGTAATCAAACGTTGATAGTTCTGTCTACTGAACGCTAGACATGAAAGCCCGCTAATCAGATCCACAGTTATTGTTACGTGTGCGCCACCTGGTGGAATGTGAAAATCGAAAAAGCACCCAAAAGTCTAAAAATGGAGACAAAGCAATGAAGGACTCAAGGCTTCTGGTTTACTCTGCAGTAGCGAGCAAACGCATTGTCGATGTGGCTGGAGTTAGGTGTGAAAGTGCTTTATGAACGGGTCCAGGATCCGAGCCCGAAAACAGATCAGTGTATCGGGGAAATCAGCGATGGAGAAGTTTTTAGAAAAAGCTGCAACGTGCAAAATGACGACCCCCAGTTAACGGAGAGCGGGACTAATCCATTTCTATTGGGAAATTTTAAAAGCCAAAGAAGGTACCAGTACACGCAGGCAAGAAAACACTAAAAAAAACTCAGGACCTTCGACGAAATGTTTAATAGGAACGGCCTACAAGTGTTCGTGACTAGTCACAGGAAGGGAACGGAAGAAATTGAACCGATTAAGAATGGAGCGTCTATTTATTTCCCTGTGGAAAATATTCGGGGATAAAAGAACCATCCCTAGCGGGTGGTGATTCTTATCTAACGCACCACTATAGATGTATGTACACTGGCTTCCAAATAGCGCTGAATACAACAGGTTTTAGTAGGTCAGGATATGCCGTCCTCAAACTACTTACCTTCAGTGCAACGGTACCAGCGTACTGTTGACTAATCGCATCGCCATTGTTGGCCCACATCCGTTGGATCAAACGAGTACATTGGATGGGGAGACTGTCATCCGGACCAAGCAGACCAAACTTTTTCAGCTACAACCAACAACAAGCTAGTATCAAGAGTATCGGACAAAACAGATTCACGAAACAAGAGGGAAGCTCAAATCGAAAAATAACTTCACGGTGAAACTGAGCTGCCTCTCTGATTCTCTGATTACCAGTGGCGCAGAAGAACCAACATTGAAGAATTACAAGAAAAATCGTCGCTAACAAAAATGCAATGACCAAACAGTTATGCCTGCATTCGTATTCACATCATTCTGGTTTGAAGGATCCTCCACCTCTCGTCAGTCTACAAGAAAACCGAGAAGCCCCCACTAGAGCTCACCAGCAGTAGTTATCTCCAATCGTGCCCTAATTGCAGCACCGGCACTAGATGCGACTAAATTATCACATCTGAGCAGTTATTCACGATTGTGTTTGGTTTCCTACAATGCCTCGTGATCCGGTCTTGGTTGCAGCAATGTCAGGACTTCCAAGTCCAACGGCGTCAAAGACGCTCGAAACCAGCTGGACAAAAATGGTCCAGCACGTGAATGTCATCTGCTACGAGATAACTCAGCGTCCAATATAATGTGAATCAAAAACACACAGGCTCCTTCAGTAAAACAACAGGAATTTACAAATACAGTGATTAGACTCTTTCGTACATCCTGCCTCTGAACAAGGATGTAACAGTAAGAGTATGTCAGTATTCCCTACCAAAAATGTGGTCAAACAAAATGCGAAGTTGAAATCAGGACACGGTAAGCCGCAAGGAATACGACTCGGAAAAAACGCTTTGCTCTTTTCGACTGAAGACTGGTTTATGAATAAACATGCCAGTAAATCAATGTGGGAAAACCGAAGAACGACAAGGGCAGACAGGATCTGTGGTGAAATCACAGGGTGGGAGACATGATACTACCGTTAACCCGTTGTTCTTGATTATTTGAACTTCAACAATGGTATTAAATTAGGGTTGTAGATGACTCCACTCATGGGACACAAGCTTTTACATTGATTCCTGATAATAATAAAAAGTTAATAAACACATGATATAATGCGTAATGTGTCATATGCAAGCGCAGTGTCAAGGAGGAACCCCTCGATCGCAAGGGAGCTGAGTCATTTCGAAAAATAGGGTTTGTGTGAGTCAAGATACCCAAAACAAATCAGCAGGCTATGTTGTGCTGTACATATTTAGGGTCCTATGGATGCTAAATGGAGACGCCTGTAAAATGTGAGTGGAATTTCTCGTAGAATGTGACTCCTGTGCCAGAGCAAATAGTTTCGCTACAGATACGTCACAATCACCTACTACCATTAAGATCATTTAAACATACTTCCTCCCAGAAGCCCTGTTGACAACGAACTTCTTGGTATGTTGGAATTTTAAGTTGACTTTAATTGTCGGTTGCAGTTAGTGTTAGAAGTGAAGAAGTTGAGGAATGTCCCATCGCAAGAGAACAGTCACTGATTGCGAACTGATACAACCACTCCGAAATAAATAATCAGCCCCTAAAATCAGTTAATACCATAGGACACTTGAGAAAAAAACCCAGAGAAACGACGGTCAGGGCTCGGAAAACAAACAACATTTGTATGTTCGCTGAACTATGGGAATAGGTATACTTATCGTTAACGTTTACAAGCTTACCTGGGTTGACATAACGACCCCGGCGTAGAGACATTGGACCAAATTTGTCCGATCCAAACAGTCGAGACAGTTCACTCGGAAGATTCCAGTCTGTTCGCACAGCAGTTCGTTTGCGGATGCCCTAAGAGTAAACAAGAACCGGATGGTAAATAACCGATGTGACAGAAATGAAAATAATCTACACAGAATATAATAGCCTTCATGTGGTTGGTGACCGGTCAAACATTGGTTCGATAAGCTGGAGACCATGATTCGGCCCTTTTACCTGGGCTGGTTTGTGCTAAAGCCAGCATGATTGATTCCCAAATCTGAAAAGCTCCCGTCATTACATTTTTCAGCGAGATGACGTCCCCGCTTAAGCGATACGGTCATCAATCGTCTTTTGGGATTCACGACACTAAGGATTGGCTACGTTTTGTGAACTTCCATGGTGAATCATGGTCAGCTACAACGGTAAAATTGAGTAAAGGTCTGCAGTGATCCACTTAGTACCTTGGTGGGAGAGTTCGGTGAGACAAGTTGGATTTTCATCCATGGAGTTCGTCTTCGTTGTTATCTGCGTAATCAACTGTCCTTTCTCAGACCACACAGTTGTATGGCTCATAAACCAGGCTGAAAATATCCAGGAGATAAGTGGGTGGGGGTGTAGGTCAAACGATTAGTCATCATGGTCGAGAATGTTGATACCATTCGACATTAGGACTAAAAACGACTCACCAGCAAAACTTCATATCGCGCAGTAAGTGGACGGTGCCGGATAGTAGCACGGAAGCATTTTGAAACCGCAGCCCTCGACTACAAATCAGAGTGGGGTGAAATATGAAACCAATTTATAGTGAGAATGAGAGATTCCGGATGGGACAATAACGGAGTGCACACTATTATAAGTAACGGAGCAGCCATTGCACAAGAGACTCTGGCGAAGGCCACTTACCCAAATGGAACCCATCGCACAGCCAAGAGGACGTTTTACTAAGAACTTAGTCCATGAAAACCAGACCAGGCTGTGGTACTATGTTGTTAGTCAGCGAACATTTTACCCCATTCGGGACACGATGCATTAAGCCCGGTGGAAAAAACGGTAGGATTTGATAACATGAAGGTGCGCAACACAAAAAAGAATTTTCTCTGAAAACAGTTCATTTTGATAGGCCAGTGGATAGCAATGCTTCTATCAGGAAGCCGAAAAAAACAGACCCAATAAAACGGGCAATCGAGAAAATAACCGAACAAAAAGCTCGATGAATGAAAAGCAAATGGTCTTCCGCTCGCGTGCCACTTCAAAAGAAACGAACTTGTCTTTGGTAATGCGTTGGAATATTTGTAGCTCGGGTGAGTTTATTGGTTGTTGATCAGGTGGCTGTTGATCTGTTTGCCAAGCTCGGCGAACAGATCAACAGCCACCTGATCAACAACCAATGAACTTGTCTTTCTCCTTCGATCAGACGCTTTACATGCAATGAAAGTGACGGTGATTGTGAAAGTGACTTGTCCTGAGACCGGTCTATCACAGATCCAGTGGTTGGTTGCCCAGTATGAACAATAGAAACAGAGGAAACGATAACATGTATCCTGTCGGGTTAAAAACGAATTTGCACATGTCTGCAATCACTCAAACGTTTGACAACCACATTTCCAACGATTGGCTGCTAGACTTCCACGTTAAGCTGTAGCACGCTTTCAGTGCATAACTGGCTTGTAAACATAGGGGAACATGAGAGCCAAGGAACTGACATATTGCCCAAGGCCAGAGAGGGGCAATCGAAAAGCTACAGTTGGGTTTGAACCATGGATACTACGGTCAAAATCTTGTACCCTGACCACCGAGATATCTCGAGTGGATAGGTTGTTTTTCACTGCGTAGCGTCTGAGTGAAGAGTGAAACACATATTTGCTGCCGGTTTCCTAAAGAACATGTTTTTGATTCCCACATATCACACTTCACAGTGGAAAGAATGATACTTCTACCGTTGTTTGGTAGCCCTTCGGTAGAAGCATTTGTAGAGGAGCAGTTTTAAAATAACCTGGAGGATATTTTGGAGCAGGGGTTTCGGGGACAACCTGTGCTGTGTACTAACAATATACACCTTAAGACTGCAGACAGTATTTTATAAACAATCTTTGATTCCACCTAGCTCAAGCGAATATAACAAGGAGACAGCATCTTGCAAGGATCGTTCCGAAAAAAAGTGGACAAAATTCTTAACAGGCTGAAGCACTGTACATTTGGTGAAAACATCCGGAAATTGGTTTGAACAATAGCTTGATGCTGTTCATAGCGCACGGCGAATCAGCTTTCACATAAAGAGCTGGCTGTTTTGTTTCCCTTACAAAAATCCAAACAAGTATGTGGTTATCACTTCTTGTTTTGAGCTTCACAGTCAACTAGGGAAAATATGGGTTGTTTCCTCCTTCGAGACCCGGAAAATTCGTGGTATTACCAAATGCCAGTACATGTCTTCTTATAAAAGTGAAACTGAATTGAGGAGATGGATGTCAAATATTGTGAAAGTCTGACGACCTCAAGCGGCGATTCCACCGTATAGTGAATTGAAAACCGCAATGTGAGACACGAACGATGGAGGCTTTACGCGACAAATCGACAGGGACTTTACTGCTCCGAAAAGAAAAAAATGAAAAATTTGGCCCCTGTTACTGATGTGGAAAGGATGTTACCTTCGAAAAACATTTTGGGCTACCATTACCAGGTTGCCGATTTATTATTCAGAACAACAAGGGACGTCTGCAGAGCGCATCCCACGATTACAAAAATGAACGGGAGAGGATTGTCAGTGAATTCTGATTTCTTTCTCACAACCAAACGAGTCTAACAGTAACTCATGTAGCGGATTTCGAAAACTAGGAAACTAGGACGTTTTGATTCTGAATTTGGCAGTGAAAATATTTTGCACTCGAAATATATTTGAATTACTCGCCGAGCAGAACTAAGCGTGGAAATCGGTCCGGAAAGACATGACAGATAGGAATACTTTAAAAGTCCGGAAATTGCAGTACTTTGACAGACAAAGGTGAACTTTGAGAGAGACTCCTCGCTGATCCACCATCTTCTCAGAGTGAGTGGATTGAGGGGAGGTTGAGTGGAATCCAACTTTATTTACTCTCCATATGACACGAGGCGAACGGGGCGTTAACATTTTTTGCGCGAACCATTGAATGCAGAAATCCCACATATCTTGAAGCTGGAACGTTTGATACGCAAATAGGACGAACAACCAAAAGCAGCGAGTAGAATCACTGTGTCACTGTCTTTATCCCGTGCACAATTTCGTTGTGCTTGTGATCAGAGCAGTCACTTTTTGTAGGTACGGGAAGAACAGCTTTGATGCAGTGTGATTAACTTTTCAACTGGACATTTGAAGGAAAAGGATTTTAGGGAAAATGGGAACGGGATGCGGAATGATTAACCAATCACCCGGTTGTCGAATATTCACTCCGTCACTGCACACACAACCACAATTTTTGGAAAGCAGTGGAGGAATGGGGAATCACGCGCTAGGTATGAGAAGAGTTGTATGGTCTGAAAATAGAATTCAACGAAATAGATAATCATATCCTGATTATATGCTAATGTCTCCGCCGCCACTGACTTGCTCGGGTGGTGCTGTGACACTGGAAACCAGGTGAAAACCTGGGTTAGAAAAATTGGATCTGAAGTAGAACTGCTGGGTTTCCATGTGATCTGCCGTATGAAGCAATGGAACACAAACCGGAGGATACCACCCACCATAGGCAACCGCAAATCCTCCCATTATCTTTTGGGAGGAAGTCGCCGTACATTTATGAAAACGTTTTCTTGAGAGTCAAATCCGACTAACTTATTCATCCAACGCACCTAGTCTACTTTGGTGGAGAAAACAAGGTTTTGACACGTGGCAGTTACGCACGCATGAGTGGTTCCGCTCAAAGCTGGAAGTCGTACCGAGCACGTCGATAGTGACACATAAATATGGTTAACGGTTGTCCATAAGTAATCCACAGGTTAGTTTGAAACCTTGGTTCTTCACTAAAAAGCTGTCCCGCAAAACACTATTGGCCTACCAAAAGTGGTGTAAAAAACAGCAGAGATCTAACTTTCTGCCCAAAGATACGTTGTGCTGAGAGTTTCAATACAAACATGCATGGCGATGAAGTTACATCAAACATCACAGTGCAATTCTGAGGTATCTTTAAACCATTGCTACGGTTTACCTACTGAAAACTTCATGCGGTGTAAAAATGTTACTAGCAAGCCATCTCGACTGTAATTGCTAGTTTCAGGATTCCGAAAAGATGTTCCATTCACATCGTTTATCACTTGTACAAGATAGATTTCACGAAGTAGAAACTTGTAAACGTCTTGCATCTGTACAATGTTAACGACCTTCCCCTTCCTCGTTCAACCAGAGGGAGTTAAATTGTGCTGGCTCTCACAGGAACAACTAAAAAAATAGTGGTTGTAACACTAACAGGTAAAAATTACTGAATGGAACAAAAACGATCAACCGTGTAAGTTCGAACACTCGACACTCAACGAAAGGACTAGAGTCGCTGCAACATGAATGGCAACTGTACTGTCGGAAGTAAGCTCACAATACCAAAATGGACTAACACAGAAAGGCTGCTTGTGCACAGAAAAGATGCAAAACGGCATAGCAAATTTGTCCGTATTAGAGATGGCAAAATACATCTGGAACGGAACATTTTTGGTAGGTGCACGACGACACAGCATAAACAGTATGAGAGAAAATCTGATTCTAGGCTTGAAATTGAAACACCATGGACATTTTGGAATCCTATTTCATTGATCTGCAGAAAAACAGCTTGGTTCTTCGGTTCCATTTAGCCTATTTAAACCATTTAACGGGTCGTGTGAATCGCGGTTACGCACCCGAACAGAAGAGTCAGTTCGAAATACTCCAATGCTTATCTCGAGAATCCCACGGCGTAATGATTCAACCACTAATGCGGCATTTATAGTAATTCAGAAGCGCAGTTCCTCCGGACTAACGCGATAGAGGTTCTTATTCGTGTAAAAAAGTGAAACACCAGTATTCTCCTCTGGTGTTGCTGGCAAAGATGATTTTCGTTCATGATGTGCTTATTCATGCTTTCATGCTACACTTATCTCTCACTTTCGCTCAACTTTTGGTTCGATCATTAACCTCTTGCTGGCTGGTGTAATTTTTGCAGTGTGAGCTAGGACAAAGCCTACAACACGGTTACAGGAGTATTGTGCATAAACATAGGAGTCAAAGAACGCCTAGCTAGAAGCATGGGCGTATATCCGTATACTATCAAATAAATGATGCGCACTGATGTGTGAATACACTGCCCCGCTCATTATACGACTTTGAAAAGAAACATAGATTCGGTCGTTGAGGAGAGGATCGTTATAGAAATACAGTGTACTTGTTATGAATAGATCATTAGTTCTTAAAGTTTCAGATTCTCAGTGAACCACAGGTCACGCTTTTGTTCTGTGGACTACAGTGTGGCACTTAAAGACAAATGCTCTAGGCAGATAAGAAGACATATCTCGAAAGACAGGCCTGTGTCTAGCCAACAACAGTCCTCAAAGGAACATAGCAATCGTAACTGGATGAATACCAACAGGCTTATTCCATCATAGTACTCCATAAAACCAACCACATAAGCCATTTTCCTACTTTAGGTCCAACTCAGATGACCGAGCTCGATTTCGGAAACGGTTCGCCAAGCGCACCCAAACTCATTAATAGGTGGACTTTCCAACACTGTGCCCATTGCCGCAAAAGTAATTGTCCACACTTGAACGAAAACAAGATGTACAAAGGAAAACACGAAAGTGAACAACAAAGATTAAACAAACGGCGAAAGAATCATCGTATGCTAGGAAGACAACTATACTGACCATTAAAGTAATGCACTACGATGAATCATGAACAAAAAGCCTATTATTTTGCTCTTTTTCGGAGATAGATCCAGGTTGATTGATTTCAATCAAATAGAAGAGCAATTGAGTAGCGAACGCATGGACTGACACTTCAGCTACAGAAAATGAGCAATGCTCTGAATAAGGTTATGAAGAAAAATGCCAACCAGTGAATGTGCAGCTGAGCGGCAAACCGGTATAGAGTGAGATAGCACCAGTTGGCCACCATCACACACCTTACTCTCGTGAACCTAACCATGTAAGGGGCATTTGTATTGGGAAAACGGCTTATGTGTCTCCAAATAGATAGTATGCTAAGAACAAAAATTCCCTGAAAGACGACTCAATCAGCCCTCCCATACAATTGATATGAAACCACATGCTGATACCGCGAATACCGGCCAAATGATTCCCGAAGAAGTCCTTGTGGCATAAAGCCATTTGGGAACACCACGAAAGACAAAGTGATTCAATTGAGCCTCTCATTATCACAAAAGAAGTAGGCAAGCGTATGTTTGATGCAACTAGCATAGTTGTTCCTATTGCAGAGGGAGCAGCGGAACCAGAGGGTGTGTATCACCTCTGGGTCAAAGTTGGATGGTGTGTTAATGGATGCAGAAACAATGAGCGAACCAACCCGATGTCTCCTATAACTGAGGTTTGTTTGGTCAATGTTTTTGTCCGTAGGGTGTATAGAAAACGATTGATAGAGAAGCTGGATAAAGGGGAGTGGATTCAACATAACGTCTGCGTAAGAGGTCTACGTAAAGCAAGCAATGATCAATCCTACCCTGCTGCAAACGAGATTTCACTACTACACTAGAATCACAATCACAACTAAAAAATGGAGAGGATCTAAAATGTCATAGCAACAGACGATGACCTTATGCGGACGGACCACACTGCAGTATCTCCGAATGCCGCACACATAATTCACAGTCCTGCAAAGCAGTGGAGTCCCATACAAGGTAAGAGACTAGTGAGTTATACCTCACTAAATCACCTCAACCCAGCAGGTGTAAAGGTTATGGGAAAAGCCCATAGAATGGAATGCAGGTTTTGGGTGTTCGCAAGAGATAACGTAGAACCAAGTGAAACAATCGACAATAGGCTTGACAACAGGTACTCGATTATTTTTCGGTCTCCACGCTCTCCACAAAAGAATGGGGTTTCCGAAAATACTTATGTGATACCGGTTGCAGCAAAGCGTCCGCAATATGGTGCTTTGACATCGGAACTCTAGACTACTTGATAGTCATCATCAATGGCGCCTTATTGTGTTTATTTCTTGTGCTAGAATTTATTATATCAACCGTTCATAATGGGCAAACTGAAATTTGTTGTGTCAGACACCTAATCAGCCGCGATAATGTACAAAACAGCACAACACTTAAAGGGTGGAGGAATTAGGGCACATGACGGAGTTTCTCACCAGCACCACAGCTATTCACGGGAGCGGCTGAAAGAATAGTGTTTATGTAAACAAATAAAAGGATGGAGAAGTAGGAAAACAAAGATGAAAAATGGGCGAACGATTGAAAAAAAAACAAGTACAAAAGCTCTCAAGTGAATATAGACAAACGCAGAGAAAGCTCGGATAGAAAGTGAACGAGGATTACGGATTCGAGAAAGCCGATGATCCCTACCAAAGTTCTCCCTTGAGAGATCTACTTGCCCCACCCCTACGCCTCCCTATCGGTTCCTGGTTGGCCTGTACGCAACCGAATGACCTATAAGGTGATCGGATTTGGTTAATTCCTTGAAAAATGCTGAACAACTTGATAAACAAAAACATGGAAATTCGACTTGATTAGTTAGTGCTATTTTTCAAAACAGCATGAACCAAACAGTTTCCTGAAAGCTTCAGGGATTGTAGATCAAACTGCATATCCGCAACAAATAATAAAAAAACGTTGAACGCAGCGGATAGCCAGGATTCAGAAACAGCCCATCATGACCAGCCACCCTTTCGAAAAAAGCACTTCATTTTAATTCAGGCATATATTGAAGTTGACAGTTTTTTAAGACAAAATCTTGCTCTGAGAGGCAGGAAACAGACTCGAAGCAAGCTGATGGGACAAGAACCAAGTAACATAGGTTTTCAAATAGAACTAAATGAACTGAGCCGACCAGGAAGGAACATAGGAATCGAAGCAAAAGACTTCTCCGGTCTAGTAAACGCACCTGCAAAAGTAACCTTATCTATTGTAAAGGTTTGAAAGTGTGTAGGCCATGTGGGCTGTTGGATCACAATGAATACACAACAAATCTATGGAACGAAACGAAAACATCGTAAACGAGAGATTCAGTTGAGTTCCCGGTGAGTACCTCGCAAAACCACATTTGTTTGCAAATGAGTGAAACTGTCCGACGTTTCGATCACCAAGGGTAGCTTTTATCAGTATGGCTGACCAAAACCCACATACTGTCCCACGCGCAGTAATTAGCGTGAAAGCTCTACGTCGTCTGCCGCTTGTGCGCGTGTGTTACCTTGTGCATACTCCACACCGGACGTTGGATCGTTTAATCTCCTGGATTCGAACTTTCAGTGGTCTGCTGATGACCCAGTGTGAACACAGTCCAATCGGCCCAATCACCCTTGTAGACACAGTACGGTCATCGGGATTACGATGGTCTTTCGTGCGAACAAGTTGGCCATCCGGTTAGTTAGTGTGCGAATTATTGGTCTGTTCCTCCTTAATGGGTGAGCAGAGTTAAATTTGGCCATGATAAGCCGGTCAATTCATTGTAAAAGCGGAGTGAATAAATGACTCTGCTAGAAACAGTGGTAGGGTGAGTGAAGCGAGCGGGTATGTCGAAAATGAGAGTGATCAGGATTTTTTCATTTCGAACAAGCACTCTGCAAAACTCCCTAGGACATTTGGCGAAAAAATGACTAGAGAGCGGTTTTGTATCCAAAAGGACCAGATTGTCTCATCAGAAAGAGTTCGTTCAAAAGACGCAAAATCCTATTTGTTTACATTGAGGTTTTTCTTCGAAGGCCGCGGAATCCTCTAACGACCCAGATATACTTTGGAATTTGACGAACTAACAATATTTCTGAAAGGACAATGTTGCCTGACAACAGGTGTTTTTGGAAAATCACAGCAGAGTAGAATTAGGTGTAAAATAGCAGGTCACGCTGTCTTATGTGGGCAGCACAGGTGCACAACGGTTCTCATGACCACGTGCTTTTATTATATTGGTGAGATTAATATGGATCCCTTTGCACCGCAAACAATAATCACGACCAAATAGTGATGAGCGCCCGATTAGTTATGAAATGGGCTCGTTAGATTCAGGCCTCATGAATTGCTAAGTGAATCAACAGAAGAAGAATCGGACGCTAAATAATTACTGAGTTGGCGATGAGGCAGATCGAGCAACTTTAGAGTACACATCATTATACACTTTTAACCAGAGGTTAAGAAACTTGAGTTCCATGCTAATATTCTGAATACACTTGACCGACCTTATATATATATACATATATATATATATATAGGCTGGTATGATGTTGAATAACCTAGGCTAAGAATACTCATGATACTCAAGATGATAAAAAGAGGCTTGTTTTCTGACTGCAGAGCGCGTTTCTGTACCAAAACAGAGCGTGCTTCGACGGATGCTTCAGCAGAGTTAAACACTCCATTACCTATGACGGACTACATGAAAAACAACACTCAAACTGGAAAAAAACAGCAATCAGGCACTACAAGGACGTTGAAGGTTGGCAGCCATTTTCAACCGCATGCACTTGGAACACATGTACTTGCAACAGACGGATTGCCAGATATCCCATGCTGATCTGCTCGGTCACGAAAGATCGGACAAGAAGGTCCACATGAAAAACAAACATGACACTCTTCGGGCGGGGGGGTTCGATGATTCAGAATGGAATAGCAGTTTCAGATTTGATTCACTTCACCTGATAGAACACACTCAAAAGTAATCGTGTGCGTTCTGTCTGTGTTCAAGCTACACGCGTCCCGGAGGTAAGCAATTCGCAATGTATGGAGGCAATATGCACATGCCTAAGACATCGACGGACCACAACGTCTGAGAAATTAAAAACACCCTTTGCTTACCATATCACAAAACAGACAGTAACAAAAAGTTAAACAATGATATAGGAATGTCTAACGAAGAAGAGTTGGGCAGCGTGAGAATACCAGAACAACGTCATGAACCCATGCCCCACATGAAATGACGTAAGATATATCGCCCAACAGGTTGATTTTCCGGTTTGTCGGGTGATATGAATTGATTCAACACATTGCACCATTCCGTCAATGGATCCTGTACAAGGTAATCATAGCTTGTCATTTTGACGTCAATTGTGCTATCCGATAAACCTAGTCTGCGGAGCGTTAAGGCCATTCTGATTGAGTTAGGTTCAAGTGAGTCCGCCTTGCATATTCTATCCACATTTCATTCCACCAGGGATAGCAAATTATCTGCTGTTTAGCTGATCACCATGCGGAAAAGGTAAGCCGTATTCGGGCCTTGTCCCAAAGTGCGTACTTGTATACCAATGCATTTTATACCTGCAGTCTACTGGATTGCAGGTATATACTTGACTGTCATCGCTGTCAGCAATGAACCAGGTGCGAATCGTGCAGGAATCACAGTCCCTGTACAGCCATCTCGGATAAAGTTATTCACTTCGTTGGATTTCCCCAGATACCGTTGGCTTCGAAAGCCAAAATTACAAAACGATTATGAGTATTATGAACAATACATTTGATACACGTCTACATCCTCTTCACCCTTACGCCTCTTCAAGGGTTAAAGGATCAAAGCTATATTACCTGGTAAAATGGTACCAATAACGTTGAAGGAATGGTTCCAAGATATTGATGCACAGCATTCGAACAGAAGGAACCTTTGTCAAGTACTCGATAAGATGGGCTTTTTTTGTATACTCCCTATAACCCGGAAACTTCTTATGATCTTATTAAGGCTCATTATTCTGGATGACACTCATAAGGCCCTAATAAACCGGGTATTGTAGTTCAAGTTATTTCCGACGTACTACTAATAAGCAGTGCTTTAGAACACTTTCTCGAGAGGAATTGTAGCATTCGATATGCGAAAAGAGATACTTAGTACTTTGTTAGGGAGGTGAATCGGGTACCGTCTATTTTTAGTAAAAAGTGGCCATCCCTTAACTGGTTACTATCGACCAGAAACACACCCAAAACTGTCGAAGATACCGGAGGAAAGCTGGGCTAAAATGAAGTCAGAATAATGTCCTAGCGCAGTGAATTGAATTAGTGGACAAGTGAGCGGAAGCAATGGTATTTCACGTGGATAAGTGCGCATCAATCACGTTTCTGATATTTGTGTCACGCCATCGAAGAAGGGGAAGACAAAACAACAAAGACCACTCGTCAAACCAAACTTTTACCAGCATTCACAAGAAGGGGGAGATGCAGTGAGTACAAACAGATAACGAGCAACTGCCAATCTGTCTACCATTGCAGGCAACTGTAGTCAACACAGCAGAAAGACTTGAACCATACTTCTCCGGAGCATAAAAATGCAAGACTAGAAAGTTGGAGACCAAAGAAAGTGGTTGTTGAGAACCAACAACCCCTGTATTCGGATGTCCCTAAGGTCAATTTTGTGGCAATTTCTGTCGAAGAAAACTGTCATAACATGGTGATGCCTGCCCTGCTCGGGCAGGGGGGAACTGAGCAACAGGCTCGTTAACTCACAGTTGACTCGTTCGCGAAGATTAGAAATTTTATCAATAGCCTGTGAAGAGCAGTTCTGACAACAAAATTCATACGATGTCGTATGGTGTTAAGTAGATTAGTGTCTATGACAGGAGTTCACTTCCGATTATAACTATCGATCTGCGTTGCCACGTGATCAACCCGATAGGTCAAGCCATTGGTTGCATGTGTTCTCAGAACAGACTCCGATTGTTGAACAATTTAGTTGGCCTCAAACAATACTTTCGGCGATAGATTTTAATTGAACAAAAATAAATAAACAGCTGTGCGACACGTTGAGGGTATTACGCTGTGTATTTGCAGGCCCTTACTAAAGAAACAGACTTGTTTTCAAGGGGAATCAGAATTTACGGTTGAGCACTGAAGTGTAATGTGCAATGTTGCACCCAAGTCAGATGAAGCACAAGGTTTCCTGGCGAATCCGTCAAATCGAAAGGCGTCCAGTATACTGTCCGCATGCGGAAAATAACAGAGCGATTCAGGTTTACGGGTCATTTTCACGTACCCAGGTGATAAGTTCAGCAAGACGCCCAATTCACATTACGCACGGCCGTGTCTCGAGTGCATGACCTTATGTAACCTCTGGATGTGATACAGCCCCATGATATATATACATATATATAAGCCTGATTTCGTGGTAGGTATCCGTGTGTCCATTTTTTCCCTTTTACAAAAATGAATTATTGTTGCATCTTTGAAATATTATGGAACATACTCTATCTGCCAAATTCTGCATAGCAGATGAAGTTCCTCAGGCAGTGTTGGTCCTCCCAGGTTAAAAAGTTCCGCCGACAAGCCATTTTGCTGTTGATTTACGGCCCTCAGCAGTCAAGTTAAACCGAGTAGCTCTTCACTCTAAGTTGAGCAGGATGGGCTACATAGCTCAAATCAACATCTCCCAGTCAGTTGAGTAGGACTGGCTTCTGAAATTTTATGATTTTTTGGGTTTCTCACTCTTTTGTCAGTCTTCTATCAATTGAAGACACTGAAATTTCGGTCCATAGACTTCTGTCATTCCGGTAGAAATTCTCTGTAACGGCTGTGGTTCTTCAGTTCCTTTGGTCCACCATTCATTTTTTGGTTTCCGCAGATGTTTGAGAAAATTGGCATCGGCGCTTCTGAGTTGCCTTCAGGCTTCTGTTTATCGGACCTTGGAGTGTTTTGGCGAACGCTAAAGTATTCTCTCGACCACGAGTGGATATCGATGAGTTATTCTCCTCAAACGAATCTCGTTTCCACCCCTGCTTTGGTCCAATTGTAACCGCAGTAACCGCATAAATACGCGTTCGTATTCGGGCCCATTTGCTTTCGGGAGTGTTCGTGGTTTGATCGTCCACCAGCTTCCGGGTAAGAACTTCGCGGAACTTCCACACAGTTACCTTGTTATTCGGTCTTCGTACAAATACACTGGACAAGTTTCTTCCTGATCAATAGCATGACAGTTTTTCAAGAGCGATGATACTTAAACGCGGACCAAGGAACGATCCGCATCCCATTCGACTACGCGAATCACGATTGCGGTCACGAAAACCTCACTGCCACATGACAGTGGAGTAGGTGTTCATGTCCACTTCTTGGATGAGCCCACGCCCCACACTACACCGTGTGTTTCTTACGGAGATTCCAACTACTGCACACATCATCAGCAGTCTTCCACCGTTACTGATCAATGGTCGAATTCCAAATGAACCTAGTATCTTCCAGTTTCCACAGTCTTTGCCAAAACAAGTAATAAAATCGTCAGCCAGAAGGACGGAGTCGCTTAAAGGTGCACCTCTGACCAGGTCCGACAGCCGATCGTAGAATTGTTTCTTTTCCTCGTCTGATTGTGAGATTACGGGGCATAGACGCTGATGAATGTGTTGTCCCCGACCGCCGGAATCCCATAGCCATCGCTCTCAAGTTGTTCGGTTCATCCAGTTTTCTGATTCATGCGATCTGCAGCTTGAATTCGGTACTGTGTTCACATGAGTGTTCTTATGTTGTTCCACTCCAGGAGGCGTGACCAGAGCCAGTCTTCTGTAGCTTAGCGTGATCGGCCAGTCGGGTTCCGTTGAGTGAGGTGGGGTCGAACATGCAACAAGATCAATTCGCGTTTCAGGCCCGTCTCCTCCATTCTTACCCGGGAGCCGTCAGATTCCAGGTGCAAAGTCGTAGACGTCTCTCCTCTTTTAACAATCCGCGTCACGCTAGAGTTTTTTGTTTTTGAGGGTCGAACTTTAAGAAACTGAGTTCCAGCCAGTGCAGTCCGCAGGATCCCCACAGCATTGAATACCCTAATAATCCTTCCTTCTCTCAGGTGTGTTGTCATCGTCTTTGTCTGCATATATATATATATATATATATATATATATATATATCGATCCGTATCGCGAAAATTTTTAAATCGAGTTCTTGAGAACGAGTCCATCTATTGGGTTTTCCAGAGGAACGTCAAGAATTCCGGGATTTGTGTGAAAATGACGTCTCAGAAATGCTAGGCTGCTAACTGCACATCCGAGTTAGTCGTATATGGATAGGGACGGTGTTTACTTCTCCACCGCTCAGCTGCCTCGGAGTGTAACAAGGGGCCCGCGAACCTAATCAGCGGAAACTCAGATTATGTTAACCATCTGATGATACCAGCAATGAGCTGCTAGGTGTTACACAGGATCGATTTCGAGGAACACCTCGGCTGATGGTGGATGCATTTAGTTCGTGGTTGCTATTGGGATGTCATGGCCGGACGTATTCTGAAAGCCACAAACACTGGAGCGAAAAGGATTCTTTGAATCGGTTTGGTACCATCAAGAGGAGAGCTAACCTGTTGATGGACGCAATGTTTTCTCATAGTACACATTGGATGATTTTCTAGCATGTGACAATACGTGCACGGGGTCACAGGGAATAAATCAGAACGAACAAAGGAAGCCTATCGCTTAGTAGACAGACTAAAGTAATTATCCCGAAAAATCGACAAAAGCTTACTTATCACGCAAAATAGAGAGAGAGTAGATTGAGAAGAACAAAATAAAACGTGTGCTGGTGGGGAGAGAAACATCAAGAAAAGTGATCCTTTGTTCTAGATCTGATGAGAAGAGAAAAAAACCCGGGCAGAATAGCATGAATTGCATTTGACGGAGACAAGTCAGCCCCTAAAAGACACGTCCCAACGACACCTGAAGATCATAAAAAGGGAACTGCAGTCACACTCTGATGATCTAACAACTTCGGCTGAAAGACAATTACGGCCCATTTTGCAGTATCTGGGATAAAGACTACAATTGACGCCTTGTTAGAGCAAAATTAAGGTGTCACTAAAGTGGTGGATTAAACAAGTTGGTAAACAAGTTGAATTACAGACTAGTTGGAATCTGTTCTCACTGGAAAGACACAACGCGATACGCACGTTTGACAAAAACAGACTCACCAGTAGTCATGAAAGTCGAAAAGAATGAAGGTCAATTTTTCATTATTGAGAAGCAATAAGTGTCGGAGATAGGCCTCAAGTAGTCGATTTTCTGACCGCCTGGGACCACAGTCCAAAAGATTGACGATCACTACATGTTCGAACCTAGCAAGCAATTGGTCCCAATGTTTGGAGAACGCGGCCTGATTTTCTGAGACATCTGAAAAACACAACAAGGGAATACCATGCTCTTTTAAAAATAACACAGTCCTGAGAGACCAAGAAGTACGGTGAACTACGTTGAAGTATGTGAGAAATCGTGCGTAGATTGCATTCAGGTGTCTGAGACCCAACAGATATGTTATGTTCGTTGCCTGTTCAGCAACAGCATTTATGACACAGAAGAACAGCAAACAGATTTCCAATAAGCATCCCAAGTCACCGCGATGTTGGATAGATAAAGAATAAAATTTCTCTCTGAAGAATTCCAATGGCAGAGAAAGAACGAGACCATTCAGACGAAGGTGGCCTTCACAATCTCTCCAACTGAATCAGACACATAAATCAAACAGGACCAATCAAAACAGTGATTAAACGTTGATCTGGTTGATCAAAGGTAAGTTCGGCAAGTCATGTAAGTGACTGTCCGGCCAAACGGGAACCAAAGTCTGTGCACGATGCTTCCGTGGCAAAGATTTAACTTAATAGCATGGATGCCAACTGATTCTGTCTATAGACAAAAGGAAGCTTAGCGAAATACACTCATTTGCAAACCAATTTCGTCAGCTGGAACCCAGCTGAATCCCTCGTTTATGATGTCTTAAGCTTACTTCTTACGAACATTGACATCTTGACTTGATCTGAAAGCGGTTAAAACTCCAATCGTATCTCCAGTGTCAAGTCAAGCACGTCAGCCAGCCAGTCAGTACGCGATCACGCGACGTGATCTCGATTATCGAAGGATGAGTGGCGACATATCCTAGCCATATTGCTGTTCAGACGCTCTTGGCCAAACGCTTGAATGTTGGACCGTCAGGCAGAAGATTGCAGGTTCGAAACCCTGAGTTTCGTGAGATGCGCACTGCAGCTGATTACCAATAAGGGCGAAACAGTGGTACAGTGTTCTTCAGCTTTGCACTGACGACGAAATTTCGATTAAAATAGAACTGCTTAAATTGTCATCGTCCATTCTGCAACGGGGACTGTGCGTGCTAAGGCATGCGTTTTGATAACTGGCTCACTTTGTTCTAGCAAACATCTTTTGTAGTCCTGGAATCAGCAACTCACCCGTCTTTGAAAAAAAAAGACTGACGTAAATCAGATTGAGTTTTATTTCCTCCAATGTGCCTTTTAGATCTCAGTCCGAGGCTTTTCGCCAGAAATCGTCTGGATAGCCATTAGGACAAAACACACTTGTTAACAAGTCTAATTCCTCAGTCGCAGTGCTCGCTGAACACATTTTCGCTGGTCTGTCATACGGACAATGAGCAAGGTTCCGTTTCACGTTAAGGAGCGTTGCAACACACAATGTTGTGTCGACCCGTCTGGTGCTGTGGCAGTAGTTTATCAAGAAAAGGCAACTAATCATCTTGCTTAGATTCACACTTAAAGGTTATAGCCGGAAGGGCCAGTAAAAAAGCAAAACCATTAAAAACGGTTGAAAACATTTAGAATAGATAGAGGTAGTAAAGACATCGCATGCTACGAAAGTATCATCAACATATTTGCCACAGTGGTGTCAGTGTTGAGTTTTCAATTTTTTACTTGCGTAAATCTGTAAAACAAGTGGAGTCCATTGTTACCCCATCCAATTGTCCGTAAAATCGCCTGTTTAACCGTAACTAGACATTCATTGTACACTGTGAAATTATTTTTGTGGGTAATACCGTAGTAATGTTAAAGCCTTTAGCTACGCCATATATATATATATGCAGTTTCTAAAAGGGAAAGTGACGCAACATCTACAGGTAACATGCGGTTGTTTAAAATATTTATATCCTCCAGTACATCATTGAAATGCGATATGCAAAATGTGCTCTGATGGGTTCAAAAACAAGCAACGCACAACGACCTGGCTACAGCTTTATGGTAAGCAAGGTGTCTAAAATGAGATGCAACGGGGAACGTGCTTTATGTACTTTAGAAAACGAAGAATGCACGTTCTTATAGGATTGAGTTGTTCCTACTGCTGTCATCATTGGACAGTTCGTTCTGACATTTATCTGATTGTTTTTCTACTAATTCAATATTGTCCCCCCACATTTGCCAAAACTCGGAATTCAGTAGTGTCAGTAAGAATCGATTCAAACTCTTCTTCATACTCCCTTTCAAAAGTACTATAATAATATAATTTGTCTGGTTTTATAATAACTATGTCGAGGTTGTTTGTTCGTAGCTTATACGTCTCTCGATGTTACCTGAAAGGTGAACCGTTGGTTCTCGGTTATCAGCATTGATAGAAAATGGCAACCAGATCAAGCCCAAATTCGTCGAATGTTTCAACGGAAATGGGTGTCAAATCAAACGTTTGAGAGACCAAATGTTCGGACCGAGTTTCAGTGGCTGGTGGGTTGTCGCTCAAATATGTGTCCCAAAACATAGTCAATTGCGAGTAGTTCTAATTGCGTTCCATCTAACGTCGCACTTTGGGAACTGTGCAAATGCCCATCAAAGCAGCTGGGAAAGTTGGAACCGACTGAAAATTTCCCGGTTATTTTTGGCGTAGTCGAGCAACGCCAGTGCTGTGCCTCCAAAAAGCCATTTTTTACACATTGAGTCAGGACCACATCTCTGGAGTACGCAATCGCGCGACATAGGTGAAGCGCATGCATCCTGTCGCAAGTACCGGTTACAATAAAGTAAGTAAAAAGTAGGGAGTCACGTTTTAAGAAACACTGGTAAAGATGTACGATACTTATTTCTCAATTAATGGATAAAATTTCAACCTCACGCAACGTACTCCATCGAAAACCGAACATAACGAGTAGTCAGAAGGTAAGACCAAGCACTATTTGTTTACTAGATGTGCTGAGGCCAGGAAGGGGCAACCGAACTCAAGGTAAAAGAAAAAGTAGGGCTGAGAGAAAGTCGCGAATTTCCAAGAATGAAATGGTTGGTCAAGCGAGCAGAAAAGGTTGTAAGTATCCGAGTTAGGGCAGCCTACCGAGCCACATATACGAGCGACCGAGACTTAGACTAGAGGAACTCAGTCTGGAACTTCGGACACATCACAAACGGAATCGTATTATTTAATTCTGTCGATTGTTCGAGGCAGACATTATTCCGAAATATAACTGGAATCTAAATAAAAAGTTTAAAATGAAGTGAGACGTTGAGGATTGTGTCAATTTGGACCATTTGCACAATACATCAGGAGTGTCGTGCGAAATTATGCTGCCCTTAACCAGTAAAAATGCCACGTGCAGCGAAAATCCCGAGCAGGCACGCGTTCATCCAAGAAAACAGTGACCAAGGAGGGGAGAGAACTCGATGACAACAATGAGTTATTGTCAGTCGATCTTCGCATGAAAAATTGTAACGGGTGATCTGTGACAAATAGACCGAAAATAGCAGTTGAATGAATGAGTGACATCTGGATACACAATAACTCAATCAGTCAGGTACTTTCTTACTTGATATTCGACCGCTAACAAAAGGCGGTCACGATTCGACAAGTGAACTCACATAAAATACGTTATTTGACCATTTAGCTGAATGGAGTCGACACGCCTCAGTGCCTGAGGCTTTGGAAAAGTTTTGGAAAGTTTTTCAAGCAGTTTGGGGAACAAAATACATATAACAGACTGTCGGCTTCCGATTGCATGCCTCAGCGAGTCCATACGGGAACACTTTGGGGACAGGGGAGTAAAGGACTAGTTAACACGTGTAACGTGTTTCGACTTAACCAGTTTTTACTGTTTCCACACTGAGAAAATTTATTACATTTGAACAGTAAATGTCCACTAATGTCCACCGACACCAAGGTGCCTGATGATCACATTTGGTAATCCTTATTGGAAACACGATGAAGTGCGCTGAGTGTGCACTAACACAATTCTTGCAACCGGAAAACAAGAAAATTCCAGCAGACGGAGATAGTAAAAACAAGTGAGATTAAGGAGGAGCTGGGAATCGGGACGCTGATTCACAAACCGGGCGGAACCGACAAGCTTCGATCAAACCTACTACACACATTAGAAAAAAATAGGATAGAAAGTCGTCCGCCCGGTGACAAAGCAAACTGAGGGGTCGGCAGCCCAAAGTCTGCAAAAATTCCAACGACATCAATAATATGGAAATCATGATGGCGTTGGTGCAACCGCAGATGAAGGACCACCGCAAATTTCCCCTTCGCTTAAGGAACAGAATAAGGAACTAGTATGAGCATTACTCAGTTTTAAACATCAGTACGCAAAGCCTTTATGAAGCTATCATCTAGCTCGTAAGAACAATTTTAACCACACTTACAGCTAGCCCCCTAACAACAGGCCTGGGATCAAACTCGGTTTTGCATGAGCAGCTCCTGCACCAGCAGCACACATGAGCGCAACATTAGCGTAGTAGAAACCGGGATTCAGCAATCTTCTGGGGTATGGTTAGGTTAACGAATGTGCTCATCAGAAGTCCGGCTGATCACAAAATCCGTTATTTGCAACCGATAGCCTTACATATACACGTCCAATAGCAGCACAAAACGATACTGTTGTGCACAGGTTATCGGCTACTACAGTTCTCGGGATATAAACAAACTGGATTTACCATTCGTAGATGTATTAAATGATCCGTAGCGATGGGGGAAACAGCAACACTTGAGGAATGTTCCGTCTGCAGAGACCATCGATGTCACCAAAGTTCGTCATGCACATCATCAAGATCACAGTTACGATCATTACCGACGGAAATTGCCAGGTGAAACGTCGGAAATTCCTCGGAACGATATGGAGAGCGTTGAGACACATAGGAACCGAATCATTCCAGTAAACTGAACCAATTCAAAGTAAACGGCAAAATTTCTACGACCCTAGTAAATAGATACACAAGCAAAGCGTTGAGGTGTGAAATCATTCGATCACCGAAATTTCTTGTTCGCAAATTAATCCCCATACCAACTGTAGTCAACAAACCGATCTGCAGCTAACTCTACAACAGTCATGGAAAGGGCACAAAATGACATTTAGATAGATTTCCATACGGCCCCACAGTTTGGGTAGAACAAACAAGGAGACGGGGACTACACGTCGTTGTTTGTGTTTCACAAGTAGCCTGGCCCCAACATGGCCGTGTACGTGACTGTAAGGGAGAAGACAGTATTTATTCAAACGTGAAGTAATGCCAATCGAAGATAGTATTATACTATATATATATATACAACGCGCTACTCATAGGGTTGCTGGAAACTCTTCGACAAAGTTATGAGTAGTGTGCTACATCTTTGCGGTCTATTGCGATACCTCGAATATCGTGCCAATGCAGCCGGCCTAATGTAGCACACTTGGTTGAAAAAACACCATAAGCGAGAGGGTCGCCGTGAAAACCAAACCGGTATGCAAATGAATATACTTGTTGAATATTGTTAAAGATAGCAGGACATTAGATGTTTAGAAAACATTATGACTGAATAGACTGCGACACAAAATGCTGATTCATATTAACCAATGGTAACCCTGTTAGCGATGAGACCGCTAAGACTGTGTACCTAAAAGCATGCTAAGTTTCGTCTCGATCGACTAAAATTAGGTATCTGCTCAAGACAGTTTATCTGTAGACTTGCATTTATTTGAGCAAATGTTGCAGAACTCAATGGCCTACATAATAAATGTGCAAATTTTGGTTTCCGATGTAGAACAAAATCCATGAAATCTTCTAATATTAACTTGAGTATGCAGAAGACGGGGGAAAACAAACCATATGAAGATTGAGAACAAAGCTACTCATTATATCTAATGATGTGGTCGTCGTACCCGCAAACAACGCCCCTTTGAAGAGGGTTGACTTTCACTGAGAGTACACAACAGTGTTCCCTGTCAGACCTGACTTATTATGTGATCCCCCCGAAGATAGATACCCAGGAGACTCTCAGTACCCCGTTCCCCCAGAAGCTGTATTAGGTAGGTTGCAACAGTAAAAAAATAAATGTAAACATTTTCCGATAGTTATGATGATATAAAAGTCAGGCTCGCGGTAACTCAAAAGAGGTACGAGAAATGTGAAGTCTCTATGGACACTTGGAATCGAGTATGTTGAGCGTACATCTGTTTCTTCACTACGTACAATGCGAGAAATATAACCTGTTCAGAACAGAGCTGTTATATCTCTCCGACAAACACGTATTGATGTGCAGAGTTCTCAGTACAGTTTCTTTTTCAAATATAATATGTTGTTGCCTAGTTTCCACTTTAGTGTAACACTAGTACAATCATAAAGGTCTATGCAACATGCCAGCATTGAGTACAAAGGTATCGCCGATACACGAAAAGGTCCAATGTCAAACCGGTGTATTCAAATAGCGGTAATGGACATGCTTAGACGTGTCGGGCTCTTTATATTAAAGAACTACGATCATTGGATTCAAGGTAGGGGGTGGTCAGTCATGCGCATAGTGCTTTGTAAGATGATACAGTGGCCTTTATCTGGATGGTACACGTGTGACAGCCCGAATCGGCAGTCCGACAGACGAGATAACCAGGCCAACTGAGCACAAATACACACGACAATAAACACACGTTTATCATCCTTCACGACAAGTGGAAGTGTGGAAGTTCTCTCCATTGCCTTCTACAGCCTCCAATTGCCCCGTCCTTGAGAGACGCTGCCCTGGGATGAGAATGTTATAAACAATTATGTCCAAATATTAGGCAAAACTGTCGCAGTCATGGCAAAAATAGAGAAGAGTGGAAACCTTATCGCAAGTCACTGCGCTACAACAAACTTAGGTTGCGAAACGCGCACACAGCAAATCATAGTTTTCCTACAAGATCTACTGCGAAGGCGACCATAAGCAGAAAGTACAGAGATGCATACCCCATAGAAATTACGGCAAACATGTTCGATGCACAGGATGTGAGGCAGAAATCTACTGCGGACAGTTAAGCCTCCCATGCGCAGTGGTACAGAGAAGGCCAAAAACGAGTGTCACGAAAGTGAGGGCCTATTTTAGCCTATCAAAACCCTAAGCACTCGTTCGAACTGCTGAACAGATGGAAGGGCTCAGAATCACACTGGAAACCAATTAACTTCAGACAAAAAGTATGGCGTTAACGGTTCCATAAATGCGGTACATGGAACGCGACGGGAACACACCATGGTGTATTGTTCCGGTCCATATCATGAATGGAATTTTGTGACCAACCAATGGAGTGCCAACAAAAACTGTCACCGAATCTTATCAACCAATATTTAAACCAATACCACACAGCGCATTCCTGCCCAAAATATCTCATCCACATAGCTCCCTCCCCATCATTTGTAGGTGGGTTCCTCAGCCACTGAGAGTTCAGCCTTTGAGTGGCATTCGTTTCTTATTGATATGGTATATAGGAATTAAAGTTCCTAGGGAGCATGAGGAGCGCTTGGAGTACTTCCGGTATAGCGGGTTTTCCGCTTCAATTAGTCTTCTTTAAGTCTTACGTAAATTACTTGTAAAAGTAGTCAACGATGCACTGTCTATCAGTTGTTAATAGTTAGCAAGCATCAGAGGTTGCGTGCGTTTCCTTTCAATTGAAAAGAACATTCAAATCCCCTCATGTTCAAATAAGACCAAAAAGACAAAAGCCCATGGCAGATCCATTTTCGCGCGGTTGAACGCACGATAGGCTGGAACTTTAGTCGTTCGTTCAAACTAATTTCTCAACGGTTAATCCGTTTTACAGTCCATTGGAATTTATTGAAATCACTTACTGTTACGACACACCAACGGATGCAGATGAATCTAGAGAGAAACGCAACTGCGTATAGTCATTAGGCGAGCAAAAGCTTACTGATTATCACTGGTCCTAATTGTTCCCTGAGAACTATAATACTAGGATAAGCACTTAGGGTTGGACGTATGCGGTCCAACAAAAATGGCATCAAGGATAGCTAAAACGTGAACACGAATTGATCTCTTTATATGCTATTTAAGGACTGCGATCTCTTTCTCTTGTAAGTTTATTCAAAATCCATCTGGAAGTGACCATTTTCTCGTGACCACAGCTCATGACATATGTGAGTCCAGTTTGAAACTGCAGCACGAGGGTGATTGGATTTTGTTTTATATAGCTCAAATCGAGTAGGCGTAATCTCATAATATGGTGCCACTGCGGTGGGCGAAAAGATAGACGAGACGGGGTGGAATACGACTATGACCAGCTTAGCCAATCAGTCAAAAGGATGTGCCGCGCCAATAAACCGGCCAATCAGAAGACAGATAAAGTGTACTTTAATTCCGTTGGTTAGCAGGAGAGTAACGCAGCGCGGCAATAGAACTAAGGGATAACAGCAAAGCTGTGACCGAAAATTATGAGAACAACTGTGATAAATAAGTATGAACAATTTTCAAACAAGACTTAAAACCATGGAGATAAGCTTGACCTATAATATATGGATGTTCTGTTCTGTGTCAACACTATTCGCTGTCATAATTGTTATCACTATTGTTGGGAACACTCTAGTGTTCAACGTACTGGTTCGTTTCAGACGACTACGTTCTACGTCAAACTTGCTCATTGGAAATTTGGCATTGAGTGACTTTCTTCTGGCGATCACAGTCCTACCGTTTTCGGCAACCACCGACGCTACTGGCCGCTGGTTGTTTGGCAGCCATCTATGTGATGCATGGTTGACTATTGACGTGTTCTATTGTACAGCTTCGATATGGAACCTCGTAGCCATTGCGTTCGACCGCTTCATAGCAATGAACTTTCCTGTATGGTACAGAACAAGGCAATCTATCTGGTACGTCATTGTACAAGTGATTTTGGTATGGGTTTTGTCTGGACTGATATGTCTACCGGGACTGTTGGGTTGGGGAAGCAGAACCCCAGAGCCGTTCCAGCCACATGATCCAGTGGGGAACCTGACGAGGTATGAACACAACGGTACCAAACAGCACCTTGTCATCCATCCTTTCTCAACAAGCACACATGTTTATGACCCAGAGACTGAGTCGTATAACTGTGTGCTGTTTACGGAGCCCTCCTACGTAGCCTATTCAGCAATGGGATCGTTTATCATCCCTCTGATCATCATGCTCGGACTGTATATGAAAATATTTTTGGTACTGCGTGAACGTGGTCGGGTGCTCCGAGAAAACCAGAAAGCTCGGAAAAAAGCCTTATCCAACGTGGATCCGACCGAATTGACGTATGAATTTCCTGCGCGTCAGAAAAATTGGCAAAGTATCGAGTCGAGTTCCGAGCAGCCAACTGCTACGAAAAGGAAAAGTGATGCATGCGTTAAACATGAAATTCAAGTTTTAATTTGCGAAACATCGGGGTCAATCAAAGAAGCTGTAGAAGAAGAACCAGTGCCTAATCAAGATCCATGGGTCACTAAGGCACAAAACTCAGAGAGAAAACTGGCGAACAGAGACAAAGAGCACCAAAATTCCGAAAGTTTCACCGAAATTGGCAGAAAAGAGCGAAAATCCGTGACAAACAATAACAGTCGAGCAAGCTTACTGAACAAAACAATCGACCGGAATGAACATGACACGGTTTGTGCTTATCTTCACCCATCCAACACTGAAAAGACACAGTCAAACGTGACGATGCACGAAACCCTTATTGGAAACAATTCACACCATACAACTCCCGTTTTTAACACAAGTCATCGGTCACCTCAGACTCGGTGCAAACAAGCATCACGAGAGGGATACTCTGCGACGGATTCCAATGGACCAGACCGCGAACAAGCTAGAGCAGACCATCGCGAACGACGAGCTACAAAACGTATGGGTCTTATCATATGCATTTTCATACTCTGTTGGATCCCATTCACTATATTTTACATGGTACGCGGGTTGTGTGGAGAGCAATATTGCTCTGATATTCCACATCTACGAATGTTCGTCACATGGCTGGGATATGCCAACAGTGCACTTAATCCTATCTTGTATGCTGTGTTTAACAGCCAGTTCCGACAGGCCTTTTGCTCAATCCTTCATTGTTCCCGTTCCATACGTAGGAGGAAGGTGAATACAAGACAAGCGAGTGAACCTAAGTCCACCTGAAAAAGAAGCTAGGATGAACGGTTACGCATTACCAACTCAGGGAAACAAACAAACATCGCCATCAGCTCATGTCCTATTGCGGACGATCAGATCACTTATACATTCTTCGGTATGTGTATGAATATTTTTCTGGCATCCGTATAAATCCATTAGTTCCATTTTACTGTGTACTTCTCAAAAATCCCATACCCAGGAGCCGTAACTTATTCTTGTTAAAATGTATGACTCTTAAGTTTTAGAATAGTGATGCTCACAATACATCTTGGCTCCAATGCAGTCAGGGAAAACTCATTGACGAAACGCGGTGTCGTAAGGCTGTCGTTGTGCGATTGTAGAAACTTCACGAATCCCAGCCGTTCAGTTGAACAGGAGGAAGGTGGGGAGACAGCCAACAGACACTGTTAACGACCGTGGGGAGCCAAAGCGCGGAGTGAAAAAAAAGAAGACCGAGTTACCGGCCATTCATTTTCAGAAAACCAACACAAGCCTCAAATAAGGGTGCAAAGTTGCATTTCTTCATTCGCCATTCTGCCTAAACGAGTGTCATTGTGTGCTCCACTAGGTACGCCAACCGCTGGGTAGATTGATGTTGGTGCGCCGGGGCCTGCACTCAAGAGACACTAGAATTTCTACTGTTATGACCTTCGTGCGTCATTCCCAAGTCCCTAGCTGGTCTTTCAGGCGGTACATTGTTGAACGAAAAGACCCCTTTCAAGGAAGTTGGGCAGGTGGTACTCGGGACAACTGACAGGGCCGGTGCAATATGAGGATCACCAGAAGCTGGCTTACCGAGAACCACTTCTCCGACAAGCACTCGCCGTATATCGGATGTTTCTACGGGATTGAGATATGCTCTCGAGAAAGTGAACGTGAGACACTGAAGGCATTTACAGCCTTCTATACGCAGTATAGCACTAGTACTCAAAGATGGCATACTGTGAACTCGATTAACTATAAGAAACCAAAGGCTAGAAAGAGAGTTGATCTTTTTTTTATTTTGTTTATTCCAGCCTTGAACTAGAAGGTTGAAACTGACTGGCATGAGCACAACACCAATCATTCAGCTATATCGTTACATTAAATAGTGCATTAATTTAGAGTCCGATTCATGTCGGTGTATATCACTGAGGCAAGAGTTAGTCCTGTTTAATGTGAACGACGTTGAAACTAGAACCTCCGTTCTCTGGGTAGCAGCTGATCACTGTAGAATCACGAGCAGTACAGTTGGCCTTAGACAGTGGAGGACATTTACACGAGGCGGAATTGGAGATCAGGATGACAAGGCCGCACGGGATAACAAAAAATTACGGACAGTGAAAAAAGCAGTTCACTGAGTTGTCACTGGAGTTCCTTTAATCAGATCCACAGGCGCAAAATGAATACAGAAGCTGAGATGAAATTGCGAGATACAAAGTAATCGAGATGCGCTGACTACAATCTAGTCAGCCCGTAAAAAAACTACCACATATAATATCATTCAGGCTTAAATGGAAACAGAGAACCTGAGACAGTGTGTGGATAATACGGTACAAATTGGAGGGAATTGGAGGGAGAGTTCCCGTAAATTCCCCCCGTAATAGTAGCCTGTTCACTAGGCATATCATTACTAGAAAATAGACGCATTTATTGCCGTAACAGAAAGAGGGAATTACCACTATTGTCAGATGGAAGGACAGAGTAGCTTGGTGACAGACTACTGATTGAAAATGAGGGAACTGAATGGTTCCTACTGGGGCCTTCATCCTACGAATCCCGGGGGAGATCCGAGAACACATATAATCACCGATAAACTGTGATTCCCAGACGAAAGAATGATCAACGTTCCATTGAATAATTGATAGAATTAATGAAAACTCCTACGACCCTTTCTCATAGCCAGATGACCCGATATTATTCACACTGCACAATGACAGGAATATTAAGATGTCCCAATAGAAAGTGTGAGTCGTACACCGAGTCGTTTGCTCTTTACTATGTGGCGACATGTCCGACGAGATTACATGAAAGGGACTTGTAGGCTTTTCACAGAATGTAGCATCCTAGAAAATATGAACAGCCTATGACCCCGAATTATGAGGGAGGGGGCCAAACGATACCACGCCATATGAGAGCAGATGTTGCTTTCACCTTGGGATATGTGCAACTCAGCCAGTGTGATGAAGACCAACCCGCTTTCTAAATTTTGAGGGTTTGAATTTCCTCTAGAATGTTGGACATTAAAAATCCCCTGGAATGCGGTCCTGACCCGATACAACGCATCAACTTTCTGCTTCGAAACAGTATTAAGTCTACGTTGCAGGGAAGCTCGAATAAAAAACTCCTTTCAAAAGCTATTAATTTACGTGAAATGGAGTTTTTCGTGCACAACAAAAACAGCACCCCATGGTGAAGGACTCGTAAAGACACTTCAAAATTTACGGTTTGGAATATGGAAGTGTGAAAATTAGCTTTATTTTGCAGAAAGGTTGATATTTACCAGAAATCGGAAAGTAAATATTGAAGCAGTATACGAGGCAAAATAAATATCCGAATGTGGTAAAAACGTAGCGTGTGGCTTTTGAGTAATAGTGGAAAACGCGAGAAATCATTTTGACCACGGATAAGTAGGTGTATCGTCGACATACCAAGATATGTGTTGGCAATCATTTTGAGAAAGGAGGAAAGGAAGACAAGTGTCAGAGTGAAGATAACTCACAATAATTTCATTTTAACATTTTCTGAAGTTGTATTTCTCAGCTGCGCCAAAGTACGGTTTGATATTGCGTTGTCGAGATAGTCACAGCCTCAACTGTTTCAGATGCTAGTCTGACAATGTAGAGGACAAGTCGTTTCCACGAATGTACACACCTCTACCATGGTTAAAGCCTTTCTACTTTCCATTAAGTTACTAAGTCCCACCCAATGAAATCCATGAAACCAACTCAAAGAGTGATCGAGTTAGCCATCGTCTGAAAAATATGTACACAACTAACGAGATATCATTGAAAGTCACCAACAGGCTGTAGTTCGGTCACCTTCTCAGCAACCTGAAACGATAAAACCAGCTAACGAAATCGACCCAAAAGGCAATCAACGGAAAGGAGTGAAAAGGTGAGCCACCAGTATTGAAAGTTCAAAGATCTGGATTTAGGGGCACATTGAGGAGATCAGTTCTTCACCTGCCTTCTGGTCACAGTCTGGAAAAAAGGAGTGGCGTGCTCGAATTTCACTCTACTACCACGCTATGTTTGATGTGGGCATTTTTAAGGTGATTGTAAAATTTAACCACGAAAAAGGTGTTACCTACATGATGCGGGAATAGTATGGACGAAAGCTTTCTTTTTGAAAGCCTCCATGCACATAGGCACAACTCCGCGGATTTCCAATTATTCAAGTGAAGCCTATGCTACTCAAGGTCAATAATACATTGGGAGACAATGTCAATTGGAAATGTTACTCTCCACTACTCACTCTCCTATTAGTGAGCCCACTTGTCGCAGTGTAGTAAATTTAATAAGCAGAACTATAGATGAAGTGGAAAGTTGTCTGTCAAAAAGAAATTTTGAGTTCCGCAATGGATAAAAGCTGTTATTTGTACTGCTCAACCTGTGATGGGAAAGCTCTCTTCAGTGGAAGAAGAGGTTAGGTTCCAAAAGCTAGAAGCATCGAATACAACACCAACCGAACACAGAGTATCAAATTACCCAAAATAGCGAGCCATATTACCGTTACAAAGACAGATGAGATCAAGACCGTATTTATCTAGTGATTATCTACACAGAAGATGGTCAATGCCGACAGATTAACGTTGAGACTATAAGTCTATAGATTTGACATCAACTTTGATCTGCCATATATTCATTTAGGGCAAGGCAACCGTCTAGCCACATCGTAACGGGCTGAACGATGGTGAACCGATTAGTTTCTCTATCCCTGGAGGTTGACAGGTCTTTGGCAGGTATGCCAAAACCTAATACGTCTATTATAAATTTATTTTTGCTTACTTTGTCAACAAAGAAGAGGAGTTCTCCTTGGAACCGTACGACACTTGCGAGTTATGGCGTCGAAAAATGCGTTGTATAAAAATAGTCAAGTAGTTGCAGACATTAAGATGTTAGGATGGACAGCTTACCGCAGAGGAAATAGTAAAGGATATAAAGACACTTATGAACCTCATCCACTTTGTTCTCGACCCGTATGTGGTATCTTTGTCGTCATTAAAGGGGATAAAGTGAATGGACTCTTCAAACTCCTTGATGCCTTGAATTCCCACATCAAATAGGGTGCATAGATAGCGTCATGTTCGAGCACATTAACTTACTGAGACTGTACTATATTTAAGACTAATGGAAACCTCAAAACAACAATGTACCAGCAGTCAAATATCACTGGTGCATTTTCGAACTATTCGTGGCCTACCCCAAAAGCGGTATTCGTCAGCATTGCCTCATCAATTTTTAGCTCAGTAAGAGCCCTGTGTACAGGAGTTGACAGAACAGCAACCAAAAATCCACATACCCTCATTCCCACAACCAAACAACCGTGGGACTTACCAATCAACACAGGCCAGAAGGAACGCAAACGACACCCAAGAGGAACTATCGGTCGAAGTGCCCTGAATCGGAACATGAAGGACAAAAGTCCAACCAAAGTGATTTTAAATTTGTTCATATTCACACCATTCTCGTTTGAACGGTCGTCCTCCTGTTCTGGCGTAATTATTCCGATGAGTCCACACCAAAGGGAAGCACTGGACTCGAGTTTCGCTCTTATTAGAGCTCATCAGCAGTGCATATCCAATGGCCGTGCCGGGATTTGAACCCCGGACATCTGACATGCGAGGCGAGCGTGTTACCACTACTCCACCAACGCACGTTGGACGCATGAATTTTCACGTCTGAACAGGCGAACGTGTTCACACTTGGGCGATGCGATTGATGTGCCCGAATCAGCGAACGACGACCCAGTAACTGTCCTGGTTGTGACGATCGATCGACCCGCCAGTCAGGACATCCCAGTCAGCCAGCGTGACACACGCTTGAAACCCAATGGGTGACTTTTTTAGTTGCATTTGGGGTTTTTCGGGATTTAAATTTAAATTTCCCAGCGCATTGGTTGTCAGATTTAATCATCCACACTAAGCAACGAGAACTTTTAACCAACACCTGAGAGTGATTTAGTTTGCTAGCCGAATGAGGCTTTACTGACTGCTCCCCCATCGCTTAAAAACCCGGCCAAAATGGTGACCCACACACTTGGCTTGACAACGCATTTGAGTCGAAAGCGAAATGTTCCCTGGCAATAGCTGCATCGACTGCTTACAAACACTTTTTGGAGGTGCGTTCTGTAGATTCCTCTGTGAGTCGAGTCGGTTGGTGGTCAACTAATATGCGCCATACATGTGACCGAACAAACTGAACCGTATTACATGGATTGTGACAGGCCAGCTTCCAAGTTAAAAGAAATCGCATGTGTGGGTGGGTACGCTAGAAGACATGGCTGTCTTTGAGGTCAGATACGTTGTGGCAAACTATGCAGCTCGCAACTTCTAGGAGACTTCATAAGTAGCAGCATTTTGTGTTGCTGCTGTCGCCAAATGCGGATTTGAAAAACCTTTGTGGGTGGGAAACATTTTAGACCTGAGGATTAATAAATTATAACTCGGAGTTTCGCTACAAAAACCTTAAGTTCAGTATGTCAAAGGTAAGAAACTATCTGTAAGGAGTCCGCTGGCCGGAAATTTATAGGCAAAGGTACAGTACCGGAATTTCCACGGACATGTGAAAATAATATATATATATATATATATATATTCTCAGCTCATCTATCAGTCCTTACAAAGAACCTACCTTTAGAACTTTGGAAGCATAAAATATCGAAGCGATATAGCAATATCGCGCCCCAATAGTGTGTCGGGTAGGCGGAAAAAATCACAAAAATGTCACAGAACTAAGGAAACGGTCAGGATAAAAATCCATGAACTCCCAACAGTGGTTATGCCTGTTTAAGCACTGAATAGCTTGCGATTAAACCCTGTGATTGTAAATAGACTGAACTGAACCACAGACCACCACTGGAAAGGTTAACACAGCTTCACCAGATTTTGGTTACCGTGCTTGTACTATTTCAGGTGGAAATTAGATGCTCCTGTCTAGGCTTGATCAAACTCGCAGTATCCCAGCCCTCGTGCCTCCTTCCGTTGGCATGGCAGATAGGCACCGAAAGGGCGCCACAGTTGGATGATTACATCATTTATTATTAGTAGTAGTATTCAGGAAACATCACACCTACAAAATGGATTTGTGAGACACATTTGGTATCTGTGTTCAATACCACAAGCTTAACTCAGTCGTTTGAGCGAGATAATTCCGTTATACGAGTGACCTACCACTGACTTGTAGACGAACTTGCACGTGATGTACGCGTGACACAATGCTGACGTGGCGTTGTCGACGCACTAAGTTCCTGTTTGGTTCGACCTTCGCTCTGTGTATGTGAGCGTACTGGATGCCAGTAAGAAACACCACTTCGTGAAGGACGTCCCCGAGATGCACGTTAGGACAATAGAGTCCTAGTCTACATCTTATAACCGTCCGTTGTATTGTTAATGTCTTCGTAAGTTTTCACAAAGGAAACTACTCATAAAGTTGCTGAAAACGCTTCGACAGCCCACGACCGGTTTTGCGGTTCTTAGGCCTCATCAGGTAGATGAAGTCCCCGAGTTTCCGTCAACCTTATGTAAGTTATTTTGCGTGACACATATTTTTGGGAATGCCAAAATTCGCATATCAGATAATCAGCTACCGAAAAAGGTCCACCAAATGCAAGTAGTCGTAATGAAGAACTGTTGGACAAGCGAATGTAGCCGATGATGGACACACAAAGCGGATGGAATGTGAGTGACAAAATTTGCCCAGCCCACTGTCAGATCATTTTGATAAAGGAAAGCTAGTGTTAGTGATGGCTACCCTTGCATAAAAAAAAATTAGATTGGGGAGAATAGAGAAGCTAAAAAACGAAAGTAGGCTCGACTCAGAAACAGATCACTTCGGATGCTTAAGCTCATAGTAAGAAGTTATGCAGGGAATCGGAGGTTCTACTCAGATAGGACCGGTTTACTTTAACGGCACTCCTGAGACATCGTTAACTGATTTGAGTACCAACTGGTCCAATTAAACTATAAGTTGGTGCTATAGTCTCCTCACAAGGAATCATATTCATTGCCGGAACGTATCCTGCAATAAGTCGTTAGCTGTTGAAGATGAGTTGTTCGGAGTTGTGTCACACGCGTTCTGCACCAGCGGAATGTAATTGCAGTTGTATTCGAATGCTTAAGTATGATTTTTCGAGTACGCACGGTCTGGATTTGGTGCGCAATAGCATTTGTCCGTGGCTGGAACATGCAGCTAGGCACTCCGTGATGATCTTGCATGGGGCTTAGCAGTTCCTACATATGTATCTTCCCGAATGATGACTAGTTGTACCAGCTCACTAAACTCCGAAAATAACCACGAAGATCCAGTCTAATAAGACTGGAAACACGGCAGCTATACGGAATTCAATAAACATATGGTGCATCGCTTCTAATCTCATTATCCTATAGTCTAACCAGCCAAGAAAAGCCTGTGATGTGGAGGAACAGTAGCGATATAACAACCCCTTATGACGTCAACCACTTAATATGGCAGTCATCTAAGGAGCCGAGTTATTGGTATGGAAAATTTCTAATAGACGTGTCATCTCGTAAGTCAAGCAAATCTATACTGAAAAGCCGACAAGAATTGTGTAGCTGTTTAATACTTATTGGGAATCATCAGAAGTGCGCATCTCAAGAAACTCCATGGATTTTCCAACTCTGGTTGTTTTATTTTAGGAAGTGAATCAGTCCCTTCGGAAGCGAGGGTTTTTCCACTTATGGAAGGTTTACTTCCGCGAAGCCGATTGCAATTCGAAAACACTAGTGCGCAGCGCAAATTAGCTCCTCAACAGTGGTTTCCTCCTGGAGATAGGAGTGTGTCTCGGTTCTACACAATGTGAAGCATTTTTGACCCGTTTATTCATGATGAACATGATGAACATATACTGCCAATTTTGGTGGGTGACAGATCACTTTTGGCATGGCTGAGGAAAAATACTCAGCGAGTATCTGATCCTTTCCAAACGCGTATAACTCGAGTTTATTCTCAGTACTTAAATTTGATGTTGAATTCATCAATAACAAAAAGTTGCCCGCTTGGAAGAGAGGCCGAATGGGTTCAGAATAAAAATTTGAGAAAAATTACTCGCGGCCAAGAAACGAGCTGACATAAGGATTCTTATTCAGAAAGAAAATGGAGGAAAAGGATACAAGAAAAGTGCAAGGACAAGAAAACATAGGGCTGTATATGACGGCAAATGTCGATTATCTAAGTCAAAGATCGTCTCTTGCTCAGCAAGACGGTTCAATGGGTACAAGCGGAATCGCTGGGTTTTGTGAACATCCCGACTAGGAGTTTGGTTAGCTTGAATGCCAACGAGAATTTGCGTGGAATGTGGCGAGTTAGACTAGGTTAGCTTCTCTCCAGCACAACGACGTTGCAATGATTGATTGGATGTCGATATCGGTCATGTAGCTGCTGATTAAGTACTACACATTATTAAGAAAAACAGTTCCAAAAGAAAACTAAGCAGAGGGAAATTTTGGTGAAAACGAACTTTCCTTTCTCCAGAAAATAGTTCTCGAAAACTGAAAGACATCTGCTAGTCACCGAGTGGGTCGATACGATCTCCAGGAAAAAATACAATACAATATAATATACATAAAAATATGCGTAACAGTGATGCGGAGTGAATAACTGGCAACCAACCTTGCTTCTGGTCAGTGGACCTGGAATTCAGTCCCTGATTTATGTTTAGTTGAGCACACACATTGAATTTTAGTACCGAGATGTTCGCTCGTCTGTGAGGGCTATCCACGTGTTACATTTTTCTGCTTAATACCATGTTCAGATAGTAACAGACTACGCTGTTGACATAAACGACACGAAACGGTTCACTGCATACACAAGTCAAATTAACGCGGCGCCAAAAGGCACCAATTTTACCACTGGAAACTACTCAATCAGCTCTTGTAAACACAATGCAACCACGTGACGTTACCCAATAGTCACCTCATTTTCAACGCTCATGGTTAACTACACGCCTGAAAAATCAAAGGGTTGATTGGGAAACAATTAAATCGACTGTAGTTTCGTCCTGGGTGAGGGAGCCCTCGAAAAGTAGAATGAACAAACAAACACACACGAACTAAGCTTGTGGTAAGCAGTTAGCAGCGAAATCGGTGAAGCGGATGTTGGAAGTCCGTGTTTACTGGACCAAATGGATTCCAGAGTATGCTAAAAAAAAGGAATAATTTCGCCGTTTCTTTGAATAAATTATCCACAAGTACGGAGACCTTACGCATCCGTTCTCGAGATACAAACCCTGCGGGGAGAAATCGATTACAACTCTGATTTTTCCAACCAATTATAGAAGACTGCATTGTGATTGTAGCTAAGCGAACGATCGTAGGCCCGACTTCTCATTGTGTTGACCACAAAATAACCATCGAATACAAAATGGGCTCAGCGACTTTCCGCCTAAATAACCGGCAACATTGAACAACAATACTGTCATCATATTCAAGAAATGTACCATGACACGCAGAAATAGAGAAAAGACCGCGCAACCCACCTAAAAAAACGTAAGCCTTTCAAGACTGTTGAAAAGACATAAATACCTCGAAAGTGGTCATTTTATAAGTGGCTAAAAGCAAGGATATACATCAGATACAGCCGTCAATATTAACTAAAAGCGACCAACGCAAACCACACCACAATTTCTTGGTCGGGTCAACACCAAAAGTTATATTGAAAAGACACCACGTTGCATTCTCTGTACAGAAGAACTCAAATGGGCTTTCCGACATGATGATAAAAACAACAGCAACAACGAAGAAAGTAATAATAATACGCCTGTTTTCGAGAAATACACTAATTTGCAAATCAATTTGGTTTTGTGAGAGACTCACCCGGAACCCAGCTGAATCTCTCGTTTCTGATGTTTCCAGGCAACTGAATGTGCTGCACCAGGCCGCCTCATGTTTCAGTTGCTACGATATTCGAGATATCGCGATACATGTATATACGTAATGCACTACTCAGCAGCCTTATGAGTAGTGCATTACGTAAATAAGCCTGTTCTTGATTTGGAAGTATAGGCCAAAAGAGATCTCTTTAGAAGACTGGTCTCTCCTGAGATTGATCTCCACAGGAAGATCAATGGTTGTATATTCTGCTATTAATACGACCAAGAAAAGCTTAACGAGACCACCCTGAGTGAATCGACTCAAACTAACTGGGCAGTAATCAAATTTGCACTTGCAGATCATGTAGGATCAATTGGAAAACTAAACTAAACTGGATGATTAAACTAATACACTGTATCAGCGACATAGAAACAGCCTGAAAACAGATAGCTTCAGTGCCTTTCCAAGGGAAATAAATTTTATGCCTGTCAAATTGTGTCTAGTTGTTTCACAGAAAGTCCGTTATTTTTAATTTAAACGTCCAGATAAACTAAGCAAGGGGCGCGACACGTTTCAGATAAGCAATCGAGGGTGATATTGTACCACTTGTTTGAGTGAAATGTTCTCAGCCGAAAAGTGCTGATAACGTCGCGTTACCTAAATATATATATATATATATATAGTTTAAATAACAGGTATCCAACTCCCATCCAAGAGGTGACAAGAAGTTCGACAAATGTATCCATTTGTATATCAATTTGGCTCTCACGGGAGACTTACTTGAATCTCTCGTTAATGATGCTCCCTAAGTGAATTCGCTGCATAAAGGCCGCCTTATTTTTCAGCTGTTACTATATTCGAGATATCGCAGCATATTTTTATAGGGAAAACTACTCACAAGGTTGCTGAAAGCCCTTCAACAGCCTACCACCGCTTTCACCTTTCTTGGGACTCATCAGGTAGGCGCAGTCCGCGAGTTTCCGTCAACTTACTTGAACCCAAATTACACGAAACTCGACAAACACACCTATTTGGATATCGATTTGCTTTTCACGGGAGACTGACCTGAATCACACTCCTCTGGACTACAAATCTGATGTTAAAACAGCCCGCCCTCGAAGACGCACTGATAAGGATCATTAAACCTGTCTTTACGTGCAACCCCACAAAGGCAGCCCTGCTCAAAAGCATACGTCCTTTTGTTTGTAGTGTGTGGACTTGGATTACCGTTTCATGAGTTTTGTATCCGTAGGATACTCAACGTGTGGACCAATTTCGTGAATTTGTCTGTTAGAAATACAGGCTGAAAGCTAAGTTATGAAAAATCTCAACAGAAATGCCTGGGTTATAAAAAGTGGTTGGAAATGTGATGACCACTCCAGGGCTAGGGGGTGTGTTTGATGCCAGGCATTCCACTAACGACAGTGACACAGTGGCCCACTGAAGCTGTTTACACGGATGTGTATGTGGGGGAATTTTTGGTTTGCACACTGAACACGTTTCGAAAGCAACCGAGGTGACAACATCAGTTCAGGACCAACATCCCAACTTGAGATCACACCAACAAGGGGAGACCGTTTACCCGCAAGTACCACGCTGTTTATGAGACTAGGAAAGTACCACCGATAATCTGTCACCGTTCCCGACCTGTATAGGGCTCATTATCTAGGCAATCATTGAATCTCAACCAACTTAAATTCATGCTGAACTCTAACCCATCCTTATTTGGACAAATAACTTTCTGAAAGAACCCTGGCAACAAGAGCCCCGAATAAACTCCCAATATATCAACCAAAACTACAGCACAAACGATTGTCCCGAATTCATTCAGGGTAATAATCAATGTACTATGCTGAGTATGGATACTGGCCCTCCCTGTAACGACCAGCTAAAGTAAGATCATGGGGCTGTGTAGGGTGGCCATCAGTTTTTGGTTACTAGTCCCACTATATTATGGCATTCTTGAAGTTGTAATAGAAGAAGAGTAGTGTGTCCATGGGAGAAATTAATTAAAACTCAGTGAGATAATAGTAACAATTCGGTCTAGTATAGGGACTATCAGTTTGACTGTTAGTGCAACCAACCGGACTTGGAAACTATACGGTAGCCGTTCCATCACACAGTCGGCTGGTAGAAACATCATGGAGAGATTATTTTGAGTCTCATGCCAACACTATCGCATTTTGCCAGTGAATGATTAATTTAACAAAATAGCTTTTCCGTCAAGCGTATAAACCAAGTTTTTTTATGGTTTACAGAATAGACAGCAAATGTGACAATGTTCCGAACCTAAAAGCGTCCCTGGCAATTACGTTACACATTCTGAAACTCGCTGACCAGAAGTTTCGCTTCCTGAGAATCGATTTCATGAATATACCACACTGAGGCTTTTTTTACATACTACCACTGGTCCACGGATTCAGTCTGCTGTACAAATACATCAAATGACATTCAACGAACCAAAGGGGTGCGTTGCCGGACTTTAGGAGTGGCTCATGAATCAAATGACGTTTTATTCTGACGAGTGGGCTGACTGTCCGTCTTTTCCAGGAGAAAACACCACGCAAAATAGTGCACTAGGCTCACGGATGTTTTTCTTCCAATATGTTAAATGCCCCAGTTGCCTGTTCATCAAACATTACTGAGATAAACAAATACAGCCGTACAAACGCCCAACGGCTCGGTACGGATGTGGACGGACTCCACTTGCGGAACTCTTGTCATTTTATTAGGTCACCTTGATGGAGCTGAGATGAAAACAATGCATCAGGGTTTGACCACCACAGTATTAATCACACTGGTCATTCAGAAACGTTACATTTCGGATGCTTCAGATGTGATTGAATTACTCTGCCAGAGAAAACGATACAATCAAGAGTGGTTAACTTTGCTCTGCGAATCATACTTCCAATAATCGAAATGGCAGAAAACGACTTTCATTGTTCATATTATATTATACAAGCGAGGAATCTACGGCCAAAAGCGGAAACCGACCTGTTTCTCCATCGGCGGTGGGACGGTTACAGCTGTCCTTATGTGAGTGTGTTTTTTTAACCCTCAAACTACGACCAGAAGTGTGGAGCAAGCGCGCAAAATCACTTTAAGACCTAATCTATGACTCAGATAAGATATTGAAACCAACGCGGCAGCTTAGAAAATCTGCACGACGAATATCAGGATCAACTTGCCTGTTTCCATTATGAATGACTATTACTTTATGCGGGTTTTCTACACGGCAAGTTATACCATTACTGCGGGGTTACGAAACGAGTCGTACAGAGAGTCGACTCGTATACCGTGAAGTCGTGCGGGAACCTACCCGCCATCATATCCATAACGTAAAAAAATCGTCCAGCTGTAGCATCTTTTCGGTGCCTAGCTGGTATGCCACCCGAACGAAGCACGCGGCCTAGGATACTACCAGGTTGCCCAAGGCTAGACAGGGGAAGTCGAAATGCATAGGTCGGGTTAGAACCACGAACCTTCAGATCAGTAAATTCGCGCTCTAATCACTGAACCATCCAAAACGTAGCAGCCCTTTAATTCAAAATGCACGAACGCACTACGCGGAACAAAGCTATCACAAAAAAATTACAGCGGCTAGAGCATTTTGAGTGCTACTCTCACGTTCATCCGTCTTCCGAAACGCCAATTATATGGTACAGTGAACAGGAGGTATTTTCACGTTGAACAAAACTGTATAAAAAACGGCCAAGAAAGAACTTCCTCAGTAGCATTTCGAAAATGGAGCTATTGAGTAAATCTTACCCTTTTCCAAGTTGATCGGCGGATGATACTTTAAACTCGTTTGACTCCAAAACACCGGTACTGAACCACGAACCTGGAGAAATGCTGCGATGTGCGAATTTTGGGGATCGTGAGTTTGGATGATCTAATAGCGTAGAAATGAAATGGGAATAGTGAGTACTGCAAAACACCCAACAAATTCATGACATACTGGTTTCAACCTTAGCTAACAGAAGAGATGAGATAAAGTCTAACTGACTACAGTGAAATTCACCTGATATGGTGCCTACATAGTACAGGCGTACCAATACAATAAGCAAATTTGGTTGGCTCATTTAATTCGCTTTACGAAAGTGTTACTTTGATTCCTGAAGCAGCAGTTGCAGTTAATTTGTCCCCAGTTAGACTTCCGCTGGAAAAAATTAAATGGACGTGAGTAACCACACTGAGATACTTTTATCTCACGGCTAATCGATGGGCTAATATAGCTTACACAGCATTCCCCCACCCCTAGGACGGTCGCTTTGACCGGCCCCGTCGGAGGTTGACAGATGGGGGGGTAGGGTGCCTCTAGTGGAAAAACACACGTTTTTCCGATGCCGATTTTGACTGCAAATCTTGCGGAGATCGCACAGGGAAAACCAAGCTGTGTGAAACAGGTGGAAATACGTGGGTTCACCGTGTCGATATTCCGGTCAGACCATCTATATACAATCAAAACTGACGGACACGAGAACGAATAGATACCTGTCGAAACCACCTGTTAGACCGTTGTGCCCATACAACGACACAACAACCAAACAGCGCTACCACTGTCCGATTCCCTAATGAGTTCACCAAATGAATCGGGATAAGGAAGACGAGTAACGTGATAGGGGTAATCGATCACCGCTGTCCCCATACGCAGAAGCCTCTACGTGTCCCGGAACAACAGAGCAGTGGAAAAACCAAAGCTATTCCAATGGATGAACTGCGTACCCGTGGCAACAAACGAGTGAACTATTTACGGGATATTATGGACACGAAGTGAATATACAGTCACTTAGGCAAGCATAGAGATTTTTAAACAGCTCTTGGTCACCAGAATTAGGGTATTTCTCACAAACTTAGTATCACCAAGCCCAGCATTCGCGTCCATTGAACAAAAGATACACTAACCGGCTCCGACCAGTCCGTCCATCCGAATCACCAATTCACAATGATTCCTAGATAAGGTTAACCTCAATTTTAAATGTGAACATTCCTCAGTCAATTTATATCAAAGGGCAAAACTGAAATCGAACAGTATGCTTGTCAGACCATGTCAATACCGTGGCATAGAATAAACGAGGAACCAAGATACGAGATATTCACCCCAAGTTCTGTTACATAGTCGAACATATCTGGATAATGGAATTCAGTTAGCCAAAGCTGATTCGGCTCAGACAATCAGTTTCAAGCCCGCAAAAAATATTTTTACTCAAAACGGGTCTTCACTGACACTAGTATCGGACCAATCTTATCCATTTCGAATCTTCTCAAGTGTTTTTTTCTCTACGAATTATTCGTGAGACAGCTTTATGAAACCCACTTTATGTTCTGCTTCTGAGGAAACTCAAAGAAAGGTTTACAAATCCGTGAGTTATATTTCCTCACGATTGGAACTAAGTGAATTAAAAAAAAACTCGATACCTTAAATTTGGAGAAACTGTACTCCTACTTTTTAAGGGAAGATGCACGTATATCGTGATTTGAAATTCAGCTAACTATGGTCACTAACCGTCATGTTTTGCTTCCGCAATAACAGATCAATCATAAACCGTAGAAAATGTACTGTCGTGACAGCTTTCATGATTGTCAAGTTGAACTGAGTGGATCCAATCCAACGTCAGTCAGCAGATAAAATTTCGTCCCACTACAAACGTCAATCGCGTGCAGCGACCATAGAACAGGGTTGAGTCCCTGACTTGGGACGTAAACTTATGATCAATCTAACCTCCAGTTAGCATTTCCCTTTCAAACAAATAATGGAAGCCCACTCAAACAGCAAACAAAACACACTACACTATCGAAACAATCGATAAAAAGTCAAATAATGCCTGCGTAACAGTAGTCAACAGAGAGTGAAAGTGTGGAAAGTCAATTTTATATGCAACACGTTCGGATAACCACTGAACCCAGGCAACAGGTGTTTCGCAAAAATAACGAGAATCTTGATTTCTACAACTCCAAGTTATCGAGAAGAAGAAAAACATGCTCCTATTGTGCGATTGTTTCCGCTCGAAACGAACGTATAATACGAACTGACACCTGCGCACTTTTATCTGGTTGAGAAAAATTGCAAATCTCCAGAAATATCCCATAGAACATTTCAATCTTATGATGAACGCTTTTGTTATCTGTAAATGAGACTAGTACATCCAGTGATGAATTCTGTAAAGCGGCCATCCAGTCAGGTCATTCCAAAGGTGAAAAGCCCCTGAGACTAAGTCCGATTGAAGTGAGCCGGCGCACCATTCAACCTGGTATGCAAAACACGTGAATAAACCCTGATAAATCGCATTGGTTTAATTCTAGGTTCCAATCCCATGAGCCTACATCCGCAACAAGGGTTGTAGAATATTCCGAAATGGTACCAGATCAATCAATCTATCACCAATGAACCGTGTACCATTGGCACAATGGTTACAGCTCCTAAAGTTTCGATCACAGGAAAACGGGAGAGTGTGAGACATACAGCCAAGCCTTGGAGGCGATGGCACGTCTGATTAGTTATGGAACTTAGTAGATGCACATTGACGCCGATAGCTTTGATGCACGACCACCATTGACTGCGCCGTTGCGCCATTTCTGCCAAAGCCATTAACCATTGGCGAGTTGAGTCCACGGGTTCCCATCCAAGAAGGCGGTAGTTGCCGACACGACTAAGTTTACTGGTTAGTGTTTCCGTACTTCGTTGCCAAGTCATACACTGTCCACTTCTCGATCGCTTCCACTCAACACAGGGATGGGTAAAAAGAGCTCTGTGAGCCAGTCGGTCTTCTGGTATGCGGAGTAAATGTCCTAACCAGCGTAACCTATGAAGCGTGAGCAATTCATCTATCGCGGAAGAGTTCCTTCTTCCTACAACCATCCAGCATGCCCTAGCATTATTAAGCGGATGTTCCCACCAGACCAAACCAATGCGTTGGATACACTGATGGTCAAACACTGACATCATTCGTGTGTCTTCTGTGCGTAGAGGTCACGTCTCCGATCCAGTAAGCACAATGGATCGCACCGCCGCAGTGTAAACTATGCCATTGACAGACAAGCTCAATTCACGTCGGCGTTATAGGTGTCGGAGGTTAGCGAAAGCTGCCTTGGCTTTCCCGATTCGAGAAATAATCTCATCTCCAACCAGTCCACCAGAAAGTATGCAGCTGCCCAGGTAAACAAGCTTATCTACCGTGTCGATTGGCTCGTCTGCAAGCATGACGTTTAGGTTTGTTCCCACCCAATCTTCTGACAGTACTTCACAGTATGAAGGTGTAAAGCGCATACCAAACCGTACGGCAGGGCTATTTAGGTTACTTAAAATGGTGTCTTTCTGAAGGAGCCGAACCAAGGAGAGCAATATCGTCTGCATACTCAATGTCTGTGAGAAAACATCCCGGGAGCATTTCGACTGGCGAAGTTTCGGAGGTAGGCAAGCAGCACATCAATAACAAATGTGAAGAGGAAACATGAGAGGGGGCAGCCTTCTCGTGGTGAACTCAGGCATATACTCGTACGCACTCGCAGGAGTTAGCGTACAGTGCCCTCATAAGGGATATACATTTGGACGTTTTTAATCGCCAGAGGCCACCAGTTTCCCACGACTGACAGAGTCAAAAGCAAATTTTAGAAAAAGAAAAACGAGCAACGTGGGACGTTTAAAAGTGGCGCTGTTCAGGAATTTATCTCAAGGAAAAGGTATGATCAAGGCATTCTCGGCCACGACGAAACCGTGCTTGGTTTTCACATAAACGTCTCTCCTGATAATCGACGCACCTATGCAAAACAATGCCTGGGAGCACCTTAGATGCGACGGATACCAGGATGATAGCAGATGGTTTTCGTATGGCGTTCTTGCGCCCTTCTCTAAAATTGAAATGAGGGTCGAGAAGCTCCATTCGGCTGGTATTCTGTTTTCGTTCCAAATCTTCTGCAGTATAGATATTAGATTGTTAACCAGGACCACGCCACCTTCTTTGAGGAATGAGGGGTACCGACCATCATCGCCAGGCACCTTGTCGTACTTCACGCTGGATTTCTGTTGTTGATGGTAGGGTGGTGTCGACGTTCCATTCAGGCCCTCTGGGTTCCTCTAGCGGTTGTGTTGGAGACCAGCTGAACCGTTCTTTGAAGTGTTCAGCTCATCGTTCAAGACGACGATTTTTTGAGTGAATGCCGTTCCGTCGTTTTCACAAACTGTTTCGCTGACACTTGACTTCTTTTGACCGGCTGATGGAATCATTCTACAAGCTCCTGATTATCCGCTGTTTGAGGGATCTGCGTGCGTAATCACATTCGCTAGTTGCTGGTATGGCCCGTCTGGGGGCACTAAGACCTGCTGCTCTCGACGATATCCAGTGTTCATTTAGCCGAGTCACATGGCAGTTCTGAAAACTGTTCTGCATCACTGTGCGCTTCCAGTAGCTTTCTAGCCAGGTCAGCTCGATACTCTTCAGCTACTGAAACTTGTCGAAGTTGATTAATGGAACTGCTCTGTTTTCGCACGCGTAATGCTGATGGAAAGTGAAGTGACAGCCGGGACCGCACAATGACATGATCACAGCCAAGCTGCGTACACCAGAAGGAACGACAGCTTTTAATTGACGCTCTCCATCGCCACATAGTCCAACTGGTATAATGCACGATCTCAGGGTTAAATGATAGACGGTCAAATAAACTCAAGCCCGGAAGAGCCTATTAACGTAGTATCAAAATGTAAGGAAATGGGCCGTTTTCGCGAAACGACAGACTGTAAAGCTGTTTGCTTAGCTTGAAATGTTGCGATAACGGCTTAAAGGATGTGAATCAGCAATTTTTGGAAAGAGGGAAAACAGGGAAAATTCTGTGCCATCAACATAAGCCCTCAAGAAGAAGCATTCCTCCTGGAAGTAGGTGTTGTACCTGATTAGTTGAAGCAAACAGGAACTCCATTACATGAAAGCTGTACTTGCAATTGCTCTTCATAGGCTTGACAACAAATTTTCCACAACCGTTTATCCTACCGAACCGACAACATAAACTAAAGTGTATATGGTCGGTCTTCGACGGAAATGCATGAGATGAATTAGTTACTTGGTCAATATGAGCACCTGATCGTCTTTGGAGTATGTTTTTAACGCCCCAGTAGCTGATCTGACCTAGCCCTCTGACGTATTTTGGGGAGTAGCAACGAAACAGAGAGAAATTCGATAGTTCTCAACGGGAAGCTGATAGATACAACAGCTACAAAAATCGTTTAAAAAATTCGACAGCGGTTTCTTAGGGTCCATGAAATATTGTGGAATCCTGCTGAGAAGAGTCCAGTTTTCTATAATCCTATGAAGTTGTCAGGCGTTTGAAAAATCACGCTCATATTCAACTAAGAATTGAGTGACAACGTGACCGAAGGCCACCAAAGGAAGAGACGGAATAAGACAATCCAACAGGTACTTCAAAGCATCTTATTCGTTCTCAAAAGTATCCAACCAAGCTGAAATATCTGAATTATGTTTAGCGTTCGTCGATTAAGGCAATGCGATTGGATAAATCATCTTCCCTCGCTGACCGGCATTTTCAACAGGCTTGAAACTAATTCTATAGTACGACAAATTTTCGCACGAATTTGGTTTTGATAGCTGAATCACTTGTTCATGATACTCCGCATTAACTGAATGCGCTGTACCAAGCAGCTCCATGTTTCACTTGGTATGATATTCGAGATATCGCACTACGCTGTTGTATAAACGTAACACACTCATAAAGTTGTTGAGAACTCTTCTACAGCCCGCAACCGGTTTCACGCTCTTGGGGCTTACAGGGTAGGTGCAGTCTCCTCTCCCCTTCCCCCAAGGGTTTCGAGCGGAAAACGAGGCTTCCTTTGGAAGATGGTGGTCTGGGGTACGTAACACATGCTCGGACCACCTTAACTTGGTAAGCCTTATTCCAGTGATTCACTACCTGGTATTCACTTGGAAACTGCTACAAGAAGCCGTGGTTTGTTGCCATAGCAAGATAGACGAGGCGTGTAACTTCACCGATGTAACAGTTTCATCCAAGATTACTTCCAAAACAAACTAGATGGGCGTTACCGCTAACGGAGAGTTGATCAATAGGCTTGTTAGCTTAACTGCACAAAACCTAAATGGAATAGTTCGTATGGACCAGGTATTTTCAGTAGGCCGCATGCAAGCTTGTAGGAGCCACCAATACCCCGCTGCTTCCGGTGCTACCGACTTTGGGTCGTTGTGGTTTTTCTCTCCAGAGATAAACTAGTCAAAATAAACCTGCATAGAACGTATTGCCACCAAAATGGGAAAAAAATAAGACAGCGATGATACTCCCTGTATTTGGAGTTATTGTTATACGATTTTCCATCTATAGCCGCACCTATCAACTTGACGAAAAGCTACTTACAAGGTTGCTGAAAAGTTTTCGACAGCCCACGACCGGTTTCGCACTTCTTTGGGCTAATCGGGTATGCACAGTCCACGAGTTCCCGTCAACTTCATGGTCTTGAACCCTAATTGGATGCAAGTCTCTAAATAAACCCATCTGCAAACTCCATTGGTTTTGAAGGGAGACTCAGTCGATTCCCAACTGAATCTCGTTTTTAACGCGGGTTAAACTCATTTACAAATAAGCGTGTGTCGCGAATCGCTATGAACTGTTTTACGCCAACGAACTGTGAACCGTGGTTCCGTTCCTTCCAGACGAACAACCAACGTCACAACTGCCACACAGACTCCACCTTGAGAGAATGACTGTTCACAAACCACTGATCTGCAAGCATACGCTAACGGCACAGACTACGAATGACAGTTCTCAGTGTCTGATGATTGTTCGTTCCCATGGAGAAAACAATACAACCAACTACCAGTTGTCACTCCCCCTGATGCAGAACACACCGACTGGATCAGACAGGGTGCTGAAAAGCACCGGGAATTTCACCTCCTTCCAAAGAATGAGACAAAAAATCAATCAAACGGACTGACCGCTGTTTACCGGACAGCTAAGCGCAGATGAATGGAGCAAAAATTGAGACGTTGTTGACACTGAGTGAGTGAAGCCTCTACCTGGATTATGGGAGAAATAGTAATTGCTTGTAGACAATCGATGTTGTGGAGTGTGTGTAGTCCATAGTGGTGTCCGGCGAAATTTGCTCATCTGCTGTATAGCCGACGGAATAAGATGGATAGACGAATAATGAAGGAACAATGAAGAGTGTCAGTCTCAGGTTTCCACGACTGATTTAAAAGTGGGATTCTGGTGTCAATAACCAATGCATACGAAGTTAAGCACAGCTGAAAAATACACCCAGCTTATAACTATTCTCTTCGGTTCGGGCTGTTCACAAGTCCCAATGGGCAACACAGCCTTCGTGTGAAAACCTCCCGCGGGAAGATGAGCCAGTGTTAATGACGTCAAGTTTTGGAATTTACCGAAGCTGTTTCCTTTTCGGATAGTTATTGTAGACCAACGCTCACGTGGTACCACAGCAAGGAAGTAGGATGAGAGGTATACCATTGATAAGGTCTTCGCTGTTGTGACTCATCCACTGGCTGCAAATCATCGAAAGCAAACACGTGGACCACATACTAAAAAGTGCTCAGTTTGGATGAACAACTGCCCGAACATACAGAGTGACATGCAGAGTGACATACAGTGACACTGCCAGATCAGTGTTACAGAAACACTCATCATATCATATATCATCTGTAGCACCCTTTCGGTGCCTAACTGCAATGCCACCAGAAGCAAGTACGAGGGCTGGGATACTGCCAGGTTGCCCAAGCCTAGACAGGGGAAGTCGAGAGGCAGAGGTCGGTTTTGAACCACGGACCTTTCGGTCGGTAAATTCGTGTTCTAATCACTGAGCCAGATCGCCCCCTTACAGAAACATTACTCGGAAGTAAATCCCGATATTGAACCCCTTGCCAAAAATCACAAAAACTGAATATGGTGCCTAGTGCAGAATAATGAAAAGTTGGTCACAGACTCACTTGCTCAGTCTCGACGTAGTTAGCAACGTGCCCTTCAGGGTCAATCCCCCGTCGGCGATAGCGCGTACCTGCAACGCATAAATGTTCAAACGTTAATGTTTCTCGTTTGGCCTAGGGCTTTGGAGACCTCCGCCCTCAGAATCCACATGAAAACCCGAATTAAATTAAAAATTCAAACCTCCAATTAAGGTACATAAACCTCCGAACATCCAGTCGTCTTACTGGTGATAAAAACATGCAAACTATTAGCCACCAATCCAGCGACGTATAAAACCGCTGTACATTGGATTTCCAAAGCAGACGGTTGCAACCATCTCGATTCGGTCTACTATACATGCATCGGCTGCATGAAGTCACAGCAACAGGGTCAACTTGCATTCCGATACTCAATTGACAATAACTGGGTTAGGATAGATCTGTCGGATGAATCTATTGAAAAGAGGTGATGCGAATAAGACGTATCAAATATCGACAGTCCCAAGAGAGTTCACCCAAATGGTGATAGTATTGAAGTTACAGTATTTAAGGCTATTGTATGTAAGGGATTATGAGACGACTGATAAAATTTTAAAACATTGTCAAACAAACGTTTGAATGGTCTGCACGTGAAATCAAACCGGATCCGGAATTTGACACGAGAATGCGGTCATATATAACTTTGATTCACGGAGCTGATTCAGATGGGAACAGAAGAATTCTCCAAACAAGACAGACCAGAAGATGGACTAGCAGTGAACATGAAACAAGTAACGTTGCAGGAGAAAATTATCCATGATATGGATATGGTCTTGTTCATGTAAAAACATTACTAACAATGATATCACGTGGCGAATTCTGAACATTTGTTTGTTTGTAGCGGGCATCGTTGGAAGGTTGTACGACAGAACTTTTGTCATCCGGAAGCGTTAACAAAACTCTTTTTCACTGAATCCTTGGAAAGACACTGATGACCCATCCAAAGATCTTGGTGTGAAATAAACGCATCTCGAATAGATTGGCCGACTCGGTCTAGCCTACAATCCAGATACGTCGGGAAGCCTGATTGATCATGAAGATTCTGTGGTTACTCCCAAACTGCTCACGGCGACTAGAACCGGACTAAGTCTGAAGTTTACACGATAGTATAGAACAGCAGGCGTGGGTTGAGTTTCCTCAACCGGTTACATTTGCCATTCGAAATCTCAACGAAATTTAGGCAACCACAGTGACTGAAAAAAATGGGGAGCAGAAAATAGAGACATGGATGAGGTAAAAATGAATCAACCACACCAGTCGTTCTGATTTATGTTCAGTCCGAAGATGGTAGAGAGTTGGAAATTTTCTCTAGCATGCAAACAATAGTCACCAGGAAAAAAAAACCACCCAACCAGCTCGGAATGATCAACGCAATAAGTAATTCAATTCGCGAAAACGGATTAGAACAAAAATAACAAGGAACTGCTCCACGCCTGTTGGGAAAACATTTGTTCCCCGGCAATTAGATGTTGCTTCGGTCTTGTCTGCGTGCCAAGCAACAATTCAAACCCGATTTTGGCCTGAGGTAATTTATTTCAATTAGTGTATCGCAAAAAGTCACGACATGTAAATGTTAACGAAAAATACATGAGAGAAAAGGTACAGGAAAATCAGAGCAATCAGCACATCCTAAATGTACAAGAAACGGTAGATGGACGGATTCACAAGTTACGGAACACGGATGGACTGCGAGTAGCTTTAAACGGGCCTGCCCCTTCGCTCCCAAAATGACCACTTGTAGGGTAGGTGCGAACAGCAGGACTAATTAGGAACTAAAAGAAATTATACCAAAGACCGTACGGTTTCGCAATCGGCATCAGGTAGTCGACCCTAGCCAGTCTGACTGGGTCAGTGTGAAACGACTACTTCGTCGACTATTTTTGAGGGACAACCACATTTAATCTCGTCACATGATAAGGGATTCACAACACAAGGACCACCGTTGATCCACATGATTTGTAGGGATAGGAGCAATTACTCCATGATGTTAATGGTTCGCCCAACGGTTTGATTTCACCCAATGGCTCTTCACGACAGGATTATAAATAGGTCTCAGGCGTTCCACCCTACTTATGTCTTTTGAATGTTGCGCTTTCATTTCATCATTTATCTCAAACTACACCTACGTAGCGGCTTGCTGATCCCTTATTAAATATTCAGGGTGCGACTTAAAATGCCGCACTTCACAAAAACTCACTCAACTTCCTCCTTCGGTTTATGGTGACCAAAGGCCACACGGTTCTCGACGTCGTGAAAATTGGCTACTCAGCTCCTTATTGCGCGAACATACCCGCAAGAATTCCAAAAATAACTCAATCCCTGTGTGTGTTTCACCGAGGGAAGCCAGTGAATTTACCGATACGCCTCCATTATATTACTTCACTACTGAACATACAGATTTAAGCATCTACAGATGATCCCATTTCGGGAAAAATAATTCGTGCACAGGGCAGTGAGTACAGAACGACGTTCTGGGAAGAGATAAAAGACTGGAATCATTGAATGACGAATGAAATTATGAATATAAATTTGTCACTGACGAAATCACAAGCTCCTCAAAATGAACAGCCTAACATTCCGTCAAAAAGGAAGAACAGATCGTGTGTTTTTGTCAGATCCGGCCACCCCACTTGATCGCATTGCGCCAACACTTCCGCTCAATCGCCAAAGTAAAGTGCGGTCAGGTGGAAAGGCGGGGAAGCTAAAGTGACTTGTGTTGGACCGGTCGATTAAAGAAGAGAAAGAATACATGTTGATGAGTATGCAGGCTACAGTGTGAGTTGTCTGGCTTGACGTAATTGCAGTAGTCCTTCAACGAAGAGGTTCGCTAGGCTACCTAACTGGACATCGTTTCAAAACATTGCACAAAGGCGCCCCAACCTTCAAGTGCGCAACATTGGTGGGCAATGTTGTCAGTATTGATATACTGCTTGAAATCTCTCTGCCTGTCTCTGGAACCTCGAGAGTCCAAATACTCCCGGGATGTTCCCACACACACATTAAGTATGCGGACGATATTGCTCTCCTTGGTTCAGATCCTTCCCAAATGCAGACGATTTCGAATAACCTAAATAACCCTGCCGCACGGTTCCGCATGCGCTTCACACCTGCAAAGTATAAAGTGCTGCTACAAGACTGGGTGGGCTCAAACCCAAACCTAATGCTTGCAGACGAGCCGATCGATGTGGTAGATAAATTTGTTTCTCTGGTCAGCTGTATACGTTCGGATGGACTAGCTAGAGATGAAATTAGTTCTCGAATCAGGAAAGCCAGGGCAGCTTTAGCCAAACTCCGAAACCTACGGCGCCGACGTGACGTCAGTTTGTCTGTCAATGGCAGAGTTTACACTGCGGCGGTGCGATCCATTCTGCTTACTAGATCAGAGACGTGGCCTCTACGCACAGAAGACGCACGAATGATGTCAGTGTTTGACCATCAGTGTATCCGACGCATTGGTTTGGTCTGGTGGGAACATCCGTTTAATAATGCTAGGACAGGCCGGATGGTTGTAGGAAGAAGGAACCCTCCCGAGAGGAAGAAGAGCCGTATGAACGTACATTAGGCTAGCATATCGAAAAAGTGTACATGAATACCGCACAGAATGGGGCAGAGAGGATGGTCAAAACGGAAAAAATTCTGTCTATCGACAGACTTCTGACTCGAACCACCAATTCCTGAATTCAACCTTATTCCGCGTATTCGTGAATGTTCATTATATTAGCTTCCTGCGCTGCAGTCGGCCTCATCTGATCAGCCGGCTCATATACTTGACGTTCATTAACAAGTCACTGAAAACCTACGTGCTGCTTTTTTGGTTTTCTACGCTCCATTGAACTGCCAAAATGAAATTTTGGTCTACCTGAGCAACAGCAGTAAAATCGATCACAGTCTCAACATATGGCTCATCATGATTCGGTTCGATAATTGTATACGGAGTTTGGCGTTGCTATCGTCCGATCTCCACTCGAAAACTATATATTCCGATGCCCCGTGGGCTGGCACTCATTTCCACATCTGCCTATCGCATTGAAATGCACCGCAAAGACTATACTTTGTCACATACGGTTCGCGCTAGGTAGCGTGTGATAGTCCCAAGGAATAGGATCACAGAATGAGCTGGAAAGGGTAGTTCTAAATCTAAACTTGCTAAGTCATATGGGGACACGTATATAGCTAGCTAAGGTTGACCAATACTCATTCTGGTCTGCACAACGATGGTCGAAGTCACCTCCGACACCGTTATAGACTTACCATTCTGGAATGCTACGAGGAGTAGGGGGAACTTGCAGACTAACATATCAAAGTATTGATGAAATAGGATTCAATGGGGGGTAAAATGCGAAACAATGCAACACGATACAACTCGCTCGTCAATACTACCAACCTAGCCACTTCGTCAACTGTCAACTGCCGAGAAAACAAACAAATGCGCGAATAGCAGTCATTCCAGGTTGTCCCCATGTAGCTTTTGTCTCGGAGATGGACGAACATGCGCGAATAGCAGTCATTCCAGGTTGTCTCCGTGTAGCTTTTGTCTCGGAGATGGACGAAATAACCGTTGTAGTCAAACGTTGCAACCAGTCTGATCGGGTCTACACGGATCTAACATGCCACAGCTACACTTTTATGGAGGTACTGCTTTTGAGTAGTTGTATTCTAAAGGGGTCTCGGCAACCATGTTTATCGGGCTAACGTACATGTGGAGAATCATTACGGTAGAAAAAATCTGACGGAGACAGCCGACAGTACCATGATGGCAGTTGAACTGCCCATCATCGTTGTCAAAGCAAAGGAAGTCGAAATAGATACATCGAAAAGAAGCATCGGTCATTTCAAGAGCAATGCTTCCAGACCATAACAGTTTCACAGCAAGTGCACGTGAGTACACGTCCAAAAACCACGCTGTTCATAAATGCCTGGTAATTCTCACAAACACGTTCTTCTCGACAGGCACGGATAAAGCGTTAAAGTTAATATTCTCAAGGATTATGGTAATCCCATTCTAAAAGGGTGGCATTTGTATTGTGCGCCAGCCAAATCAAAACAGTCAAATTTCAATGGCGAGAAAACACCTGCGCCATTCGCTAGAGAACAAGCACACGGCCCTTCGGATGTACATGCGGGTGGGTTATATGTTAGTGGCGTGGTCCTTGCTTCGAAGCGACCTTATCATCACACGTGTAACTATATCTAACGGTCAGCAGGATGTACCAAAGTGAGTCTAGGGTGTGTTTCAATCGACAATTCCAATCCGAGCTACTAGGTGCTTTCACGTCTTAATGTTTAAGTGCACCTATACAATTCACATCATTTAGTAGCATCACACCGCAACGCAAAATCTAGCTACCTGAATTGTCTAGCATGGAAGCCGTACTCAGTGTTCCTTCAATCAAGGGTACGGACCTCGGTCAGGTACAAGGGATACCCGGATAGCTCCGGTACTGAGCTGAGGCGGTGGGTTGTGATTGTTGTAAGTAAATATCCGTACTCTCGAATGTAGTATTTTCCAGATCCTCGGCTCCTCGATCGACTTTCACAATCGGTCGAATGATGCAACTTAAAGGCATGTCATTCCGAGTGAGCAGCAAAGTTTTCTTCAGCCTCTAGCACAACCTTCCAATATAGCAGAAATAGATCCATCATATTTGATAGTAGTGGTGACACAGTTTTACTTAAACCTCAGTGTCTGAAATAAAGAAATTCAGCTCGGCAGCACGATGCAGAAGCACATACAATCTGGGTTAGAAAGATCGACTGAAGCACATTTTAGACCTGCATTGTTACCCCCCAAGGATCATAAGCTGAAATTCATACCGCATATCTGACGAAATACACGACAAGATGCAGGATGGAAATATAATACGAACGTTCAACCCACATCTATAAGCAGTCCAGTATTCGATGGAAAATAGTAAAATCTGAAATAACGGAACCTAGCGATAAAAATTCCCGAACACAATTGTACCAACCACATGAGTGCGGTCGGACTGACAGCTAGTGGTGTCCCAGTTTGGCAAGTTAGTTTCTAAGGAGAAAGCATGACTAATACTGTATACCTCCCCAATCCAGTTTCCCTTCACCTGTTCAATCGTCAACTGCACGAAAAAAATAACTTGTTTAGTTAGCTCTTTCAAGACACATAAAACAAGGTCGTTTTTCTAGTTTTAGGTAATTCGAGTGTTTGAAAAAAACTACAAAGGCAGAGAACCACAAGCAAGACACGTGACCGTGAGGAAATTCGCGCCTTTGAGGAAAATATCCCAGAATGTATTATCCGAGGGAAATAGTTCTGGGCGAGAAAACCGGGCTATTAATGATGCTACGGGACATGAAAGCACTACTAAGGAATTTCTCCTTTCCAAAAACTTTACTGGCCCAGAGACAGTCGGATTTACTAAGGCGGGTTGTGAATTTCTATCCCTACTCAGCTATGAATGACCGGAAGTGAAGTAAGATTAATGGCTTGGAGGTGTTCACATTGCTCTGCCTTCAGAACATTTAATTAGGTGGTTTACACGAATCACATGCTATTCTGAGCACGTGTCAATCGCATAATCACAGGGTGATTGGCATTTTCTCCAGCGGGTGTGCGAGTGAGTTCTGAGAGCAGTAGCGCCTATATTAAATCCCGATCGCAACCGTGCCATGCAAAAATATGGAAAAATGTGTACCCAGTAATTAAGAAATCAGAAGGCGGTCATACATGTTTCTAATCTTGCACAAATAGAATAACGGATACGTGGGAAAAGCCAGCGGACCAAACGGCTCTCGGAAACCACCAAATTGAACGGCCCTCTGTGACTGGCTATTCGCGACAGATTCGTGACTTTCAGACGAATTCTACAGCCAAATAAACCTGTGGGCTTGTGCAGAAACGTTCGACAAACAAGTCCCGTATACTCGCTTTCTCTCGCTACCCGACATTCGGCACCTAAACCGGCAACTCAAGGCCGCGCTCACCAAATGCACCGCGCATTTGTTTCTACAGATGAGGAACAGTGGTAGCACCATCTGCACTGTTGATCGTGACCCAACCAACCAAATAGATGCATTCGGTAATTGTATAAGTGTTCTAACTGCAAAGGCACGGACGAAACCCGGTAAACTAATGAACGCAGCGAGGAGCCATGGCAGCGACGGTCAGGATATATGAAGAGAGTGATATAAGCAGTTTCAGAGTTGCCCATACTGACGCGAGCTTCGATTCGGTTACGCGAAACAGTGATACGTGGTAGCGGACCGGACCGGCAGACTGATTGGTTGTTGACGGGTACAACGTAATGCACACGTTAAGAAGTCCGAACTGACCATGGTAACGAATAATTAAACCTAGGTATATTTGCAAGAACACGTCCATCACAAGAGATTTCTCAAAGTGATTCTGAGCAGTTATCATTGCAACACCAGCTACTTCAAAGTAGAACATGAAGTTCTTTAATTTGCTGCTCTCCGGAACTTTATGTTTTACATTGGCATAATGACAAAAGGAAGCAACCGCTTTCAACCCGTCAAACATATGTTCCACAACCCCGCTTTAACCATAGACAGGAGAAAATTTATTTTTATTCCGGCTTCCAGACACTTCTGTTATAAACACAGACGTACCATAGCGAATAAAGTACCCAAATGACAGAGGATAACACAGTTTGACGGTCAAATATTTTTGGTTAGTTGCTGAGTGGGGTCTTTTTCGTTGTGATCAATAGGCTGCTACAAAGACATGTAGGGGTCGCTGCAAACGGACAAAAGCACGGAATAGGCCTTTCTGTCAAAAAAACCACCCGCTCATCACCGCGTGGCAGCCGCTGCATGTGCTGTGGCATCTCCTGTAAGTTGCAACCCGGCGGCCCAGTCCCCGCCACAGTAAATATGCAAGCCGGTCCTCCTTCATCTTCCCTTAGCACTGGGAACGTATTGAATACAGACTTTTGGAATGTCTCCGGTCTTCTTTACGTGGAAAACGTGGAAAACCATAACCTAAACTCGACTATCAAGTTGACATTACCTGCCCTTCGGAGATACGGTCCATGGTGCACCTTTCCGCTGACTGTACTATGACGGACGAAGTGATTACTCATGTCTTTATGATGTTGCTTTTGTCCATAGAAACAGTACCTACGACGTCCTTAGAGTTAGTCTCGTCCAGGATTGCGAAAGCTCATTTCTGACGTTCTCAAGTCTAATTAACGTGAACCGTTCAGTGGATAAAAAAGCTGTAGCTGATGCAGTGACCAAGCTCAATGTCACAGTCCAGGGTTGCCGAATCGGAGGCATGTACCTTTTTGACCGACTGGTGTAATTTTATAGGATAATGGTGAACCGATAAGCAACTAGCATAAAACGATTTTCATTTATTCTCACAGGGCCCATGTTCATGATTCTCAGATAAACAAAGGGTCCAAAATTGAGAATGCGCACCGCCATCAGTCAGGGCTACGACGCGAAAGGCCTCGACAAACGCTCCTTCATTGTTACTGACAACGCCAAAAAACCTCGGGGGCTAAGGAATTCAACAAGTACTGGGGGAAAATTAAAAAAACTTGAAGGACAAGGACACGTTATAGATACATAAGAAATTCAGTTATACGTTTGGTCTTATTAGTGAATAGCGCAGACAAGCTGTCGGTATTCCTGCCTAGCGCCATCAGTGAGTTCTGGCCACAGAACACGATAGTCCTGCAGTAAATACTATAGGGTAGCATAATCGACTGTTGCAAATGTAACTACAGCAAGTCACCCCTCAAAAGGTGACTCAAAAGGTAACTACAGCAAGTCACCCCTCAAAAGGTCACTCAAGTTGACTGACCTGTGACAAACAATAGTGAGACACTCATCAAATACACTATTTGCACGCCAGCTTGGCTTCTACGGGAGGCAACCGAATCTCTGGTTCACGAGATTTCTTGACTAAAGTATCAACGAAAACATGAGGCGGCTTTTGTGCAGCACATTCAGTCTAAGAATATCATAAAACGATTAATTAAGCTGGGATTTAGTTGCGTCTCCCAAGAAAACAAAATTGGTTCAGCTTACCGGCAGTAAATGTTTAAAACATCAGCGTCAGTAATTCGGTAAATTACCATTTGACCGTATGAATGGGGAAAGGCGTGTTTTATGGTTGGGTTACACAAAGCACATCAAAATTGCTTTTAACGGCGACTTGGCTGGTGCAAGCAAGTTACTCAAGTGTGACTGCAAAAGTGACGTAACGCCTGCTCCAAATTGGCTTTCTGCCTTTAGTTTTTTGGAGAAGTACTATGAGTTCTCCGTATACAGGGGAAGAAAAAAATCATTAAAGAAAGCTTCAGTTGGTGTTCAAGTATTCCCATGAAAACTAAACTGGAATACAAATGAGTTTATTTGTCGAATTTCGTGCAACTTGAGTTCAAGTAGAACATAAGGTTGACGGAAACTCGCGGACTCCGCCCACTTAATGAGGCCGAAGAAGGGTGAAACCGGTGGTGGGCTGTCGACAATTTTTCAGCAACCTTATAGGTAGTTTCTGCCACAAAAATAGTAAGACACCTTCAAAATGCCAGCAGGTTTTGTAAACTCGTTAAGATCGGTGTAAAACCGATAACATCGGTGTTATGCTCGCTCAAGTCAATCGAGTTATTTTGGCACTGGAAGGGATACTATGGAAATTTCAGTGGATGCTTTTGGCGGACTTCGTTTCTTTGCCCAAAAATTGAAATTCAACAATGTCATGTGACCAGAACCGAACAAGATATGTCAGCTATGGAGATCGTGGGTAACATGGATAACGATGAGGATAAGCGAATATCGAGAGTTTCCTCAATTAATTTCAGCATAAAACGCGTGATAGAAGTGGCCAAAGTCCAGGTACGTTCCCATGACGGTCAGAAAACATAAGACCGCCAAAAACAGTAAAGCGAAGATGAAAGCGAGAAAATTGAGCAGCCTTTAGCGATATTAAGAGACAAAATAACCCAAGCCAAATAAAATGATGTGGTTGACAAGTGCGCTCAGTTATTCACATTGTGTAGCATTCTACAGTCAACTGTATAACACCGTCAAGCCAGTGCGTTTATTATTACAATAGACCTCCAGCCAACCAAGTTCTCTTCGACGAGGTGCTAGGTTTCAGGAAACTTCTTGAAGCAGCAAGCTAATCGCAACGAAGAAAAAGACTTCACTCTCTTGAGATCAATTATAAAAGATAAACTTTGGCTTCATCACTCTCTTGAAGGACCGAATTTACAAACCTTTTCTGGACAGTGGTCATTGAGTAAGAGATGGTAACCTGCTTTACGAGTTGAACAGCCAACCGTCACTACTACTCCTCAACCCATGGGTGCTCTACGACGTGATCGGTGATCTTCGGAAGACAGCAATGTTTAATTTAACAACTTAGGACCTGGGCCAGTACAGCTGAAATGACAACCACAGAAGTGGGCTGTCACCAAGCGACATGCCTGACCAACACTCTGAGCCCAGGTTCCGGTGCGCTTATGAGGATCCGGTGCAATGCGTGCAAACCATGGAACTACTCATTTGTACGGTGAGCTTAGCAGGCCGTCAGCAACACGCCAGTGTGTCAGTGGAAGAAGGAATTGGTCAACATTCCAGTGAAAACAAAATCCTCCGTTCTTGGGGGATCACGTGCAAGCTTGTTGTTGACAGGGGAAGCTGCTATTGAATCGCCAGAGGATTTGACCTTCTTTGGACGGGTGTTTTGAGGAACTATTCTAGCAAGTACAGCGTGAAAAGTAGGTTAGTGAAATACACTAATTTGCATACCAATTTGGTTTTGACGAGACACTCACCAGGATCCCACCAATTTGGTTTTGACGGGACACTCACCAGGACCCCAGCTGAATCACTCGTTTATGAGTAGCGTATTACGTCTATACCTGAGTAGGTCTTCCAGTGCATCGAACTCAGCAAAAAAGCCAGACTGCTTGGACAACTGCATTAGAATGATGTGCCAACTGGAGCTTCTCGAGGAAGACTATACCACATGATCAGCAGCATGGTACGCAGAATCGAACCACTATATTTTAAATACGCCAAATGGATAACATGGGCAAATAATCGCGAACTAGGACTAACGAATACTCACCGGCGCGATGCCGACTCCGACGAGAAAATAATACCACTGTGAGTTCATCCGTTGATTTTGAAGACGAAATAGTGGTACTGATTTCAGATTGTGCACTGTGTACAGGAGAACTCTTTGGGCTATTCAGCGGTGAGGTTTTGTCAGACGCTTCAACATCAAGTGTAGGCGGACAGGGAGATCTGGAGGACTGTTGTGAGGTTGTCTTGTCGCTGCTTTGCTTGACTTTGTCGGTAGGATTAGGGGAGCCACGGGTTTTTGTTTGATCGGTAATGTTAATAGTCCCCGAGGAACTTAGACTGCGTGAATAGAAAACAGACGTGACAGGGGCAGATCGAGTCTTAGAGACAGATGACTGTGCGTCAGTAGTCCGCGAAACGGACTGTGGTTTCCGTCTCGCGGAGGGTGAATACGAGGAAGAGGGGATGGAATTTCTCAAGGGAATCCGTTCGACCTCTACAAACCCCTGCACAATCGGAGGAAATAATCCCTCCAAATCTGAGATCATTCGAACCAACCGACCATTCCAGCTTGTTTTTTGGCTGCATCGTTGGCCGAAGGGAGGGAGGCCTTCTGCAGCTAGCAGACGATCTGCATCCGCAAGAGGCTCTGAGAGTAGGTTAATATTCCAAAAGAACTGTGAGTTCGCACGCCGCCAGACAGGTTGCCTATGAACTGGCGTATCCGAGGAATCATCAGATGAGAGAGAAATGCCTGTCCAATAAGATGGAGCCAGTTTCGACTGAGTCCAATTGGTCACGTCTCCACCACCAGGGGAAAAGTAAAAGAAAGAATCCTCTTCCAAACGCAGCAAACGACCTAATTCCTACAGCGAAAGAAGACAAAGTTAATAATCGGCGGGTTAACCAACAATCCTGCGTAGAATGTAAACTTGAGGAGAATTCATAAGAATGACGGAAAAAAAAGTTGTTAGACAGATTGATCAAGGTACACATCGGGACCGAGAAACTCATTCGTAGTGTGTAACTAGAAGCCAGTGGAAACAGAGGTCAGGCAAGGAAAATTCAAGCCACTGATTCATGACAATAATTGTGTATCTGTGGGTCGCTTACCCAATATACAGTGACTGGGGTCTGCAGAGTCTATCCAACGTTCAAAATGCATGGTCGGTGGAACGGGAGACCTGATGCGGACCTCAGTCCATAAAAAAGTCACCACTTGAACACATGCTAGTTTCTTCCAAAGAAAACTTTGAGATGAGTGGTGACGTGCCCCTAACATCAAACACTACGTGATGTCGTGAACCCGACAGAGGTAACAATAGAAAATCGGACAACAGCGTCACATTCAGACAACGAATCAGCTGTTTCAATCTCTTTTGGCATCATTTCAACACCTCGCCTCCACATGCCACCCAATCGGACAAAAATGTGAATGGAGTCACTAAGGCAGCAGAAAATAACGCTTTTGTGGTGTAATTTATGCCACAAAAGGTTCGGAAAATGACTACCATGAAAGTCTTCTCCATCCAACCAACGTGCTCAAAATAGACGGTTATGATTTAGTGCCCGCCTAGCTGGTAATTCGAAGAGGGCAACCACGTGTTCGACACAGACGATAACAGACGAGATCTGAAAACCCAGTATGGACGAGACGGATGAATTACTAATTCCCTTCTTTGAGAACTATAATTACAAGGCTGCTCGAAAAGACACAATTAACCATGAACGCAAACGTCTGTTATATAATGCAAAATTGGCGCGGCGGTGACGCAAATTCACCAAAAACAATATAATCAGTTATCTGCGCAGAGTTCAAAACGATGGATGATGCCGTGGTGACGAGGTTGAAGTGATACTGCTGTTTTTTTTTGACAAGTTTTTTGACAAGTGCCGTATTGTGCAGACCAACGGAGAAAGTAGACACTGTACCTAACGTGTCTGAATATTATCGCACATAACCCAAATTTCAACGCCTGCTGTGATGTAACGATGTAACGATGTAACGATGTAACCTGAACAAAACTCCACTGAAACCGGAGCTATAAAGTGCCATACTAACAATCGCGAGGTTAGTTAGTTAACAAAAAACAAACAAACCTCCTGAAGTTCAGAAAGACAGTCGATCAATGGACTACCGGGAGGACGCAATATAGACCAACAAACAGGTAGAAAAAAGTTCAACTCACTTCGTGAATTCGTTTCTCGTATTTTATTCGTTGACGGTTATGGGACTGTCGAAACGAAAAAATCGGGATCTTGCGTAAGCCATACCACCCAACGACAAGTGAGAACACTAAACACCGTGAAAGTCAGGTATGGAGCCTGGTCCGTGGACTATAGGGCTTCTGCTCTATACTACTAACAAATATGTTGGTAGTACGAAATCAAAACGCCTAAACGAAAAACACGGACGGCAGCAACCAACATCATCGAAACCTCACAGTTCCTGTTGCCGCAACACTATTCCACTTGAACCAGTCAATCGACTAGCAGCACATACTAAGCAAATGATGGATTTTAGCCTTCACAACTAATGGTACCAATGAATGTTTACCAGAATCAATGGCCGCGCCAAGCACAAACTTGCCCTCGCTCAGTAGCAATATGGTTAGTATACAGTAGTCTTCCTGTGAGAATGCAACTGCAGGCTAAACCGAGCCGAGCCTTCGAAGTAATTCGGCTGTTGGATTGTTCCCTCAACTAGGCGATTAGGATGTCAAATTCTCGTCGCCGATTGAGATGACACTAGTGTATTGTGCTGATAGTCCCGATTCGATTGGAAATGAAACGCTGGCAATTTCATAGTTGGGAATTTCAAAGGTCACCGATAGGCCGTGACCTGGCAACATCGAATAGTTTTTACTCAGTGCACGGCTTCGGGTCAAACGCCCAACATATAGTATGGCTCATGCGCAGCTAGCCATCTCAGCTATTATAACCTGCAGAATGTGACTAACTGTCCATTGAAGGTAAGTTACATCCTCTGAAAACAGTCCAGCGTTTACAGGCGTTGTTTTAATGTGCTAACCACAGTTAGAATTTCTTGTTGAAGCACCTAGTACTAAGCTGTCGAACAGAACAGACATACGGTGAATACAAGACCTTCAAGAACGAAAACCACGCACTAACGGACGAATCCGGAACTGACAGCTGCTAATCTCACGATTATGCCCGAATTCCATTTGATGGTTGAGGAGAAAAGGATGAAGTACACCTACTGGACAATGGAACCCAAATATATTGTATCGTCAACTATCAACGTAGTTGTTCTGCGTACTCGATGACACAGTGCCAAGGAATTTACCTCACAAAAACGAGCAGTGCTCAGACCACGGTCCACCCGTGGAAGTCGTAGCTCCAAGGAGGTCAAACGAGTCAACATAGTATCCACTTTACCAGTCAGTTTTGAAAGAGACGTCAGAATTTCTTCCATTGGATTACGCGGCGGCGTCATCGCTGGAGCTTCAGGTTCATCTTCGGTAGGTGGGGCTTGTCCAGAAGGCCAACGATGAAAGGACGACGACATCCTAGAGCTAGGGGTGCTACTGATTGTTGTGCGCGCTGCCAGAGCGGTCCGCTTGACAGGTGGACGGTTGTTACTGAGGGGGGCAGGTTTTCCAGTCTTCGGAACTGAGCTACTGTAGCAATATGGTCGTGGATTGCTGTTCAGCAAATAATAAGAGTTGCCAGTTTTCGCATAGGGCATGGAATAACCGCTGCACTCGGACTGCAACCGTTGAGATTGATTCATTTGACCAACAGAATCAATCATGGCCGAGAACTGGGAACCAACAGGAGAATGGGAAACCATAAGCGACAAAGGCAGGAAACAGCAGTACTACTGACAACTAAGTTGCGAACACACGGCGACCAATGGATATGCGTGGAAGGACTGACAACGGCCTTCTGTCACGTACCTGAATGTATGACACATCTTAGTGCAACCAGCAGTCGAAGAGGACTGAGCTTGTTCAGCTTTCTTCGGAAAAGCTGGGAAAGCAGTGTTCTATAGCTAAATGTTAATAGACGTTATGCAGTTGTTAGTTGGCACGGGGATCCGGCATAACAAATTTATTCACAGCAATTGATAATTAGCTCGAAAGAATAATTCACACGATGCGCGAAACACCCATTTAAAAAGTCACCACTTGAACACATGCTAGTTTCTTCCAAAGAAAACTTTGAGATGAGTGGTGACGTGCCCCTAACATCAAACACTACGTGATGTCGTGAACCCGACAGAGGTAACAATAGAAAATCGGACAACAGCGTCACATTCAGACAACGAATCAGCTGTTTCAATCTCTTTTGGCATCATTTCAACACCTCGCCTCCACATGCCACCCAATCGGACAAAAATGTGAATGGAGTCACTAAGGCAGCAGAAAATAACGCTTTTGTGGTGTAATTTATGCCACAAAAGGTTCGGAAAATGACTACCATGAAAGTCTTCTCCATCCAACCAACGTGCTCAAAATAGACGGTTATGATTTAGTGCCCGCCTAGCTGGTAATTCGAAGAGGGCAACCACGTGTTCGACACAGACGATAACAGACGAGATCTGAAAACCCAGTATGGACGAGACGGATGAATTACTAATTCCCTTCTTTGAGAACTATAATTACAAGGCTGCTCGAAAAGACACAATTAACCATGAACGCAAACGTCTGTTATATAATGCAAAATTGGCGCGGCGGTGACGCAAATTCACCAAAAACAATATAATCAGTTATCTGCGCAGAGTTCAAAACGATGGATGATGCCGTGGTGACGAGGTTGAAGTGATACTGCTGTTTTTTTTTGACAAGTTTTTTGACAAGTGCCGTATTGTGCAGACCAACGGAGAAAGTAGACACTGTACCTAACGTGTCTGAATATTATCGCACATAACCCAAATTTCAACGCCTGACGAGATGTAACGATGTAACGATGTAACGATGTAACGATGTAACGATGTAACGATGTAACGATGTAACGATGTAACGATGTAACGATGTAACGATGTAACGATGTAACGATGTAACGATGTAACGATGTAACGATGTAACGATGTAACGATGTAACGATGTAACGATGTAACGATGTAACGATGTAACGATGTAACGATGTAACGATGTAACGATGTAACGATGTAACGATGTAACGATGTAACGATGTAACGATGTAACGATGTAACGATGTAACGATGTAACGATGTAACGATGTAACGATGTAACGATGTAACGATGTAACGATGTAACGATGTAACGATGTAACGATGTAACGATGTAACGATGTAACGATGTAACGATGTAACGATGTAACGATGTAACGATGTAACGATGTAACGATGTAACGATGTAACGATGTAACGATGTAACGATGTAACGATGTAACGATGTAACGATGTAACGATGTAACGATGTAACGATGTAACGATGTAACGATGTAACCTGAACAAAACTCCACTGAAACCGGAGCTATAAAGTGCCATACTAACAATCGCGAGGTTAGTTAGTTAACAAAAAACAAACAAACCTCCTGAAGTTCAGAAAGACAGTCGATCAATGGACTACCGGGAGGACGCAATATAGACCAACAAACAGGTAGAAAAAAGTTCAACTCACTTCGTGAATTCGTTTCTCGTATTTTATTCGTTGACGGTTATGGGACTGTCGAAACGAAAAAATCGGGATCTTGCGTAAGCCATACCACCCAACGACAAGTGAGAACACTAAACACCGTGAAAGTCAGGTATGGAGCCTGGTCCGTGGACTATAGGGCTTCTGCTCTATACTACTAACAAATATGTTGGTAGTACGAAATCAAAACGCCTAAACGAAAAACACGGACGGCAGCAACCAACATCATCGAAACCTCACAGTTCCTGTTGCCGCAACACTATTCCACTTGAACCAGTCAATCGACTAGCAGCACATACTAAGCAAATGATGGATTTTAGCCTTCACAACTAATGGTACCAATGAATGTTTACCAGAATCAATGGCCGCGCCAAGCACAAACTTGCCCTCGCTCAGTAGCAATATGGTTAGTATACAGTAGTCTTCCTGTGAGAATGCAACTGCAGGCTAAACCGAGCCGAGCCTTCGAAGTAATTCGGCTGTTGGATTGTTCCCTCAACTAGGCGATTAGGATGTCAAATTCTCGTCGCCGATTGAGATGACACTAGTGTATTGTGCTGATAGTCCCGATTCGATTGGAAATGAAACGCTGGCAACCAATCGACGAGAAGGCTAGTACTATACGGTCCGACAAAGGGATTCGGAAAAGAACTAAATGACAAAATAAAAAAACTAAGATACATTCGAATATACTGAAGGAAACAATTTCAACTATTACGAACTTAGGGAGAGAAGAATAATCCCACTTTACGCCGCCACACATTCGAACCGCATTGATCTCGACTGCATAGCACCAAATTTCGGAGTCGAAAATGAGACCATGACTACTTGGTATGACGTTTTTCAGTGTCTCTTAATCCAACAAACTTGACATTCCTTCTTTGTCACCGCTTAAAAAATCTTCAGATGTCAGCTTCCAAGAAAATTGGGAAGCTTGAAAATTGTCTTTTCTCTTAAGACCACATTGGAGAAGTAGATGCTTTCTATGTGGAATCAAGTGCAAGGAATAAAACAGAAAACACCCACGACATGAAACGCGTTGCTTGAAGGGTGATTCTCCCTAAGAGAGCGCTGTCCGTCGCTTTTAATGATAGGGTAGTGAAACAATTCGGCGACGAGTCAGTTCGAGAAACATCCTAGCACGACCCGTAAAAGATTATCAGTATACTACTGGAAAACAATTTAATGCAATTCTACGTAATCAAACCCAGCTATTACGGGCAACGTGAGAATTACGGGACTATCCTAAATTATTGTGTTGCGAATAACAACTATGGCTAAAACAAAAATTTCATGCGGAAAATTTGCGGGGAGCACTGGCAGTTCCACTGGGAAATAAAGCAGCTCCTGTGAAAAAGATGTAGGTGCTTTACACTTGCCCAAGCCCCCGGTTGCGTAGAAATCAGGGAACGTTGGACGCTTAGTCTGATTCGACCGCGTATAACGTCCAAATTGTGCCAAGGTAAATTGGTGCAAGTCCACACACTGGTGCGCGGACATGATTTTAAAATCAAAAGGCCACATTGAATAGTGAAAGCCATCTTAGCAATCGATCAAAGGCTACAGATAAGCCGCTATCAAGGCGGCCAGGATGTACGACCAACCAGTTAAGCCCAAGGAAATCAGTCCACAACGCAATCCAAATCGGGGACGGACTAATCGGATCAAATCAAAAGTAGGTATCGGAATAGCTCATCAAATTGAAGGGAGACTGAATGCAATGTACCCTAGATTCTAGACTGAGCAATCAGACCAGCGATCAAGTTTAACGGAACGAAACTGCCCCACAAACTAATGCAGAGAATGCGGACAACAGCGTGGGACAAGTCGTAAATTGTCTAATGACATTAGAATAAAGCCGTCACGTCAAGAGCTATCCAAAACACCTTTCAAAACGAAAGGAACCAAGGAGGGGCAGCCCCCGACCGCGCATTGATAATGTCCCGATGACTGGCGGCGAAAGTCCACAAGTAGACTACCAAGCTCATCGAGCATATCAACATACACAACAAACACTAGGGAAGCGCGTCGCCAAATAATGGACATGAAAATGCCGTCAGGTAAAATCTCACCTGTTTATAATCCATAGCACCTGCAGCGTCTCGCAGACGTCGCTGGACTTGGCGGATGAGGGGTCGCCGGCCACTCGAAGTCAAGGGATTTGTAGACTTTCGCTTGCAAATTTCGGGATGATCAAGACTGCACGGCTGTTGGTTGCGAAATGGAAAAATGCAGGAGAGGAGAGTGAATATAGGCTAGATCATGAGTCGGGCATTTCATCTCAGTGTTTCGTACCAGTTGATGCAGCTGAATGAACTGTCTACGCTTACGCGTTGCCAAGACACATCTCCCGTGAAATTAACTGTAGAGAAGCGCCTATCATTTGGAGCTGAGTGCTTCAAGCAAACTGGCATAAATAGTGCATCGTTTCAGAATTGAGTCACTAAAAAGATATCGAAAAAACTGAACAAACAAATTTGTATGTCAGGAAAAACTATAACGATAATCCCACTTCGTGCTCCTTCCTTAAACATGAACCTCTCCCTTAAAGAACCACTCTGACTTAGGCGCACGAAGTTTATCTTTGGATTGCTGGGAAAATGTCAAAATCCACAAAAGGGACCAGAAAATTGCGACACTTCTAAGTCAAGCACTTTCCAAAAAGAGGCCAGATCTATTGATAATTCTGGAAAAGCGGGCACTATTTCGCAAGGCAACTGGCTATGGAGAGCCAGGATACCCATAAGCCTACTTGGTACCTCGGATGCGCAATTTTGATAATGCCCGTGCGGCCGGCAACTGAAGTTTTGAGCTGGCCTGAAATACCACAAACCGAGAGATGTACCGTGAAACGTGCCCTCAAAGGTGGTTAGTTCCAGTATTGTTAATCAACGCCATGAACTTTTGAGTTTTCCATCAATTTTGAGCTCAATCACTTGGTGAAGGCTTACGAGAGTGTGGCAATGAAGCCAAATGGCTCAGATTCTCGATAATCATGACATGAAAAGTGTGTCGCCCCTGTCCCCAGAGGTGAAGTAAAGATAGTTTAGTCGAAAAAGCATGGCGGGACACTATTCAGCTCATATACAGTTGCTGACGGTTATAATGACTTCACGTGACATTGGCTGAAAGTATCTATGCGGACCACGTGCTTCTCGGCCCACAAATTTTAGAGTCACACTGGCAAGGTATGATTGATTATTCTACGCCGAACGCTACTTCAAGCCTCATTAGGCCACGGAAGTCTAATTTATTTAGAGCAATTCCTTCTCACTGATGCTCTAATTTAACGTAAAATCAGATGCGTTCTGTCGCTAAGGCATACAATAATCTGCTAATTTGAGCGTGGAAAACACCAACAAGTCGACAATTGAGGCTAGCTTCATCGGATTTGGAACTTGGATTGTACGACTGAGCCGAAATTTATTCCTCTTAATGTTGGATCACGTTTACCTATGGAGTTGTGACGATTGGCAAATCTGAGAATGACCAAGTAGACAAATCAAAGGAAAACAACAGCAGACTTATTCTAGAACCTCGGGAAAAGTTGCAGAGTAACTGTTCCAGATGACGAGATTCCACGAACGAAATGGGCAGTTGGGCCTCTGGTGGCACTTTATGTTCACAGTCGACTGTTTGAACAATTGAAATTTATATGACAGTGAGAATAAGGAGGAAAAAACAGGGTTTTTTCTAAAAATTCGATCAGCTGTCACATAAAAGAGATTTTATCGACCCTCCAGGACGGGAACCTGCCACACAGAAGGGACCAGTGTGACCGGGCTCAAGAAAAAAGCCCTCTCAGGAGAAGATGTCATATCTACTCGGGAATGTATAGTAACACAAACCGCATAGAATAGTCCATTATGAGTGAAAATGGAAGTATTCTCTTCCGGAGAGACTTCCGACAGGACTACTGATAAGTCTCTTGCGGCAACTTGCTAGACCCAGATACTGTTTTGGCTCTGTAGAAAGGAACACTGCAAAGCAACCAATTCAGAAGCTCTTTTTTATACAGATACCAGAACTGATCACTTAAAAAATCTTCAACCTCACATCTTAGCAATTACCAGACACCCACGGGATCAGAAAAATCGGGAAAGAATCTGACCACTCATTAGTAGTCAGACCTGTAAACAGTTCTGAAATGCGTGCTAAATCATGCAAAAGCTAGCGAAATACACTTAGCTGCATACCAATTTGGTTTTGAATGGAGACTCACCTGTAACCCAGCTGAAACGTTCGTTTATGATGATCTACCCCAACTTAAAGGGGTGCACGAAATTAGTAATACTGTACTACGTCCACACAATATATCGCGACAACCTGAATACCGTGTCCACTGAAACAGAGGCGACCTGGTGCAGCACATTCAGTTGCTTAAAAGCATCACAAACGAGGAATTCAGTTGGGCTTGAGGTGAGTCTCCCATGAGAAAAAAATCGATATGCGAATGAGCGTATATGTCGAACTTCGTGCACTTTGAGTTCGATTAGAACATCAGGTGGACGGAAACCCGGGGACTGCGCCTACCTGATGAGCACCAAGAAGGGCGAAACCGGTTGTGGGCTGCCGAAGAGTTTTCATCAACCTTATGAGTTATGTATTACGAGCAAAAGCTACCTGAATTCGTTTATTACCATCTTTTCTGAAAAATATGTAAAGATTATCAGAAGAGGAGCTGGTGGCAAATTTGGGAACGCCCAGGCCGTCAACATGGTAGCGCAGGATCACACATGCTGGGCCACCCGAGCAGTTGTGTGGAATTATCCCAGCGTTGGAGTTATGCGTCAAAAGTATGTGTCGTGAAAATGCAGTGTATAACAGGAGGTAGATATAAACGTACGTCACCTTGGTCAAAGCTGGGCATTAGCTTCGCTCTGTGCTACCAACTGATAACAACTCCGTCCAAGCAACTGCCCAAATACCGATCATGTCCATGTCCCTGCACAATGTGTTAAACGATGCGTGATGCTGGTCCGAGCTTTTAGTCATTTTGCGTTATATCCTTAACATGACGACCATTGTGGTGGCAATGTGCTGCCTACTGCGAAAATACGTCCGCCTGCGTCAATCGCAAGCTCATGTTTCCCAAAAAAATACCTCCACCTACCACTACTACCTCCACAATTTGGTCGAAATGGCTTGCACTGAGCTACCTGTCCAGGCCGATAACAAAGGATGAGCTTTGATGAAACATCCAGCCCACAAGGAAGACCAATTTAGTACGAACAACGAACCACAATCAACTATACTAAGCACTTACATATAAGGTAGTCATCTGGGATGTGAGACCACGTAAGAATACATGAACATATTCAAGCCGTCTAGATCAGCGTTCATTGTTTTCGTCTTTTATGACATTCGTGTTCGTTTTAAGAGACTAATGAGATAACAACAGACTCCAGCAATCGGAGCAGAAGGAAACCGTGGGAACTTATCAGAAGCTAATGGTCGCACTGCAACATGCAAACTGTTCAATAAGCGCAGTAGCATTGACTCCGCTCTCCAGAAGGATGTCTTATCTGCTTTTTCAAGGTCAGGCAGACACTGGCCGTTAGGTGTGTACAAGGGAAGGAACAGTTCTGCCAGTCAAATAAGGTCACATCGGAAAAACCATAGGATTTCGCCAAGGTAACCAATTTTCGATTGTAAACATGTGACGACCTACTCATTAATTGAAACCGGTAGTAAACATTTGGGATTCTAGTCAGATTCGTCAATCCACAAACAAAACTCGCGACTGGACGGATTTATGTATGGTCATTCATACTGTACAAGTCATTTGTTGCGCTGACAGACTATCTGTCCCCAGTTAACTGGTGTCTGGAAGTGTAAGTCATACAAACGACGCTAAATAATATGTTTAGAAAGGCTATGTAATGCCGGCAAAAGCTACAGCTGTTAACATCTTGCGTGAAAACACTTAATTCAAGGAGACGTATGCTGTTGTTACAAGCAAGCATCATCCCTATAATTATGGACGAACTAACCTTGATATTGATTAACGATTGTTGTCAAAAGACTGCAATTGCAAGCCATAGAACGAAAATCGTGCAGGCCCACTTTTCAGGCATTCAGTTCTTTGGTACGGCTAATTGGACGATAAAACTCATGCACGTATACAGCAAACATTAGAAAACATGCCTGACTACCGTCACTACGGAAGTATTGACAGTGTTGAAATATTGGTAGCTTGGGTACATTTATTGGTTGTTCGTCTATTCGCCAAGCTTGCGGAACAGATCGACGACCAACTGCCAAAGTATGCCGGAGCATGATTTTAAACGCTGTAAAAGCATCAATCTGAAGAACTCACATCCCGGAAATAGGAGAATTGTCATCTCATGATGGTAAAACTAACAGCCAACTATTCAAGCAATTGGAGGTTCGGAACCGACTGAGAAGTTGTCGTTTGGGAAAGGTATGGTAAACAGCTTATTCTTTAACAAATCGTGAAACATCGCGAAACTATTGTTTATGTCAACTAATATCGATCGAACTGCAAGTGTGTACCCCGTTGAGGAAAAATTTTGAAAGCTTCAGTCACCTATTGATTGGTCAAGAACATGAGTGGAAAGATGCTACTCCCATAGGAGACCAAGCGACAAAACAGGCCAGTTTTGAACGGCTCTTGGCGGTCACTGTCCGTGACTAAACATGGATGGTCAGTCTGCACAGCACCACAACAACTCGTCCACTGGCCGACCAACCGTCAATGAGCACAAATGCCAAGATATGAAAAGGCTGTCAGGTCTATGTGTGGCGAAGTGAGATGTTATTGGCGAATTCAAACCACGGACAATGTGGTCACAACTTCCACACCGACCAGAATGAGCAGCGAAGATGGCAACCACCGTTGCTCAAAACCACCCATGGAGGATTATAATTGCTTAAGTTGAGAAGCCCTTGTTGTGGGTAGGCATTGAGTAAGATTGCGTGGGGAGAAATCCCACATATTTAACGCACACGCTGGTAAGTAGTCTGAATGGGAGCAAGTAAAACGTCCTGAGCGGATTGGAACCGTGGACCTAATAGCCAGACGTCCACGTCGTTAACACATAGGCAATCTTGGGCACAACAGTTAACGTCGGACAGAATGAGTCGCTGAGATACATTCCAATCACAGATCAACCGAGTGTTGCAGGAGATACAGAAGAAGGAATATCAAAACTAATCAAAATTAATCATTGATTCATCTTACCGCGCATTACGGACATCAAATAGCGATTTAAAGCTAGAAAGTAAACCTCCATAAAACAGCTGACACATTGGTGCACCAAATTCCACACGGGCTTAACAAAGAAACGAGTAATTTGGATCGCATAAGGGCTGTACACGGACAGACAAAACAGCCTGTTAAACTGTCACTCCAGAGCTTTCCGTGTTGGTTTCTTGGGCAGTGCAAAAACGTCATATATTTTCTATGTTTAGATTCCGATCCTAGATGGCCGGTGTGCCGCAAATTATACGGAAGACCATCAATAGGATATGAATATGAATGGCTCAATCAAGTCTCCATTCCCGACAATTCTGTTACGCATGTGAGCTCAAAAGTAGAAAGTTTATTTGGGAAAAGGGGGGAAAGGCTGATTCGAACCATGGCTCTGGTGTGAGCGACCACCGCATTCTAGCGCACTGACTCGAAAAATCGCACAAATAGAGTCAAATCAATCAGCACACAAGGTAAAATATGGAGTAAAAGAGCTGAGCTCATGCAGACACATGTGATTGGAAATCGTTGGACAAAAGTACATGCGGGTACTTCCAGCTGGCGAGCGAACCGATACATACGGACCTATGGGTTGGAGAGTGTGCCACCATTGCCTATGCCCGTTCAAAAAAAAGCTCATCCGATCGATGCGAACAATCTCCATCGGCCTTCAGCTATGTTTGGCACGGCTCACGACACATTCGTTTGCCTTTTCCGGTACATCAGGATAGCCAATTCATACTTACACTTCAAAAACCCCATAAAATCATGGCAGGGTCTTTCGCTCCGAGGTACACTTCTACGAAGAGACGCTCCCACAGAGAAGAAACGTTTTGGTATAAGGAAATTTTCCAGTAAAACCCGCGCCCATCTAAAGAAAAACATATATTCACTAACCGAAGAGGATGGCCTCCATGTTCCAAACTCATTGACTTAACTACACAAGACAGCAGGCGAGAAATGTTCGATACCACTGATTACGACTATCGCCCATGTCACAATTCCAGTTATGCACTATTTTTGACCAGATTCGCTTTGGTTTAACTGATACTTAAGCTTGGACACGCACAAAGCATCACCTCAAATATTTCACAGTTACATCAAGATTAATGAAGCTGAGGGATACGATAAAACACACGACTACCTAAATTATCCAGTTTCCAATAATTGTCCATTCCTTTCGATTGATAGAGGTATGTTTCCATGCTTCTTATTCGAGTGCCCCTGGACGCAAACGACTAGGCTGACAATCACTATGCACATTCCGTTACGGGCATGCGAAGGTAGTGAATACCTAGGGCATTTGCTATAGGCTGTATGGAGATTTTTATCCCACTTTCAAGAGAGCTGTCTGAAACATCTAGATACGAATGAAATTTCATCATTGTCAGCGTACAATCTTCTTCATATTGGTCATACCAGGTTGGTTAGTGGTTGGAGGTCCGACAAACACAGTCTCCTGGTCCTCCAGTTTGGGGGTTAAAACATGGGGCGACTTGTTCCGTAGAAATTGTAGTGCATTTGCATTTTCAGCCAAACACCGCTGCCTTGAGGTTAGGCTTTTGAGCCAAAGGCTTTGGTTGAGGACCCTAATCGTCCTCCTGTCTAGGTGTGGGGGCCCTGACAGTATCCAGCCCACGTACAACGATGAACTGCTCATGAACTGCAACTTCCCCGTATCCCCATGAGGAGATGCACGGTTTAGGCGACGTCTTGGGATGGAAGGGAAGAGAGGAGGTTGCACTAACAGTTCTCCTCTCGCCCAAAGAAAAGAAAGATAAGTTTGAGATACATTGTAGTTCCCTCAACACGTAGTGAAGAATCTCAAGATAAAAGAGGATTCTCCAATAAATACGTGATAGCGTATCAACATTACATATTGATAATTCTTTTACGCCACTAGACGACTTATTCCCCGCGAAAAAAAGTAGTCCGATAGACTGGGAAAGATAATAAAAAATAATCGTTCAGCTGTAACAGCCTTTCGGTGCCTAGCTGCCATGCCACCCAAAGGAAGCGCGTGGGCTGGGATACTGCCAGGTTGCCCAAGCCTAGACAGGGGAAGTCGAGAGGCAGAGGTCGGGTTCGAACCACGGACATTCCTGACAGTAAATTCGCGCTCTATCCACTGAGCTACCTCTCTGGGAATAGAATTGAACCATGATCGGCCGCCTGAAACGACTTTGTTAAACATCGAGGCAACCTTCCTTAGAGCCTCTGGAGGATGAGTTCTTAACCCCAGGACTAACTCCCTCTCCTTCAGCAAGGACCCAGATGCTTTAATTAGCTTTGCTTCACAGAAGAACCACTTTGTTAAGGTCCAGAAAGACCATCGGATCTGTTCTCGAAAAGAACCCCTTAAAAAACGCCGCGGCCTAAATTGAATCGCCTAAATCGGATCGACCATTTAGCAATATACCACACAGCACACCACCTAGTAAATGCACACACCATGTTACTTCGCATTGTCTGAGGTCACATTGTGCACGGCCACAAGGCCATAACAAGAGAAAGCAATGTGTGAAACCCATCGGCCTAACATTCTTGTGATTAACCATGGGACAGATTGCAATTTCATAAAAATATCTGCGATCATTGGTGAATAAAAATATAAAGGAATGAAATGCTTGACAACCGATATTTTACAGCTGTGTGGCTTCATGTCATGCCCGTTGAACAGTTTTATACAGCTTGCCACAGTCACCAGGATCAACCGTCCGTTTCTCTTCACTGGTGAACGAATTTTCGTTTTCACCTTCAAGCATACAATTAAAGTACAATAAGAGCTATAAAGAGAGAGACAACCTCCTGCGAAGTAGCCTTACCCTTACTCTTCGTTAATAGCTCTATCAGTCTTGGTGATATGCTATCGCATTATTGTCAAATAAGGTATGCGCGACATCTAGCCACCGTAAGCAATCCGAACGATTTGACCAGCGTTCTGCACGGTTTCGCGCAAGCATCAGTGCTTCTTCCAGTCCAGAGAACCTACCCGTAGAGTTACAGTGGCGAATGTGCTTTAAATGGACGATGTATGTGGGACCAAAAAGCTGGTCCTTTAAGTAGGCACAAGCCCCAGTGTTTGGTTTCACGTAGGAAAGATCTGTGTCGAGACAGATAACTAGTGCTGGACGTACCACTTCATTCGTTTCATAATCTACTCAAAGTATGTGTGATCTTGGTCACTAGCGTTGACCGCCATACAAGATACACCAGAGCGTTGAGATAAACGATGGCATCAATCGATGTGTCATTGAGAAAAACTGCGTACAGTAATTATGACACGGTTGTTCGTCATATGTTTTGAGGCAGCTTGCTTGACAAGCAGGCGTGTGTGTATCTCACCAGGCTGCAGGCGTACACCAAGAACAATAAATGTATGTGCAACGATGAAGCGCTGATGTTGCGTCAACATAGTGCATTATATATGCCAAAAGAGGTCACGTGAAAATCACGTGCAGCCTCTTGGTTGGAGCACACAAGCACCAGTTTGAAGATGAAAGACCGTGTCTGCTGGCCTTCCTCAACACAGCTGAAGTGAAAACAGCTCGGGTTGTATGACTCCTCTATATTTTTTAGTGCATAATTTCTTGCCATTTTCACTAAACGGTGGGCAGCTATTCATTATTGATACAAATCTGCACTGCATGCGCTGTAGCTAACTCCAAAAACATCCAAGATCAGCATTCATTATAATCAATGACGCGGCGCGAAATTATATCCAAGTTTGTAAAACTCTTTTTGTTACTGGGCTGGCAATTACCGATTGCATTACATCTCGAAAGCAGATGAAGAAACGTTTCAATGTGTCTTTCATGTGGGATGATCACTTTGTGTGAATCAAAGCAATGGACAGATACATCACCATTGTGAGAGCTCTTCTGCACCAGGGAACCAGAGAACAATATGGTTGATAAAAGCACTGGTGAAAATAATGAATGCACCTTGTTTATTGTGTCCATTTCAGCTCCGATTCACTGAGAAACACCTATTGTGAAGCTTTGTTGCAACTGGGGTCAAGCTAACATCTCCATGATCACTACATTCATTGTAATTCTTTTTGAAGATGAGCACCATTAGCGATCATCCCAAGTTGTCTTAGGTAGTCTTTTTCTCCCAGGGGCGAGATGGCTCAGTGGTTAGAGTGCGAATTTACTGACCGCAAGGTCCGAGGTTCGAACCCGACCTCTGCCTCTCGACTTCCCCTGACTAGGTTTAGGCAACCGGGCAGTATACCAGCCCTTCTGCTTCCTCCTGGTGGCATGGCAGTTAGGCACTGAAAGGGTGCTACAGCTGAGCGATTTTGTCTCCCAGGTAGACGCAATTAGACTAGACAGGCACTGACTGAAGAATTCACCGCTATCCTTGAGCAGAGCAGGTGGAAGTTCATCAAGCACGGGGAACAAGATGACGCTTTAGTACAGGTACACACTTTTGAGCCCAAACAGGGTTCCATTGTCACAGTCCACCTTTCTCTTGAGGGCCGGCAGTCCGGATCGGGAGCAGCAGGTAGCTAGTTGAATTGTTGTTAAAAGTACGGTGCCCAACGGTCCAAACGTTCTTCTTTGCTGGATGTCAGAGTCATTCTGGTCCCTGATAGTTTCGCTGACAAGAGGCTTCCGAGGACCAGTCGAACGAATCAAGTGGAATTGCGTTCGGACGTTCCCATCACTTTTCGCATCTTCTATTTCTTTGGCCTTTGGGGTCCATCAAACTTCTTAGTCTGCTCGGACACTCAATTTCACCTGGCGTCGGATGATGCATCAGGTTCAGTTGTGGCTGCGACCAGGAGGAATTTGTCGTCGAGTCTCCAGCAAAGCCACGGTCTTATCAAAGATCCCATATTTAGATGATGTTGGCAGGGTTATACCGGCTTTGAGTAGCGCTTTGGATATCTTTTCCCAGTGGCCGCTGACACCCGACATCGGAACATGTCGCAGACATTCGAGAAGCCGGTTCTGATAGGTTCATTTGATTTCTGGGTGCACTAGCTTCTCAATGACTCAGTCAGGTGCTCGCATTTTACGTATACCTGAAAAGCGAAATGAGAAGCAGTAGCGGACGTGTCCACGGTGGCATTCCAGAAAGAACGGCAAGCAAGAATCGACCTTAGCCACCGGTAACTAACGATGATGTGGATCATATGGATTCGGAGATCGCTCTCTAGTGGGCACCACGCTATCAAGCGATTTCCGCTGCTCCGGAAGTTGGCACTGCAAAGGAACAGTCTGTGATCGGCACACATCTGGAGCAGGCACTCTCCATTGTCCGTGCATCCCGTATCCAACCCAAGGCAACCACCGAATTGGGCCTCAGCACAGCTTAGTTTACCTACCTGAGCCTCCATGTCATCCGTAACCACAACGACGTTTGAGCCCTCAGTCTGCTGTAAAAGCGCACCCAGAGTACCATAGAAACTGTTTGGCAGATTCAGAGCAGCAGGCTGTCGGCGCGTAAGCAGACAAAAAAACAGGGGCAAGGGACCTCTCTTCCTCGAGGTTTTTCACAGACTGCCAAACGGACCGCGTAGAGACTACTATCAGTTGACATGGAATCAGGTAAAAACGCTTCCGCTTGATGGCTCACCGTAGTACCCATCTAGGTTATTCAACTGCAGCGGACTCCAAGTCACCAAAGGTGTAGTCGTAAATGAGGAGTGAAGGGGCTAGTAGTTCAATTACAAAGTTTCTGTTCAAGATCATTGTTTGTTACAGACAGCATGCATCAGCGCAGAAGAAATCCAGCGTACGAGCAAGGGTTGCTTGTTTTCCTGCCTGTTTCAGCGAGCGGTAGTGGTAAGCCAACGGTAGCACATTTTATGCATACCATCTACGTTCAACACATTTCACCACATGCGCGTGGAAATTCACGAGTGATCAACGATCAATTAAATTACGAATTAGAAGCTGCACAACTCCAGGCAATCAAGGAGTTAGTGGCTACTGCTTGGGTATACGCAGATACCTCTTGGTCTTGTGTACCTATTGTATCACCGTCGATTAGGTGAGATGAAAATGCAAAAGGACACCAAAAGGACCCAAAAATGCGGTTTTACGCTTTCAGACTTCTAGCTGGATTGTGTCGGGGTCCCACATAGCTTTGATGTCTTTTTCCAGTCGTTGAGATCTGCCTTCACTACAGAGGCCCCTGCTCAAGCATGCGGTCAACTCATTGGTCATAGTAGCTGTGGTCTTCCTCCAACAGTTCTGATGTTAGTCTTGAAGAAGAGCGGCTTGCCTGTCTGGCTTCAAATTCTCTACTTTGCCCGGTTTTCTAAACGTCTGTAGGTGGAAAGCGAACTGAAACTATGGCAAATGAATGCTTAAGTATGCTCATAAACGAGATATTCAGCTGAATCTCTCGTGAAAACCAAATTGAGAGTATGTATCCGAATGCTCAGTTACCTCTAAAAGTACTGTTGCATCCATTTATTTCTTGTAGAGCTCTTTGGGAGGGTCGAGCTTACGCAGGCCTCAAATAGTAGTTGGCGTACACAGACTTGCATTATTATCAGATGAAAAATATTTCTACTGGACTAACCAAAACAACTGCACACAAAATATCTACCTTTTTCCCTCTAGTGAAGTAAACTTCGGAAACCTTGGTAAGCAGAAATAAGCAAGTGATGGCTTTTCGTATGCACAACAGACAAAGTAGGATTTGCTCACTGCCGACCCACAAATCGCTTAAACAAACGTGTTTTAATATAGCGGACCGAGAACGCAGTGGCACGAAGTACAGAACGAAGTTGATAAATCACTTTGACTGAATCAACGGCACCCGGTGAACGATCCCACTTAAAATATTTTCACATTCCAAGCATAAGCAGTCCTCATAGTAAGGTAGATACTTTCTAAACTGCATGACACATAAGGTCGGGGGAAAACTAAAGACCACAGTGTACGAGAAACCAGCCGACACTGTAGCAGTTTTGAGCTACTCGTCTGCCCATCCGAAGTCGGTATTCGCCAGTATTACTTCATCAATGTTTAGGCGTGTAAGGGCCCTGTGCGCAGAAGAAGCTGATCGGACAGCGGCCCAAATTGGAGTAAAGTAAATTGGAGCAATAGATATCCAGCTAGCTTGATTAGGCGTCAATTGCGAAGGGTATTGGTACCGGTAGCGAAACCAAACAGGGAATGGATCCGGACTGCTGTTATTCCATATAAACCAGGGACATCGGAGGTCATTCGAAGGATTCTAAGAACGGCTAACATAAGAGTAGTTTTCCAGAGGGGAAACACTGTGCGCTCTGCAGTGGTGCAATTGAAGGATCGCCTCTCTGCAAACAGAACCAGGGGCTATGTCTAGCAAATAAAGTGTAACGACGGCACTAAGGTCTATGTAGGACAGACGGCCAGAGAACTTCACATCAGAATCGGAGAGCATAGGAGGAAAATAAACACGCCGCCGAGAAACGCGGATGAATATCAAGCGTTAATGAAAGACTCAGCAATTGCGGAACATGCACTGGACAAAGGACATAAAATAGATTTAGAAAATGTTGAGGTTTTGGGGCGAGGACTACGGACTAATAGCCAAGGCGGTAGAAACCGTCAAGCATCCAGTGTTGACAGAATAGGCGTGGAACTAGCAAGCGTGCGGAGAACGGTCTTGGATCAGTCAAGCGAACAGGTGTTGGAGTGCGATTATCAGAAAGAGCAGTAGTCATCATTTGGATTCCACTTAACCTTACCCACCTCCCCCAACCCTCGCAACCTAATTGTCGCAACACTCACAAGCCCACGAAGAGCAACGAAAATCTCCCAGTGGCAACCACGGTGAATCATCAACTGGAGCACCCTAAAGTGGAAGATGAAGGAACAAAAACCGATCGAAACTAATTTGAAACTCCCCCAACCCATCAACCCAAGATTTTGGCAACCACACCAACCGACAAGAGCCGTTAATTAACACTCAACACTGATCTAGTGTGATAATCTGAGGAGGTCTTAATGATTGGTTCTCCGTCTGCCTTGAAACCTGGTCAATCGGGTGACCTGCTCAATTAGCCTGATGAGGCTTGTGTGTAAAAAGCGAAACGCTGTCCAATTAAAAACTATTGATTGTTTACCAAACCCTTCTGAAAGGTAGATACTATTTTCAAGGAAAATAATGAAATATACGTCTTCTCGGAGAAAGTTGAGTTTATGCAACTGATTAGTCACATGAGGGAACGGAGAGTTGCAGAATGACGTCAAAAAAAAAACAAATATCAACTTACTCGAAGAGTCAAGTCACTACAGGGGGCGGTGGTTAGGGCCAAAGCACATACACGACTAATGCGGCGAATTTCCATTCCATCCGGAAGAAATCCCACGTGATCACTTTCTTCAATCAGAAACAGTCTCCAAGGGCTATCTGTAAACCGAGAACGTGGAGAAATATATGCAATCAGCATTAGGGAAGACGAAAACAGATACTGTAACATCCATACCCGTATTGTACAAGCACGAACACGGTGAATAAAACTCATGCACGTGTATTGGATAGTATAAAAGTAGTAAATCACCTCAACCTAAACTTCTAATAGGATGGCAAGCATTTACATGTTGTGAGAATTACATAGACAGCTTGCGATTCAGTATAGCCTTTCGCTTGCAATGAGATTCGCCACATTACAGTGAAAACACTGCATAAGGGAAAACAATCGGACGAACCAAAACGTCCCTGTAAGCCGGATGTCCTTTCTTCCTGGGTTTCCTGGATATATCCAAAAGCAATTTTGGTGCATTCATCTCAAACGAACTTAGTAGTATAACGCGCAAAATGTACTAAACGAAAAAAAATCAGCGTACATGGCTATTACCAAACACAAATGTTCATTTTGCATGAAACGTTAGGTGGTTGAAAATTGGGCAACGTCCTACTTGCACCGTGTCCAGTGAAAATTCGATGTCACATATCCGCTTTTCCTTCGAAAACCTGATTGGCTCAATGTGTAACGGAAACGATGTTTCAAGAACCTCCGCATGCCCTCCAACACAAACTGTTCCAATTGTTATTGAACAAACGGGTTACACTGGTCCGTAAGATAGCTGAATAATTGCAGTCTTTGTGTCTATAACTTGCTAACAGGTGGATATTTCATTTGCTTAACAGAATAAAATTTGAATGTATGTCAAAATAGAATGCAACCACGAGCAAGCATCCGTGTCCCCCCACTTCATGTCTCAACTCCATCATCTTCTCCTGCACAAGTGTATCAGAAATCGCAGAGAAACAGAAGAGTGGAACGTCAGAAATAAACAGAAGAATCATCCTCATGGATCTCTAATAACGCAGGTTCCCGTATTTATTCTCACCTGCCGGAAGAATCTTTGTATGCCAGCGATCTCCGTTTTCCAGAAGATGCATGATTTCATTCTAGTACACTACAGGTCTGAAATTTAATGACGCACCTCTTACCGGGTTTTGGCTCTTGCACTCTTCTGCATTAGTGATGACTTGACGAGTTAGGAATGGTGGTCGTTCCTCCTATCGATTCGGCTGTTACAGATCCAAATGGTATTCGAGTGATATTCATGCCCTCAAAACTCAGGAAGACAGTGGCTAGTTTAGGCCTTGAGTAGCAGGTTTCACTGCTTGCGAAGAGCGGGATAAAAAAAACCTATACTTGTCACGTCAGTTCTGACCTGAGGGTCAACAAACACCTTAATTGGCTTCAGCTGATCGGCCCTGATGTGCCTATCGGACAACACCGGTCGGAGACAAAGTGGATCGCCCTGAAGAATGGCGGGTGTTCACCCGGTGGTCCATCGCCGACAAAATACGATAGTGTATGAGCGCGTTAAAAACCTGAACCCGTCCGTCCACATATTCGCGAGTCTTCCACTGCGCCTTTCCTGTTTAAAGAAGATCTATTTCAAGAATGTGGGAACGACAGCTATCCTACAGAGTAATCGGATCATGGAACATAGGTGACAGTGACCTTTAGTAACCATGTGTAGCTTACAAGTCACGCGTTCACTATCGTACTTGCTGAGTGAGAATGCAATAACATATGGCGTGGACAGCAATCGTAGGAACTGAAATATCAAAACTGCAGCACTGCTTAAAAGCACCGAGATGATGTGTCAGTGTGGCTTAGGATTTGGTTTCCACAACGATGCCCTATAACTGTGAAAGGCAATAACAGCACTAATGAGAACCACAGTGCTAAAACCTGAGGGCTTTATTGCACAGCACTAGCACTGATTCCTCTTAGTTATGAGTGATTTATCTACTACACTTCAGATAAATATGCGGTGATAACGACCAAAATAATATATATAAAATAAATATAAATATACATAATAAATATATATATAAAATAAATATAAAATATAATAACAAAAATATGCAAAATAAACTGGAGAATGATAAAAGAATGACCGATAATCTGTGCTTGAGTTTCAGTTTTAGCCCTACCATTAAGTACCCGCTGAAGGAGAAAATACCATGTTCTACCACCAGCTTCGGTGTATACTCATTTGCTGGCGCAGGGCACCATATGTTGGTCTACGACAAGGTGTTTGTCGAACAGAACACGAGAGCACAATCCCGTGTCTCTGAGTGACAGTTGGAAGAAACCGGGCCCAAGTATGACTGCTCACATCTGGCCAAAACCAGTCACGCCATTGATAATGGAATAAGTAGCTATCAGTACATCGCGGCGAAGCTGGCCCATCGTAGAGCGGCCGAGCACGCATGAAGGTTGCACTCGTCACCTTAGTCCATTATCCCAATAAAACGCATACTGCAGGCTCCTGCAGTACTATTCGACCATCTAAATTAGTCGTGTAGGAGAGGAGGGAAAAGGGATCAAGAACAGCACCTAAAGTTACTGCACACAATAGAACCGCATGCAGGCTGTGAGTTGCTAACTTGTGATAAGCATATGTCCATTCTGGAGACCTGTCAATGGATGTAACTAAAGTTTACGGGCTATTCACTAGAACAACCTATATTTAGTAGTATACGGTGTTTGATCCCCCTTTTGGTTGCAGAATATCACTCATGCAAGGAAACATTTTTTGGAAATCCTGCAGCGACGTGGTGAAAACTTAACGATCTTCTGATAAAGTGTTTACCTGGGTAGTAACGGAGTTTTCCAATAACACCATCGACTTGACCCAGGCAAACGGGATTCCATTCTGAATTTATCAGTTTGGCTGAAATAGAGACAACAGGAAAAACACAAGTCAAACGAAAAACAACCAACATAAACGGCACAGTTGTTGGCAGTCAGATGACAGATGGCTTCCAATTAACCATCATAAACACCTAACCACAAGACAGGTATAATGCGTTCTTCCCCAATAACTGTAATACAATCAGGTGACTAAATCTATCAGTGTGTTTGTTAGGACCATGATGACTGAGAAGAAACTGTGGATTTGGATAAATGCACCCAAAAACAGTCGCAAAATAAAGCTCTACACAAAAACAGACGCAGAGTTCGAAAGGTAGGAATCCTGGTTGATTGCAGTGCACAAAAACCGTCAATATAGTGAAGAAGGATTCGCGAATTTCAGTGAGTAATCATGGTGACTTGCGACGCTAAGAACCGCTAAAATGCACTGCATAAAGGTGGTTTTTGAATTACAGATCTGCGGACAAAACGAATGTACTTAATATATTGTGTCAAAAAAAAATCATTCAGCTGTCTAACTGTCTAACTGCAATGCCAACCGAAGGAATCACGCGGGCTGGGATACGGCAGCGAAGCATCAGTGTTGAACACTGATGTCATAGTGATGATGCTCCATACATTTTCCCTAGAATAAAATCCCCAAGATTGCACGCTAAACCTTTATTGATACATAATTTACAGATTTTGTTTCACGCTATTGGTCATTGCCCTCCGTGCCAGTGAATGGAACAAACGTGCTATGTGTACCATTTTAGAGCTGCATCATGTTTCGGATTACGTTCAGTTAACTAGAATACTGGTTTTTGTGGCTACGCCGTGTGGAATAATAATCATCGGTTCGTTCAACCAATCGGACGGAAATGAGGACTAATCGAGAATTCACCACTTCAGAAAGTTACGAAAAACCGAAAAACCCACCTAGTTTCCAAACATATTGGTAATTACCCATTCTACCAGTATTTAAGCGACATGTGGTTTCAGTTTGAATATAAATATTCCAAGAAAGCTTGTTTTCTGTTATCAACCTGCACCAACACTCCAACATAAAACACCCAGTATTCGGCTAAATCGTTGTAACCTAGCGTGCTACACGGGTTTCCGCCGTCTTGGTAGCACACGATTCACGCGAACGAATTGCAAAAGCCCACATGACGTGTTCCCGCATTCGGTTACACATATCCAGCACGATGACGATAGCTCTTCTAAGGTCTGACGCCACCGCAATGCAGACGACATAAAATGATCTAAATAATTCTGCTTCACGGTTTGGCATGCGCTCCACACCTGTTAATTGAGAAGCGCTGCTGCAAGACTGGGTGGGCTCATACACTAATGAGCCGATTGAGGTATCAGACATTTGTCCACCTGGGCAGCTGTATCCATCGCGGCGGTCTAGCCAAGAATGATATTTCCATCCGGATTGGGAAGGCCAGAGCAGCTTTCAACTTGCATCACCCGTGGCGTAGGCATGACATCAGTTTATCCGTCAAGGGTTGAGTTTAAAGTGCTATGGTGCGCTCCATATTGCTAGATGAGCCAGGAGTCTAACCGCCGCGCTCTGGGGATACTAAAAACTTTTAACGGTTTTCGGATGAAACAACTTGCTCACGACAGATGAACTGATAGATGAACTCCACAGGTTGCAATGGCTTGCTCACGTGCTCCGTATGTCCTCCAAGCCCCCTTCAGAATGACGCAAATCGCGAGGTGGACAAGGCATGACTTGGCGGAAGGGCGCGAAGGGGATCACGAAGAGTTTGGGTGTTGTTGGTATTGTACGCCTTCCAGGAGGGGGTCCCTGTTACCCTGCCTGTGCTTGGCTGGGGTTAGTGCAAGAAATGGCGGCTAATCGATGTCAGTGGCGTTTGTGCTGTCAGTTTCTTTCCCGATTGTCTGATTGAGCGCCTATAGGCGTAGGCACCTCAGAACGCTTGATATAGGCCAGCACTAGACCCCCTCCCTCACTCACTCTATTCTTTTCACTCTAGGGGTTTAAATATAACTGGACGAACCTTATGGTTGTACGGCAGTAAAGCATCAGTATTAACACTGATGTTGTTGTCTTTGATGATGATACTGATGATGATCCTTATGCCATTTGACCGACTTCCTTGAAGAGCTCTTTTCGGACAATCACGCGAACGGTAGAAACGAACCAGTGGAGGTCAAACAATGACTTGGCAACAAAGTAACCAATTACTAACAAACTCAGCTACGCTGGTCATTGCCCTCTTTGAATGCGTACCCTGAGACACGGCTCGGTTGGGCGCTAAACGGTGCTCATACACCCAAGCTGTTGCCTTTAATGTATAGCTCCCCTTCCAAGCTCCTTGGTGAAAAGTTCACTAACACCTATCTGTACGCATCAATTATATCACTACCTCCTTCAATGCGTAGCTATCTACCACACCTTCCCAAATCATTGGCGAACGAGGCTGTGGCAGCTTTAACTACTGTATGGCCAGTACGCGGCTTTTACAGCCGATTATGACATGAGATGAAACCTAAAAGGATTCACAAGTGACGCTGGTACCCCGACTATAAACAACTAACAGGTACTGATGTCCACTGTTATGGGATCAGGTTTGAACCGACTGATGACTTACAACAGGCCTCTGCATATTCGCCCGACGTCTTATCCCAGCGGCCCCACAAGGCACCAAACCCATGCACGAACCATGGGAATTATGTAGTGGACGCCCGGAGACTCAAGCGTACTGAGATGAACGTTCATACGAGAGACAGAGAGAGGCTTATCCGCACAGAACTGGAATGGTCGTACAATGTCGTCATTTCGTCGAGTGTCAACAGGGTATCCCTACTGCAACTATGTATAGAACCCATGTTATCTTCACCGTAAATAATAAAAAACAAAATATAATCGTTCGGCTGTAGCACCCTTTCGGTGCCCAGCTGTCATGCCACCCAGAGGAAGCACGCGGGCTGGGATACTGCCAGGTTGCCCAAGCCTGGACAGGAGAAGTCGAGATGCACAGGTAAGACTCGAACCTTCTGGTCAGTAAATTCGCGCTCTAACCACTGAGCCATCTCTGCATCTTAGTTGCAGTTAGCCGGCACATATGCTTGAATGACAGTGTTTGCGAGACTGAGAGCAGTGCTCAGTCGTACAGAACCGATCAGGCTGTTTGTCGAGAACCCACCAAACAGAATGGGCTCCACCGTCACGCTGAAGGCAACCTCCATGCTTACAGGGCTGGCGGTTGTGATAGATTGACCTTCGGACAACTACAGTCTGTGCAGTTTGTGAGAGCTGGCCTATGGTATAATTAGAGTTATCACCATTTTGGTGTCATGCAGACGAGTTTTCGAGGTAGCAAAAGCCAATACTTCAAACGTTTAAGTTCTGAATAAGGGTAATTCGTAAGCCTGTCAACACCGAAGCACGCACAATGGAGCCTGATGCGTAACCAGCATATTTCTTGGATGTCGAAACCGAATATAGGGCTCGTCCTGATGGAGTCCTTCCACATCATTCCGTCAAACATGAACAGATTCGCAAGGCGAAAGGGTGAAATATGGGAGCAGTTATCTGCTGTCCAGTTCACACGCAACTGCCTCCCCAGGATGCAGTAAATTCAAAGCTTTCTAGTAAGCACTAAGTGGTCTGGTTCGGTAGCCAGTTGACGAACTACCTCCATTTAAAAATATGTGCTTCTGATACCAACCATGTATAACTCAAAACAAGGTCTTCGCCGAAAATTCCTAAATGACAATTTGTCAACTTGATCAACGGACCGGACATTTGGTTTCGTTCTTCATTTTGGTTGGAACGTCATAAGGAAGACAAGTGGAAACTATCCAGCATAGGCCGAAGAGGTAGGTCTTCCTATTGACAGGAGTTGAGGAGACCAAACCAGAACAAATAGCACACCTTCAAGATCAAGCATTTTGAAGCATTTCACCCTGCGAATTTTACTGTGGACGTCGTCCACTATATTGAGCCCTACAACGGCACTACTAGTATAAACACACTGGCAGAACGGTGAACTTCTTGTGATTACACTACAAGCGTGTGTGTGAACTCCCAAGGACCGCCTGGCAGACTGATAAATGTTCGCAACAACCTGACAGTGCAGGGTCGAGATCAGCCTCGACAGCCTCATAGAGACGTATCTACATTATGAAACCACTGAATCAGAAGATATCGAACATACTGACGGTCCACCACATTAGAAAAAATTCGTTCAGCCGTAGCACCCTTTCGGTGCCTAACTGTCATGTCACCAAAAGGAAGCACGAGGGCTGGGATACTGCCAGGTTGTCAAAGCCTAGGCAGGGGAAGTCGAAAGGCACTTCCCATCACATTAGGGAGAGTAGACATCCCACCAACATACATAGAGTAGGTTCCTGATTTTGAGATATGGATGCCAGATTTATTGTCATCTGAACAGCTGGGCCAACATCATGAGCGTCGCTTACAAGGAAAACCGTAGCGTGGTCGATGTCGTGTATTTTTGAAGGAATCATGGACCAACATGGGGATTTGCGTACCAGCGACCTTTCCTGAGCAATACGGCTCTTTTTTAAGGGTGAACTTCTAGCTCTTGTAAGAAGAGGTGAAGACGACAAAGAAGAGTGATGTGGAGAGCGGAACCGTCAGAACGCCCGGTAGATATTGGGTCGAATTAATCCGCCCACACTGTCGGGTCTGGTATCCACTAACTCATCTAACACTTGCCACCAGTAAGGTGGGAGGGTTCCATGTCTCTAGCGCCGTCACATGGCCTCTTCTCCAATTCGATAGTACCAAGTACCGAGTAGGTGTCCACTTTCTCCAGCTGATATACTAAACCTACTCACGGTGCGGTGAAACTCGCAAAGTCAGGGCTTCGTCATGGGTTCCGGTGGTATTTTGGAAGAGCCAAGTAAACCATACCCTGTTGGCACCACCACCAAGGCTCCGTCAGCCCAAGTGCAACAAAACTTGCACATTTGTGCCGCGATGATAGGACTGGCTTAAGAAAGGTTTGCATAATCTTGTCGGTTTCACTCACACAGTTTGTTGTTGACAGGCGGATTTCAGCGTTGGCTGAGAATGGTCCCAAAGCAAACAATAAGTAGCCAAGTTAAAGAAGCAACGTAAATGAAATGTTGTTCAGGTAGTTGCTGACGGTGCATTCACGTAACCAAGCTCGAATCGTACGAGAAGGTTTCAGACAGACGAAATCCACGTGAAGTGACCGAAACGAAGGCTCTGTGATTTCAAAATTGAGTGTAGTATGTAGAAAAATTTTCTAAGTGGCGATGACAGTAAAATGTAGTTTGGAAGATATCCGAGTTCCCCGGAAAGTAGGCGTTGTTCCAGTAAGGTTGCACCGAAGCATCAGTGTTGAATACTGATGATGAAGATAGAGTTGTACTGGCATAATTGTGAGGGAGTATGCTAATTTTGAATTGCAGTTTGACCACCAAGCTCGAAGGACAGACCAAAATTCCACGCAGGGCACCCGAGCTACTTATATTACATAACATCGCCACCAAGAACAGAACACTGAGGGACGCCAGTTAATACAGTCCAAGTTCTTCGTTTCCGCAACATGTTGACAATGCGAAACTTGCCAATGGGTAACCCCACGATGTGGCTATGATTGTGAGTTTATGGATTCTATGGTTCAGCTGTAGCACCCTTTCTGTGCCTAACTGTCATGCCACCAGAAGGAAGCACGAGGGATCGGATACTACCAGGTTGTCAAAGCCTAGACAGGGGCAGTCCAGAGGCCGCAGTCGGGTTCGAATCACGGACCCTCCGGTCAGTAAATTCGCGCTCTGAGCCACTGAGCCATCCAAACAGAAGGAAAAGAATTTGGGCAGAGAGAGTAACCTACAACAAACATCCGTTGTTTCTACGCCTCCAACACTCAGTCAAGCAATCTGGATAGAAACTGACAACATGAAGTCCACTGACATCCGTTAGCCGGCATATCGTTCAGTGCCTGCAGCCACCCATAGGGAGGGCCATGTGGACTCCATCCTGGAAGGCGAACAGAACCAACAGCATCAAAACATTTCCTAACATTCCTCATTTCCTTCCTCCACGTCGAATTTCGCACGCCCATACGTTCCTGCTGCTCCAAATTTGGTACGGAAAACAGCGCTCGCCTCGGCAGACGGTAACTCGGCATGCGTAATATAAACAATAAAAAATCATTCAGCTGTAGCACCCAGCCTAACTGCCATGCCACCAGAAGGAAGCACGAGGGCTGGGATACTGTCAGGTTGCCCAAGCTTAGACAGAGGAAGTCGAGAGGCAGAGGTCGAATTCAAACAACGGACATTCCGCTCAGTAAATTCGCGCTCTAACCACTGAGCCATCTCGATTCATGCCTAATATATGACCCAGCCACATTGGCTTGCAGTGCTGGATCCAATCCTCAAGGGAAGTATCCTCTGAATCTCCGAAAACCTGTCTACTGATCGGCTCATTTCAAATTCACCGGTTTCAGCCAATTTCAGCTACACTTCTGAGACACCGGTGGTCAGAGACCTGAAGATACCTCATACCCTCCGCTGGAAGTGGCCAAGTCTCGCGGCCGTACAACAATACAGCCCGTGCTGTAATCTGATACGAGTCCTTTGAGACCCAGTGAGATGCCTGTTTGGCATCACAAGTGGCGCAAACTGGAAAATGCAATTTTGGTCTTCGAGATTCGTGCGCTCGCTTTGCCCATCACACTACCGTCAGAGCTGATGCGACTTCCGGGATACGTATAGCGTCTCACAACCACGCATTACTCCCTGAATTACCTGAGGCATACCCAAAGAATGTACATCATGCAGCATTTTGATGGCGCTAAGTACATGCCTAAGAACAGGATAAACTGGGCCAGCTTTCCAAGTAATGCTTGTGCTCCCTGCTTTTTTCAAAAATGTAAACAATGTAGTCTACATATTCCGTTCAGTGTGTAGGGGTTAGAAGATGCACACCTGATGTCGTTCGTGTCTTGGAAGTTGACCGTAACCCTACGGTTCGACGGCCGACATGTGCAGAAAAACGAACCCCGGAGATACATCTAATAACAAGTGGCACGCAGGCGTAAGCTTCGGGGCACGCGCATTTCAACTGCCACTGTAATTGTTGTGAGTGAACACCTGGCTGTCTCTTCTTCACACAAAAACGTGACGAGGTGCTGAATGCTAACGGGAGTGACGGGTGGGACGGAACAGGACACGAGGTATTTTTGCCATAAGATCTGTTCGAGACGTATCGCTGACGTCATCACCATCACAGCAGTTGCGTTGCCTGCCATTCCATAGTCACCTCCGGATTTCGACAACGTGCACTCCTCTGGCCATTTCAAAGGTGGCCTAATCTATCTTCAGTAAACTGAAATCTAAACAACATTAGTGCCTTTCCTCACAGCAGATCGTACAGAGATAGATGAAAATGATTTCGGAGCTCTGGGCAGAAGGTGCTGTACTTTACCAGCTAGAAGCTTAAAAGTTACATCTCTCGACTGAAGTTCCGTCCCGTCAGCACATGGATTAGCACACATTCGACAGGCACCAGTGAGATTCATAATAGTGTCTAATAACCTACAGTTGTGAACTGCGAGTCTGCAAGTTGCCTGACTTCTAATCACTTCGTTCATTACACACTGTGCGCTCATAAGTTCCGGTCCTGTTTTCTTTTTCCACTCCGATCTGACGACAACTATTAGCGATTTTACGTCTGTCCAAGGTGTTGGAAACATCTAAGTCAATTCAGGTGGCATGAACGACACGGTCAACCAAGGACTGCTCACATTGGACTGAAGTTACCGTTTCATGGAATTGCACTCACAATTAAAATGAAACAATATTTGCAGAGTACGTAATGTGGACTCACCATCTTTTATGCTAAGCTTTCCCGATAGCCTATCACAGTACAGTGCCCTGTTGCCATTCCTGACGATAAAGTTCCCATTTGTCTCTAGCACATCCATCCCCCTTGCTATTTCAAAACGCGCATCAGACAGGCTTGACCTACAGCAACAGAATACGACCGAATTAAACAACGAGCCTCAGCTCAGCTCAAATTGAAGAAGATATGTGACCTTGTGCAGCGAATACGCAGCTGTGACAAGGTATGAGTCCCAATTTTTCAGGACGGTGAGACGAAGTAAAGCCATGACGGTGAAGGATGGGCTTTCAATAGTTCCGGCGGCCGAAGTCATCTCGAACGGACTGTGGGACACGGATTCACGGATTCACGTATTGATACACAGGATCGAGGCTTTCGCCCAAGTTTCCCGGGTCGGTTTTGTTCTTGTCGTTCAGCAGCTGTCGTTCACCTGAAAGGCACAAGTGAAAAAAGGGTGTAGCACTGCTCTTTAAGTTCTCAGCGTGGGGCAGTATGTTTGCCAGCGCGACGACTTGCGTAAATAATTGTCTAATATGTTTTGAATTGAGTTCTAGAGGGAGCGTGGACAACCGTCTGGAAGGTTATTCCACGCAGCAACTACCCGAAATGAGAAAAAAGTTTGCCTAATGAAGGTGTGCGCTCTGAGCTTAAAAATCTTCTTACCGTGTCCCCGCCGTGTGTTTGCTGGGTCAACGCGCTGAGAACTTAAAGAGCGGTGCTACACCCTTTTTTCACTTGTGCCTTTCAGGTGAACGACAGCTGCTGAACGACAAGAACAAAACCGACCCGGGAAACTTGGGCGAAAGCCTCGATCCTGTGTATCAATACGTGAATCCGTGAATGTATGAATCCGTAAAAGACATAAAGCTAGGAACCAGCGAAACATTCTCATGAATTTCTGTGAGTGCACAGGTGCTGGAAAGGTCTAGATGTCTCCTCGGAGGCCACAATACTCTAGGGGAAGAGGTCGGACTCCGCGAGACGTGTTTCATAAACAACGGCTTTAGAGCCGAAAATCATTTTCATAGCAGCCCGTTTCACACACTCAAAGAGGGTTGCGTCCTAAGGAGACAATGTGGTTAACATGTTTTAGAAGCGGTCTGGAGTTGGTCCGATAGTGTATCCGGAGGTCCATACGAGCGATACGGTGGAAGGTGCGTCGAGTCATCCGTAGAACGATGGATGCCTTTTGAGCCGATTTTTCGTGGTGCAGTGAGAAGGACATGTTTGAAGACAACTGGATAATTGAATTCTCTTCAGTGTTTATCCTCGTAATGTCTCCTTGTTTATTCTTACCATGAATGACAAAAGCCTTTCCTTGAGTCATATCAAAACTACATACGGAAACTTTTATCGCCATTCAGAGAGGGTGTCAGTCCAGCGACCACTGCTTTGGAGCGTCTACATTCATCTAAAAGGTTCTGACGTTGGCACTCAGGGATACGAAGTCGTGGAATTGAAAAAACTCTAAACGATCATTGACTGAGATCAGAAACGGAAATGTTATCCAAACGGAGCCTTGAGGTATATATCGGAGATGAGCAGGTCGAATCTACTTCCATTTAGAATGTTCTCACTGATAAAATGCCTTAATCCAGCGTAAAATTTCTCCTTAAATCCCATAAGGCATGGGCTTCTGGAGCAGCGGAACGTGTGGGGACCAAGCGGATGCGTTTCCTACCCGTCCTTATTTTTTATTCATTATATGAGTTGGTATACTTTCATGGTGGTTCGAAGCGTTCCTTGTGACTAGTGCCCAATCATAATGGTCCTCTTGGCACAAGATTTTCACCTGGCAACTAGGGCGCTCTTATGACGGTCCGAACTCGTACTCATTACTTTTGTGGCATCTTCTGTGTTTAATCCCGAGGATCGAGGCGGTGTGGTGAAATTCCGCGGTTACTTGGAGTACCATCCACATCAAAAACCCGCAGGATGACAATGAGTTTATACCTCGACGTTCGCTCCGCGTGGTTGCATGGAACAGCCGTAATTTATCAAAATTTCCTTGATAGGTTCCTGCTCTCTCCGGTACTTTCCCTCCACGTTCTACATTTGTAGACCTGGATCCAGTCCCAACCCTGACCTGAGCATCCCTGTTTTAAGCTCCTGTCCTCGAGAGGCTTATGGGCAAACAACTAAATGCAAGCCAATATAAACTTCATCATGGTGTTTTCAAGTGCCACTTTTGCAGTGATTTAGTACGATTTAGCTACGCGTGACCTTGACATGCTTCTGATGGCTGATTGTTTAGGTAAGCGAAATCCCAGGTCACCCAGCTCGCCGAATCAACGCAAACAGTGGTTCACCGTGAAGGCGTAAGCAATCGTAACTGCAAAGAGTGTGCCTTCAATCCGTAGTAACACGAGCGCAATTGTTAATACATATTCCAGCCATCACAAGCGGTGAATAATTCTCTCCTCTGTTCTGTTCAACCAATGTAACAAAACGGATTAATTGGCCGACGGAACGTGTTACGGCATTATTGTAGACCGCGTTTTTTGGTGAATCTCAGTTGCACAAATTACTAGCTTATGGTGAAATAACGACGCAACCGTGCATCTCTATCGCTCATGCCTAGCCTCTGATAGGCTCAACTAGTCAGGAAAAATACGATTTTTCCAGGCCGTCCACATGTAATTTCCCATCATTTTCGTAACACTTCTTTTCCACTAATAAGCATGTTGTCAAGAATTCTCAGTTTTGTTACGAAGAGCAAGAAAACTACTAGAAAATGCAGCTCACTCCGATTGCCAACGATAGACCCCTGTCACCATAACCGCATGTATACTTACTAACCTCGGTGGCCTGTCATAATTGCCGGTACCCCATCTATACCCTGAGACAAACACGCTACCTTGCTTACGAGTGATCTCACCCATTTGCCAACGACGGTACTTTAGCATAATAAACCCCCACAGCATTCCTCCGAGTATGTCCAGTACTCAACATTAGGAAGCCACATTTATCGAACAATCGACTTTTTTGTACTTAATACACTAGAAAACTGACCGGGTAAAAACCCCGTCTCCTGTTTGTATGAACATTTTTGCGAATTGGACGATGACCTCGGACGGGAGAACATACCAATTTAGTTTTTGTGCTCCCTGCATGAAATAAATTGTTATGACAACACTCATACCAATTGCTTTAATAGGCGCACTGGCTGTCGAAGTATTGATTTTCCACTTTACTACCATTCAGATGCTAGGCAAATTTGTACTGAAGATAACTCATATGGTTTTGATTTGCCTGGCATTTGTCCGCGGCCGCTTTTGAAAAGGGGGTCTAGAATGTGTGCAAACTACTACATGTCGGTATCGGTGAAGCAAAGAATCAGCGATTAAGTGATCATTTAAAAACGCACTTTCATTGGTTCGAGTGCGTACCGTGGTTTGATATATATATATATATATATATATATGAAAACCCAACCACCTCTTCAGACGAAACCGTTTTTTTCTAAGCCATCGTTGGCTGAAGGCCTGTAGGAGAGAGAATAGGGTATGATGAAGTAAAATAAAATAAAAACCAATAAGGCGAATTCTTTGGGATACTCGCGGTAACCTGAATCTTGCACATTAAAACGATTAAAAATATGTCTGTGCGACGATAAGTTCTTGCATTACTTTTATGCCTGACCACGCTAGTGACCACACACCAGCTTCCCCCAACATTGGTTGCGGGAATACCATTGTTACTGTCATGGATAATTTCGGTTTGTGAACTCCCAATTCATTTCGGCATTTTACACTTACACCGATATTAAGCACCTAATCTGGCCCAACTAGTACCCGGTTTCTAGGTCAGCCAATAATACCCACCCCTTCCTGGGCTCATTTTGCTTGCTGTCGCCTTCTTTTGGACTTTTTCTATTGAGTGCCTCTTGGCACTCACCAGATGCTACTGCTCTCATCCTATTCCGTCCTCATTCCCCCTCTTTCCAAGCTTCAACCTTCGACTGTAGTTGCGCAAACGCCCCGTGCAACGGTTGTTCACTCAATCTGGCTTGCCCCCGGTCTACTGTCACATGGTCCTCCTACTGATCGGAAATTTTTCGTGGCTCTGCGTCGGCCTGACTCTATCCGTGTCAATCTTCCCGTCTAGCCCATATTCAGCCGCCGTGAAAATGCGTATCCCTTATCCGATTGTGGCAACCCTGACGACCGTTACGGAGCTGTCCAGAAACCAAAGTATGTCTGTAATCGCAACTACCAACAAATTTTTCACCTGGCTCCAACCGCCTTGTTCTAAACCGCTGGATTATCATTTGGGATTAAGCAACCTAGTCTCCTGCCAACTTTCGGGGTTCCGCCTCCACAAGTTCAGTTTCCTTTACGGTGTTTGTTTGGCGCCATATCCCCATCAAAACTACTCTTCATGATAATGTTTATTCCCAACTTGTAGGTGGCTTGCCGTCAGGCACGATCACAAAGTTACAGTCAGAATAAAGACATGACTGGCTGAGACCGTGGGTACAGGGGTTTTTGGGAAAAGAAACAGCGTGACACCAGTGAATCTACTCAGTTTCAGTTTAAAAAATATTCTCAAAGAAAACTCGTTATTCTTCTGGAGGTCGAATACCTCAACCTCCATCTTCATTTTTGCTTTCTTTGACCCTGGCGATTTACTCAGCCCAAGGTCACTCATGGCCAGCAACGGCTTTCAGGTTTAGTTCACTTCAACCGGCCTCACATTGGAACTAGTCTTATCTCATGCCCATTGTCCTTGTTTTTTCTGATCCCACAAAAGCAATCCCTCTTCACGTAATAAGCATGCCTCTTTGGCTGTAACTTCCTCTCTGTTGTGTTGCTGCCTTCTGCGTTCAAGTTGTAACGGCCCGACCACGCCCCAATCGGAATGCTCCCTACGGGTTTGGATGGAAACCTATTATTATTATCAACTCCTGGTAATTGTGTTTCCTGTCTCATGCCGGTTTAGGCGTGACCAATTCCATTGCTCACTGTTTATGGCTGTCTTTTTCGCGCAATCTTTAGTGCCCGCCAATCCCAACCAGTCGTGCTTTATTCTGACTGTAACCGTGTGATCATGCCTGACGGTATGCCACTCACTAGTTGGGGATAAACATTATTATTACTGTGCTTTCTCTTCAGGCGCTTTGATGTACAATTACTGCAGGAGAATAGTTGGGCCTAAAATTCAAGGTAGTGGGTTAAACATATGGCTCTGAAAAACATCGTTGAGTTTGAGCAACTGGCCTTGCGAGTACATTCCATTCGTTGTAAAAGAAATCCGAGTACAATTTGCAGGCTTAAGGTCCAAGCAAAAGTAGACGGAGAACACTAAACTGACGAGGAGATTAACTTTCAAAACAACAGCCCATTTTAATAACATGGAAAAATAATTTGATTTGTTGGTTTGGAACCGCATTTCGCTAGAAATCGCTTACCACAGGGTTAGCACCATGCTCATGGACTCATCAGAAGTGTCGAACAGGAAGCCCGCGTTGACCAACTTCCTCATGCCACCCTTGTGTTTCCGGCTTGCCAAGATGATGGACCTTTATAGTCTGGAAGTACTTGGTCAGATATATTGGAAATGCTGTGGAGCGCCAACTGAAATGTTCCAAAATCAGTCTTGAGGATAAATAAACCCTCCACTACAGAAATTACTGAGCTTTGGTTTGGTGACATCACAAAGGGCCCGAAGGGAAGATCCGAGTCGTCTGTCAAAAAAGCGGCCTGATTGATGTTCTTTATATTTGACGTAACAGACGCAGTTTCTTAAGCCTCTGGCAGCCTGTGGCTCCCAGACGAGGCCAACTGACCTTGATCAACCCTGATGAACAACAGGAAAACCCGCTCACCTTAACGTTCCTTAGCTTTCCATCACTATTTAAAAAAGCACATGTTGAAAGTGGCAGAGGGACAACCCTAAGATGTTGAGTATTTGCTACCAGTGTAACGGTTACACTATTGATGAGGAATGCGAGTAGTATCTGGTTTTCTTGTAACTCCGACTTGATCTACTGGATGGTAGACTTCTTACGAAATTTGTGAAACTGCTTTTCAGCAATCGTTTACAATTGCGTGATAGTCAGTGAATATCCAGAACAGTTCAAGAACGCGGCTCCAAGAAGAAGACGGGTATTCGTCTATTGAAACAAGGTGCACATGCGTTTTACTTTCCTGTCCGATGGTCTGTAACTGTGTAGTTGGCGTTTTCTAATAAACAACTCCGCGTTGAGGGGCTTTCTTTCGTTCACCAATAGTTGCACCGGCAAAATGTCAGTTACCTTATGACTGATCAGTAATGTTTTCACACAATACGAAATACAAAATATATGACGAAACAAGAAAATATACTGCGTCTGGAAATCATTATCAGTTGGCACAATTTCAACGTACTGCTCAAATTCAACTTCAACTGGATGGTCAGATTTATTGATTACGAAAATGTAACGTTGTAACGGTGATTAGGCAAAACGATCCTGAACGGGCGTCGACACCTGTTAGAACGAAGGGGGAAAGGATGAAATGAGGAGCTGCATAAAGCCATATGTTAGCAAGTGTTACAAAAGACCGGGTAGAGAAGATTGAATTATCTGAGCGCTCACGACTTCCGAGTGATCATGCTGTGGACAGGTAACTGACATTATTTGTTAAAATCATAAAAACGGATCCATGTGGAACTTCAGCGAACAGTTCGAGAAGGCGGAATACCAGAATGGACTATCGGTGTACAGCAGAAATAGTATCAGAGCTAGAGGAAGGAATATGACACTAATGGCGGCCTCCTGGTTAGAGGGGCGGGTTTTAGATGAAAAAGTGCTTAGGAACTTTTCTACAATCACGAGGGAGGATTGATTCTGGTGAAGAGATCGCGCGGTTCAAAAATCTGATATGGCGATACCCGCAGACCAAGGAGCAACCCACGCTAAACTCAGTCTGGGGGAGGATAGTGCCTGGCACAAAAAACCTGACGCAGCTCTGACAAACTAAATACTGTTTTTACTACCGTATCGTACACCCTGGTGGTATCCATCACAAGCGCGGAGGCTAATCGAAAAGGTTTCGCAGCCCATGGTCTTGCCAACGGAAGTCTCTGTGTGGATAAATTGTATAACCATGGATGATCTGCAGTAACATATAGTCAGTCACTGGTTGGGTGGCTGGTGAAGTTGGTCGAGCAGTAAATTTTCTGGTCAGAGAATTTCCGTACGGTTGAAGAAGTTATGTTGATAAACCTTGGCCATTGGAATCTTTTTACTCCATGGATTGTTCGACTTAGAATGAAGCACTGAAAGTAGATCCTGCCGAGGTAGCAAGCAAGAAGTCACACCGTTGAACCAATTGTACGGGCGCTCTCAGGGTGAGCTAGACAGGGAGCTGAAGTAGTTTTATCTCAGCTAAAGACTCGATTCAGATGGTCTACATTGTGCAACGTGTGTGGGGGTTAATATGAAGAACGACAGTAGACAGATAATGGTCGGTTTAGCGAGAGCCTTTGAAATAATGGACAGGAATGGTAGCGTAAATGGAAGCTACCGCATGAACTGAACAGAAGGAGAAAAGTATGGTTCGCCAGACAGCTCCAAGCAAAGAATGGTGTATGGTAAAACAGCCAACAGGCGCTAGCCGTAATCGTCTGTATTCAGGGAATAATAAGGTCTTTATCTTCTATATGTATATGATCACTTCAGAGAACAAGAGGAGCGTGTGTGTTATGTCCGGCTGATGAAGTCGGCTTGGGGTGGTGCAACCCATGCACGTCGAAGTTAGCTGTGAGCCCTGCAGATTGCCTTCAGACTAACGCATGCATTTTTAAAGATCAGACAAAAAGACGGCGGTCTTTTGCCTGCATTTTGTGGTCTTGCTAGAAGAATGACAACTGGGACAAGTTCAAACCAATTAAAGACAAACAGCAACTGCGCTCTTTCATAGAGTCCCTGAATTAGAGTAAGGAGTCCATAAACGTCGCCACGCCACACGTTGGAGAAGACTGCATCCCTCCGCATTCCATGGAGGCCGGTGCCCTGAGTCAGTATAAATTTCCTGGTCTTAATTTAAAGAGCAAATATTCCCTACTTTGCAGCTGTCTGTTGATCATTTTCACCAACTGTTAAAATAGATGTGGTGTTGCCACATTCAACTATGGCAAGAAAGTGGTTATCTTCGACTATTATATCCGTAAAAAGGCAAACAATAGTCGGTGTGGCCAGATTTCTGACATCAAATGAATGCGCTAAAGTCATTTTTGGTCACTACACGTTTCTCAAGTTGCCGCCCCAGGGCCATGTTACTCGTAGTGCTGCCTACAGAGGGATTTATTCTGATTTACCAGGTTCATCGTTTGCAACACTGAAACGGTGCTGTTGTAATGTAAATTTCTATCGGGTTCCTGTCGGCGGGAGCGATGACTCAAGCCAACCTATTCTCTCTCACACACACTGCCCTTGACTAACTCTCACTCTCACGACTGACATATTCGCAATTCAGTCAGCTTAAAGCCACGGTTAATATATCAATAAAGATGGAACTATAGGCTCACGCTTTATTGGGACAAAACGCAACCATTTTTAGAGACTCTTGGCATAGCCTATGGTTCTTGGGTGCATGACATGTACCTCAGAAATCAAATCAATTCTACTGGGTACATTTGCCGTCCATCGCGATGTCACAAGATTTCAGCAGTTCTTTTGGCGCGAAGCCGTCGTCTTAAAGCGGGAAAATACATGGTTTTACGAAACTTGCGAGTGTATCTTTAGACCATTTTGATTACCCGGGGTGGTCACACCAAGGTCGCGGACCTCGGGGAATTTCTCCCTACGTCCAACACCACTTCCCTCACTGACGGCCAGAAGGCACTGCTGCAGAGAACAATGGCTCTTTCGAACAGCGATTGACGCCTGCCCTCGCTCCCATGTGGCCAAAAATTCTATAGCCACGACACAAAAATCCACAAGAACGTCGTTTGGCATAACAACAGACCGTGCCGTCATTCAACCCGCATCCACCAGGCTGCAGGCTAAACTCACCACATAGATCTTGGAACATGGATAACGCCCGGACCGTCCCCCTCGTTGATGTTCATCTTTCCCTGGGGGAAAACCGCTAACTTCCCCCTTTCTGTATTCCTCCAAATAGATTAGCACAATTTTATTGTTCTACACTCATTCTCTCCACTCCCTGAACACTGCGGTCATGTCGGGATTTACGTACTTCAGTTTGACGGGGATATAATGAGGGAAATCATCGGGGATCGGGCGATCTAATTTACTTGAGGAGGTTTAGCTCTCAGAGCCTACTCCGTCTTATGTACTGACACGGCGCCGATGACCAAAACATACCCGGCGCCTCCTCGGAACCAAAGCTCAAGACAGCCTCCTCGTGTCCTCTGAGTCACTCGAATAATCTCTTTCTCTAGTGGTTCGACTCCGGCCACGCAGAAAGCCCGTAAGAAGCTCTCCGACCCGCCTTACGCGACCCATTGGCTCCAGGGACTCAGTGCACATTAATATCTATTTGCTCTTCCTGATTCAGCTTACTATCCACGACCGGTCTTCTAATAAAAACTGCATCTTTGTGATGCCTAGCTTCCTTCCAATTTGCACACCATAGTGCATTACTTGTGTGTATAAACTTATACCCATTTTCTCGATGGTATACATTTTAGCATACTTTCAGACGCACACTACATTTATCTTGATTCGCCCTCCCAAGTACCACAGGTAGTGAGGCACACAGATCCTCACTATTCCAGTCATCACATGAATCTGATTCCCAAAACGACACATGAGGATCGGAGCCTAGGGGTTTTGGCTTCTTTCCCACAGCTACAACTATTGGAGCTACGGTAGCAACTGGTTCTACGGTATATAATGTATCTGTTGACCTCCTAAATTCGCGGCAACATATGCCGGCAAACATTTATGCTCTTATTTTCCCCATAACCATTCCGAACTCAGCGAGACCTTCCAGCTAAATTTTGAACTGAACCGGTGTTCTTGTAGTAACTTAAGGTCACGTCAACACCCCAACGCGGCGTTGCGTAATTTGACGCGTCTCAATAATTTGGTAGATGGTGCAATCTGGGGACTTTCTTCGTCCACAATCTAGTGCTCCTCCCTGGAGATACAAGGATTTACGGTAGCGGGTTTCCTAAGGCCTCGGTATCGCACCGTCCTGCGTTATCACAGAAGGAGACCACATTTACTGCGGCTTTCTGGCAACCTAAGTCTGTTGAGTTGCTTCGCAATCTCACTGTGTGTCGCTGCTTGCATGTACAAATGGGTTGATGAAATTTGCGACTCCGCATCGGTAAATGAAGAAGTAAATCACAAATGGTCTGCCAAAGATCGCCTCAGCCTCGCTAAAGTGAAAGCCATCCTTGAACAACGTGGTGTTTTTGCCGAGCATTCAATGGATCGTGATGAGCTGGATGCTTTGCTGACGGTCACCGGTAAGTGGATAATGTTTGACTGGCTGATGGCACCACGCGACGGCCGATGTGGCATGAAAGTACTGTTATTTGTGAATGTCTGGCCACAAGACAGAGAAGATTAATCTAAGTGTTCAGCAAACTTATGAGTTGTACGCTATGTGAAGAGGATTGATTACCATTTTAAGGCTAACCCTAGTTCTTCTTTCCTGTCCTTTTTTTTCTTTCGACTGTCTGTCTCGAGCGAATTCTACTGACTGTTTGGGAACCTTTATATGATATTAGGAAGCGTTGCAGGATGATTCAGTTAGTGGTTATGGGCTATAGCAGAGTATGTAACCGAGTAGATCACGCCGCATTGATTTGTTCACTTCAAAAAGCCAGAATCCGCGAATCTCTGTACAAGCAAATAGTATACCTTAACCGAAAGTGGGGGTCAGCGGTGCGATCTCTGAACCGAGACGCCATTGGTGCTGTCCCTGAATGGGCTGGTTCTTTACCCACACTGATTACAAATACGCAAACGCATCACCAGATATTCCCCGCTTGATTTGCCTTTTATTCGCAGACGATGTAAAGCTACGGAGGGAGGTAGACTCCACCGGTCTCCACTCCACGGGTCTCAGCAGGCTGTACACTTTGGTTCGAGAACTTAACATACCCATCAGTGCTGAGAAAACTGGGCTTACTCTAGTGTACTGATTGTAGGGAACTAGCAACTACAGTATCTTGGGGAGACCATTCCAGTTGTGCTGGCGATATGAGAAGAAGAAACGAAGAAACGACCTTACCGTGGTGTAGCGGTTTGCGCACCTCAGCGACCCATTGATCTATACCGGGGGGGGGGTGTCCCCACGATACTCATAGAGTTTCTCATACCAGGTTGTCAATAGTAGAGTTCTGACGAACACAATCTACTGGTCCTCCAGGATGGGGATTGGAACATGTGGCGACATGTTCCGTAGAAGTGTTAATGCATTTGCATTTCCAGCCAAACACCACTTCCTTGTGGTTAGGTTCTGAGTCAAAGTCCTTGGATGAGGACCATAATCGTCCTCCTATCTATGTGTGGGCGCCCCGACAGTATCTACCCCACGTACAACCATGATACCAACGTCTTTACCAACACGGTTACATTGATGACACGCATGACTGCGATAGGAGTAAAATCAAACGAAGTACCACTGTCCACACAGCCAGCAAGTGGAGTGTGACCAATGCATACGAGTATGCTTGTCAGGAGTGAAATACGGTTGCGCCCTGCAACTCGATCAACTAATGCGATGTTACTCGGATAGAGTCGATTATAACGTTTAGGAATCACATTTAAGACCAACTGTCCGCATACACTTCGCCGTTAATTGCTTGACTGAAAACTCCGTGCAGGACACAAAACACGTTGGTATTCCGACATCCTCTGGAGATCTCAACCCAACGACGAATACCAACACTTAAAATTGATGACTCCGTTCGTCTTGCGTCGGTTTTGCGTGCAACATCTGCGTGCCATCCGGCGCCGACATCCTCAAGCATCTCGAAATCAATATTCAAGCCTGGACACTTAATCTGTCTGGCCGCCTTCAATGTCTGCACTCTGCAGCAACCAGGTCAACAAGCTGCCCTTGCTGCCACACTGGACTCGCTTGGCATTAATCTGTGCTGGGTATCAAACAAGAATTGGAGATACAGACACATTGAGCTGACTGCCCCATCACTCTCCACTCGCTTCCGACTGCGCACGTCTAGCGATCCAGAGGCTGTTGCGGTAGGCTGTGCAGGGTTTGATATCGTGTCCTAAGTCACCGGGCGGAAGTACCCTTGCTTGACTGGATACCTGTTGATAGTTGCCTCTGCGCGGTTCGTCTGGCAACGTCTATGAAGGAGTCTGACAAGCGGAAAGTTGGTCGATGTCTGTTTGTCGTGTCTAACTACGCCTCAACTGATTGTAGTTCCGACGTCGTCAAAGACAGGTTTGACGACTCCCTGAATGCCCTTTTGCTGCGAGCTAAAAGCTCAGATATTGTTGTGCTGGCCGTAGATCTGGATGTACAAGTGGACAGGCTTAGCATATCTGAGACTTAATTAGGAGGTCGACATGGACTGGATCCGGTACGTACGGACGATGGTGAATGATTGCCTCGGCTGTGTGCTGACTGCAGGCTGTTTTTATGCAGTACTAACTTCCGAAATAGCCGAATTTGTCTGGTCACATGTTGTCCTCCAACGGCATGCCGGCCACAAACACAAGTCGGTCACATTGCCGTAAGTTACCGATGACACGGATCAACAGCTGACTGCCGTTCGTGTTGGAACACATTTGTGGATTCTGACCACGCTTTCATCCGGGGTCGCTTCTACATTCGTTTTCCAGGGCCTCATGAGGTGCAGAAAAATAGCCTGGTAACAGAAAGACTGGTAGATCCGGATATTAGACGAATTTACCAGAGTGTTTTTCTAGAATCTCTTCCAAACGCTCCGTCACCGGATGTAAATTCATACTTGGACGAGGTTGCCACCTCTTTGCACAGTGCTGGGAGTTTTGCTTGTGGCACGACGCTACCAGACACACTCAAGCACTGGATATCAGACCGAACAGTCGTACTGTTTTAATCTCCCAGAAATATTCCAGCGGGTCCCCTAACATAACTCGACGTGACGAATTATCAGAGGTCAAATGAAAGTGAGCGTGCGAACCGACCGTGAAGTCTGGTGGACACAGAAAGCCAAGGAAATTGAAGGGGTCCAGAAAGCCGGTAATGCCCGAAGGTTATTTCAGTTGGTCCGCTCAAATGGTCCCCGGAAACCACCTGTGAGCGAAAACATCAAGGATCAGAAGGGAATTACTATGTTGACTAATGAAGAGCTCCTCGATCGGTGTGCCGAATACCTTCAACAACAATTGTCGTGACCACTAGCTGCCACTCATCTGGAGCCCACAATTGACGCAGAGCCATGGACGGTGGACGTGGAACCATCCACGGCCTCGGAGGTTTACGGCTGCATATGGTCTCTCAAGCGCCACCGAGCTTCGGGTCCGGATGACCTCCAACCCGCATTGATCAAATATTGGGGTGATGTCCTCAGTCGGCGTTTCTCTGATCTATTTGTTTGCATTTGGGAAGAGTTTGTTCCAGACAACGGAGAGTCATTGATAGTGCCCATTTTCAAAAAAAGAACTTGTAGTGAGTTTGATAACCACAGGGTGAACAGTTTGACCCCGGTGGTAACCAGATTTTGGTGTCACTTATGCTTCGTGGCCTCATGGTGGCTTGTGAATCACTGACTGCAGAGCAGCAAGCGGGATTCCGGCTTGGTACGGGCTGCGTCCAATAAAACTTCGCACTGTTAGGTGCTAGAACAACACCATACTTATAAGCGACCCACAATTTTAGTATTCATGGATTTCCAAGGCGCATTCGTCTCAATTGACCAGTTTGTTCTTCTTGACACCCTTGTCCACCAAGGAATGGCCCAGAAGTTCGTGAACATAATAAGCTATTCGTATTCTCAGACTTCCAGATGTGTGAGAGTATACAGCGAGCACTTCAAAAGCTTCTGTACACAAAGCGGTGTTCGTCAAGGATGATCACTCTCTCAATTCCTACTTCACTTCGTGATCGATGAATTCATGAGACGAACGCTGGAAGGTCTCCAAAACCCCGGTGTTCAAATAACTTGTGACGAAAACCTTGTCGATCTGGAATGTGCAGGCGACATCCTTCTCGTCTTCGAGGAGAAGGAGAAGGCGCAGGTGTTTTTGGATGATTTGACCAAAGTCTCCCGTTCTTTGGCATGCAATTTGCACGAACAAAGTGTAAGGTCATGCCCCTGGGCATGCAGTCACTAAACACGCCACTTACAATCGAGTGAGAGGCACTGGAAGTTGTGGAACGTTTTACATATCTTGGAAGTTGTATTAGTTCTGATTATAGTGTGACAGATGAGGTCGACGCACGAATCTACAAGGCCCGGGTCGCGTTTTCTAATTTGAGACACTTATGATGTCAGAGTGGTGTATCCCTGAATCTCAAGGTACGTGTGTATCGAGCTATAGTGCAGGCTGTTTTGTTGTATGGCTGTGAGACTTGGCCTGTTCGAACAGCGGAACTGAGGCGTCTTCAGTTGTTCGATAATCATTGTCTCAGGACCATAGCTGGTGTAGTTTGGTGTCGGCGAGTCCGTAACGAGGCAATCAGAAAGCGAGTTTTCGGTTGTGCAACAGGTACTTCCTGTGAAGAATGTGTCTAACACCAGAAGCTGTGTTAGATGGGACATGTGTTGCGTATGCCTAACCATCGTTTGCTGAAATGATTGCTGTTTTCCATACCCTATTCAGAGTGACGGAAGCAGAGATGTGTCCAACCCTTGACCTGGCAGAAGGGCATGAAGGAGATTACAAAACGTTAGTGTGTTGTCGGTCCTACTCGCCTTCTAGGATGGGGACCGCGTGATCCCTACTGCGCCTGGTTGGGGACGTTGCAAGATATGGCTGCCAACCGATGTCAACCTTCAAAGCAATAAAGCACCTAGTCCAAATGTTTTTCATCCTGTACTCTTCAAAGGTCGTCGTGAGTCCCTCGTGGCTATCCTGAGGAATTTACTAACAAGTATCGGGAGTGAGGAAAGAATACCGACAGAGTGGAGCACGTCGACCGTGATTCCCATATTCAAAAAGGGTGCAAGAAAGTCGTACAAAAACCACCGGAGAATCAGTCTAGTGACCGTAGCTCCCAAGGTTCTCTCCAGTATTACCCTACTCTCCATCGGGAGAGTCAGATTCGCGAGAATCAAGCTGGGTTTCGGCCTGCCGGGGTTTTATCGACCAAATCTTCCTTCGTGACTACTACTGGGACTGCAACACCCCCTCCAACTTCTCTAGATTTTAAATCTGCTTTTGACCTCCTTTGATCGACGGAAACTGACAATCTGGCGATGAAGAGTGTCCTTTTAAATTCACATCTCTTATAAATGCTGTGTATGCCTCCTTTCTTAAACGCATATGTGTCTACAGCAAATTCCCCTGAGTTCACCGCATCCAAGAGTATCCTCTGTCGCCCTTTCTCTTTGACTTCTTAATCGATGTGCTCCTTGAATCTTTACCTGCTTCCAACTTCTCGGGGATCGAAATACTACTGGGGCGTTCGCTCATGGGCATTGAGTATACCGATGATATTGTTATCCTTGGATCAGAGCCTATTTCAAGCAACCTGAATAATTGCGCCTGTAAACTGCTGCTGCAAGGCTGCATGGAATTAAACCCGAACTTCTGCTTGCAGGTGAACCGATCGATGTGGATAGTTTCGTCTGTCTGGGCAGATACATGCGTCCCGGCGGTGTCCAAAAGTCGAAATCACCTCCTGAAGTTGGAAGACCAGGGCAGTCAACCCCCGGCATTTGTGACTCCAAGGAGACAGCTTGACTGTTAAGGGTAAGGCGTACGATGCTGCGGTCCGATCTGTCTTACTGTACGGATCAGAGACGGGGTCACGGTATGTGGAGGATCTTCGGGTGTGTTTTACGATCGGTTTCTTGAAGCATTGCAAGGCCATGATGGGAACATCAAATCAGTAGTTCTGAGTTACGCCGGATGGTTTTCGGGGAAGTTCACTCTCCGAAGGAATCAGCTGGTCTCACTTCGCGCGTTGCGCTGGTTAGGGCTTGTAGAGTCCTCTTCGCATAGTCTTGTTTCGGATAGAGATGACCCAGAGGCGGTCGGTTGATGACTTGGCAACTGAAGTATTAAAGCCCTATCCAGTCAACTCAGACGCTTTGGTCTTCCCGGATGGGGACCGCAGGACGCGACAAACCAGTGGTTAATGACCCTGACAGATATGACTTGTCACGCAGCCAATCGGGGTCTGAAGGGCTGAAGGTCTTTGGTGAACCAATCAACTAAAGCAACCAGCCAGGCGCGTGATTAAGCCCTGCAGGAACTTGAGCTCACTTTTATTCGCATGCGCATGTTCCGGGTAAATGGTGTACAACTCACGACAAAAAAGGCCGAGTGCCGATACTCTTTCCACTGGTTGTTGGGCCAGTTTATTACTGTGATCATCAGCCCACTTGAAAATTAAGTTCCCTTTTTATTTTTATTTTTTAATGGTACAACTCAGTTGCGGAACGCAATCCACATTTTAGGGGTCAACCTTTAGCGGAGTGTTTGACATGCAGGGACTGGTTTTAACGGGAAATCAGTGGAAGAAAATCGGGACAAGGTTACTTCACTCTAGAGGGGTTACTTATAGAGGGACTTATTGTGTCACGTAAAAGCCGCATGTTCGTTTCAAACATTCTTACTGTTTTCTCCTAAACCTCTTCATTTAGGGGAGGTCACATCAGAAGAGCTGATTGCAGCAGACAAGCTTCGTGAGAAATTCAAGGATTTCAAAGCTTCCCAATGCCCGGATGCTCTTCTGCACCAAAAAGTAGTATCTTCTTGTTGGGACCCGTATACGGACTCGGATAGCACTGATGTCGAGAGCATTGTTTTTGACAGCGAGTCTGCATTTGTGGAACGTGTTGATGACAACAAGGACAGTGTCTGGCTTCTGGCAGTGGTGGCCAATGGTGTGAACGGCGCGAAGGGGCCTGGTGTCGAAACAGCGCACACCGATTCTGTTATCACCAGCGAGGTTTGGGGACATCTGGTCCATACCTACTCACCGTTTGGTTTCAAGTTGGGTCTCATTGATTGCCATCGTCTTCGTAGGTGAGTAAGCATGTGTGCGTCAGTTACCGTTTTGTTGATATATTCGATTGGCTAATTAACAACAGTTAAGTGAAGTGGAGTTTTCTTGCGAAAAGTACATTCCTCATAGACCACTTTGATAATTCCTTTCAAAGGCACAGTGTTCCTTTAAGGTTCGAGTAAATTGAAATGGACGGACTATCTTCCTCAGCACTGGTAGTAACGTTTTTGCTTCACTGCCGCACCTCATTATCAATTCAATTGAATGGTGATGATGACGAGAAGGAAAACTATCTGATCCTGACACACCGCAGCTCGAAGCATCCGGGTTAGTAATCTAGATAGTAGCTAACCAGTAGGTCATCCTTTCCTTTGTTCCGCAACCATATGTGGCTGGTCTACAGCCAGACACATGAGGTTTGCGTAGAGCCCGTTTAGGTGGCGGGTTGAATCGCCCCTATCTTATTCAACCATTGCTCGCTTTAATTGCTGCGACTCATTCCCTCGGTATATTCCTCGGAGTAAACATTTGACAAGCATGCATGTTATCCGATCTTGTATACACTCAACGTGCATCGATACCAAGCGCGTCGCTGACCGTGTTGATCCCACTTTTAAAAACTGGGCTGCCGCCTGTAATGACAACGCATATAGTAACTCATACTTGTTCGATTTTACTCAGGTTGTGACAATACCAGCATATATGTATAGTTATATATGGTTATATATGGATGTACTGATACTATCAATAAAAACCCCAAGGATGTGTGGCCAGTCAGAACCGCAGACTGTTTAGGTCAGGAATTCACATCTCCCCCAGACCGACACTTGAAGGGTGTGATATAGCAGGTTATGCTAACTCCAGTGTTTTATAGAAGCGACTGCTGACCATGGGCTCGTGGTACATTGAGCACTACTGGACCAAACTAACAACCAAATTGTCCGTAATGCAAGATACAGTGGAACTGATAAGATACTGAATCTGTTTTACCATCCTGAGTGGATCTGATAAACGTTTCACTGGAACGGCTACTCTGTGAGATAAAAATGGGTTCTTAGGGTTCTTTTAGACCTTTCCGATCTCACCAGGAGAATGCTCAACTCGGAACCCCTTGGATTCAATCCACGCCTTCCATCACTGCGGCTGAGGCTGTGGCTGTGAGCAGTAGTGGATGTGCTGGAACGTTATGTTCATCAAATGACCACAAGGACAAGTTCTACGCTGTCTTTTGCTCACTTTTGAAAGTCGATACATTACTTGTGTTAAGCGTACCCTTTATCCGTTTGTTCAATTCTTAGATTGTATCTACTGGAAACCATGATATGTGCCTCATGTGACTTACACACGAGGTTTGTTTGTTCTTGTGACTCGTTTCTAAGTCTCTACTGATTATGAGGTCAGAGGCGTGAAAAATCCTTGTCCTCATGACAGAACTTGCATGCAACGAATGCGTATGCATTCGGTCTCTGCCTACGGAAGCATTCTTTATGACAAAAACCGTTCTGTGATGAAAGTCAGTTTGTATCTGGGGAACGGATCTATGGACTATGGACAACAAAAACAAGCTTCTTCATTCTAGGGTCAGATTGTGGCAAATTCTGAAGCGGAAAGCAATCCACTACACGGTTCTACCTGATTAAGACTCATCAGGGGGGGATATAACGGGATTGTTTGAGAGTTTCTTTGGTTCTATCCATTCGCTACAGCACCCAGTTACTGCTAACCACGTCTGCGCTCAAGTACAGCACTTTTGCTCAAGCGGTCAAGACGTGCTTTTTTGGCGTATTCCTGGTGATGAAATTATTACCATTTTCAGATCCAATTATATGTCAAATCCTCCGCGTGGATCGCGAAATGGTAGGGATAACTTTTTAAGTGTTCGTAATTCCTGACAACTCTCTTCGCAAAGAACAAGCCAAGGAAGCATTCCTAACTTTCTGACTCCCCTTTTATGAACACCTCCACGAGACTGACGAAAATCATCCCATCCTTTGGAGATCCAGTGGTATTCAGTCTTCTTCAACGGAAATAAGTCTTAAGGACTCCCTTCTTCTTTACCAGTCTTCTTTTAATTGCTGCGGAGGCGGTTCGTACAGCTCTATCCTCACCATCCGCACCTCTTCTGGATCTCTTCAGATCTGTAGTCGTCGTCTGAAAATCCAACTTTTTAATTTGTCCCCTTCACCCAGTTGAATAACACAAAAACAGGTTGCGAGATGGGACCATTTCATGCAGTACCGTCGGTCGCAAAGGGGAACATAATCTGGAAAAGAACGAACAAATACGGGCAATACCCTGCTTATAATTCTGGTACAATATTGAATTAAGTTCACTCATTTACATAAGCCAGAGTAACTACAAAGTGAGTGCCGAGCACTTCTGAGGGCAAAATTGTAGTTTGTAGCCTCATCGAAGAGTACAACATGTCACAGTATCTTATGTTTTCTTTTGACGTTAACTTCTTATCCACAAACGTATCCCTTTTTGAGAATTTTGACTATCTAGATAACCTTATAACAACCCTTGAATATTTGTGTCCCATTCCTTCATGAAATCCCGAATGGTCTCAGTTGCTTGCGTACATGAAAGACCGATTTTTATTTTCAAGTCCTGTGGCACAGACATGTTGATTGGAGTATCGACAAGAACCCCCATTTGGTCAACATTAGTGGATAGTTCCATCGCCAACCAAAGAGGGAAGCGAAGACTCATATGAGACTCCTCTACGATAGACACATTGATGTGGATTTGTTATTAATCAAAAACAGAAAAGATGCATAACATCTCTTGCGTTTCGTTACTTCACTTCATTCGAACACACGTTGTTCATTTGTGAGTATGAACTCTCAAACTGACTCACTTTTCTAGCGTGCTACTTAATAGAGGTGTTGGTGGCTCTGTGCGGCGCTCGGTCTGCGAAGGACGCACCTGGACTAAGTAGTAGCCCAGCTTCAGTGGTTTCTCTCCAACGAAATCAGGACATTAGATCATCGAGCAAACAGTGAGAACTTGGAGAGGAGCCCGAAGTTGTACGAAACTCTACTGCAACAGAACAACTGTCCAGCAATAATTTATCAGGCGTTATAGCACGGCACCGTCTGAAACGGAACTGGCACTGTGTCCCAAAGTGGCTGGCCTATCTAGCACTGCTATTCAAGTGTGATATTCTCGCAAAATTAGTAAAACTATGACTGCGAACTGTCCTGAAGAGATGTCATATAGCTCAACTCAGAGTGTTTCTACCCGCACAAAATAATCCTACTTGTTTTCGTGGACTTCTCATTATATTTGTCGCTTCACTTGCAGCTCCGGTGAATTTTATTTGGGATCAAGGGCAGATAGTCAGGTGTCAGAGCTCGATAGCATCTCCCCTCTTGGTTGCTGAATAAAGCCACTCGAGGGACAACTCGTCGAACTCCGCGATCATCGATCACCACACATGCCCTCGAAACGGACCGCTTCGTTTATGTCAACTTCTTCGTTCTAGTGCGATGTAATTTATTGTTGCTACTGCATTTCTTTGAGGGTTTATTGATTACTCCCCATAGGTCATCCTGCGCTCAGAATTGTTTGGCTGTTTAGTTGCCCTCCTTTATGTAAATGAATGGCTCTCACTCAGTGTTGTGCCAGGATTATGAGCAGGGTGTTGACCGCACTTGTTTGGTCGGTTTTGGGCTGTTACGTCTGTGGCGACTGACAGTACTGCACGAAATGACTCCATTTCACAACTTTTGTCCTCCCTCCTTGTTTGATTGCGTTGGCTAGGTTAATCAACGAAATTTCCCCCAAATGTTGCCACAATTCATTTCTGTTATGATTTCCCGTCCTCATAGCAACCACTCTCCGGAACTTTCCAATTTTTGTATTGCGCCGAGAGACCGCTCCCCTAACTGAGACGACGCTTAACTTCGTCACGACGACCGAAATCCTCGCGTCGTCGCTTGATGTTGGTGCATGTTCTCCGGTTTTTTCGTATCTGCTAGACATATATCGTGAATGGACGTGTTAATGGTGGGAATCTGTGAAGTCCGTGCACTCCCGTAAACGTACCAGAAAGCTGTGTATCAGTTATGGTTTGAACTCGATTTGTGTGAAACTGCAACATCATGCCCAGCATGGGTCTCCAAGCCCAGTTAAAATGTAATCAATGAGTTATCAGGTTATTCCTTGGCCTTGACTGGTTGACCAAGGGTAATTAAGGATACGTTGTTTCTTTGTACATAAAGCTCAAACATCCGCTGATAAAAAACATTCAACTACAGTATCGTTCCACAGTAAGAAAGTGGAGGCTCTGTTGTTTAGATAGACGTGAGGTAACGACGTCAGCTGTTGCCTTTGCATTTTCAATCCGCTGTTGAGTATTAAGAGGACCTACGGATATTTAACAGTTAGACGTTTGGCGGTTAAACGACAAATTCCTGAGAGCTACATGATCACGGCCAGGTAGAAGACCAACGAACAGGCAACGATAAAATAGCTTTTGTGATACGCTACACAAGAATCACTTATAGAAAGGTGATGGATAGAGCGACTCATGGTCCTTCTCTGAGTGACCACCGTCCTCACGGGGATGATTTCTGATGTTCTCTAGGAAGAGCACTGTATCTACGCACTCAAAGTGTACCGATGAATACTACAACTAGGCTTGAACGCCTTTCCCTTTCGCCTTCTTCTGATTAAAAATTGTCTCTAGTAGCCTAACTAGTTGAGAAAATCTGGCTAAAACGGAACCGGTTTATAGCATCAGTTCTTCCATTCTCTGTCAGCAGACGAGTAACATCACATCTATCGGAGGTGCTGAGGTGGCCAAGAAAACCTTCCTCGCATGTGAGGACACCTTCCTCTAAAGAGAAATTACTATATGTTGTTTGTTTTTTCTTTCGCTGAAATTTTCGAATGCAGCACATTCGCCTTTCGACTGCTGGATACTCATTACAGTTCTCATTGGCAGATTTTACTTAGTGACGCTTTCACGAGTTTTTCATTAGCAAGAAACTCCACCAAAAGAAAAACGAATGGAAATAGCTTAGCAAATGGTTCAAACGCATGGCACTCCTGCGACGGACAGTGTGAACTTATTCCACATGGGACTGAGTGGTGGGCACCCACCATCTGCGAAATATCGAACTGTCCCCCTTAATGTTGTGTTTTCCGCTGACAATTGACCCGCAGTAATGTTAACCCCGGGTAGCTCGCTACAATTAGTACTCAAGGAAATTATCAGGTTAGCCTGTTATTTACAATGCGGGGTTGGGAAGAGGAGCGAACACTGTATAGCAGTCTTTTCGTCGGGTTGATTCTTCAAGGTGCAGTATAACGTTGCATGAATCGCGGAACAGTGCTTTCAGGGAAGGAAAACTTCCACCAGCGTTCAACAATCGATTACCCCTTAGCTTAATTCCCTTCATATTGATTGTTTCCAGCATTCAGTCGGGCCACGTTGAGTTACGCGCAAAACCTCAAAAGTCAAATCGTTCAAATGGAAGTTTATCAGCATATGAAGTATTATAAATACAGTAATAAGATAAAATTGTGCAAACCTCAAACTGTGTGATTGCGCCGCCTTCTATGCACCGGTTTAGAACTTCTAAGTTCAAATGAGATCCCAAAGTTCACACCAGGTGGCCATAAGATGGTGAAACTCACGTGGTTGATTTAAACAATACATGTGATGACAAGTTCAAAGAGCGGTTTACGTTCAGGTCAAAAACAATAAAGGCAGTGTAGGCGCACAAGGGAAACAACAAACAAAACGGAGAATCAAGTTGTACATGATAAGGATAAAATAAAAGAATCAACACTTCACTTGTTTCAATCCTATGGCACCAAATTTTGCTGGCCTGAAGGCATATAGTTTCAAACCTGATTATTACTAACTAGTAAATAATAGCCATTATACGTGGTGATATGGGGTATTTTTATTTGAACGTCATCACACTCTGTTAATGACACTGTAAAGCTGTTGCTTTGAGTGTGGTTGAGTTGTAAGTTGAGAGCGAGGTAGTAAGTTTTTCTTACTTCAAAGCCGAATTTTTGTTCACAGTTCTTGACTTACGATTCGATGCGTGAGACTTGGCCTGAACCGGTTGCTGGCTTATTCACGGGTCGGCTGAATAGTGGTCGGTCCCTGCGGAGGATAAAGCCATGTTCCTGGAATCGAACATAAATTTTTAGCTAGGATACGGTCCGATTCAGAGGGGCTCAGCCACATGAGCGTCTCCGTCCTTATTAGGACTCATATGGGCGTATACGTGGCTCCTTGTTTAAGAGCATATATGACAACCCCTTGATCCCCCAACATATTCACTGACCCAAACGTCCCCAAACTCTTTCTGAGCCAAAAAAACAAGGAGTATCGATTTACGTCTGTGGGTGATAGCCTACAATTGTACTGACGGTGAGTGAGAAGTATGTTCCAATCCAGTGCACAAAAAATCTATCCTTGGTTTCCCACACCTGCCTCCTCGTATTTTGAAGTTTTCGCAACCTCTCCTTGAGCTGCCTGTACTGCTGATTCTTCTTCCATTCAGAAAGGTTGCCAATATCGCGTTATGTAAAAATAATAAACTAATCGTTCGCCTGTAGCATATTTTCAGTGCGTGGCTGCTACGCCACCCAAAGGAAGCACAAGGACTGAGATACTGCCAGGTTGCCCAAGAGCAGTCGACATGCAAAGGTCGGTTTCGAACCAGAAACGTTCCAGTCAGCACGTTCGCGTTCTCCATGTCAGTGCCGTCTGATTGAGAGATGATCATACCCATCAAGTTAAACTATTGGGACCCGGTACTGTTAGCTTTGGGCCGCTTTGGGTTCCGAAAATTGACGACGCAGGTGATTGAATTCGTGTAAAATAAAATGCTACAAATGTGGACATCTAGTTCAAAACGGCAGATGCTATTCATCCTGGAGTTCTTATTTTGAAAATAAATTCTGCAGAGCTATTGGAACGTTCCTCACAGTCATTTGCACCGGTTCAGTTTATTGCGATACCCAGTTCATGTGGATTAGCTGCTTTTGAGGTTAAATATTGGCCATTTTTCTGGGACGAAAGCCATTCTACCATGGTGGTATCCAGCGTCTTTATGGCTACATTTTACGATTGGGTCGCGGTAATGCTAGAACATCCAATATGTCCGTAGAAAGGATTAACTCGATCAGCGTGGCTCATTTGATCAGTGGTCGAGACCAGACATTTAGGTTTTGCGACATAGCTGCAATTTAGCCCTCAGTTTTTCCAAACACTTTGTCCCTACACTCTAGTTCATTTTCTTTTTTGTTCGCCTGCATTTGTAAGTGTCTGCGAGTAACATACTGGAAACAACTTTCCCCTAGGATAATAGTATTAATAGGATAGTAGTAATTTCCCATCCTTATTAGATCCAGACGAGTGCTTTTTCGCTTGAGCCCACTTTTCTCGTCCTTGTACCAGGGAGGACGGATTTTAAGTGACGTTATTGTCAACTATTTGATCTTGTGGCGTGCAAACGAAGCCGTGGTTATATTTCTCACTCGTAGATTTCCCCGAGAAGCCAAGCTTATTCTGAATTGTTCTTGCTCGTTTCAGATTGTAAGATCCATTTCTTCTGCATATTTTCAGCCTCTGTCATGACCGTGGTTTCGTCGCTGCAGACCTCGTCCTCGCAGTTCCAAAAGGAGGAGACCGTATCAAAGATTCCTTACAATTCCGCCCCTACCCAAGGCAATCAGTTCATACCGATGCGTCAAAATCCGCCTTTCCCACCAGCCAGGTTGTTCGTCATATTCGCAGGTGGCTCAGCTCTGTGCTTTCTGAGCGGTTGCACCGCATCTCTTCCGTTGATGATATCCTACCACTCACGTTTCAGCTGGTTGGATCTGAAAACCAACCAAAAATACTGCGGTCTGGTTGGATGTCATGGCTGCGTCGGCGACCACAACCGGTTCAAGTGATCTGGGTGAAAAATATGTCCTCAGTCAAGCATCCTCTTAAGATGTCCAAGGTTTGGGAGGATCACTTATATCCACCGATGGTACTTTCTGCTCTATCAGTTCCCTATACCGGTCGTGTTCGATTTTCAGTACTCACTATTTCAACAGATTCACCGGACCCCAAACCTGCACTCAAATCTACCCGTATGCGATCTAGACAACGCCATTCGATCGAGCCCATTATAGAACTACTCGATGCATTCGGTTGTTCGAAAAGCGCGTCTTTTCACATTTTAACACCTGAGGGTCACTGTATTCCATTCGGTTCCAAAAGGGGCGAATTCCTGAGCTATTCCAATCTCGAGCTCCAATTACGCTTTCTGTATCCATCTGCAGACGACTTCCTTCTTCTCCTGGCTATTTTGGTTAATCTGCTGGTTATTCTAAACTCTGCTGTTGAAGCAGGTAAATGGTTGGCATGTCTGGCACGCTACTCTATGGGTGTGTCCAGCCCATTGCCTAGTACCCAGGCCACTGGTCGACTACGCATGGCACAATCCATTGTTCGGCTAGCTCGCCGAGGATGGACGTCCCATATAGTACCACAGGTTCGTGAAGAACAACTGGAGTATCTTGATGAATCAACTGCCCCAACTCCTTCCGTTCAGCGAACTGTGCTTTGGAAACGGCTTATTGCTTGCGTACAAAACAGCTTTATGGATTTTATATCATCAAACTTCTTACTCTTAATTGCCATCTTACCCCTTATCAACTTGCTCAGCCTTCCTCAAGCGGCATTCGTTGTGAATTCATCGTTGTGTTTGCTGCGCCGTTTGGTCACCTCTTCGCTTCTCATTCCACTCCGCCTTTCTATTGCCGCGGGGCATATGACATTACCCCGGTTGGCTCTCTTGACCGTGATTTTCTGCACCTTCCTGAGCGGTTTCGTTGCTCATGTTTATCTTATTGTCTGGTCGGGTTCAGCAGAAGCCTCTGGTGTTAGAGGCCACCGTCGCTCGGCCTCAGTCCGTCTACTTCATCGCATACGTGAGACATCTCCTCATGAGTTCTTAAATGAGCTGAGTCGTTTGTTACTAGCGGCTTCGGATGTTGAAGGTCAAACAGAGCCGACGAGCTCCAGTGCTTCTAGTAGTGCGACTACGGATGCTGATTTGGCCATCACTGGTGATAGGCGGAATGTTCGCTCGAGACTACTGTCAAACACACGTGTCCATAGAGGGGAGGGGCTGGATCAGACTCGTCTTCTAAACCAGCTCACTCGTCTTCACAGGCTCCTTAACAGCGAGGATAGTGTGGTACATTCGCCTATTGGTCCTCCGGTCACTCCGGAACTGGTTGACACCGATGACGCGGGCCGGACGGGATTTATGCCATTGGCTGCACCAGCACACATTTACACCTGGCAGTGTTCAAAGTTATCCCGTCCTTCGGTCACGACCGACGAAACTTCTTTACCTCCTACCAACCTACCTAATGTAGGATTGTGTAAAGCGGATAGTGTTTTGCGAAGTGAACTGAATAACCCCTTTCAAGAGAGCACTTCAGAAGAAAACGCCCGCTTACTTTTCGGTTTGGATGCAGAGTATGAAGCTGAGGACGAAGCGGACGAACACGAGAATACCGCGCACCAGCACTCCTTTGTTTACAGGCGCCCTCGCTTTCGAAGGCCTCGTCTACCTCTGAGACCAGATCGCCAGTCACACAGCTCAACAGCCTCTGAGAGCAGCGAAGTAGATAGGGTTGCTGATGAGGCGGAAGATCCAAATGTCACTCCTGCAAACCTGTGTACCAACTGGCCTCCTTGGGTCATTCCCTGTGAATCTTGTGTGGTCTGTTGGCGGAAATTTCGCCTTCACGTTCGACTTGGTGCACTACCCTGTGGGCATGGTTTCCACGAAGCATGTATCCGACGCTGGTTGGATACAGGAGCATTGGACTGCCCAGTGTGTCGTTGGCCAGCCCATGCTCCTCACTTGAGACAACAGCGCCAAATGCTTGGTCAGCTGCTGACCGCTGTTCATACTAGTTTGAACGCGGCGCGTCAGCGAAACTCAATCGAGAGTAGCTAGTCTTCTCTTTCGTTGACGCAACCGTCAGTCTTTTCTTTCTATTGTCATTGTTCTGTAAGTCAGTAACAGAATTATGCACAAACTGTACAAAGTTTTTTCCTCTATATTAATTGGTTTTCTTTGATTTTCCTCTAAGTCTCGTTAACTTTTTGGATGATAAAGTTTATACCCGTCTCGATTTTTGTTTTGTCCTGTCTGGTTGTGATAGCCCGCTGAATTTACGCACTTCGGTATAGTAATTAGCTACCAGGAATCTTTCACGTAGTTGACGGGATACTAGGCTTTTTCGTTGCAGGGAAAACAGTAGAACAGAGTTAGGGTTTGGGGCTTCTTAGTTCACTGATTGGAAGTAGTCCTTGATTCTGTCGACCTCCTGAGGGATAAGGAACATTAGCTCCCCAAAGATTACGTTTTGATTGAGGTCCTCCTCTTTCTTTAAATATAATGCGGCTTCTGTCCAGCTCAGTGTGGTCCGATATTTCAGAATTTCTATTTTGTTCAAGCAGTATGGTATCTACGCCTTGATAGCAAGTAATCTTCTTTGAAGTGACATCCCGGGGAAAACCTAATTTTGCTTAGGGTTCGTCAGATATGCCTAGTCCTTGAATTTTCATCACTCATATTTCCGATCAGAGTTTCATTTGTAAATTACAATAGTATTAATTTTAGACAACTCAGTCTCTCGTTCATGATATTCGTCAACAGAATGTGGCACACAAAGCCGCTGCATGCCTAAAAAAGGATGAAACTCTCCATTTTTTTCCATCAACCGTATGTAAGGAGATTTGGGAAGCACTGAAGCAGCGCTTCTCAGCTTTTGAGCGTAGATTGGCTTTACTCACAGGACGAAATCACAATTGAAACTTAGGAATCGCATCAGATCGCGAAAAACATTTCAGCACCTTGGTTATCGTCCCATCAACCGTTGTACAGTTGAATCTCCTGTAACCATACTAAATGGCACATTAGTGTCCAACTCCAAAAAAGAGTAATTTCATTTCGCTCCGTTGAGAAGTGTACACTGTGACTGCATTCCCTCCTCCCTCTTTCGTTTATCGATTTAAAAGAAGAAACAATTAGATGCACGGCAGGTGATGGCATCTGTATGTGCGTCAAAGGCCGGTTGTCGGGTGTAGGTAGGTGTACTTGCAATGGTTTACCAGTACTTTTCAGCGTCAGAGTGGTCCCGCTTGTCAGATCCCCAACCTTTAGGATCATTTGTCTTTGTGTTCCGTGTTGGTTGACGGCAATTAACAATGAGCGCCAGAATTTTTTAATCAAGTAATTTTTTCGGAGCACAAATTGATTAAGTAGTTTTTCCTTGATAAAGCTACCCGCGTGGGTTTCTTTGTAAGAAATACGCATTTATTGGCATTCGATTAACATAAAGAGGTTCATCAAGTTCGAATAGTGAAAACATTGCCCCATTTATCGCATCTAGTTGCATTCTAGATACCTTCGCCCTAGCGGTCCGATATTGACCAAAGGCCGCATGGTGCCTCCGTTTCAGTGTTACCAATCATAATGCACCATATTTGGCCGTTAGAAACAATGGTGTGGTTGTACGGGATGTGTTTTAGCGGTCAACTGCGCTAGTTTACTCTTACTGCGAATCATATTTTGGGTACACCGGGCACCGGGTCGCTAATTGCACGAATTAGACGCCAAGAATTATATCACACTTCGCACAAGTATGATAGACGAACTCGCCACTTGAAGAGTTTGTTTGTGGTCCAGGTGATCACAGTTTTGTAATACAGAGAACCTTACCACGAACACCAATGTCACAACCACTCACTCGTTCTTTTCTTTAGAGGAAACGGTCGCCATTCGCGAAGCGAGTAGTTAAGGGTGAAATAAACGCCCGAATATTGTGAATTGTTAATTGGTGTTTTCCCCTCCGCGGCCATTGCGTATTCGTTGTTTCTCATAACCCTTTCTTAATGGGTTGGGTTTAGAAATGCTGTTTTTTCTACAAAATGAAGCCAATATTCACCTGGGATAAAAGCTATTGTGGAGACAGCAACGGCTGTATTTTCGGTTTACGTCACCAAACATGTGATTATCTTACCAGTTACTTTATGACCTTGTCGGCTTATTGATATCGGATCTCCCATGTGAACTTCAACTCGGCGTCTTGCATTACTGTCTTTGTACTGTCATTTGGTCGATGAAATCCCACTCTCATGCTCATATCTTTGACCATCCAGGCCATCGACTGATGTACATTTATATATATATATATATATATATATATATGCAACCAGCGGTGCTAGACTTCCTACTACCGTGGAAGTGAGCCACATGTTCTTATGATTCATTCGACCTTTCGAAGACAAGTCAATGGAATTCACCTTCTCCTAGAGCGGTGTTTCCTCAGTTTCATGAATTTTTTCTCGACTGCATTCTAAATAGTGTTCACACCGAAAATTCCTATCGCGTGTTTTTGTCAGCTGCAGAACTTCAGTTGCGTGCAATTTGTATAAAGTTGTGGTTTAGGGTAAAATTTGAATGTTACAGTCTTTTTTCCATTATCCATCATGTACTTCTGACACTAGTTTGTGTGAACGAACGGGTGAGTCTTAGTGCGGCTTTCACCGTTTCCCTAAGACCATGTTACTGGGGTACAGCTTATACCGACAACCGGCTCACACTGGTCTCTCTTCAGACGTTGAACTCAGTCGGGACCTTTAATAAGTTAACGTCCTCCCCATATGACGACCACATGTATTCCAACACCGACTGGTACCATTCACAAGCAGAATGTCGAGGGTAAACAAAATAAATAAAATAGTTCGCGTACTGCTACCCTGTTGATTTGTCCTTCATTCATCAAAATTTGAGCCCCTGACTGCTTCGTGGTAAAACGCGTATGGTGGTCTTAATCGAGGATCTCAGTTATCCCACAATTTGCAATAGAAACTGGGTTTTTGTGCCACTAGAAAACAGGTGAGGGGATGAAATGGGGGGATTTTTATAGCGTTATTTTAACATTTGTGAGAATGTGCAGAACTCAAGTCGCAAACACCGTCAAGCTAGAACATCTTATCGGAAATCAACAATATGTCGGTCCTAACAAAGGGATGACAATGAATGCCGCCTTGTCAACAGGAGTTGGTTGGTTCTTACCTTTCTGTCAGACTGACTCCATTTTCGTCAGACTTGCTGGAACGTGTGGGTTTACATCGCTTTCACTGATGGACTCACAGCGGATAGAATAGATTTTTAAAGCATTACCAACCACCAGTGTTCAGCGAAATAGCGCTAAAAACTTCATACCAAGTGTTTATATTTCATCCCAAACTGATGGGGTAAAACATGACAATCTGGGTATGCGTGTGCATAGGTTTTTGGAAGGATAAGTAACTTCACTTTAGTGAACGTGAGACCACACAAAATAAAGCGAAGCAAACATCCATTTTGTGAAAAACGCTATTTTCCTTACGAAAAGGCCACCCTCACACCAAGACGATTCTTGTGCTACCAGTCTTTATACAAAGGCATGACTATATGAATTTCTGAATGAAATCAGAACGTGCCCAACATATCCATCATCTCATCTGTTCGAATAACAACTACACCATAAACTGCTTCTTGACCCACTTCTGGCTCCTCCTGTTCCGTTGCCTGACGCTTTGTCATCTATATGATCCGGCACACCAGCGAGTGTAACAGTTTGGTTTAATTTCTTCTCCCTAACAAGCCGATTGAAGGGGAGAAGTATACGGGAAGTCGTTCAGAGAAGTTGAGTTGACCTTTCGTAAGCGCACTTCTCTCAACTTGTTCTCTGTGAAGTTGGAAGTCGAGGACACCAGCTGTGTTCAAGTTTTGTGTGGATTTCTATCGCATGCATCTGATAAATCCACTGCTTGTTGCCCGTAGATATAATACTGAGTATTGTTCTTCAACTTCTGACAGTGAAGTTTATCGGGCGTCTGCTTGCGGTTTAGGTCCAAGTAATTTAACGGATCAGAATCTCTCCATGTAACGACCTCCGCTTTGACAAGACGGAACTCTTTTTACCCCCGAACTTCGTTTCCATGCCTGCCGTTGAATTCATTCTGATCCGACCTTCGAAACTCCTCTTTTTAGATAGCATGAACTTTCTTTTCTGGATGATAAAGGTCGATGAACATTTCTGGATTTGTTACTCATGACGACGCCAAACTTACGGTTATAGAGACAAAAAGGAAACCAGTACTAAGTATGAAGGAGACGAGCATAGTACATTTCTGATACAGTTTTGGAAAAATGACTTGATTTGGTCATGTTGGTCGCAAAAACATTAGGTTGACTGCTCGGTCGAATTAGATATGCCAGGCAGTTGGACAGGGAGGACTGCGTTGGAACGAACGTCCTGGACGTTTCTACTGAAGAATTTTGTTCCACGTATATGGTCGCATACTCTCCCACACGATGTAATCGCATTTACGAGTTCAACCTGAGTTTCCATATATTTTGTATTTTTTCTACAAATCGGATTTTCGGGCCATGAAAAAAGGAAACGCGACCGAAGTTCATTCGAAGAATTGGAGACTGGAGAGTACACGAAGATGCTTAGTGTTAAAAAGACGGGTCAAACTCACCTTGTGAGACGGAAAACCGCAGGCATTGCTGTAGTCGTGATTTGGGCGTTGTATGTAGCAAGCACCAGCGACAGTCCTTCCTGCGAACATCATCTCCCCTCTGTTGCGAATATCCCTCTACTATGACCAGAGTTGCTTCGTTTTTTCAAAACCCTGATGGCTAATGAGTACTGCTATTTCCATAGCTAAATCTGTTTTCAAGTGCAATTCATTTGAGGACGATGATGTGTTGTGTGGTATTTCAAGACTTATGTGGAAGCGAGGGTTCTGGATATGCGAACGCTGAAATCACTACCACAGACCACCGTTTCCGCAGACACTGTCTAAACCTTGATGGTGGTGCTTTACCGTCCGTGCCTTGCGCTTTGGCAGAGCTCCAACCAATTAGTGGAACGTTTGGAGCGAACATGTGTACGTCGTCACCATCGTAAATCCAACTTGATCTCAAATGGGACTCAGTCAAGCATGCGCACTGGGTATATCATAGCGTTGCATAGCTACCTCTGTGCATTCTAGGTCCGCAGTATGAAAACGACGAGTGTGTATTAATCAGATGACTGTTTATTAGTTCATCGGGCTCGCCAATTAACTCACAGACATTTCGTTGACAAACTAGAAGAAAATGCGCGGTTGAGTGGGTATTTACTCCTTACCTACGTGCGTTGATGTAGCTTTTGAGGGCTATCTGTTATCTCCTGACGTGATTAGCATATTGGAAAACCCGTTTGCCGTGAGTTCGTTAGTCCGCTTGTGATTTGTGTTGCGTCATGGTCTGTCTTTCCTTTATTTGATTGTTTGTCTCCTTTCTCAAAAACAGGTATTGGGATAACTAACCAAGTGAGAGATAGGTAGGCCACAAAGCAATATAACTCAAACGGGCCAGTGAACCCACGAGAAACCTGTCTCTATTAGCCAATCACGTTAAGAGATAGGAACTACCTTTCAAAAACCACACCAACCCACGCAGGCAAGGTGGAAGTACCCACTCATTGCCGCACAAGTGTTGTTTATTCGCTTAGTGGCAAAACTTCTGCAAGCTGATCTGCTAAGCTTGGTGGTCAGATCAACAGCTACCTGATCAACGACCAATAAACGCATCCACGCTACCGATTTCTTGATGTTTTCAAATGGTGGATGTCCTTTAGCTGGACTTGTATAATATGAATCGGTTCCAGAATCAACACTAGTACTGATCAATACTTTAATGTCTCTAAGTATTGTAAGGAGAAAGCTTTTGTCAAACTTGGGAAAATGCAGTGATCAAGGTTCAGGAGTTAGCTTGCCAACGATTATCGGAGCCTTCAGTTCTTTTAAACACTTAAGTAGAATAATAAAACAGTAATCGCTTAGTTGTAGACCCTTCGGTGCCCACCTGTCATGCCACTCGAGGGAAGCACGAGGATCGAGATACTGTCAGATTACCCATGCCTAGACAGGAGTAGTCCAGATCTTCCTGCTAGGAAGTTTACGCCTTATTCACTGAGCTATCCCGACCTCACACTTGAACAGACGTCTGGATTGAATATGGCAGGCATATATTTTGCTAACTTTAACCGTTTTCACTGTACCAAACTAAAACTATTTGTCACAGTCATCATACTATTATCAAGGTACGATATTCTCACATGTGTTTGCCAGAAGCAAATGCCCTTTTTCGTAGGGGAAGCTGCACCACAAGGGGGAAGTTGATCGATGTCCGTTGTGTCTGCTTACGCCCTAATTGACTGTAGCTGTGACACCATCAAAGACAGGTTTTACGATGCCCTAAATGCCCTGTTACGGTGAGTTAAAAGCTCGGATATCGTTGTGGTTGCCGGAGATCTGGATGCACAAGTGGGCAGCCTTGGCGCATCTGAGACTTAACTAGGTGGTCGACATGAACTGGACTAGGTACGTACGGACAATGGTGAACGATTGCCTCAGCTGTGTTCTGACTACAGGTTGTTTTTACGCAGTACTAACTTCCGAAGTAGCTGAAGTCGTCTGACTATATGGTGTCCTCCAGCGGCGCTCCGTCTACGAACTCAAGTTGTTCACATTGCCATCTGTTACCGATGGCGCGGATCAATAACTGACTGCCGGTCGTTTTATAACACATTTCTGGATTCTGACCACGCGTTCATCCGGAGTCGCTACTCCCTTGTAAGGTGTAGAAAAATAGCGTGGCGGCAGAAGGACTGCTAGATCCGGATGTTGGACGAATTTACCAGAATGGTTTTCTAGAGTCTCTTCCAAATGCTCCATCATACTGGACGAGATCGCCACCTCTTTGTACAGTGGGAGTTTTGCTTGATGCACGGCCCTACCAGGCCCACTCAAGCACTGGATATCACACCGAACAGTGGCATTGTTTTAATCTCCTAGAAATATTCCAGCGGGTCCCCTAACATAACCTGAGGTGACGAATTATCAGAGGTCGAATGAAAGTGAGCGTGCGAACCGATCGTGAAGTTTGGTGGACACAGTATGCCAAGAAAATGGAAGAAGTCCAGAAAGCCGGTAATTCCAAAAGATTATTTCAGCTGATCCGCTCGACTGGTCCCCGGAAACCACCTGTGAGCGAAAGCATCAAGGATCAGAAGGGAGTGACCATGTTGAATAAAGAAGAACGCCTTAACCGGTGTGCCGAATACTTCGAACAACAATTGTCGTGACCACTAGCTGCCACTCATCTGAAGCCCACAATTGACGCAGAACCCTGGACGGTGAACGTGGAACCACCCACGACCTCGGAGGTTTACGGCTGCATATGGTCTCTCAAGCGCCACCGACCTTCTGGTCGGTGGATGTCCTCCTACCCACATTGCCCAAAGATGGATGTGAATTTCCCAGTCAGCGCTTGTCTGATCTGTTTGCCTGCATTTGGGAAAAGGAGAGTCTTCCAGACAACTGGAGCGAGTCGGTGATAGTGCCCATTAAAAAAGAGACTCGTAATGAGTGTGACAACCACAGGCGGATCAGCTTGACCCCGAATATAACGAGACTACTAGCGTCATTTGTGCTTCATCGCCTTATGGAGGCATATGGAAAACTGACTCGAGAGCAGCAAGCGGGATTCCGGCCTGGTACGGGTTGCGTCCATTAAATCTTCACACACAATTCTAGTATTCATGGATTTTCAAGGCCCATTCGTCTCAGTTGACAGGTCTGTTCTTGACACGTTTGCTCACCGAAGAACACCCTAGAAGTTCGTGAATATAATAAGCTATTTGTATTCTCAGACTTCCGGACCTGTGAGTGCATATGGAGAGGTCTCCGAAAGCTTCCGTACACAAAGTGGTGTCCGTCAGGGATGCCCACTCTCTCCATTCCTTTTTAACTTCGTGATCGATGAGATAATGAGACGAACGCTGGAAGGTCTCCAAAACCCTGGTGTTCAAATAGCCTGTGAAGAAAACCTTGCCGATCTGGAGTATGCAGACGACATCGTTCTCATCTTCGAAGAGGAGAAGGCGCAGGGGTTTTTGGATGAACTGACCAAAGTCATCCCGTCCTTTGGTATGCCCACAAAGTGTAAGGCCGTTCTCGTCACTGAATGCGCCACTTGAAATCCAGGGAGAGACACTGGTAGTTGTAGAGTGTTCTACGTATCTTAGAAGTTGTATTAGTTGTGATTGTAGTGTGACAGATGAGGTCGACGCACGAATCTGCAAGGCCCGGGTCGCGTTTTCTAATTTGAGACACCTATGATGTCAAAGTGGTGTATCCCTGAATCTCAAGGGACGTGTGTATCGAGCTACAGTGCGGGCTGTTTTGTTGTATGACTGTGAGACTTGGCCTGTTTGTACAGCGGAGCTGAAGCGTCTTCAGGTGTTCGCTAATCGTGGTCTCGGGACCATAGCTCGTGTAGGTTGGTGTCGGAGAATCCGTAACGAGGCAGTTAAAAAGCAACTTTCCGGTTGTGCAACAAGTACTTCCATTGAAGAATGTGTCCAGTACCAGAAGCTGTGTTGGTTGGGACATGCGTTGCGTATGCCGAACCACTGTTTGCCGAAGAGAGTGCTATCTTCCATGTCCAATTCAGAGTAGTTACCCTTGAGCTGATAGAGGGGTATGAAAGAGATTACGAAACGTTTGGGTGCTAGTTGTCTACCATGATGGGGACCGTATTACCCCGACTGCGCCAAAGTGCCCAGCTCAGCGAACAAGCCAACGACCATCTACGCTGCCTGACCTGTCAACATTTTCCTCTATATTCATTCTACCTCCTAAAAGTTTAATCGACTACCGCTGCATGGGTGATTGTGAAACTCTGAGAGAGTTTTTTTTAAACCTGATAACTGCACCGTAAAACCAAGTACATGCGTTGTGTACCTGTTGAGACAAAAGACAGAAATTGAATAAATGCTCTATGTGTAATTGTATTACACATACCGCGTCTTATATTCGCGAATAAGCCTAACTACCCTTGGTTCCTCCAGAACGATCATACAATTTGACTGAGAGACCCGCAATGTATACTTGTGAAAAACATTGCTCCAATACGGAACATAACAGAATTCTCACATTTCAGTAGTCACGTGAATCTGGACCTGCAAAGTGTGTAGTGGGTCGCATGTATTGGAATGAGCTTGCACAGTACTCTGGTTCATCCCGACCTTCGTCATCTTAAAGAGTCAGGAAGTTATACCCGTATGTTAAGTTCCTATGTGACCGTTTCCTTTCTCATACAACATGATGACTTTGTATGTTGATTTCAATATGTTTGTTATTGCATTTTCCGAAGGTGGCAATAAGAAGAGAACATTGCACGAGTAGAAACAACAGAGGAGGCTGATCAAAATCCGCAGGCAGCCTGCTGATTGTTTCCCTGTTGCACGCGGTTCAAGATGTTCACATTAAATCTTAGGCTCTCAGATGATGCGGTGCTGGCGAACAACACGATTTACTTGGTGGTGGTTCTTACAATCAGTCTTCGTGGTTTAATTTCTTGAAAAGACATGCTGCTTAAGTAATGGATATTTCTTTGATATTCCTTTAAAGCGCCCAGATACGCAATCATTTATGAAGCGGGCATACATGTGTGGATCTCGTTAGAATAAGCTTTTACGTTCGTGTTACTAGTTTCAGCTTCGCAAACTGTTGCTGAGAAAGCTGGTTATAACCGAGACATTGAGCTTGACATCCTCCTGTTCAGAGTGACTTTGAGAAGCAACAGCATTGGTCTCCAAAGTGCAGTCGGTGGGAATGTTCGTTTTCTAGACTAATCCCATCCGTTTTTCTATGGATATCTCTGCCACTATTTAAAAATCGCCCTTTTCTGACACGCTGGTCTAATGAGCTGAGAGAGGAAGAATGTACATGTTTGGATGAAGTGGTTTTCTAATGCATTAGTCAACTACCTACAACTGTGGTGAGGCTCTCAAGTGTGTGCCCAAAAAATTTTTTACAATAAGAGACAAACTAGTCGCTCTCGTAGATGACTTCTAGTCAGCCGATAGATGCAGTGCTGACATCCTATTGCACTTACTGAGGGCAACATACATATCTGTCTTAGCACCTGAATGAGGCAGGTGTGATAAGCTAGGTGCATCGGTCACGATCGTGACGATAGTCAAGACGTTTAATAAGTCGACAATAAAGACCAAATATTGAATGCCCGGGTTCACTACGAACAAGACCAAGCATAACTGAAATGTATGAAATGAGTGTCACTTCGGATCAGAGAAGTACTTCTGGTACCAGCTAGAACCACCGAACGTGGCTGTAAAGGGTTTAATAAAGGCTTATAATTGGCCATTCACTGAAGTATTTCCTCGTACTAAAAGTCCTACAACTCACACGAGCATTCCATGTGAGAATGCATCACTCAGAGGGTCAGTCGAAGCCAGTTTTCGTGACGTGAACTAGATTATTGAAGAATTCTAACGCTAGGTCCTGAGGACAAGTTGATAGCACTGCCAATCAGCCACCCGCCGTAGGATGGCGCAGTGCTCAGCTATGAACTAGAAGAGGGGCGAGATGGCCCAAGTTAGAGCGCGAATTTACTGACCGGAATGTCCGTGGTCCGTACCCGACCTCTGCCTCTCGAATTCCCCTGTCTAGGCTTGGGCAACCTGGCAGTATCTCAGCCCTCGTGCCTCCTTCGGGTGGCATGGCAGTTAGGCACCGAGAGGGTGCTATAGCTGATGAACTAGAAGACGGGATTCGAATCTTCTGAGAGATCCGCAAGCCGCGCGCCGATGATGATTTCCAACAAAGATGGAACAGTTGTACAGTGCTTGGAAGCTTTTTGGTATAAAGTGGCAGTTCAATTGACTGTTCTTTCAAGACTGAGATGCTATGCGCACTCTCGCCTACTGTTTATTTTCTCCATTACGGTTGTTCATACAACAGTGTATCTTTTTCCATCTCTATGCCTGTTCAAACTTCAAAATAATTATTGTTGCCACCCTTAAGTGCCATACGATTTCAGAGTTATTCGATTCCATTTTTCGCAGACACTGGCTTCCTTTGTTGCACAAGTTTTTCGACTTGCAAACTTCTATCTTTGGTGCTACTCACAGTGTTGAATCCCGTTCTGATTCGACTGTATGTTGGTGCGTAATCCTCATGAGAGAATCTGTTACACCAACGTTCTATTAGCTCTGTGTTGCATCAGACTGATGACCATCAGGCTACGTCAGCCATGTTTATTCACCAGGGAAGCTCATTCATTCTGACACGTCCCGAAAATCATAGGTTTTAATTCATTTTTGTCAGTTCCGACAACTCCGTAGTTCTTCGGGACTATAAATCCGCAGATTTCTTCGGTGTAATTCTTATCCCAACTATTGAACTTACTCACTGGCGATTGGCAGCCTCAGACACTTTGTAACCGATTTTTTTCCTTGGAAAGCTAAAGTTCCTTTCCAGTACCATTGTACCGGGCCATCCGGTCGTAAACGAATGACCTTTTACGGAAATGGTGTAAGATGATATTGTTTACATGTACAGGGTCATCGGCAACGTGGTATTCGCCCATTTCATGCCACTTATGTTGGGGAGGATGTACACCATGGTTCGTGAAAATTGGTATTTCGATGTGATGTCATTGAATACTCAGAGTGGTACTCATCGGACGTTTCGTTGTTTGTAAGTCAGGAAGTGTGATGCAAAGTTTCACTCAGCTGTTGGCCCCTATTAAACACCCCAGTGCTATTTTTTATTCGCCATAACTAGTAAGTCTGCAATGGTCCCCAAATTGGAACACCTTTTCCTTTCCACAATTCCGGCTGTTTTTTTGTTAGATCATTCAGTCTCTCAGACCGCGGCGTCCACAGCATTTCACCCATCGAATTTGCTTGACAACAGAGCCCTCTCCAATTTGACATTTATGTCTGAATTCATCCACTTTTCTCATGAATACAAAGAACCCACTTTTATTACCGTTGTACTGAAGATCCTCTTGTGTATTGAAAATAGTCCAGCTTAAATCCAATATACCGGCGCTGTATTGTTGTCCAGTATGTGTATTTTTTATCAGCTAGTTATGCGTTTGAGCCAGAGGATCACAACCATGAGATTACAAAAACTAGCGAGTACGGCAGGTGTAATTAACACGAAATCAATACTTTTGAGGATTCTATTCTTTGAAAATGGCGCTAAATGGTGCCGAATTCTGAGTCTGCAAATCTCTAATCTCGACCTTTCCTTTGAATTCCTCTTAGAAATCCCAGTTAGAATTTGCCACACTCATAGTGCATGTAATTATTGATTTTCAGGAAGCGTCTATCTTTCGGACGCAGATCCTAGGTCATGTGGATGGGCGTCGATGTGGTATATTCATCCTACTAACTCGAACTGTAGTACTTCCTGTTTTCAGTTTGAAACAACACGTTCGCTGTTAGTTGTCATCGCGTTCGCAGTCATTGCTTTATTTGATCGTTCTTCGTTGTTGTCCAACGTCCGTACTAGAAATCCAGAAACGCTCCTGAGTCCGTTAGGTTCTCGGAGTAATTTACTTTCGCGCCCTTCTCTTAGTCGTTGGGACACTTCAACCTTGAGTTGCTATCAACTAAGCGTTTATATTTCATTACTTTTCAGCCAATACTACATACTTCTCGATGTCTGAGGCAGCCAGTTTAACTGAACAGGAATCGCTGTTTCATGGGTCAGAATTTTCATCTATTCAGGATAATACCAACATAATTCCTTCCGAATCACTGGTCGCTGATGATCCAGTCCCATCAGCTTTTGCCCCTGACGTGGATGATAAACTTGGCCCTGCTAAGCGACCAAAACTCAGCCCTACTGAGGTGAATGTCCGTGTTCTGTTAGCTTCTCGGGGAAAGTGTAAATCCATAAGTCCTATTTTTGATCTCTTCTATTTGTACCATTCGGATCTCATCCATCATTAATAGCTCACAGGGTTTACTCGGTTACCAAACCTGTACAACAGTTCGAATTTTGACAGGTAATCTTGATTTACTGATTACTCAGAATCACGCGTTCCGCTCATTTATTGTTGCAGTCTTCCTCACTCACTGTCGCGGAGGATGTTCTCCCTCCAACCCCAAGTCAGATTGGTCCAGACACAATCGTGAAGACTGATCAGTTGCTTCTGGTCCCATCGGATGAACCCGAGGAACTAGCGTGTTCCTCCCAGGAAGCGCCGACCGAGGAGTTAGAGGAGCAAGACACTCTGGAAGAGGAAGAGGAGGACGAAGAAGAAGACGATGAGGAGGAAGATGTGAGTACTGTCTTGGGAGAAGACGATGCAGATTCTGTGGTGACGAGGCTCATCTCGCCTGCACTTGAGCAAGAGCGGGAGGAGCGCAAGAAAGAAGACCGCAAGCTCTTGGCGTTGTTAGCACATTTTGATGAAGAACAGTTGAATCGATTTGAAACTTTTCGGAGGGCGACCTTTGCAAAGGCTTCTGTTCGGCGAGTAAGTGGGCCGATTTGTTTTCAGTAAAAACCAATATTGTGCATTCTCTTGCTTATCTTATCCAAGTGAAATGTTCGACCACTGGCCTGAAGGTCGAAGGTTCGAAACCCTATGAGTTTCGTGAGGTTCGGACCGCCGAAGATCCCTGATAAGGATGAGGCAGCTGTACAGTGCTTCTCAACCTTTCGGCACAGATTTTCGAAAACGCGATCGAAAATTTTTAAATAGATCGTAGATTTTCACTTTGCGAGAATTTCTAGAAGTTATTTGATATTACCTCTGTCACACTTATTGCGTGTATTTTGTTACCATTCTAGGTGGGATCTGCTGTGTACCTCCAGCCGACAACCTTGACATTGACCTCGTGTGTCTTTGACCCTGGTAGAGGCAACACATGGTCAATAAATCCGACTCTTGTGGAAGGCTACGAAAATACCTTGTTCCGTTTGTCGCCCCATTTGCCCTTGCACGACAAAATATAAATATGAAAATCTAGTGGACGCCTCACCTCTTTCCGTGTTCAGTCCTGAGGTGCGAAAAAAGGGCTAGATAGCGTTGCGACTGCCTTTACACGTATCATGCTACAGAGCACTGTAGAGCAGAGATGGTGTGATAGTTGGAATCGGATAAACGTAACTCGACTATGATGCGAAATCCATTTCCGGACCTCAGCACCTCAGGTACTGTGCTGCCCCTCTTCATCACCACGAAAAAGTGGAACAATGTTGGTTTTATTAAAGAGCTAGCCGTATCAAGGACGGCGATTTGCATGCATAGGCACGGTTTTATTAAAGAGGTCGTTACATACATCAGATAGGGTCATTAGATTTAGTGAGTACCCTAGCCATCCCTCAGGACTGTGCTGAACTGTACCTTCAAGTTCCATTTCCTTCTCCCCCGAAACCCAACTTCCTCATTTTCTCATACTTCCCTTCAGCTGATCCAATCTGTTGCTTCCTGTGCCGTGTCTCAGAATGTGGTCATCGCAATAGCTGGAATGACAAAAGTCTATATTGGAGAAATAGTCGAAGAAGGTGAGTTCTGTTCTGTTAGTCATATTACTAGCATAATTCTGTGGGTTGATTTATCGGAGTCTCCTATATATATATATATATATATATATATATATATACTTTTGCTGGTGGTCGTTGGGGTTATTCTTATCTGGCACCAGGATTCATTTCATCAGTGCTGTGTGCACATAACCTAATTCTCAGCTGTAGTTTGTCTGACTCATATCATTTCGCTTGGATTAACAACATAATCACAATACAACCGATCGAAATTAAGAGCTGTACAGACTCCATGCATTTTTGAACCCATGCCGGCAGACCCTCAACCATTCTGTTCTCAGTCTCCTGTGCATAGCCTGCTATCACGGATTCTCTTAGCAAAAATGTATTTTGAAAACTTTGGGTTTTTCATGTCCCTACGTACTGGATAAATGTGTTTGAACTAAAGGATCGATCCGCTTCTGTATTCGACTTGTACTGAACACACCTCAATTAAGTAAACGATTCTCCCGTTTTCGAATCCGTTGTCTTATTTAAGTGGTAAATGGTGTATACAGTATCTCGACGTTTGCTACTTTATAGATCCTAGTTTAGCAGAAACTGTTTTTTTTTCGAGAAACTTTTCTAAAGGTGGTGTTTTGTGGATTTCGTCAGAACATCTAAAGTGAAGGGCGAGTGCTCTCACGGATGTCTGACAATGAATACGATGCAACCATAATTGCTGGCACGCGTTGGTCATATTTGGTGAATCCCGCTTGTTTTCTTTTCATGACGCAACTTTGATCGTTTTTCAAAATGACCCGTGAAAGAAATGTCAATCTAGATCCGGCTGCTTGGTACGAGTATAATGTTACTTCTTAGCTTGTGGTTCAAAATATTACCGTCTTGTTGAAAATCATCTACCGGAGGAGCACTGTGGAACAATACAGCGCGTGTACAGAATAAAACAAAATAATTTGTGCCAATCGTTAATCGACTTTCTCTTCGACCTAACTCCCTTTTTCACTCGAAACTGATAGCTTTGGACTACAAAGAACGGCTTGGAGAATCTGGGCCTTTGAAGCCGAAGCACATCCGTGAGGCCTACCGCCTGTTGAACGCCAGTCAAAGTTCATGCTCTGCTTTAACGGAGAATCCTCTTTGCTGACTGCTAACTTCGTGACTGAGTTTGGGCCACACAGTCACACTGCGATCGAATGCTGCCCACCACTTTGTACATACTTTTATTCTGTTATCTTTTCCCTAATCCGTGCACATATAAACCTTAATTTGCGTACATAAACCGTGTTTGTGAGACATTATCAGTCGTCTTCCATATCTTCTTGTCCGTTGCATTAGGGTGCCATAGAATGTAGCCCGCTTAGTCCAATTCGCGAGCCTAATAAATTATATCAACTGAAAATAGTTTTAAAGGATGCTCAGAATTGGCAGACTTTTCAAGGTCAGGTATGAGTTCATTTTTACTTCAAAATCTTTTTACTCTGACATTTAGGGCTTCCAGGTCAATCATGCTGAACACACGTGTTTATGGGCAAGACTGAAGGCAACTACTTGACGCGTTATTACCAGGCATGTGGTTGTCGGCACAGGTGTTTCAGGTTTCTTCATTGTTGAATGAGTTCGACTAGTGCAACGAATCTCCGAATATTTCGTCGAAATGGTCGTCAATGCACAGGGAGACGTGGTGAGTATCAGGCCTCGATCGGATTGTATGTTTGTAGCAACCATAGGTACAGACCCTGGAATAGTCTCAATAATCACGGGAGCGACACTGCCGTGAAGGTCTTGGAGATTCAATGATTTCTTTGCTATGAGCAACCATTAAAATATCAGTCATCAGGTCCTCCACCAGGACCGTTAGCTATTTGGAAGTAGTCGGCTGACTAAGTAAGTCAACATCTGATCTCAACCAGGTTTCACACCCAACAGCATTTCGCACGCTGCACATACTGGTCGGCGAACATGTGCTGCGAAGGTTGAATGCCTGAAACAAACCACCGCATATTTATTTGCTAACTGTTTCGCCCTGTTGTTGTTTTGGCGGGAGTAGAGGTGCGTTAATAATAAATTAAGACCCACTAATATTCCTGCCCAAATTCTATCAGGTTCTAGCATACATGTCTACACATGATGAGTTGTCATTGCATTGGCCCACGTTATCACATGGAGGTGCATCTGGGTGACTCTGGTTCGTGTCTCCCTCCGTTGTATTCCTATTACCTACTGCGCCATAGTAGTAATGCTTAACCCAACCAATGAGAACCAGAGTCGTTTGAATGTAATTCCTCCTAGCGTTACTAAATCGCAGGTCTCTAAAGAGAAAACGAACCCAATTTCTACCCTTTCCACTAATATAACTGAGGTACTAGAAGATCACTTTTACCTCTATCGTATAAGTAGTGTGCACAACCTCAGGTCCCTGAGGAAAATCCTCCCTTTTGGACTATCCAGAGAAGGCATTCTACAATTTCCACCACCACCCACAACTAATTTATAATTGCCCAGCAGGTTTTGAGGTGTTTGTGGTGCTACCTGACTGGGAAGTCCTCACAGGCGGGCCAGTCGATCGACGCGATCAAGATATGCTATTGGGTCATCGTTCGAGGAATCAGGCCTACCAGTCATCACTCAAGCGTGAACATGTTCGTCTGTTCGGACGTGAAAATTCAGATGTGGCCAGCGTGTCTTGGTGAAGCGGTGGTAACACGGCAGAGGAGTTCAAACCCCCCACACGGCCAAGGATATGCACTGCTGATTAGCTCCAATAAGACCGGAATTCGAGACCAGTGCTTCCCCTTCCTCCTTGGCGTGGACTCACCAGAATGATTGCGCTAGGACAAAAGGACGACTGTTCGAACAAGAGCAGTGTGAGCATATATTCAACAAAATATATGCGTATTCGTGAGTGAAGTGAAAATATGCACATTTATGTCAGCAGCGATGGTTCCACTTTAATGAATCCCGGCAGTCCCACCAGTAGCTCGAATACTTCAGTTGTGTTCAGTGCTTTGCACCTGTGGAATCGTTTGACAGCTTCAAGACTTGTACTGCGGACAGCGAAAACAGGACCAACCATGTTGGAAATATTCTCCCTAACCAAAGAATGCTTTTCTTGTGGTCGCGCACTAAGCTCCTCAGCTATGCACCCTGTCCTTGTTTACGAATCCGGGGCTTGATCTTTGCGGGTCGATGCGTACAAATTTGGTCCACTGCGTTTCCGGGTTTACCATCAAAGCAACGGAATCTGACCGACTGCGTGACCAAGATCTTGGTCAATACTGTTTCAAAATAAAGCGATGCTCCGCGTACCTGCAGAAATGCACACTAAGATAGTTCCTGGAAAACCGTAATTGGTTTGGACATTGTCTGTCTTGTTTGCCGCTGTTGCCACGGCAACCAATTGAGGGCATGTCTTATTACGAGCATGTCCTAGGCCTTTCCTTCGCCGACCTTACTGTAGGTCACCGCGCATGGAGAAATTTTGGAAGCGACATGCGTGGAGCGGGTTTATGCCGGTACAGGTTCCAGCCAATAAAGGAAAGCAATGTACGGAAGTAATTACAGCATAACACAAATATCTTGAAAGACTAATTTGTCCAACCTTTCCTCTATCTGTCGACCATTGGATGCTCAAAGTAGATACCGCGTCTACTCTTTACTTTCACGCAATATGTCCATATGAATTGGATTGCATACAAACGTCGCAAGATCTCTCGTCGTGAGACCAGTTCTTCCTCTAGTAACCAGTAGTAGTTTCTCACGGAATGTGGACAACAGTGGATACCCAGATTAGGCTACCCTCTAAAATAGTATAACATGATCGGACGGTTGCCGTATTTTCCAAGTACGTTTGTTTCTCTTTCATAGCCTAAAAAGCACCTGGAAACTTGGGATTCCAACAGACTTTTTGGTATTTTAATGACCATTTTCATGACAGATTTCCGTGTACAAGAAAGTTCAGAAGTGGCGAAGAAAAAACCTGTAGGTGTGAGACTTAATCTTTCAAAAGCGGTCTGTTGCATTAGTTTAGGCCCGCTTGGTTAATCGAACTCAAGGCGAAAACCCCATTGTGATCGAGTGTTTCGGCATCTGACCATATTTTTACTTTCTCATTTCCTTACTGAGAGGTCGACCATTTACCACGCTCTAGCTGTGGTTGGGCTGAAAAATGATCGCACCCGTAGCTTCCGGTCACTCTGCTTGACTAGGTGACGAGTGTTCTGTCCATGGAATCAGTTGATTATTTATACCTACTCACAAGTAGTCAATTTTCTAGATTTTCTTAGAAGAAAGCCGTGCATTCCAGTACCATGCACGGTGACCGAACCAAATACCGACTCAAGCAGTCGCCGAAATTCGTCGACAGGACTTTCTAAACCGTAGGTAAAGCCTATATTATGTCCTCTTCCTAGTACATACTGAGAGGTTACGTGGAAATTCCGGCTGCCATCCGCGACTGTCCCATACCACTGATTAATAGTATCCAGGATCCGTTTCTGTGAAAATTGCAAATATACCCTTGAGAAAGTGGGACGTAGCCCGCCTACGAGGTACTCTGTAGCGCCCAACCTCAGTGCATGTATGTTAACCTTAAACTAATTCACAGTCACCATGAATCACGTAGAAAATTGAAGCTGAACAACATCGTTAAGAGTCTGTTGGAATATCTTTTTTTAATGGCAAACGAAAGATCAAATCTTAGGAAAGACGCATAAAAGATAAAATGGACCGATTGGTAACCAAATTTCCTCTTAGATGTTTACACCGTATTTTGTCCGCATTTCGTTTATTTGATCAGCCGTAATTGACCGAACGTGCCGAAACAGACATGGCGTTGAAATCAGTGTACCATCTAATGTCTGTTTGCATTTTGATCCATACTTCACAGACTTCGCGATCGGCATCTTCTTTGAATCGACTTCTTTCGTCCATTTGCACTCCTCGGTTCGACAAAAGAATAGAACACACGCGAATTGTTTAGGTTACAAACAGTTTGACAAGACAACTACAAAATGAACACCAAAAGCTGAACAACCCAAACGAACCTAAAACTAGCATGAAAATATCAGTAAATTTGTGGCCTAAGACGAGCTAGAAACCGTACAGCTTAGACAAAAGAGCTAGGGATTTTTAGTTTTTTGAGCTTGTAAGTTCGACGCGTTTTATTCGTCCGGCGAATAGTAAGATTCGCATGCGACACATCTTACTTCCAGTATTCGCTAGTTCACTTTCAAATTTTTCGGAAAAGTTTGGTAACAATCGGTAGATTTATCGCTGGGCAACGTTTCACTTTTGACACAAAAGCTTCCTCAGGCCCAGTGACTAGGCTACGAGGTTAGTCCAGATTTAAGGCGGAAGGAGAACCAATCAGCTAGGTCAAGCTAAATCTCTGTTGGCTGTCGGTCGAGGGATTTTGTGTTAGGGTGGGTGACCAAGTCTTAGGAGAAACCTACATGGATTTGGGTCCAGCCTAGAGTTTAGTTCTTCCGGTTCGATTCACGTGAACATCCCTCTTGAACTAGGTGAGTCTCTCGCAAAAACCAAATTGATATGCAAATGAGTGTATTTCTCGAAAACAGTCCAATTTGGGTTCAAGTAGAACATAAGGTTGATGGAAACTCGGGGACTGCGCCTACCTGATGAGCCCCAAGAAGGGCGAAACCGGTCGTGGGCTGTCGAAGAATTTTCAGCAACCTTATGAGTAGTGCATTACGAATATAGTGCTACGATAGTTGTGTGGACTTTGGTCGGGTCGGGATTTCCACCCCCTTCCCTTATGTGCCAATGATTTTACGTGCATCGACACCCGCACACAGTCACGTGTCAACTCGGTTTATCTAAGACCGCTTTCCATATGCTCGCCAGTTCCACACCATCGATTCTGTTCACGCTGTGATGCTTGGTGATTTCCACCGCCTCGGCTATCAGCTGCTGTGGTGTGAGTCGCAGTCCCAGTCTTGAAACTTCCACATTATCTAGATCTATTCTATGTCCCACGACTATGATTCGTAAAACTCAAGTGACCAGTCGGATTGTATAATGGCTTGAACCAATTGGCAGTTTTGCAAAGTACTTTACAGTAATGTGAACCCAAAACCGACCCGAAAGCCATTACTGAATTTTTTAATGACCGGCATGTTTAGTCCATCCTTTGAATTAATACTAGTTGTTCTATTCATTGGTATATCAATGGATCAAATATTTACGTCATAGTTTTCTCTGGTTGTTCAACAAGGACAGTCGACCGTTCGGATATCAACACTTCTTTTGTTTCTGGACAACGAATTTGTTACCACATGCTGCTGGAGTTAAATAGCTCAACTTTTGTGCGAAAGTGATCATACTTCATCCGGCAGGAATGTGGTGAGGTTAGGCACAGGAATGATATTCATCTGCCGTTCATTGATACTCAACATAGTTTGTGGCGCCGTTTCTCTCTCAAGTAAGATGCAAAACAAGCCAGTGTGGGCACATATTCAGTAAACAGTTAAATCCGGATTTACTTGCATAAGGTGTAGCTACAGTGTTCAGGCACTATATTTTTCTTCAGCTTATTGGTTTGCACCAATTTGATGTGTCTTGGCTCCTAGACGGATTACGAAAATTCATCGTTATTACACTTTTGACAGGATTAGGGCGGCTTCCGTTTGTAACAGATCTTAACCACCCTCAACGACTAGAACGAAATCGCTATGGTCAGCAGATCATAGGTCCTGTCAAAAGACAGTCCGAATTTCTTAGGTTTGTTATTTGATGACAATAGCCTGGTGAGAAATGAAAGTAACATGGGCAGGAAATACCACGGTTCGTTATGATGGTACAATCCAGTCATGAATAACGCACCCAGCTCGCCTCGCATTGAAACACCCATACATAGTCCCGGTGTACGGTCATTCGACAGTTGGGAGTTTTACTGGTGCAACTTCCATGTCAGAGATGTCCCTAGTCAGTCATGCACCGCTGTGTGCAGCAATCTCTCTCATGGGACAAGACAGAAATATCTGATTTCTGGAGACATCTAAACTCTATCCTACTTCATGCCATCCCCACGTTTGGTGATAGAATTAAATGGGATTTTTTGGAATATTGCACAGATACCATGGAAAACGACAAACTTGAGCTTGCTATGGTTCGAACAGAATCCACATAATGATGGTAAACGCCATATGGCTTTCAGAATTTTACATGTAATAGGAAAAGTCAATCTTCTCGTCTGTAGACTTCCTTTGGTACAATAGGGTGTTAATGCCACGAATGACATAGATCGTAAATTATGGAGATCCAATAACAAACTGGAGGTGACGAGAGGGTAACGGCTGTTCCTAAAGAGCTATTCGTCGCGTCCAGGTAGCATTGAAGGTGTTCCATACAAGAAACCGACTGATGTAGATGAGATGGCTCTGTATACTGTTCTAGTCACAGAGCGACGCTAGTTAGCATCGAAGAAGACTGAACATGCCACACTCAAGAAGTGGGTGCTATCAGTCACTTACAAAATGATGCATATCAGACTTTTACTGACATGAAAATCGCCAGAAGTATATGGGAGCACAGAAATTAGTTGAGGTTTTGGATATGAATTAGGTCTTTGCTTTGAAAGCCCTCCGTGTCTCGTGATGGGGGAAACTTGGAACAAGACATTAGATTCGATTTTCAGCAGTCAGCTCTCCAAAGTTACAACTGTATACGGCATGCTAATGTCCTTCATGGGGATAAAAAGACTACGAAGCATTCCACGCTAATATTTCTACTATATGAAAGAGGAATCAGCTTCTGTGGGGTGAAGATCTATCACGTTTAGATAATTTAAACCTCGACACTAATATCCATTAAGGCAATGTTAGGAAACATTCAATGATCATATCCCAATCACGCTTGTTACCAGGCTAGTTGTTCTGCATGTCACACGCGCCAAAAATCAATTCAACCAGATGGATATACTCAACTTCGGCAAACTTCGAACCTCAACTCACACCCGTATACATCGAACTTATCTAAGGGTAGGTTATTGTAATCGAGCAGAATGCGAATTGTAAGGTCAGAATACACCGAACATAATCCTCCATGTCGCGAGTGTTGGTGACATGCGCTGATTGCAGTGGAAGTATTGATGAATTAGGGTGAACTCTGGTGATAAATGCGGTTGTGAGCGACCACTGATAAAGTTGTCACTGCTGTTCGGATAATTACTTCCACTTGAATTCCGTACAATGTTCAGTAATCCGGGTGGTGAACAAGCACAATGATTTTGCTTCAGTTTAGAAGGATGATTAATGGGGTTTGCTCGGTATTTCAGCGAACACATTTTTCTGAAAGCAGTTAGGAACAAGATTCTTTTGAACGTTAGGACAGTGGTCAAAAAGGTAGAGCGAATACATATTGATGCTGCGGAACTTGCGAGTCTACGTTTTCTTCACTCAATTTAGGTGCAGAGTAGCGTTTTGCTTCTTATAATTAATTAGGACAGTGTCCCCATAACAGTTGAGCGTAAGGAATAGGGCGCCCTTAGGGAGTGAGAAGGACTTTATCTTGTTCACTCGTAGAAAAATTGCTACTAAGAACGCGTCAGTGAAAAGAACCCGTTGACTGTTTGTGCAGCTTGGTTCATATTGGGAGTTAGTCTCTCCTATGTAGTGCCCACTAGTTAACACAGCTGAATTCTCGCACGATAACACCGTTAGCTTATCAAGGAGATCCTACTCCATGTAGTGATGACTGGTGCTCAGTGCCAATCAGGTCCATATCTTTTTGTTCGATGTAACCACCAACTACGTTCGGAAAATGCAACTACCGTGGCAACCTACAAGGACCTCCCAATAAACCCGAAAATTGCACTTTGCATTTCGTTAATACAAAAGAGAGCATTCAGCAGGACTAGATACACCAAATTCGTCTGGATCCCTGTTGAAACTCAGTGAGCCCAACAAATGGATGAATCTAGCGCATATCTGCCTCCATTTTAGTCTCCCTGCTGATTGGCGATACTGAAGGGTTTAGTATCTTGGTGTCCAGTCAAATTATTATTTCCGAAAGTATATATGTGTATATAAATTCATGTGGTATCAAGGGTCCGAGCAAGTAAGATCCCAAAGGAGAACGACAATGATATGAGAATTCCCGCCTTTCTTCTAGCGAATGTGATCTTGGATAAATATGCCTTACTAATCAAGTTCCTCTGGGAAGTACCCTGAAAACATCGTATGTGTACAGCCACGCGAACGAACCTAGATATAGGAAAACAGCACAGGACACAGAACACAACAGAGCTACGCACGTCGCCCAGCTCCGAGTCTAGCCGCTCAGGAATTACAGCACACCACGCACGGACGGACAGAAAATACGTGTAGCTGCGACAACAGCGAAGAAGACACGAAACCTGCATCCGGGCCTGCAACAGGATTTATCAACTTGTATCTACAATACGATAAGTCCCTTGTTCACGTATATACCTATTGTAATCATTTTCACTTAACAAAACTATCATTGTTAGTGCTCTCAGCATTCTGTCCATATAACTAGGTTTCGGGTCCTAGTAGAGCATTAACAAGAGCACAGGAGACCATGATCATCCAGCGGAAATTGGAAATCAAGAAGAGTTGGTACCAAAAGTTACAACCGAAAAAGATCACTGGATTCCAGAAGCGGTCTGTTCAACGTTCACCCACCGGAAGTCCAACTCGTGATAAAAGTTATGCAACCAAAATATCGTCGAAGACGACAATCCTGATCGTTAATGAAAAAAGTCTCTTTTAAGCCTCATCCATGGTAAACTTCCGAAAAGAAGTATACACCAGACAGGAGCAGGATTTTGGCCGTCTTGTAGAGGTGTTGACACTGTGGTCCCATATCCGTCGCGATGCTTGTGTCTTGAGTTTGGTAAGCACCGTTAGACGCAATTAGTGAAGGAACAAACAAGTCATTCTTGAATCAAGCAGTAACCTGCCAATGTAGCTGTTTTTAAGGTAAACAGGAGATTTAGTTTCTCATACAGCGGTGGTATGGCGCTACAATGTGTTCTCCTGGTAATAACAAAACCTAGTATTTAACGAGAAAATCTGTTTGATTCAAGTCGAAAAGAAGCACATCCGAGTGCGAAAACATCATAATTCATTGCTTTTTGCATGGTGATGAGATTTTGCATTTTAACCTGAGATCCTATCCAGCACGTGAGATCAGTGTACGCTGATGAGCCCCAAGAAGGAAGAAACCGATCGTGTACTGTCGAAGAGTTTTCAGCAACCTTTTGGGTAGTTTCCCTGATGAAAACATACTGCGATATCACAAATATCGCACCAACTTAAAAGCGAGGCGGCATTCGTGCAGCACATTCGGTTGAAAAGTCACAAACGAGAGATTCAATTGAGTCTTTCGTGGAAAACCAGATTGATTTGCAAATGAATGTATTTGTCGAGTTGGGTGTGTGGCTGTTTTGTATCCGGGGTAATCATCCATCCTAAGGGGGAATCAAACCGACAGCTGGTAGTTAAGCCCTTCACCCCCAGATCACGATAAACTTGTCAGCTGTGAGATCAACTCACAATTGGACTCGATATGAGACCACAATCCTCCGATCGAGTCAGTTTGCCAAGCCCACTGTGTGAGAGCCTGACCAATGACTAATGACGTCTATGTGCTTTGACACTATGATGGTACGTTTGAGGCTGGCAGTGGGTGTTCATCCAGCAAGCCCATCAGCCGTTATCAATAGCCCATTCCGAGGATCTAGAGAGCTTGAGTTTATTTGAGTTGCTCAAAATGTGTGCAAATGAGAGTATTTAGTGAACTTCCGTTTTAGTTTCACCCGCTCTCCTACGGCGACATTATTGAAAACCAGTAATATCTGGTTGCGTGTTATTTTGTTACCGACACTTGTAAGGATGACCAGATTTAACTCACATTCAGTCCGTCATTTCTGACCGATTCTCGGATTCCGTAATACTTCAAAAGAACCTTCCGCATCTTGTAGTCTACCAGCAGTTAGTCCATGTTGCTACATCAACTGATCCCATTTAACGCAGGTTGGTGGCGTAACGTGATATTCAAGCGTCTCTAGTGACCAAACCAGTGAAGAGTTTACAACAGACTTCATCGCGCGTGTCAAGAGGAGTCAAAGCAAATCAGACAGTATATTCGCAGTGCACTACTCATAAGGTTGTTGAAAATTCTTCGACAGCCCACGACCGGTTTCGCTCTTCTTGGGGTTCATCATGTAGGCGCTGTCCCCGAGTTTCCCTTAACCTTATGTTCTGCTTGAGAACAAATTGCACGAAATTAGCGAAATACACTTATTTGCAAACAAATTTGGTTTTGCGAGAGACTCAACTGAAACTCAGCTGAATCTCTGGTTTGTACTTCCAGGTGAGTCTCTCGCAAAACCAAATTTGTTTGCAAATGAGTGTATTTCGCAGATCAGACAGCCTTACGCAGCAATATGATTAAAGAAAATAGAGGGGAAAACACCAGCTATGATTGTTGGTTTTGATGCAGTTCCTGCATAACAAGCCGTCCAATATGGCCAACATGGCACCCGATATGGCGTTGCGTCAATCGCTGTTTTCCTCTTGTACTGAACAGATCGTTGTGTGGATTCTTTGGCACAAAGGTGCGTGGCGTATGAGTTAGTTTCTTGACTTGAGAGACCTGTTGTCACACAATCAGCTATAAACAGCCATTTGATGCAGATGTTACCGGCCATAGATCCCGAACTCACTTAAATACATAACACTTATTGCATTTCAAGTACTTTGACGATCGATAGCCACCAATTTTCGGAAACACCAGAAGGAAGTTTTCTCTCTATGTTGGTTTTCGATGTGTGATTCAAGTCTATCAAGAAGTGTCTTGCTTGTTGCGGTGGAAGTGATACGCAAGATCCGTTAACCTTTGTTGTGGCATGTCGGGTAAGGAGACAAATTTCACAAGTGCTTCGGTTTACTCCAGTCCACAGCCTAATGTAGTGAGCAACGCAGGTGCTGTGCAAGAAGTATAGATACTCATTGGACCCCTTTGGCCCCGTGGCGAGCATTTTGCAACTCAGAGTGGCTGCATGAAATTGGTGATCTTCTGCCACTTGTAGACGCCACTTGCTAATCCAGAGGACACTTGAGGTTTTCGTGGTCGCCATAAGGAGCACGTGACTGCACCATCGATTTGAACTTGATTCACACACAAGATGGCTCCATCAAACAGTCAACAACCGTTATACAAAACAATCAGTGGTTTATGGAAAGAATGTGGCAACTAGTGACGGCATCTTACCTGTACAGATGTGTCACGGATTAGGGAGAAACAAAAGGGTTCACAGCAATACGGTTGCACTTGTCTACAGACGAATTTACAAACATTTACAAACATTAATGGCAGTAGTCGCAGGTACGGTTTTCATATTAGTTAAGTTAAACTCAGCACAGAGATAGGCGAAGCAGACGGTCATCTGACATGCGAAATGCATATCCTAACCAGCCTAATCAGAGGATGGGTGTGAGCACCTCATCCATCGCTGGACAGTTCATCCTAAAGTCATTTTTGTACCTCGGCATTGCTATCCCGATGTTCCTACTATACCCGACCAATGCATCTGACGCACCAATAGTCGAACACTGACAGCTTTTGCACATCAGTTTTGCATGGAGGCTCCCACTTTGATTCGGGACCTGTTCGACTGACCAGTTTTCCAATTCCATCGGGTGTTTATTTCAGTCAGTGTTTTGTTGATCCTATGCGTCAGTGCATTCTAAAGCATGGCAGGACAGTGGTTTTTCGAATAGCAGTCAGCAAGCACGCGGTTTTTTTCACTTGAAATCCGGGTTACACAATTATTGACGGCTATTTTGTCGCTTTACTTGGCCGTGGGCAAGTGAGTGGGTGGAAGAATACTGCATATTGTATACACATATTTGAGCCGTTCTTTTTATCAAACTAAAATAAAAGTTGGCTTGAAAAATTCGCTACTTATCCATTCAGCATTGGTGCTGTAGAAAAGTCCAGCAGCTTAACCTGCAGACAGCTTTAAAACGGAGAACTCCGACTAGGTAAGTGCGGGAGCGCAACTGTTTATGAAATTTTACCGGTAACTTGACTCGTACCCCATCTGTTAAGTAACCCCAATACTTCAACGAATGTCTCAAACACGCTGTTTGAACTACTCTACCGAAGCTCCCGATACCTCTAGCTCAAATTGGTGGCCGATGAAAGGGCCGGATGCTTAGCTCCATTAAACTACTCTAAGGGCTTGTGTCAGTATGCGGATAATGAATTTGCACACTTCGTCGGTGTTACCAAGTGTTTCAACATTCTGTTGCAGATTATGATAAACCAGAAATTATGTTCGATTTTCATCAACACCGCTATAACATACAAAAGAGTGTATCTCTCCATTTTCGTGAAATTTGAGGTTGATGAAACCTCGGGTACTACGCCGACCTGACGAACCCGAAGAAGGTTGAAGCCGGTAGTAAGCTTTTGAACGGCTTTCAGCGAATTTATGAGCAGTGTATCATGTCAGCGCAATGAAAGCATGCATCTTGCTAGCACTGTTGTTTCTCTAACACTTAGTGAAACAATTTGTCCTAAAATGCCAAATTTGGAGATTTCCCCAAAAACGAAAATCCTTATCTGAATTTGATTTTCTGTTTTAGAACAAGAAGTGTTCAAATGTGTCCACTTAGTCAGTTGACATGTGCCGTCTTTTAACTCTTAAGGTGTCAAACTTATATCCACCCAAAAGCCTACCACAATTTTGCAAACGGTGGGTTTTTGCTTTGATGAATAAATCTGGCTTGGTAGGATCGATGAATACGAGCAATTGTTATGCATGAGAAATTTAATAGCTAGTTAGAACAAAGCGCGCTTACTACGATCGTGTCTGAACTAGAACCTGGAGAAGTTAAACTACAATGGTATGACACCGTGAACTAGGCAACCTCAGATTGTCTCCTAACCCCCAAAATTTATTCTCACCTTAGAGCTCCTTTGCTACCATATCAATCTTATTTTTTTTCAAATTATGTTATAAATTAGGTAAAAGTGATTTCCTCGGTTATGCTTAGTTTTAAGTCACACTCACATAGCAGTAGGCATCAACCGGAATTTCTGTACGCTAATAAAGCATAAGTTTTTCACGAAATGAGTGGGTGTCACAGCTCCAGGTTTTCATGTCATCCGATGCTGTTCTCGCATCAAATCATATAATCGCAATATGTCTCTCAGTTTCATGAAATTTACAACGCGGAAAATGTGTTGAACTACTTCACACTGAGCTCCGCATTTATCACAGTTGTGCAAAAAATGGCAGTACATTGCCATCGGAATTTTATACCCTTACAAGCGAGGAGTGCAAAAGGTGGAATTACATATTCTTCCCTTCTATAGAACATCGGTACGATGATGACTGGGCGCGGGATCACATTCATGACTTGTACAAAGTGTATCACTTGACAATGAAACCAACCTAATTAGTAAATGTTTCCAACAACCTAAATATTTAATGAGCTAGTCCACTCAATATCCTGACTAGGGTATCCCTGAGGACACTCGTCAACAGAGATTTAAGGATTAGATTGCCTGATAAGATACTATTGAGGGTCATTAGTTTCAGTTTTGAGTTTTTCTACTTTTGTTTCACAGATGGATGGAAGAATCACCAATGATCGACCCGGTTTTCATGCATATTATGAAAAATGAACAAAATAACACATCTGTTGGACAAGTTAGTGGGCAAATGAGCTCTGATGAGAGAGAGCTTACCAAACTGGACGGTGCAGGTGGTATAAACAGTGACGAGGATCAGGTTGTTGGAATACAAAAACATAGTGGGGTAATTGCTTAGACTGTAAGCTTCCCAGGATGACAGGACCAAGTATTGCAAATTGAAATTTACGGCTAAGGGCCTACGTGGTTCTGCCTGTTGCCATGTTTACTTACGAACGGTGTGAGGAACGTATCAATAGAGGTCATAATCCGGAATTCAGAAGGGCCAAGGACAGAGGTCACTCCAGAATCGACTGGAGTACAAGGGCATGAGATACCAAGCTCAAAGGTCACGTGGGCATGGGAGAATCAGGACACAGGATAACAGAGCAACCAATGGAACCGCCCGACCGAACAACTAAACGTGATCAAAGGTCAGTCCCAGCCAGCAGCACGTATATTAATGCACACGCGAAACTTCTCACCCATAACCAGCACTGATGATGTCACCTCGATTGGTGATTACACGTCTGCAATCAAATCGTCCAGCTCAGTGAACAAGCCCACGGCCAAGAAGTGTTATTTCAACTCGGTCTACCGGGAGAACCCAATTTCACTGTTTTGCATCTTTTCGTCGCTGACTTTATCAGCCGACGGACCGAACCTCAAACTGATTCCTAAGTTGAAAACTGTATCTCCTAATATCTCGGGTCAGCTAAAACAGATGACTCATGCTAGATCTGAGATATTTCACTAGCGCATATACAGGCAACCATAACTACGTCAACCAGATTCACTGCTTCGGAATCTCTATGCAGGCAGAACTGGGTAGAAGATTCTGAGCAACATCATTTCACTGATACAGAAAAGTGTTTTCCGGTCGCCTTAAAGACTTCGGGTCAATTCGGGGACCAGTTTGAAGCAGGTAATGCGTTACACTCGGTGAAAGCCTTGAAATCTCACTTACCACTGTTTGGCGTTTCTGCTGCTTACGCGTGATGGCCCACCATTGAACACAGAGAAATTTGCCCGGACAAAGCCAACTTCAACCAGAAGTCGGTTATCGGGTATTACTTATCATATGATAATTATTCTTTCCTCACCGCTGCACCCTGTGCGTCCCCTCTGAAGCTGTCTCGTGGGAAGTGGTCCATTGGCACACTATGGTTTAATGAACACCAAATGACTTTTATTAGCCTTATTATCGTGAGATTTTTTGTCGTACAGCGGAAAATTTCTCTTTTGTCACAAACAGCCAGAATACGTTCTGGTATCATTCAAAGGTTTTCTCTTGTAGGCAAACGTGAATTCTTCTAGTTCGTTTGCTTGAATATTTGTCGCTGATTCACTTGAAAGTAATCTCAATGTACACAAACATCCCTGGGGCAGATACCTTGGATGTAACTAATAGGTTGTTACTTGCAGACACAACACTTGAGGAACGGAGACAGCTCTCGGTGGATGAAATAGTTGAGGGATTGGTAGTGTGTCTGAATCTCGATCAATGTTTTTGACTCACCTGTTTACTCACAAGAACAAGATATTGCAATGGGATCTCCAATATCCCCAGTTTTAACCAATATTTATACGGAAGAATTCGAACAAATGGCGTTGGCCGGATATCATTGTCCACCGAGAGTTTCTTGGCATTGACGATACCTTTCTCGTAATCAAACGAGATAACGTGAACAGCTTCCACGACTATCTCAATGGTTTAAATCCACACATCAAGCTTAGCATGGAGATAGAGTCAACCTCGGACACACTACCTTTCCTGGACTGTATAACACATAATAGTGGTGGAAAATTAAAAACTACTATTTACCAGAAACCAACAGACACAGAAGCCGTCTTAAACTACTCATCAGCACACCCAAAGTCCGTGTACACCAGTATTGTCTCATCGATGTTTAGTCGAGTCAGAGTGCTATTCGCAAAAGAGATCGACCCAACAGCAGTTCAAATCGAGATTGCCAATAGATTTCAAGATAGGATACCCAGTGAGTTTGCTTACGCGGCAATTAAGAAAGATATTGGCTCCAGTATCTAGACCCAGTAAATGATGGACACAGTAGCCATCCCATATAAAGCAGGAATATCAGAGGTTATTCGAAGGCTGCTGAACTTAGCTAACACTTGAGTAGCTTTCCAGAATGGAAAAACGCTATGCCCAGTTTTGGTGCAATTGAAAGATCCCCTCCCGGTTGAAAAGACTTGGGAGTGTGTGTATAAAATTATCTGCAAAGGTTGCACTAAGGCTTACGTAGGACAAACTGCCAAGGAATTGGTGAGCATGAAGGGAGGATAAACAAACCACCAAGGAATGCCCCGGAAGCTCGTGAACATAATAAGCTCTTTGTATTCCAAGACTTCCGGACGTGTGAGAGTATACGATCTGGAGAGTGTGGAAGTTCCAAGACGGGACTGCGATTCACACCACAGCCGCTACTGGCCGAGGCAATGGAAATCACCAAGCCTCACAGCGTGAACAGAATTGAGGATGTGGAACTGGCGAGCGTATGGAAAGCGGTCTTAGATAAACCGAATTGACACGTGACTGTGTGGTTGTCAATGCGCAAAAACAGGTGGTGGATATCCCAGCCCGACCAAAGTTCACAGAGTCTCTCTTCCTTACACAACTATCATAGCACTGGCCCATCCACACAGACGAACGGAAATTGCAAACGAGGTCCAAGAGGGATCATCACGTGAACCGAACCGGAAAAACCAAACCCTAGACTGGACCCAAATCCATATAGGTGTTCCCATCGGCCTAACACTTGGTGACTCACCCTAACACACAAAATCCCTCGGCCGACACCTAACAGAGATTTAGCTTGACTTAGCTGATTGGTTCTCCTTCCGCCTTAAATCTCGACCAGCCCAGTAACCTAACCACCTGGCCTGACGAAACTTTTGTGTCAAACTTTGCCCAGCGATAAATCCACCGATTGTTATCAAGCTTTTCCGAAAATAATAGATATTTACCCCAAGAGCCACTGGTCTGAGGTATTTGTAACTTACCATCGCCTTCGCCAAACACTGCTGTACTTTGGATCCAAGATTATCCACTAGTCGTTTCGTGGCGACTTGGTTCCATAAAATCTGAAATCTCAGTTTGTGCACTTGATAATCCAGTAATTCCGATGACAGACGTTTGCTTTTCATCCAGACCCTTTTTCTTACGGGCATTAGTGTTCTTTCCCTGACGACTTTACACACAAAGGTATGCTCGACAACCTGCGAATTAAACTGCGTTACATTGTACAAAGTTGCGGCATGTTGTGCAAAGTTGGGTGCCGTTTGCTGCGTTAGGGACTTGCGGTCGGGAAACCTAGACAGAGCAATAGTACCAATCCAAATGGATGCATAGGTGAAAGGGTCACACAACTGCACGTCTACTGCCTTGACAGCCGACGGTTTCACTGGATCATGACACATAAGATAAGTGAGCAACCCGCGCTTTACACAAATCCATTCTTCATGGTCTGTACTCCCCAGTGAGGACATCACACCTAAACCAGATTCAGTTTGCTTAGTGTATAGACTGACAGGAACAGGTGACACAAGAACTTTTGTAAATCGAGACTCATAGAATTGTCTCAAACTTTCCGTTTCAACACAAGCAGGAATCGTATTATGTAGAAGGTTTCCCAAATTTGGAATTGCATTAACGGTCCTGGGCAGCAGTTGTTTGGTTATGGGTCTGTCATGGTCGGCAGTAATAGAACAGCTAGCTGAGCTTTGACTTTCCGGCCGACTAGGACCAAAGGGTTCGCTTTTGTCAGCAAATTGGTTGGATGACAGGCGTCGCCCCTTCCACAAAACAGGAATATCCGTACAACTGTAGCTTATTAGTCGGTTGGACTTGGGATGACTCAAAGACTCACACGAGACACCATTAGATAGTCGCTTTTGTTTTGAATCAGGTGGAGGAATCCAGTCAACCGACAAAGTTCTCTGCTTATGTGGTTCCGCGCCAAAATGGCGCTCCCTGCGTTTTACGCAGTAATCTCCATTGCTGGGATTAGCCGTTCGTGACCATTCTCGCACTCTGTTTGTGGGACGAACAAATTGGTCGGGTTTTGAAAGGTTTACAAGCATGCCATCCGCTCAACCAGATCAAAATAAATGCTAGCTGTACATAACACAGAAACAATTGTCCATTTCGGTCACCACAAGTTTTGAACATGTATATAAAACCATCATTGTTCGACCAACCAAGTGCAAGTTGTATAAACTTGCACCATGTGCTGACGATACTGTGGTTGGGTCGATAACCTAAACGTGAATTTCTCTTGGTTTTAGGTATCACGATGCAATCGAATGTCGGGTTCGTTAATGTGTACAAGAATACATCTGATGATCACGAGCGGGTTTTCTTCCAAGTCGGGGTGTTTCCGGTAGGGTGGAAAGTACATGCTTCTGGATGCTCAGTTACAAGCTCTCCATTATGCATAATTCATCAGGCAGTAAATCCATTCTATTGAACTGGAAATGACGACAATTCGGCTGCAAACTGGGCAACAACCAATGCATTTGCTAGACCTGCACGTAAACTCCATAGTTCGAGTGTGCTGATTTACTCAGTTCAAGTGTATGAAACCCTACAGAGGTTAACAAATGAGTGCACTGGGGAGAGAGAACTCACAATATTAAGAATTTACTTGCGAATATGAACGAATAAACTTCAGCTTCTTCAAAGAGTAGTCCACTGGGAATCCGACTTTTGGAGTAAACGCATTGGAAAAAATTTACTCGCTATGAATAAAACGGGTCTTACTATGACGTTCCACTAAAGTGATAGGCGATACATATCTTATTAGTGAGTTTTCAGTCAAAGTTCAGTCGTTTTGTCAATGAACATGAAAAAGACCAGTTTTAACTATTTTTTTTTACAAATGTCAGTCGGACTGGAGTTTGAAATACAAATTTCAGCTGGAATTTTGTGCGACAAGTGCAGGGATTAGCTATCCGAGCTACTGTCTGCCTTTCGATCGAGTCCGGTTACTCGGTTAAACCTTTGATCTATGGTGTTCAGACAGTACGCCATTATCTAAAAAACGCTCGTGGGCTTACAATAGCTGATAAGATCACTTAGAGACGTTTCACGTACGCACAGTCGTCTGAACGTGCACCTTACTAAACATCTCGGAGGGCCTGTGGTGAAATTCTCAGGTCAAACAAGGCACAAGATAGCCCTTGCAACATCGTTCTTTGTAGGCCCTCAACTTCCAGTTTGTCGCTCACGTGCCCAAACCTCCTTTATCAGATGTGGCTTTAGACGTGCCCTCTACTTTGATTTTCTCACCTATAGTCATTAAGTCAGGCGCAGAGTGTCGCAGGACCACGGACTTTCTCGTCCTTTGCCCTGGGGGGGACTATGGGGGGTCGCAGGATTATGTTAATAGTGTTCTCGTTTGTGACACCATGTTAAAAAAAATGATGTCCTTGCAGAAATGTTATTTCGATGTTTATCAGCTTGATAACGCCTAACCCCAATACGATGCAGTTAAGGCTGACAACTCTACTTTAAAAGGTGAGCTTCGGTTTTCGCTTTGATGCAAACCAACTGATTTACTTAGCTGAATGAACGGTGGTGTTAGATTCATTTCCTTTTTGCACGTTTTATATCTAATCAGAATTTCTATTGATACCCAACTGAGTACAGATATTGTCGTATTATGAAGTCCACAAAAGGAAGTGACAAAATCTTGAAATATCTTTCAAGAGAATTCACGACTCACCTTTAGGGTGGTGGACAACAGAACGAGCCTTCATTGTTGATTAAAATATCCCCTCATCCACAACGGCAATTGATGTCAGGGTACGCTATGCTCACTTCTCCAGGAACCGTATCCTTAGTGTGTTTGGTTATACAGGAACAGAAAGAGAACTAGTTTTGTTCGTTCTCCAACTACTTGATCACTAGTACTCTCCTAGTTCAACAGCGGTTAACAGGCTGCAGCGGGTCCGTAGCGGTCGTAGGCGAGTAGCGAAGCCCAACCTTTAAAGCACCAACCATGTATGAAAATGCAATACTGATGCCAACCATCAGCCGCAAAATGAAACTTCGTCTTCCACACCGAACTCAAGTTGTCAAAAGTCCGAAAAGCATAGGTCATGATATGATGACGCGAAAAGTAAAACGAACTGCTGTCGAGGTGAGCACCAAAGCCCTTCAGACTGTCTTGATAATTCTCATGTGATTTGCCTTGCATGTAACGGAAGACTCCACAGGATATGACGGTTATCTACTCCGAGTGGTGAGTATATTATAGCTTCCTAAAAAGAGGAAGTGTGTCTGTCGTTGTGTCCCGGTTGTTTACGTTTCGGAAAGTACATTGATTCTATTACGACAAAGGGATCTTACACTGAAACCATTTTTATGTGTTTATTTCATTGATCTTCGATATGGGAGACTTTCAGTTGTTTGTTACTCTTTAGAATGTTCTTTGTATTTGCTCCCACATGGGAGACTTTCAGTTGTTTGTTACTCTTAAGAATGTTTTTTGTATTTGCTCCCACCCCTCCCCACACACATTTCACTCGTTCTTTTCCCATAGGTGCGTGGCAAGTATATTTTTCTAACATGCATACATTGCTACCAATGGGCTTCTGATTTCACTGGCTCAAAATACTTCGTTGAAGAAAACTAGAGGCAGAAAAATAAACGACCACCACACGGCCACATTTTCGAATCAAAGAAACAAATTAGAAGCCCCAGTGGGAGGATATTTCGCCGGATCTTTTTTTGTAATGTGAACGTAAGTTTAATGCATACCAAGTGGTCACGATAGGTTTCTAGATTAGACTCTGTTTAGCTGGTTTAACCAACTTTTGAGTAGGCCACAGGCGCAGCGCCTTGTGACCGGCATTCACACTGGTACATAGATACCACTGGGCTTCTGACCCAGCTTACTTGTGCCATATGCCATTAGAGATCGTTCATGCTATGGACCTTCTTTGAGTGCCCGTTTGCTTCTCCAGGAATACATCCTTGCCCTTGTGAGAATGTGTTGGTTCACCTCTCCGAAATTTGGCAGTTGGAAAACTGACCAAGACGCTTGTTGTGGTTTCCTCCGGAAAAAGACATTTATTCGGGGAAGCTCAAGATAAAATTTTGGAGAATACCAGCACATGCTTTTTCTTCCTAACATATACTATACTCCTGTTATATGGTTGTTATTCTGAAATCCAAATAAAGCAAATTGGTGCCACAAAATCACTGTTAGTCGACTGTAGCGCATATTCTAGTTGAATGTATGGGAATTCGTTGCAGATAAAATGCAAGCGTACGAGATCACTGGCTTTGGTGGAAACGTTTGTCGAATGCACATCGCTAAAATGTCTTGTTAATGGCTTCACCTAACAGGTACGCCCCGTCTAGGATTGACAAGACTCATCTGACCCTGATAACGGGTCCACCACGAAGATGAGTGCTGTATACAGTAGTTCATCGCAGATTTCCAGATAAATTTCTTTTCGTTAGACAACTTGCACCGTGTACTTGCATTTTTTATGGATGGTATGGTTAACCTAACGATGAACTAAGCGATAAGCCCCGTTAGTGAAACTACTCAGCGGAATTCTATAAATTTTGGGTTGACAGAAACAGAAACTTTGGGTTGATTGAGGAAGATGGCTGTCAAAGAATGTGCCCTGGGTTAAGAATTTTCATGTGAAATATAGAGTAAACACTAGGCGGAAGATGGCTGTCACAGTCGTGTGTGATGGAGAGTGGCATGGGTGATAATCGCATGACATACACATGGTCTCGGTCACTATATTACGAAGGCTACTAATGATTGGATAGTCTTCGGATAGCTGGCCTCCCGTCCAGGATTTTCGTCCAATTATACTGACTGGAACTACGATCAAATGGACTTCGGAGCCAGTGCCACGAGACGGACAAAGAGGCATCCAAACGCAAGTATATTTATCTATATGGTAGGACGATCCGTAAATCCAAACACACTAAATCTTACCGAATTCCACTTTTTAACACAAACGGGTAGTAGCCTGTGTAACGGGTAAGGTGTTTCACAGAGTCTTAACGGAAGCTTATGAACTTCCAATAATAACTACATCGCATGGTTATATTTTCCCCGGGTGCTGTTGGTAATGTTATATCGCAATGATATAAAGGTACCTAATGAACGACCAAAAATCTAGGTGGATTCTAACCAAATATGATCTCTACCATTCTGTGCACAAAATGAGTGAAGAGTGCGCGCTGCCGGGCTAAGTGGATCCGTTGATTCAAAATTCATTGAGCCATGTAGCGACCTAAAAGTACAGTACAAAAACCATACCAAATGTGAAATTACATGGAAGATTTTTGTGACGCCTGTCCAGTTAATCGTCATCAATAATCTATCTTCTCGGTCACTACAAGGAGTGACGGACTGGAGGAAAAAAGCAAATGACCGATTGACTGTGTATAACCTTCGTCATTCAGGCTCCGGATCGTATCTGGTAACTAACTCGTGGTGCGCGCTTGCGATAACGTTTTCATTCGCTTGTCTAACCACTGGTCTATTTGGGTTATAGTCCTATTTCTATTTATCTCATCTAGTCGCATATTTGCTCGCACGGTTCACATTCACTCATAAATTACTGTATACACAGACACACTTGTATGCACTAGTACGTTCAGCTTGTCCGTCCATTTGGTTTTATTATCACTTATCGGACTTCAGTGACACTGTATTGATTGCCGGTTGTTATACGGACGCTTCGCCGCCTACTGTGTGCATTAAACTTCATCCTGGCACATTAGTATTCGGGAAAACAGATCTTGAGAACTAGATCCCAGAGCCGTATATTCATTTGAAATGTGCCGTTATGTGGAGCGGACACGTACTTCGGTCAGTTGCAAACTGACTGTGAACCCAATATCCCCATTTACTATCCTCTATTGTATTGATCTAAGGTTCTCTTATATATATATATATACATATATGGTTATATAAACATACCTGCACGTATGTGTACATGTAAGTGTGCATGTACGTACATGTGTACGCATGTATATATGTATATATGTGTGTGAACTTGTATGTATGCACGTATGCATGCATGCATGGTTTCCACACATTCGCTACTAAGGGCATGGCACGTTGCCTCAGAAAGCGACAATCGCTAAATGGACACATCCACATGGCGGCCACTCCCATCTCCTTGACTACGTTTTCGCACTCCGGCGAATAGCCGACAGTAAAAAAGACCAAACAAACCAAACGAAGCCGAAAAGTTACCGCCTGAGCCACTCAAAGTCCTTTATATCAGCGAACGCGTAAAAACTAACGTAAACTATCTCGAAGTTCTGAGAATCAGGTTGGCTTCAACTAGCCTCGGTAATGACATTTTTCAGCCTGTTCAGTTCGCTGACAAAAGCGTGACACATCTAGAAGCACCAGATGATGGCAACGGCAGTCAGCCGTACTGGGCACCTGTAGCTGAAACGTCCTAACTGGTCCATGCGGAAAGCGAGATCAGGAATCAGTAGCTGAGGAATGCCCGAGATGACTTTACTCGGAAACTCAACTACGTCGGAGGCGAGTTATGAAGAACGTAAAGTGAGTAGACAGAAGAAACTACTGATCGGCGGCAGCACAAATTATTCTATGATCCTCTGGAAGTCGTCCACGGACCGAGCTCCAAACAGACGAAAACTCCCAAAGATGCTGACGTGAAACTGGATCAGATGTCACTTGCAGAAACACCGGATATATGGTGCAAGCGTTTTGACAAAATGCTGAACCGACCAGCGTGAGTCTACTGGATTGCAGAGGATAGACGAAACTGCCAATAGGCTTTCCCCCTACTATTGATGAGATGTGGCAAAAGAGCACGCAACTGCGGAAGACCAAGGCAGCTAGGGAAGACACGTTCGCAGAACCGTTTAAGTATGGTGGAGAATGCACACCTTCAGATAGCCAACACTATCCGGCAGGAAGAGAACGTCCCACCAGAATTCACAGATGCTGTAATCTTACCAATTTATCAAGGAAAACTTCAGACGCGTCAGTCTGTTGAGTTGCTCGAGTAAGCTACTGGCAAGTGTTACTCAGCCACCTGAAATCCGTATCGATTGAAGTACACAAGCCTGGGAACTTATGTGAATTCCGTGTCCGTCGTAGCACAATGGACCTAATATTTGCTACACGACAGTCTCAAGGAAAGTTCCGCGAACATTGCCAACTTCCCTCTACCGTCTTCATGAACTTCACGAAGTCCTGTGAATTCGTCAACCGAGAAGTGTTGTGGACGGTCAACCTACATGATGGAGTCAGTCCAAGGGTGGAAAGGAATGGATCGAAATGGTGGACGTCGATTTATTGGTAGACATTATGGTGCCAGGAGCCTGGTCCACCAGAACGTGGTACGCATTCCCGTTTTATGCACAACTGCTTTTGCATGGTGAACTCTAGTGCTACACAGTTTAGCCTAGGCATTACCGCAAAGAAGATACTTGTTCTGCATCAATCTGCAACAGGTGGAGTTCCAAACGCTCCTCTGCTCGTCAAGACTGGAATGAATTTTGGAGTACCACACGAACCTCGGCAACCTAGGAAGCACAGTGTATGCTGACTTGACCGTCGATCGTAAGCCGGCCAAGACTAGTGTGACTGTCAAAATCTAAAAAGTAAAGAAACTTCAGCTTGCAAAGAAAGACCAAGCTCCACGTCTACGAGTCAGTAGGTTTAGCGGTTCTCCTCTATAATAGTGTACCGGTGCAGCCCCTGGTGGTTCAGCAGCCTTTACACGCACTGCCTGAGGCGTATACTTGGTAGTTACTTAACCAAACGCGTTCTGGATACCAAGGCCTCCCGAGGGGCGTGATGTAGTGGAGTTAGGGCTATGATCCCATCCAACATTCTACGGTGGTAGGGTATGTTTTTCGAGTGGATGGGAACACGTATCCAAAGTAGCATATCTATAGCCTGCTGGCAGATGAAAACTTCGATACGTGGGTACCTTGGTTGAAGGCTCAAAAGCTGCTGACATTGGTCTCTTGAAGCTAAAAACCGTAGCACAATGCAGGATGACATGAAGGGAAAAGGTACAAACCAAAGTTTGTCATTTCAACAATCGCTATCCTGGAGCCAGATGATTGAAGCGTGCGATTTACGAGGGTTTCATCGAAGCTGCTAGACCAGGAAACTAAAAAAACTGGATATGCGGCGGCTATGGTTGTATTTGTGCTGGTCTCATTGGATTAGTCGATAACAAGCGGACAGAAAGTGGTCGGTCGGCGAACCGTTGGCGGATAAATTGAGTTTACCAGATCCACATCAGCATTCTGAGCCTGCTACATAGCTCATCCTGCGATGCTGCTAGAAGTGACTTTCCGTGTCTACCACTGCACAGACCAAAACCTTCGGAAATGCCTTAGCACACTGAGCAATTGAGTGTGTTAAGCCCGTGACGGCTACATGTGTGATTCTTAATGATCATCATGCTAACGGGACCAAGTCGAGTCGTGGTTACCAAAAGAACGTCATGTGCATTCATTCGACTTATTAGTAATACAGTCAATAGTCTACCCATTTGGTTGAGATGCTGGTCTGTCTCCGTGCGTGCCGACACTGTATTCCGAAGAAAATAGAATATCTACCAAAATGTTAAGACCAGGTGGACCGATATTGTAATATAAGATTTTTCATCTGATATGCACAATCTGGAAGACTGAAAATGTTCCACAATAGTTGGAAGACGTCAATAATCAACGCACATCGGACAAATATTGAGGAAGAGCCTTCTATACAATACAGACAAAATGATAATAGGCATTCTGATCAGCTGACCGAACCGCAACATTTTGAAGGGAACACTAGAATCCAAAACCAGCACAGAATGATTGGTCTGATCGCAGTGCATCAGATAGAGGAAGATTATCGAAAACGGGGCCAACTGTCATGGATTTCACAATGGAATTTGATTTGAAAACAGGGAAATTCTTCGCATTGTCTCCAAAGACTCGAGTGTTTCGAAAAAACAGCAAAGTTTAACGAACCTCCTCGATGCATTTGAATACCTGAATAAATACATGTGGAATCAACTCGATCGAGTTCAAATTTGGCACAAGAGTAGCGCAGGGTTTCGTTCTGGAGCTCACTTTGTTCAGTTGGTATATGAGAACGCCTCGTGCAAAAGTGTGTCCGATTTCGAGTACTTCATGTCCATCCAGTACTCTCTAGACTCTTGCTTTTACAAACCAAGACTTTTCTTGCCTCACACAAAGCTCCACGTAGCAAAGACTCGTATGTTGCTTCATCCGGAAAATTGTACGTTATTTGCACATTCGGTGACACTTGCTTTGACAACACCTCGTTTTAATCAAAAACAACTTCTTTGGAATCCAAATGTTTTCCATCAACTTATCCGGGATTACACACAAATTGACGACCCTCTTGAAGATTTCTTATACTTCCGGAGAAACCTTCCCGCAGACTAGACAGCTGCCACTGAACGAACGCTCCAGTTGCCAAGATAAACGTTGACCTCGGACGCCCAGATAAATGTCTTTGAAACAATCATACCTTGCAACCATACCCACACCAAATTCGCAGAATATCTAATTGGAATACTGTCTCCCTCGGCATAAATGGTGACAATATTTATTGTTGTGCCAGCACGATTAGGTAGCCTGAAGATTCTTAAAAAGCATGATGGATTGCGCGCTGACCTTATTCCCTCAATTTTGAATCGTCATCAGAAACCTCCACGTAGCACTTGATTCGACTTAGTGCAAGCCGCTTCTAGTCTGCCTACTGGGCATAGGCGTCCGTTGACCGGTATATACTTTTGAGTAATTAATCAAACATGCATGGTTTCGTCCCAAACAATGACTTTCCTTGAAGCTTTGTTAGGTTGATCCATTCTAGGGTTCCTGCTCACGAAGACTAAACATGTGCTTAGAACCGAAGTTGCCTTGAGCCACTCAGCTATTTCGCAAAGAAACACGTAAATTTCTTCTCATTTCCATATGTCCTGCCTTTGCTCGCTCTGGCTGGAAACATACTTAGTTCACAATTGGCCACAAAAATGGAGGCTCCAAGGCCACTTCATTCCAAACGGTTCATTCATTTGTTTGTGGACAGGTGTGCTATCCACCCTTATTCGCTGAATCGTGTTACTTCAAGCCTATCAAAGTTAACCAACCTTCAGATGTGTTTTTAAACACCTCACTATGATGCTTGAACTTCCATGTACCTATGCCGATGAAATACGAGTGGAAATAAAGTGCAACAGGTAATTCTAAAGGCCTCAACTTTGTTGTCATCATATTCAAGCAATCAGAGTCCATGGAATGCTCAGTATTTTGAGAAGAAGCGGCCTGTACATTTCTATCCAATTTTTCATGGATTTCATTAGGTGCAGAATGCATCAGCACACGATTACAAGTTCATTTTGAAAGGCAAAAAGGAAATAATTCGTGATACACTTTGGATGAACGCATAACCTTTCCGCGAAAACAGCTGTACCTCAGTGCACCATTAGCATTCAGTGAAGGAACAATGAACCTCGTTGAGAAAGGCCAACCACCGTGAAGACCTTAAACACTAAACCGCACATAACTTCATTCAGACTTTAGGTCTGTGCATAATAAGTTGTCACTGCATGCTAGGACTAACTCTGACCAAGGACACGCATTTTACTGAACCTGAAAAAGATATATGATATATGGACATGGAATTGAAAGTCGCGTAAAAACGAATGAAGTTGGTCCTATCTTTATTTCAAAACCTACCCACAACTAAAGCACCCATGAGACTCGTCTTGATGTGTGGATTCAAAACAAGGCCGTTCAGATCCAAAACTTTGACTTACTTCGGAAGTTCTGATGAATACTTTCCTAACTCCCCAGCCGCAGTTGGATGGTTGTAATGAACCAATGTATTAAAAACAGTAAATTAAGCGCCCAATTTAAACGGTCGAAGAGATAAGGTAGAAAGTTCAACCGCCTCCTACAAAATAGATATCATGCTAGAGAATAGGAAACTCTGTTGAAACAAGTGTGGAAGTAAAGACTTGATTGGGGAAGGTTAGGAGTTGTGACATTCATCATGGCATGAGGAATCACGTGCGAATTTTCAGTGCATAAGAGTGATGTGAGGCAATTGGCCTCAATAGCACTTGTCCAGCAAGTTGTAGGCCACTGTTTCAAGAATATCCCAAATGTCTTTCTCTGTGTACTACAGTAGTGAAGCTTTTTGGGTTTGAAATTTATCAAGTTATTTTTTTGCTTTATTCCAGGTGTTTCCTTTTTCATTCATTCATAACTCAACCAAACCTATCGTTTACAGTCGTTGGTCCACGGGATGCGTAATGCCTTATGATGAGACAGCATAAAATATGGTAAACAAAGATCTTTCTTTTCGCCCTGTCACCAGTGAGGTACAGCTTACAGCCTGCATAACACAGTGCGTAACTTTCAGTAATTAACAGCATGATCCGTTTGGGAAAGGCCCCACCGTCACTGATTATATGGCAGCTAACAGAAATTCCTGCTAACAGATCGTTGTTGTTGCTACTGCTGGCGAGAGTAACGGGCAAACTTTCAAACGATAGCCGACGCTGTAGGCCACAACTCCAATGAAATCTCGGGCAAATTCAAGTTGGTGTTTAGTGTGTGCTGCCATATTTGAGGGGTTAACACTATTTGGGATTCCAGGGAGCTTTGCTGAAATTTTTCAGGTCAGAAGTCATTCAGTGCCATTTTTAACCATCTGGTTTATTAAAGAAATCATCACGCGCATGATTGGAAAACTAGGGATATACATAAATCACAACAAGTTTTGCAAGGTAAGAAGAGGCACAAAAAGTTCGAAACCACGAGATCCATAGCGCAGTAAATTGTCAAAAACTGGTCGGCAAGGACTGGAATAAGGTCCGACGAGTCCTGGGGATCAGGAATAATGGGAAGATGTTCGAAACACTTGAAAATTTCTAGAGTTGGCAATCGTATCATTCACTATCTAAAAAGAGTAAAACAGAGTAAAGGATAAAAATTTGTAGAAATGAAGGTGGAGGCATGTATGAGCATAAATGCTGCCACCAAAAGACCGAATTGGATACAATTATCCAACGTCGTATTGTACAGTTTCTGGTGGCAGCTGGCCTGAGGCTACAATAATGTAAGGCCGAGCGGATTGCCACTTTAGAAGACGAACACTTCAAAATACCCGATTATTATCGAATCTCCGTGTTGCCGACGGTAGAAACATGCTTTACTATATGGCTCATTCTAAAGTAACAAAGACATGGTAAACTGTTCCTCTTTCTGAAGGTTCTTAGTGTTCTATCCCCTGAATTTGAGTCCGCACTTTCTGAACGTAATGCGCAGTACGTAAGAAATATAAACATTTTTAATGGCCAGTTCTGAGGCAGACTTTTATGCTAGTTTGATAATGGGGCGGCATGACTCTATTTGAAATCCGAGTCAAGGTGAGCTGGGGTCGATCAATCAGTTACTTGTTAGTTATCCTTGGTCTTGGTGGCAATGCAATGAACACAAGAGTAGAAACGAAATTTCGACGCTATTGTGACGTGAGGACGCAACATCAAACCTCCTTTGTGAGTTTCAGTTATTTATAACGAAACACCACGGTTTATTCTGAAGTACACTTGACTACTGACAGCTGTGCAAGCAGGAGTAAACGAGAACTTGAAGGAAGCATACCTTCGCTTAAAAAGCAAACATATCATTTTCCTGAAAGGAACTTGAAGGAAGCATACCTTCGCTTAAACGCAAACATATCATTTTCCTGAAAAAGCGTGGTGTGTTACATAAAAAAGACTACTGCGATGTGAAACTTTCTTTTAGTGTAAGTGTGGAACTAAGAGCAATGTTTGCCGATAAGGCTATTTAAATGAATATGTAGAAGAACGGCGTCCCGCTGAGGACTTAGTCGACAGAAAAAGTTTTAAGGTTTTTTTCTGTGACACAGTATCTTGCCCTCAGTATTACCGCAGTTCGTAAATTTGCGCCTTTTCTGTGCGCCTGCTTCCGAGAAACATCGTTTGGTTTCCAGATAAGCACTAACTTGAATTTCAAATTAAATTTTCCTCCTCATGCACCGTGTTTCCCGTTCAGGTGGTGACAAGATTTCAGAGGAGATTCGAGAATTACGCGTACCAGACTAGCTGAACCAAAGTTAAGTGGATGTTATGAGCACTATGGATGGTGCAAGTGAATTGCATCAACACCATAAGCACTATAAAAAAGTGGATGGAGCATTGTTGGATATACCAAGAGGCAATTCCAGGGGGACTACATATACGTGCATTAGGTTTGCTGTCGAAATCTGATGTCCTCAAAAGATCTGAAACTTCGTGTTTGTTCGTACCAGCATATCATGAAAATCTAAACTGTTAATTCTTCTCTCATAAGGTGAGGGAATTCAAAATCGGGGTGAAGGATATTTAGGAATAACTTCGCACAATTTTCAGTGCAGTACTGGATTTCTCTTGGTGAAACTGAATTCCTGCTGGCATGTATAAACTTACGGAGGTTCAGCGAAAACTGACGGCCCATCAGCTGTCAATTCCTACGTAATTTTATAACAGTTTGATTCGTTGTATATGTAACAATCCTTTTGACAGTATCAACACTTGGAGGAGTCCAAAGTTACTGGATTTTAAATCTACTGACACAGCTGGATACATATGCATTTCACTCATCTGCAGAGTCTTAACAACGTTTTAGAGTCCTCCAGTTGTCTCAATAAATGAATACGTCCTTTTTAGGGCTACTTCAGTCAGCCTGATTATGGAAGCATTACTGATGTATTGACCTTGTCTATCCACAACGTTGTATATAAGGCCCAAATGGTTTAAAAAATGATACTTTTAAAACCTTACGGCGAAACCTACATAGGAAAGCGCTATTCAGGAGAATCCCAAGCGACCGGCCGATAGGGCAAGTGTCTGCTGCCCCTGCAGTATTGGCTTTGATGTTCCATGAGCAGCGGCGTGTGTTTAAATGAATCAAGATTTCTCGGGAGTGTTCTGATGTTATAAATTACAACAGAATCAGTTTGGCAGACAGAAGAATGTAGCGATCATTAAACGTTCATGAATATTTTCGCGTGCAGACAGTAAGCAGTATAATATCTGGGGATCTTCCGGCAAACAGTTGCACAGGTCTTTGGAAAACCGTGTTCAGTCTAAACCGGAGCCACTGACAACCTAAAAATTCATACTTATATGTCTTATTAGGTTGCTTTGTTTTGTGTTAAAAAACACTTTGTGGATACTCCGATAAATGCTTCGTGCACTGGAGGGAGAGGTTTGACAAGGCTTTTGGGGGGATCAAAGGAAGTGTCCTTATAAAATATGCCAGCCAAAAAGAGGACACCTTCCTTGCGGATAGCTACTAAAACACCAAAGATGACAAGTTACCTCCCTCTTCCACTATAATACAACCACGAATCTTGTACAAGAGTCGCAAGTGCATTTGTGCATCCATAGCTGCATTGCCCCCAAACTGACCTGATTGGGCTCTGGCCACAGAAGAAAAGCAGAACTACGTTCTAAGACAGTCACACTAAACAAGAGCTCTACAATATTGTTTAATAAAATTTTCACTTACTGTGCCACGACACGTTTTAAGTTCTTGTGCCTTTTGCTTTCACTGAATAATGGGATAGGGTGTGTGGCAGACTGTTGTTTGCTTAATCAGGTTGGCTGTTAGGCAGCTAGGCTGTGAAAATTAGTAGCGTCACTGGAACGTTATGACAAGAGATTCAGCTGATAATCAGCTATCTCCTGTTACCATCAAACTAATTTGCAGATGAAACTGAATTTCCAAGTACTCGTAAGTTGGTTTCCGTTTAGAAAATAATTCTGACGGTAATTCGTGAACTATACTTGCTTGATGAGACCAGGGAGGACCGACACCGACAGTGCGTCGACGAAGAGCTTTCAGCAACCTTATATAACCAGTGTAGGGTCAGGAGATTCATAGCTAATTACGACAAAAAATGCTCGTTACGCGACGTTCAGGGGACAAAATAACCCAAATTCCTTTTATTTCATGTGTCTGTGAATAACTACAATGACCTCAGGCCCAATCAATCATGATCACGGAGAACAAAGAGTCTCTAACATGAAAAATAACACGATGAGAAGAAGCACTCTCACTGAACTTCCACTGAATCAGTCACTGGACAAGTAATTAGTTGTAGACTGACCGGTCACGACGTGATTTTCAGTGAAGAAATGTCGTTCGAAATTCACTGAAAACCACAGTGGAACATAGAGCAGTACTGTATTATATATCAACACCTAGATAATAATAGCGTACTTATAGCATAGGTATCTGGGTGACTACTCGACCAGACGTCTCAACAGATATCCTGTAAGCATGAGTGATGATGATTCGGAAATGTTCTTGTGTCAAAGCCAAAATTTTTGCGTTCTCCAGATTGAATTTTTGGTCCTCTTGGTCGTCGTGTACGGATATCAGGGATAGGGTTCGTGTCTGACGGCCGCGTTGTTTTCCTCTATTCATGTGCATAACTTCCTGGCATACGGCAACACGAGACACGGAAGGTAATTTCCGGAACCATGGTACTTCACGGCGGATTCAATCAACCGATGCCTTGAACTAGATCCAACTTACGCACCACTACGTGCAAAGGACCAACATCTTAATCGGAATGTTCAAGGAGAGCCGAATGTCGGGTTCACAAGGAACAACTTGGAATCGGATCAGCAAAGTCACAAACCAGAACCCAGAGCAGTCATGGAAAGAGGTCACTCCAGCATCAACCAGCGTAGGAGGGCAGAGGAGGCCAAGCTCAAAGGTCAAGTGGTCATCGACCAATCAGTACACGGAATAACAGAACAACCAATGGAACCGCCCGACCGAACAACTAATCATGGTCGAAGATCAGCACGAATAATAAAACACACGCAACACTACTCAATGCACAACCACCAACCCATCGGTACGCTCCACTACGCTCCCTAATAACCCCGTGATGAAGTTACCTCGATTGGTGTTGAAAGGTTGGCAATCAAATTGTGCAGCTCAGCGAACAAACCAACGACCATCTACAAACATATCCTTTCTAACAAACGGGTGATGAAAAACTTTCCTGAGATGACCCTCTATCGTAAGCAAAAGATTTGGTTGAGTTTCGTTTAGCAGAAAAATCGTCGCAAGTGGGTGTATTTTTCTAATAGCTTACAATATGATGTTAAAGTTGAACATAAGGTTGATTAAAACTCGGGGAGCTCGGCTGCCTGATGAACCTCATGAATGCCGGAACCGGTCGTGTACTGTGAAAGAACTTTCAGCAACCGTATGAGTAAAGAGGCATACTGCGATATCTCGAAGACCGCACAAACTGTTACACGAGGTGGCCTTTTTGAAGCACATTCAGCCTTATTATTCTCAGGATTCTCAGCTGTTGCCGTTGATGTCGTACCTGGTTTAGGAAGTAGATAGCAAGATAACTATTCACTTCTTCCTAAGTTCTCATAAAAATAAAGCAGTCACACTTTCGAAAGCTTTTTTCAATAGCTAAGTTAGGGTTCTGATGTTTGTTAACTCCAATACCACAGTACAAAAATAACGCACCTGGATCTCGTGAAGCTGTCGGAAATTCGCGGACTGACATCCATTTGCGACGAAAGACACCTCTGTAGTTAAAAGGGTGGGCAACCAGGAGAACAAATACATTTATTAGAACCCGTGCTAACATTGTCTGCAGAAGATTATGCCGCTTTTGTGGTCCTACTGAAATAATGCTAACAGGATTTTAGTGACAAGCCAGTTCTGCTTTCAACCGTAAACACTTAATATGCCGCTTTTGTGGTCCTACTGAAATAATACTAACAGGATTTAAGTGACAAGCCAGTTCTGCTTTCAAAAGTAAACACTTAAAGAACGCAAGCAAAGTAGGGCCAGTCGCGTCATCGCTTGCCTGCATCGCCTAATGCCGCAAACTAGACGGGTGATCTTATGAGCCACTACTAAGCACATTGTTATCTCACACTGAATTACTTCATCTAAACTCTGTAAAACGCAATCTGAACTAAGTACGCACCTTCTATATCGACTGGCTAAAGAAAGCAGAGTAGTGTCGGTGTTTTTAGAATGAATTCAGAACTGATGAAAATTTCCTTCCTTTAAAAAACTCCTTATTACAAGAGGTTCACTCAGCTGACCTCTGTGAACCCTAAAACAAATCTTTTACTTTGTTACCATGCTCGGCCCATAAAGCAACTGGTATTCAGCAGTTTCAAAACTCACCAGCGTGTGTTCACAATTTTCGGAAGGACCAATACACTGATCGTCATCTAGGTAGCGGGCCTGCTGCATCAGCTTATTAACTGCTTTCGCTGCATCCCTTGCCTTTGCTTCAATCTGTGTCACATTATGCGACAGGTAGGCAAAGTCTTCTCTCAAGCGTTCCAAAATCCTTTGAGTGCTGTTGGCTCGCTCACCAATTTTACCCGATCGTTCATACCGTCGAGCATCCCCAAAATCATAGGTATAGGATTTATACTGCGCATTTGTCCTGTCATAGCTGGGTTGTCTTAGGCCACGAGACCGAAATAAAACTTCACGGTCATTTCGCCTCTCTGTGGAAAAATATTTTCTTGGTTTGAAGGAAGTCTCTTGATCGTACGTCAGAGGACTCAATGAGTCAGATGAAGCGTGTGAATCACCTGGTACATTGTTTCGAATCGATTCCGCGTGCGCTGTTTGCTGTATAGGCAAATGTAAGCAAAATGATGAGAGGGTTTTTGTTGACATAAGCATTGAGACGTCCTAGTAGATGTTGATCCACCTAACTTTGAATTAATGCAACGAGGAGTAAGTATCCTACTAGTCTGCAGTTTCGTTGCACACAACCGACAAATAACTCCTCAGAACTATGAGGGACAGACCAACGGACGCATACCATTCATGTACACTGCGTATAGGTGGACCCACCTTCATCTGGGTTGCGACTTACCGACCTTATTAATAGGAAAACTTCCTACAGTGACTTTCCTGCTACTTATCGACCCTGTTCACCGTACTCTCTTTGAATAGCGTTGATGCGGTGTATATCACTTATCTCTGACCACGTTCTGGTGTTAACCACTTTCTACTAAAAAAGTTGGTGTTCATCGTTCACAAATAGTCTATAAAACGACGGGCTGGTTTGTATGGGTGATGGTTTGGCATTGACAAGGAACGTTAGGCAACCGATTCATGAGGGTTTTCAACCTCGCTGAGGCTACTGTCAATTAGGAAAAATTTGGGAACATGTGGTCACCCATCTGTGCACACACATAAAGACATGAGCTCCAAACAGGCGTTTATTTCCACCATTTATGGACGCAGATATCTACAGGTCTCTCTACTTTCTAAGGTGCAGGACTTAGTTGTTAACTCTGTAGTAGAGCATGACCAGAATTCTATTTGGACTTTGTTAACCCAAACGACAAAACTTATACAGCTTCACGGATACGAAACAAAGGTGAAAACCACTGGGTCATTTGCCCCTACTTTAAATCGGATGTGCAAATCTCCCGAACTAAGACCACCCACGAGGAGCGTCCCAAAAAGTCTCAGTTGGTAGAAACGGTCTCTCCGACCCCATTCCGAACTTGAGACCAACTAATAATGTATGTAGCCCAAATCTAGGTGAACTGACTACGACACCCTGAAAAAAGGATCTATTTCCGAGGAATCGCTGTAATATTCTGCCTTAATGCGACTGAAACCCAGCTTTTGAACAAACATCCAGGTCTAAGATAAGTTTATGTCACGACTAGTCGTGTTCTTATTTGATTACCTGGTGAACGGCTTTTGCCTCGTGTCCTTTGCTGACGGGGAAAAATAATTCTTTAGAAAATCTGTGGTGGTCTAATAATTTCTAGCCGAGCCAGAGTTAAATGGTCTTAATTGGGAAAGTGGCCTAGTTGGATGGTATTGTACTTCCGAATAGATGCATTATGTCCAGGATCAAACTACTAAAATAAACGTCTTATGGGTACGGAAAGGATTCTTCCTAAACACAACTACTTCAGTTTTGAATAAGCGTTGTGATGATAACCAACTCAGTTTTTCTGTGAACCGCCCTGGAATTTTTTTACCGTTTTGATGATAACCAACTCAGTTTTTCTGTGAACTACCCTGGAATTTTTTTTACCGTTTCTTGTAATTCCTTCAAAACCCGTGGACTCTGCTGCATCAAGAAACCCAGTGTTCCAAATTATTTCATAGTAATTACACCGTAAAGCAAAAAACAAGTACACCCAGTGTTCCAAATTATTTCATAGTAATCACACCGTAAAGCAAAAAAACAAGTAAACTAGCGCACTAACACATCCGGGACTACTGACCACAGCATTGTAGACCGTTTACCGCCGTCCTGTTAGGCGTTGGCATTTCGTATCAACCGTTTGCTAGGGATTTTCTTTAGCGGACCAATAATTCAATATTTTGGTGACAAAAAAGGATAGGATAGGCGTACTTATTCTGGTCAACCTCAGCCATCGCGCCAGCCACTAAGTGGTTCGAATAGATCACGTAGCGCTTGTAGGTGTGGGTGAAATTCGTACCATCAGACATATCTCAGTCTCAGGATATTCTTGAGTGCGAACAAAATGAAACGCGCAATATACCTTATGAATAGTGATGAATTCCGTGCCTGAAGAGGTCACCACCAGCTTTACTCCAAGAAGCTACCATGTCCCTGAGAAAACTTTATTTTGCCGTATGAGTGATCAGTGGAGCATTTTGCGGTCTGTCAGTCAATTAACTAATTTCGTATTCAAATGAATGCACACACAGAAATCGGCAGTAACAAAGAGTAAGTTTACATATCTTGCATACCTTGTATTTGAGGAACCAAATAGAGGCTCTTATGTATTGCTGACTAGTGGTTCGGTTTTGAAATGTGCTATACTGAGCCTAAGTGAATTTTACATCTACCTTCCTTAAGGGAAAATGACGTTCATAATGGCTGAGTCTCGTATGACACCCATTGGTTTTATATGGTTGTTGGGTCTTTTCGATAGCAAACCGGTTTTGTGTAACGAAAAAACCGGACGAACATCATTTTGTTTAGCGTCTCGATTCTTTTTTCTACTGGTTGAATGACTTGCAAAATCTTATTGGTAATATTTATTCTTGTTTCACACGGTAATTGATACGAGCCTTTCAGTAATCATGTGGCTACTTTGATTTCCCCCATGGTTCTCTATCTTCAGTCTTCAGAACGGCTTTTTTCACTTGGTTTGATCGGACTTCCTATCATTTCCATCTTTATTCACTAAACTAAGAAAATCCTCATCTGAAATACCTTGTTCATTTCCCACTTCTGCATCTATTTTGATAGGTTTCTAGCGTATTAATAGCCCAACAGTCTCAATCTTACACATTGCAGTGAAACAACAACGGCATTCATATTTGCCCGTGCATTATTGCACAGATGTCCAATGAACGCTTTCACCATTGTGATTGACCAGTTCACTTACCTGTGGCGTCAGTTGCAGGTACAACGGTCACCCTTTTCTCCCTTACCTGTTTGTCTATGTCAAGTCAAAGCGACTGACGTCCGTCACCTTATCAATCGGTTGCGCGACTACCGTTGCTAATGAGTCACCCGTTTCTCATTGATTTACGCGAACCCTAATAGTTTCACGCAAGACTACCCTCGTTGTTGCATTTATCATAGTGCAGTGGTTGTGGTTTGCGTATACACTAGAGAAAGCTTTCGAAACCCTTTCAGGAGAAACGTTAGGCGGTGTCCTCACAAGGAGTGACGGTCCAACGAGAACATCCTACACTCTATATCCTCGAAGTCACTGAATTCGAAACACACTATTCGACCCAGGAAGACCTTGGCTTCACTTTTAGTTTTTCCCTTGAAAACAGTGAACCTGAGTGATAATGCAAAATATGCTAACAAAACCATCCTTGACAAAAGTCCACATAACTGGAAAAACTATTCTTTCCTCAATCTTGCAACCGCACAAGTGCTGCCCTGCATTGAGTGTTCTCCACGTAGTGGATGACAGATCACCCACCGCTACCAGAAAGCCAATGACTGGAGATGCTGCTGAATGGTAAGGTGGCTGGTTATTTCAGCTCACTTCGAAGTCACCTGGCTCGTGTTCAAGTTTGAACAAGGACAAATATCGAACCAAATATTGGCGCGAATGACGACAGATCACAGACTATTGTCTCTGGCTCTTTATTCAATGCCTCTCGATGATCTCCTGTAAAAAAGCCTGGTGTTTCAGACACCATGGAACGCTACAAGGTACATTAGTAAACTGAACAAACACGTGTACCCGTATTGACACAGGATCTCGTAGGCGTTTTTCCATACTTTCCTTCTTTCGGATTTGGTACCTACTCTTGCATGTATATCTGTAGATACCTTTACCGACCCTGAAATCGGAAGACTACTGATGCTGTTAAAATCACAATGTCGGTGAATAATTATCATCAATATAAGACAGGTGGTCGTTTTCTGTCGCCTTACTCAAGTGATAGAGGTGAGGGATGGGAGTTTGAACGAAGGTTTCTAGGATTAAGTGCTTTCAGACATTGATGAGTTTCAGTCCAGTCGCGTCTACCTGAATCATAAATATTCATTATAGTTTCTTATTACTTCATTCAAAACAGCCTGCATTGGGCAGATAAGTTTCCGAACTAGATGAAGTATTCCAAAAAACCGCTAGTTTCTCTGGAATACTCCACCAATTCCCACCATTCTAGACGACCAATCTCGTAACTTGGTCACTTGGCCTGACAAAACCTTTGTGTCAAGAGGGAAACGTTGCCCAAACTTCCCTGAAAACAGTCATAGTTTATGATCGGATAGCAATAGTTACACGAACGGTCTAACATGCATGGGAGGGACTGACTTTTGTCAGTGGTACCCCGGTCACCGGAACCTTATTATTTATTGCTTCATTGTCTCTGATTCTCGAAATACTCGTATACAGTGAGGGAACAGCTACTTTGGTGCGCATGGCGAGGCGAATTTTCCGGTAAAATGGAGCTTAATCCGTAATTCTACTTGAAAATGGTAGCAAAGTTGTTGCACTTGGAATTATAGAGGCCAACAAGGTGCGAAGCAAGTCACATGCACGGCAGGAATGAGTCGAACATCACATTACTTCGCACATTGAATGAGGTTGCAGTGGTCTGTGACAGGTGGTACGTAGTCTAGGTGCAAGGCTAGAATCCAAACATGACGTTCATAAACGAAAAGCGGCTTCCGGTAATCTCCAGTGGCTCTTTGGTTGTTGAGATAGAAACAAACAGACATCAACCAGTTCAACTACGTCCTGGGATATTTTACACAAAATCGGAGTTCTTCGTAAAGAATTGGGCATTAGCTGGCTAGTGTTGGAGAAGGTCGCCATGAAGAGGGTTTTTTCTAAGTGGAGTATTGCCTTATCGTCCAGACTGTTCCCCTCCCCCATCCTGATACTAGTCTTGATTGTTCCACCAACCGCCTTTAGGTGGTTGGCTTTACTGAGGGTTATTTCCATTTATATTTGTCTTGAAGCCCACCTACTCCTAACACGTACCTTCGGTTGTACATCGGTCTTGCCGTGACTTCTGAGTAACTGTTCCGGATTAATTCTCAGGTTTGACGTATTCTGCATAACCTTCCTTGACCTTCCGAATCCCATTGTTTTCCAGACCGCTGCAGAACCGAAATCGACTGTTCGTTATCTCGACGGAAAAGTAGTAGATACCAAAGGCAAAAAATACATCGAAATCAAACCTGAGTACCCTAACATGCCCCAACCGCAATTTTTGAAAGCTCTGAGACGTTACAAAAAACACTCATCTGTTTTCTGTGCGAGGCACAACGCGAATCCGCGAAGTAATCCACTTAAATGTTTGACACCGGATTATATTTTTATATTCAACAACGGAATACGGGATATTACGAAACACATTCCATAAAAGAATGATTAGGGAAGTGGAATTAACATCCAGATTTCGCTGATTTTTTCTACGCTAGAATGTTTTACCAGACCTAACTTGATGCTTGGTCTAAGGCAGAATGGAAGCAGGTTTATCCGTTTGATATCACATTGGAGGGCACTGATATCAATTCGATTTCACTTTGTCAACTACATACCATGTTTGGTTAGGTATCAGCTGATCGTTCTCAGTGCTACAGCCCAGTTAAGGGACAGGTTATGGACTACGGGGGCTAAAGAATTGAGTAAAAAAATGCACGGGATCTCGTTAGCGTCTATTTACTCCTTTCTTGAGACAATCCTTATGGGGTGAAGAGGTGTAAATCGAATTCAAGCAGATAGAGAAGGAGAGACATAAAAGTCTGTACATTGGTCGCTAAGTTCCATCAAAGTCTAACAGCGCAAATTTTCGGAAACTTCGCATTGTATCTGTGACAGCAGAGCAATGTCACCTAATGAGTCGAGTAGGCGTAACCCGTGGAGGATTTAGCTGCGTCGTAGACCGCAACATTCTAATTCAGCTGCCGACCATATCGCTCATTCGAGACGGACAAGACTTGTGGTGCATTTTACTTAATTCCATCGGAATATTTGTGGTCTGTTGTTGACGTTAATCTTCAAATAATGCTTGTCTCAGTTTCTAATCTCATGCGAGATGGTAAATATAACTCCGTTTATATATGGCTATCATGAGGCATTTTCTTTTTTATTGACAAGAACTGTTCTGGAGTGGAACGTCTTAAAAACTGTTAGCTAAGCATTCTTTCCTATTACCGTTTAGAACAATAACCGATTTATTTAGACTAGGATAGCAATTATATTTTGAAAGTTAGAAAGTCGTCCTTTTGTTAGTGATAAGACGTCGTTACCTGGAGTTGAGGCAGATGAAGAAAACATCGTATTACAAAGCAAACAGCTCATTCGTCGCATCCTGAAAGTCCAAAATAGTGCCAGCAGACAAGCAATCCTCGAATGATACTTTTATGAACTGTTTAGGGGATAGAGCTGTACTCTGGTTTCTGTGTGGAACTAAATGAAACAGATGGTATGTAACGTTTGTTTTAACCTTAAATTTTTTTGCAAAAACAGATGATTTACAAAACACTCATAATTTACTATCTGATTTAACCTATGGCCTGAAGGGATAATAAAACCATCAAATTTGTGCAGTCTTGCCGGGGGACTGCCTCAGCTAATTATCCTAGCTGATCAAACCAGTCTTCCAAAGAGACGGTTGGCGTGGTATTTGAAGCGTATACAGATTGAGAATAAAGCAAATGCTTTCCAATCCTTTAAATATTTAGACAAGGGGTACTTTAAACTCTTAAACATCCCAAATACAAAATTGCTTCTCATAAGTTAAAAACGCGTTCAAAGCATTCAGAGATAACTTGGCCATCACCGCAACTCACAGGTGAATAGAACTGAGCAGGTGATGTAGCGGTGAACGAATTGAGGTGGCCAAGTTTTGTGGGCGGAAAGTAAAAAGAAGCAAGACAAAAGCAAACACACCAACCTCGTATGTTTCGTCCGAAACAAACAAGGATTCCAGATTTCTAAACGCCTGTTCAACGTACCTCTGTTATCAGGTCTTCCACCAAAACCCTGGCTTTCTTCAGCGTCTTTTCGCGTTCCAACTGCAATGCCTGCATCTCATTGAGACGGTCATGCAGAGCCTGGTTTGCGGCCGTAAGTGATTCCATCGTTTCATCAGAATCTGTCGGAACAAAACGATCAACTTGCCTTCTGGACCTGAAGAAAAACGACGAGAAGCATTTCTAAGGTGGTGGAATTCTCATATCCTATTTGATGCATCGCGCTGATATTGCTGTACCTGTATGAAATGTTAAGACTAGGCGGCCCACACAAAGTGCATAGGGTTCTAATCCATTTGTTTCAAGGGCTCCAATGATCCAAAAACCGTCATTCAAAATATCCACCCCTGTAATTTTATTTTCTCTTCAGATTATAATTTGGACAGTTAGAAACCAGTTTCTATGTAGGTGCTGCCCATGAATATTCACAATATTCGAAGGGGTTTAGCTGTGTCCCGCACTATACATTACAGCCTTCTGCCCAATACGACCAATTTGGTTTAAATAATCCAAAGCCTAACTTGAGGAAGCATGCAGTAAAAAATAAGGAAACAGAGAAACAAACTCATTTGCACATCAATTTGGTTTTGCAAGAGACTCACCTGGAACCCAGTTGAATCTCTCGTTTGTGATGATGAGTAGTCCATTACGAATTTGAATCTCTCGTTTGTGATGATGAGTAGTACATTACGAAGGAAACAGAGCTTTTAGCCATGAATTGATCACTTTTTCAGGGATTTTGTTTTACAAGTGGAAACCAAGCTATCTTCAAGAAGAAAAATATTCATTACGCTAAGAAACGCTTCGGCTATTTAAGAAGATCTAAATGGGCTGTTTGGTTCTTAAGCGTGAATGATGCTACGCAAATTCGCCACTCAGAAAAGACCCATTGTCTTTCCATTTTTCAAACTCCAATCTACCAACCTGGCCTCAAGAACCTCGGACTTGAAAAAACTGCTTACTATCTGTATATAATGCCGCCATTTCACTATTACGGAAATCCGCAATGCTTAAAGCACATTCCGGAGATGCGAAACGGAGTAAATACCCTATAAGGGTTTAATTTGAATAGTGCCACGCATGTCAATTTGTCAAATGTTAATAAAGCTAATAAACAATGGTACGTGCCGCAGAGCCGACGTACCCCTTTGGTAAAGGGAATACCGTAAGAGTTTTGAAGTTGTTTTTGAAACGTGTGACTCTGGTTGCGGAAAAAATGAATATAAGCCGCACTTTACCACGAGTCTATCAATTCAGTTTAGATCTTCGCTGCACTATTGTAGTCGTCATCTACATGGCATTATAGTGTAATTCGTAGTTCTCCGCAAAACTCCGCAATATCATAGTACTCCACAAATTAGAAACTTCCTCAGCGTTCAAAATAATTTTCTAAAAAATTACTCCAACAGATTTTGTTCATCTGCATCCAATGATACAGAGAGATGCAATTCAGCAGATGCATTTCAGTTATTCCGATCAGTGAGTGATTCATGCATATTTCTTGTATCAAAATAGGAAACAGTTTTGGTTTGAATGCAAACCTTTACTTCTGAAGCTAATCGGTATCTGTTTAAACAGTATTGTGTAAAAGGTGCTCGCAGTGCATCAGAAGAAACCAGTAACCACAATAGTTTACACTGTATAACAAACACGCAAAAGCCTCTGTTTTCTGCTCAGGCATTATCCAGTTGACCCTCAGTCTGCAACCAAGAACTCTCTGTGGTTAGCGTTCTCTAATCAGTCAAAACAGGCTATTTAGCACCTCACTGATCATGGTCACTGATCTGCTCAGTTGAGTATTTTCTACCTGTTTGCACGCTCTTCTACTGCACTATGCAACGTACGCTTGTGTGAGGCTGCCAGATTTACCTATCTTGTACCTGTGGTTATTTTCGACGCCATGTTCGGTATTGAGTTCTCAGTTTGTGTGTTTCTCTTCACTCGATTAAGGTTTTGTTGCTACTCCGGACATGGCCCACTTCAGATCATGTCTCTGCTAACACGATTCTGCGTGGAGGCCTGAGTTAAAATACCGTGGCTCTCAAATGATGACAAGTCATCTAGAGACGCACAAGTAATTCTCTGTGAACAACGCAGAAAGGCGCTAAACCCCATTCCTTCAATAAATGGTAATGCTCATCAGAGTCAAAAGTGATGAAGCTGATGTGCCATGTCACTGGTCTTCATGGTCCATTGTATGAACGGCAAGCAGAATATTTCATACATAGGCACGTCCATACTATGTGTTATTATTAGGGTGAATAGTAACGTTCATCCTAGTTCTCAAAACTTACTCTGCCAGGCGGTCCAGTTCGCGACCAATGGACTGGCAGCGCTGTCTGAGCTTTGTAACTAGAAGTGTGGGATGCGGCTTTTTGCCCGTAGATCTAGATACTTTTTCCGACCTAAAAGATAAATTCGGAAATAAAATTCATTGCAAGGTGAATTCTTTATTAAACTGATGATAAGGGTGGAAACACACAGACCATAAAACCTGCACCAAGATATCAGACTCATCTACTACCGCGCAAATCTGTCAAGCATTTTTGTCTCCAAATACTACAATGCATTTGAGCTTTCTGTAGCGACTTCCAACTGATGTACAGATATTATGAAGCTTGTACACTAAATGCGTCCAGTGAGGTTCAGTTACGCGTCGGGTATTGTTAGGTTCTTCGCAGTATCCTAAAATGTTTAACTACCTACACGAGACTCCCAACTGCGTTCGATTTATCTAAAGAGCCCCGAGGAAAAGCTATTTTCTGGTCCGCATTCCTAAATTTAGTTATCACACTATTTGCAGGGCACTGCACACTGCTTATTAGAGACTACCACCAAAAGTGCTCCTCTATCAGAAGAGTTTCTTCTGAGGACTGATGTGCATACAAGGAAAGGAAGTCACGTGACAAAAATATTACCACAAGACAGTAAATTACATTGTGTTATAGTGTGTATCGACTAAGAACCGAAGCTCCTTGGATTAGCAAACAACTAGCTTCTTTAGACAAATTTTCAGCTTTGACGAGGTAGGCCTACGGAATTCGGCTACTTGCCACAATCCACGAACGTGGAATATTAAAAGGCGGTATGTGACTCTAATACCATGGACACAGACGCAGTTATGTAATTTCGCAGTGCGTAATATGGATGAATCTGGTGAGAAGAATTGGGAATTTCGCGTCAGGAATCAATAAAATGGGATTTTGAAAGACATCTGTCTCCACCCGATTGTTTGCAACACAGTTTCGAGTGCCACAAGTAACTCAGCATGCGCTTCAACGCTTCGAAAATGAGTCTTTCGAAAACAAACACTTGCATGGCGATAACAAACACGCCAATATTTCTCTAAGCCGACGTCCGCTGTATCCGCCCAAAAAGACACTGACGAAATTCGATATTATAATCACTGAAACCAATGAGTTGATCTTACCGGACAGTAAAGTCAGACCCGAAAACCACTTAGCCTAGATCACCATACACCCTGTTTACTCTTTTGCGTTATGTGCTTACCCTTCACCAACATTTATGTTGCTTTGTGCTTTCCTCAGGAGTTCGGGTTTTTCCGCAGTAGATGAGGGCTTGCTGGTCTCTTTGACAACTTTTCTTCGTGACTGAGAATTAGGGGTAGGAAACAAAGGATACTACAGTTATCAAAAATAGGGAGATAACATAAACGAGGAAATGGTCCAGAATTTCGGTGCAATGTATGTGGAGCATAAAGGCCAATGCCTGACGAAAATCTTCCAAAATCCCACTCAGTTACGCAACAAATACACTAAAAAAAGCTAACAAATAGTCAGGAAGTTTGTCGATTTTACACGATTGCAGCCGGTAAGCAGTTGGTCACTATCACACCTACCGCGCAATTTGGTTCACCCGATACTCACTGAATATGTCATCCTGACCTGTAATGGGCAGTTCGCAGCGAAACAGCACATCCTCTCTAACCACATCTCGCACGGTTGTCGTGCGTTGACATACTCAGCAAACAAGCTTAATGGAATGAACGTTCATCTGGGTGAACTATTTTATTCTCGTGCTTTTATGCTGATCTCGTAAGTAAACTGGTTTTTTTGAACGACTGATGACCATAAAAATAAGATTAGTTGCATTCAAACGAAGAAGTATTTTCCAGACCATCTTTGAAAATTGTCAGCAATTTTAAGGCAAAAACTCAGGCCTCGTTTTTTTCAAGCCTCCACCTACCCGAGCTTTAGAGTCCTTTGTGTTACTTCTGTCCATCAAAGTATGTTCACCATACCGGCTGTTTTCCGTCTTCCACCGTGAAGGAGATGTGGTCTTTCCCTTAGGTCGTGTAAGAGACTGCGACTTTGATGCATCGATACCGTTCTGGGTCAGTCTTGTATAAAACCGCTCTGATTGACGAGTAGGCCACCCGTAATCACGTGGGTAAGGAGAAACTTCACCAGGTGACTGGTACAAAAAACCAACAGGGGCTTTTTAGTTCAGCCTGCTTACAAAAACTAGTGCTAATTTATAATAAAAAGCCAATGCGACCGCTTTACAGTGCAATTTGAAAAGCATATATGAATGCATTTGAAATAAACCATGAAAACTATTCACCTAAAAGGTCCATATGTAGCTAACCGGTGGCATACGTATGAGGCCTGGTTGAATGTTTGTGTGGGATTTGATGTGTGTAACTGTGCTTCGCGTGAATGATTTACAGATCATCTGGGTCTATATCTTGACGCAAAGCCAAGTGCAGTCGTAAATTACAACTGTTATTACATGTCAAGATGGGTTCAACGTATACTGCAACCTATCATTTAAACACAGGTTATTTTGCGCTGTCGCATCGAGCTACTTTGCCTCATAAAAACGCATCGTAAAGCTACCTGCTTTATCAAAAGCAAAACGAATAAGATGCAATGCTGCCAGCAAAGAAATGAAATGAGGTTGAATATGTGGAAATCACGACCAGTTCCGCCATCCAACCGAGTTAACGGACCCTAGATGACCAGAATATTCGTAGTCTAGAATGTTGCCTGTTTTAGGTCCGCAAGCAGTTGGTTGTCCATCGTGATCCCTGTCAGGTGTATCCTGCATTCATTACTTCTTTAAAAATTATGTTTTTGACCAAAAAACTATCTGCGCGTAGATTTGTCGGATTCCCGATCATCTATAGCCTGTTGCGTTGGGTTCTTGTCACTTCTACTGGCGCAGCGAGCGTAATTGGCCTAATAGTTTTGTCGAATAAACTGCTTTTCATTCAGCAGCGGAGACAGCCGAGTTGCCCATAAATTCAAACATTTCCGTGTTGTTTTTGGGAGCAACCAGAGATGTGACTGTCAAGTTCGACAACACTACTGGTTTAAACTTACTTTGCACTGTATTCTCCAATTATCTTGCGATAACAAGAGACCAGATAAAAAAAGATTAAGAATCGAGGCTAGAAAACGGTACAGTAGACTAGAGTGTTTGTTGCTTTTGTTTTGGAGTATACTAACACGTACATTTCGCAAGCAGATGTTTTTAGCAGTAGGCCTTTAAGTAAAATGACCACGTAAGGTATTCAACTAACAATTCAATAATCAATTCAATATTCAACAATTCAATAACACTGAGGAACTCTTGCACGTTTCTTTATTTCTTTCAAGCCTTCTATTTTGTAACCTCTTTTATCTTGATGGCTATCATCCCATTTGACCACGATATTTCCCGTTATGGTGTCTAGTATCCCAACCTGAAAGTGCATGCACGTCAGCCTATGGTTTAGTTACTATGTTGTCTTGTGCCTGTTCATGTCTACCACGCGATTTTGTCCGTCCATGAGCAGAAAATGCACGGTAACGCGATACCACTCAAGCCCATCACAAACGCTTTGGCTTGTTATCAAAACAACTGGTAGATGAATCCAATACACACCCGAAATTTTTCTGGGCCATGATTAAGGATGTGGTCAAGGCATGCTCAAGTTACGCAACTGTGGTCTGACAATTGTGCAAAGCAGATTGAACGGGTGCTTGAACAAGGAGCTCCACCACAAAATCTAGTTAGATGAGGAAAACTGGCTGCAATGCCACCGCATAAAATCATTTTGTTCTGTGCTGCAACTTGAGAAAATGCGTGCCATCCTGGCGGAACATTAGTAAGCTTGTTTAGAACACAGCTTTAGGAAGTGTCGTATGTACATAAGTACGTGAATGAAGCATGGAAGGGCCCCATCGGTCACTGCGTAGTGGAATACTCCAGCCACACGCCTATGGACCATCCACAAAGCTGTACTTCGATTAAAGATTTCCCTGACACAAGTATTCTATAAAGTTTTCCTCTGATAAGAGCTGTTATTATGTGACCCCCAGGGAAACGGGGTCCTGACCGTCCCTGTGAATTAAACAGTAAATTAATCGAGGTGTGTAAAAACTGAATTGTTTTATTATTTGCTTTCGGAGAGCGTAAAGTGAACCACTCTGATTTTATTAAAGACAGATTTTAGGTTGATCTCTGTGGTTCATCATAAATCAACTCGACTTACTGATATGAACAGTTAAAACCCTTTTACACAGGCGGCGGTTGATAACACGTCTACTTCCTCCTGCATTACAGGTCTACGTATGACAAAAAAACGAAACTAGTGAAAACATCCAAACAAATAAATTAACCTGCAGGAATCACATGAGGCATCTCTTTGTTCATGAAGGTTTGCGCAAATATATCCCCAGCGTTCCTCTACAAACAGACGTCAATCATTTACACAGCATGACTAAAAATTATTTCCGATTTATTTGCTGTTTAAATGGCGGAAAGCATGTGACTATTTTATTGATACTGAGCTGAGTTCATAGATGCTGTTTTGATTTCGTGCTGAAAATGAAGTACAAATACGTGCAATGCATACTACGTCGCACTTCTTTTTCTCGTCCTTCACAGCATAAATTTTCGGTTTTCTTATAAGTTTAACTAGTAGAACATCCTCCGAAGCTTAGTCCCTTTGAGAATCTGACCTTGTGGCCATCGGTCTGAACGCTGAGCCGGGCAGGTTAATTAAAAATCTCATCATATAGTGATGCCACCTTGATCGATGGTGAAAATTTGTAACTCAATTAGCTAGGTCCATGTATGAACCAATATTTATCTACGTCATCTGAGCTACTAACATTCTCCACAATGCCCTATTTGGAATTCTTCTAGGGTCTGTTAGCAAAAATCAAATAATCGTACCTCTTAATGAGTTTGCTTTTCAAAAGAAAGCTACCTCAAGAAAAGCACGAGTTTTTTTGTTTTTTTGTTGTGTTTTGGTAAAAACACCATATCCAGGGGGCAGTGATAGAATTTGACGGATGTTGACCCGAAGAGGATATTTTGCCCGCAGGCTGACTAGCGTTCCACAGAAATGTTAATCAGAATGGACATACCCCGCCAAACACGCAACTAGCGTGGACTAACGGATTAGGAAGAAATGATAGGATGGGTCAACGAGATGCATCACACATTAGCAACGTAGACAGAGTTCCAAACATCCAAACCAAACATTACAAGTAATGCAGCTCTCCAGATGTGGACTATTTGATGTAAACAGAGAACGGATTCCTGACAAATATACCAAACGGTTTGCTGAAAAACTCGGATATTTGCCCAGGGACTTCGTAAGACTAATACACCAAAGAGCAACATGAAACCAGTACCTTGCCTTGCAATGAATTTTGTGATATTCTTGTTACCATAGAAGGGTCGTTATGCAGATGGACGAGAAAGGCTGGCGTTAGCCTGCGAATCTAAGATATAATTGTGTAAAAAAAACTTACAAATGTACTAGAAACGACTTGAGCATAAAATTTCTCACATGGTATACTTTACCTCATATCCTAGGGTTAGCGGACTCTCGGAAATATTTAACAACGCAGCGTCATCTAAGTGCCAGGTAGTATAGTCAGGTTTCACACTGGGGGGATATGAAGAGACTCCGGGTAACAACTGACAAGAATGGTGTTGGTCAACATCTGCCTTCCCAAGGATTGTTTTGAGACGTTTGGCGGGATCACGATACTGGTTTAAAATCCATCTCAACCTCTGACGACGCTTGGCCTCTTCAATAAAACCTACTGATTTAAGAGAAAATTCAGTAGGCTTCAAATTCGTCCCGCATGTTTGACTGGGTTCAAGGTATGAACCAAGATCTTCTGAGTGCCGATTAGGATTTGCAGCCTGAGTGAAAGGAAACCGTGCTTCGTTGCCTGGTGCAAATCTGGGGCTGAGTTCCACAGTTCCCATTTGTAGGACCTGAGATTTAATTCCTCGTTTTTGATCGCGAGGTAAACTGGAGTAATCGGGCACATCATGGAAGGTTTGAAAATCCTTCGTAGCATTTGCATTCATTGGTTCATTCGGCTGCGAGTTTACCTGACCAAAAATCCGAGTAATCCGCTCTGAGCCATTAGGTATCTGGGCTGAATAATAAGTGATCGACTCGGGTGAGACACCAGAAGGTGGAACAATCTGAGAGCTTTGGCTGTCCACACACACTGTCTTGTGTAGGTGACATGACCGTGGAGATGAAGTTTTTGGTTGCACTACCTCCACTTTGGAGTCTTGGCCTCGTGACTGAGGCTCAGGTTTCAACAGCACTTGAAATTTTATCGGAACAGGGAAATCCACGGGTGATGTTGATGAATCTATAGTTCTGATTTCTGGATTTGGCTTCACCTCACCTGGCTGGACACATCTACCGTGTACATCCAACGTCTCCGCATGTATTTGATCGGAATCCCCGTTTGTCTGTTGCTGGTAATCCATGGGAGTCGGCGTAATCGACCTAAACGTCGTTTCTGTGAGGCACAAATGAGACTGCCTCATCAGAAGTCTTGGAGTAGACCAGGGAGATTTGGCGTTAAAGTCCGTGAGATCGTCGATTGTCTCACTCTCAGTTTCTCTGTCCGTGTACATGGTACAAATTTTTCGTTTAGTCTAACTCGGCAGGTTTGCACAACTGAGCCTTCATGTTTATTCCTAATAAATATATCCAACGATGTGATAGCAGTATATGTGTGCACGTCAAATACTTCATCTTATCCCGTTCATTTCTGCAGTCGTAGTTCGCGCACAGCTACAGTTTTTTGGTGTAGTTGAACAAGGCCAGCTGAAGAGTATCGAGCAAAGTTTCAGGTCACGCAGTAAGGAAGTTGAACGATTATGTTGATTGATTACCGAGAAATGCTGGCCATCCGATATACCAGCTTGCTAATATTGATTTTGACTTTTCTCGATAGTTGCACATCCGGTAGCTGTTTATGGCAACCGAACCACTCCTTGCTATGTGATAGGTGCATCGCCTGTGGCTGAGTCAGTGTCAGATGCTATTGGTTAAAAGGTCTCTTTTGCTTGGGTGAGCAAATGCGCCGCAATTCGCTAGGAATCTGACTGCTGATGAGAGGTCACATAGTTGCCCTTAGCCTTTTACGTCCCTCCTGCTATTTGGCGGACCTTGGGCTTGGAGTGAATATTGACAAACTCATGTAGCCTGTCCAGGATAAGCAGTCCACCAAACATTGCATCCAGACTGAGATTTATTAAGCTGATGTACCAGTAATTGAAAGCCTAACGTCCAAGTTAAACTGTACACCTTGAACCCCGGCACCAAACAATGACGGCTAGTATGAAGGAAGCCCAAGCGTTCAGTTTCTTCTCGGTTCAATAAGCGCCGAAGAAGTCTGAAAACCAGTGAATACTGAATCAGTTTTGACCACCTACACGTCAAGCGCACACGTGAGGTCGAAAGTCTCTTAGGGATCGCTTTAAAAGCATGCAATGTAACCTGAGTGCCAGACGCTCGAAACTTGATAAGTTCCAAACGGAAAACAATGCCCACCGAACCGTTTCTGCAGGATGACTCCCTCTGCTTCGCAAATGCCGCTTATCGTCAGGAGCATATTCCTGCCGGAACTTTATCATGGAGTGGGTAAGCAAGTAAAAAATGGCTGCCTCAAATGCTCTTCCACCAAGTAAAATTGTGCTCTAGTATGTTGCGGTTTGGTAGTGCTGAATTTTCTACGCTACCAGTGAGTCAAATACTACACTTTCAGTAATAATATGAGTTTTATGGTAGATTTTTCCCTCAGTAGTACCTCGCCCACTTTAATCAGCGCGTATCCAAATCCTTAACCGTCTACATTGTTCGAACGGTGAGCGCCAAAAAAACTGTTCAGTGCCCAAAAGTCTTGCTTGTCTAGCTTGTTATTTCCGGCTGAACTAATTGATACTGTAGGTTTTTGATCAGTGAACCTCACGGTTATCTGCTTTGGATTATTTCATTTGAAAAGCCGTATATTTGCATTGTTGCGGCTGGTACGAGATAAGGGATTCGAAAGTGTACGAAGTTATTAAAACTGCGAGGGAATTGGTACAGTGACCTTTCTATGAGAAGCCAAAGGAAATGCATGTTCAATAGGTTCACATTTTTTTTCTGGGAGAAAATTCCATCCGGTCTGTTACAGTTCCCCAATTCTCAGAGGTATTAATGTTCTACTTCCTACAGAATATGAGAAAGCAGGTTAACTTTTTCACCACTGTTTTGCAGAATAACTGCCAGCCTAGACGTGAACCAAAAAAGAGTACATATCCTGTGATTTCAGTAGTCAGTAGGTGAGAGATAATCCCACTGCTGATCTGCGGCTCCTCATCTACCAGCTGAGAAGTTTCCGGTCTAAAACGCCCTGGATTTCCTAAGATGCGCACTGGTGATGATCATCGCCACCGGTAAGACAGTCTTTCAGTGCTTCTCGGATTTCCAGCATAAACTAGCACCACCCACACGACGAAATCTCAATCAAAACTTATTAAGCCTCCTTAGACTTTTCTTCAGTATTAGTGACTCCCTGAAAAAGCAAATAAAACAATTTTCTGACAAATGCTAGTTTGTCGTGCACCTTTCCAGCAATTCTCGCAACATCTTGAAAGAAACAGTGCGTCATGGTTTTTGAACCAACTTCTTCACTTCTAATAGGAAAGTGCTACCAGTTTAAAAACTGACTAGCTTTACAATTCTGTAAAACGGACATTTGGGTCAAGGGGGAGAAAGTATCATCATCATTAGGGAAATCTCTATGTGCGACAATCTAGTGAACCTTTGTTAGATATGCAGGCTAAGAGTCACTCCTAACACATTCAATCAGATCAAGTTTTCTTTCAGAAACCTATAAAACAGCTGCATACATTTCCGGCTCAGTAAAATCAAACAAATCACCTGACTTCTTTTCAAGACTTCAGAAACATGAGTTTTCCTTTATCCTCAGCGACACCAGTCCTCACAAAAAGCATGCATTTGAAAACCACTGGCCGTGCTAAACGGTCAGTCAGCCTACTTTTTGTTACCACGAAAAAATAGGGTACGTACTTTAGAATGGTCCACACGGGCGAGAATAAAATCAATAAAAACGAAGCTAAAAGTGACATAAGTTGAAACTAAGGCCTCATCTTCTCATTACCCACGGAAGATATATGGCTGCTATCGAAGGCAATGAGTTATTCGTAAGAACAAGGTGTTTTGCTGAGGATGAGAGACACCAGAACCTGTTAGGCTAGATGTCCTGAACACCACAAGAAATTGGGTTCTAGAGGTGATTCGCCGGACATGAATAATATTCTTTGAAGAACAAGGTTAGTTACAGCATCCACGTTAAAATGTGTCCTGCTACATGGGGAATTAGCTTGTGAAAGTCTGCTGACGTTTTTAGGACACAAATTATTCGTACATGATGACGGACATAACTCCCCCTAAGTCAAGCAGTTTGCCAGGGAAATCCATTAAACAATACCTACATTTTTAAGGACTGTCGATGAAATTGAGCGATTGGAGGTGTTCAAATGGCAGATATGATGAGTTTGAATTATTCGACCATTCAAGAGAACAAGTGCAATCGAAACCCAAGCTGCCGAAAGCCGTGTTTGAAATCGTCGTGAATGTCCTATGGCTACTAGTTGCAAACCATCTACTACTCCGATGCATAGGCCTCTTTCGGACCTGAAAATTTCAACGGTTGGTTTTTCATTGACCGGTCACTGCTATATCTCCAATATTCAACATTTTCCTTATCCCGATGCCTGGGTCTGCTTAGCTTTATGCTTTCAAAAACACCACAAAACGACAGGCATTTTTCATTGCTTATCTCAGGGAAAAATTCAGGCCCATCTATTCAATCCAGAGTTTATTGGCCTGCCGAAAACAGTGACCATATTAATTCCAGTGTTAGTAAATTGGCCAGCAAGGTGTTAGCTTGTGTTGAGCTTCCATGAGCCTGACAATTAGGTTATATTTTACCTCTTGATTGGAAACCTCGCGGCTAGACTAAGTTCTGGGATGTCCAAAACTGCTGCAGTCAGGTGCCACTGAATTAATTTTTTTATTCTTTTGAAGAGATTTGGGTAACGAAGAAATTCTGTTTTGTGAGGCATGTTGCAGAGTTCGGAAATCCCCGATCACAAAGCTGCGGCAACATTTCTTTTATTCGGTGACATCAGCTTCTCCCAGTCTGACGAAATAATCACCGGGGTGTAGTTCTCAAATGGTTTAATGCAGCCAGTTTTCTGTTGATAACCTTTGCAGATAAATGACAAACTTAGATTTCCCGCTCTATTTTACAATTCGCGCATTATTAGTATAAACAAACTTTTCAGGAGACTGGTCATTATTCTCTCGGACAACTTGTAATAGGTCGCCAGAAGTGTTGTTCCGGTAGCTAACGACGTAAGTCACGATAAGTCCAGAAACTGAGTTCTACAAATGTTGCTTTGTTTTGCTCCATTTTCACACATCGCATTGCAATTCCAATGGTCGTCATCCAAAAAACCAGTGCTTTCATACCAAAACCATTTTGTGAACATTTCGGTAGCATTATTGCCACCATCACATTCATCCCAAAGTGCTGATTGTCGGTCATTTGTGTGAAGTAGTGCATGCAATGCGCATGGTTGGGGAGCTAGTTTGTCCTGGGTACGATAGGTTAGTGCGCACTAGTTGGGTCAATGATTTTTCCCCAAATGTCAAAAAAATCTGAAAATTCAATCACTGCAGTGGACACGATGGTCAGAACCTTCTGGGTAGTGTGGATTCGGATAGTCTTGCCTGCCTCGAATGCCATGCGCAGCACTGGACCTAATATAATGTCGAACAAGGTAGCTAAACTGCCACCCCACACCGTACTTTGGACTGTCCGAAGGCGTGTTGTAGAACCCCAGTCGCTGGCTACTGACTTTTAGTGAGTAGCTCAAAATGATCTGGTCTTCCGATTTGCCTAATGACGGGGTGCGCCGATTCGAGCTCTTTCACAAACTATTGGCCCTGCTGAATGGGTCCAAATCGATGCACCAACCGATCCTCACTCAATACTGGTAGAATTGTTACTCCAATAATAAAGATTTTATATTGTTCGTGGCTTGACCCCAGGTCCATTTCCTCCGATTACGTCAGACCGACACGAAAAATTTTATCTTGCCCGTCTAGATCAGTCATGGATTACCAGTTTGGATAGAAATAAGCCACTTTTCGGGAGGCATAGTTGAACGAGCGCGTCCAGTTGGTGAGCAATAAATAGGTCCGCCCAGCTGCCACACCAGTGTATTGGGAAATCTGCGCACCAATTCTTTGTAGTGCACCTAACTCGTTCAAACTAACAGTAGATTTGGTAAGAGTGACACGACAATTTTCAAAGCGTCAGTGTTAGTTTACGACGATTTTGGTTTTATGAGTAGGTAGAACCTCCACCCCTGTCATGTGACCAGCGTACACCATCAGCAAAATCAAGAATTCCAACCGGAAGCAACCTAAGCATTCCAGTGTACAATAATGAATGAGTAAGCAGTGTCAACAAAGTACCCAGCAAGAAATGGTTAAAATATCGTCCTCCTAACATCCCTACAAAACCAATTTGCTGCGCGAGCTCACCTGACGTTGAATCACACGTTAACTTTCGGGACATAAAAAAGGCTTCAGTTTCTTATAATCAAAATAAGAACAAAGGTCTCATAAAATGAATCTAAAGAGTTGGCAAGGAAAACTTCATTTCGGCGGTTAACAAAAATTAAGCACTGGGTTTTTTCCTGCAGAATTTTTAGGAAACTAAGATGATGTCCATATTATGAACAGGTTTTACTTGTAACTTGTGTCTACTTATATGAACATGGTCATAGACCATACCCTGAAAAGAACAACATCCACAAAAACAACATTCCTTTCAACATTTGCTGTTCACGCGATTTTGCATCAAAATTTCATAACCACTACTTGGTTCGGTCCTAGGATAATGCTTGCAAGTAGACTGACTAAATTTGCAGGCAGTCCTGTAGGATTCCGTAATACAAAGGACAAAAATCAACTTATCAGGCGGCCACATCATCAAGCATTGTAAATTAGATCGGTTCCGCCATTCTAACATTCACTGCAAAATTCAAGGTCTTGGTGAAAGCATTTCACTTAGTCAACGCCAACCCCTTACCCGCTTCAAATACATCACCGCTAGCCCTATTTATGATAAGAATTTCGGCATATATTTTTGAGGCTTGCGCATGGAATTAAGAGAACAACTTGGAAAGCGCTTCCCTGGTACGACTACTTAAAACCTCTACTGAGTAGCAAGTTGATAAACTATTTTTGGAGATGGATGGCCGGACATAATATACTATCCACAAGCCGCCAAATGTGACCAAATTATTACTCACTACCCTGTGTGTTAGAGTAAATCTTTCAACTCCACTTTCCTGCAGCGTTTGCCATAAAATACGGTGTTAACCTCGAGCTTCTGTGGTTTATTCTGGTTATAGTGCAGCCGTCAGAATGAATACTCTCAAGCACAGAACGAACTCAGATTGATGCAAGTTTCTTCATACAAAGTCTTATATTTCAATCACACTGAACCAACTCTTAGATGGAATCCATTATTTTACACCTGGCAGTCTCGAAGTCTTATGTTTGCCTAAGGCTAACTTCAATTCATGTGATCTTTCGTCATTTCCAAAGCACCCGCAAAAACTCTGCCTTTGCAAGAATTCTTCACATTTACACATCTCCCTTATAGATGAAGATACGTATCTGTACATGAACACACAACTTAAGACTGCCAACTTGTCGTAGTAGCCGGGCTTCATTGCTGAAATGATCCTGCTATCTATACTGGTTGGAACTCAGTTTCCTAAGTTTCAACATTACAAGAAATTCTAGCCAGGAGCTGTCTGACGAATAGCACCGAGTCTTAATAGTGCGCTAAACCATAATACGAGGTGGTCTAAGAGTGCATCCGTAACGTTCCTCCCAGGCAGCCAGCATCTCCGTATTCGCGGAAATCAGGTTGCTATCTTTTCCCCGCGGAAAGGTGGGTTAGAAAAGCCGACCCTAAAATCCGGATACTGCAGTCGTCCAACGATGATAGTGTCCACTACCGAGATATCCAACATGGCCCAAGTACATTTTAAAATCACCAGATTAGTACTGCTCAAAAGACGCCTGGTGTGCGCAGTGGCGTTAAGAATCAAAGTTTCGTGCATTGCCCACTGTGCCCTCTGGCTAGATCAGCTCCCCAATGCCTTGTAATCCAGACCTTTGAGCCGAAGGCCTGGCGTGTTGTGCCCAGAAAAGCCTCCATCCCCAGGCCCGGAAGTAAGAAAGCTCCAACTACCCACAGTAGACATGGACTGCAAAGAGGAAGAAGACATGTCTTCTACGACACAGAACATTTGACATTAGAAATGTCCTCGATAAGAATGCAGGAGACAGACCTGAAAGCCGAAATGATGTTGTTGCAACCTCGCTGAACTCACTGAGACGCGACTTGTTGATCAAGAGAGGTTACAGATGGCTCTGTTTATACCTTCTTTGGAATGGAAGAACGCAAGAAAGCCGAAGTAACAGTCACAAATCACATAAAGCATAGAATGATGGATCAACCGAACTGTACCTAATCGATAATGATAACCACCCGTTGTATCTGATCTCAGGATCGACCGTCTAGTCAGTCACATTCTGGAGAACAACGTTCCTGAGGAGCAGTGTGGACTTCAAAGAGGTTTAAGTATGATTGGCTTAGGTTTTACTGTAAGAGAAATCCAACGGAAGTATCGGGAATGGAGTCAACCAGTCTACTGACCATTTTTGGATTTTACAAAAGCCTTTAACTTACTGAACGAAGAAGCACTGTGGATCATATTACGAGAGACTGGCTCTCCAAACAAATGTGCCAACCTCATCAAGGTTTATCACGCTGGGATGGAAACCCGGATGCGGACCTGCAAAGGTATCAGTGCTGCGATGGAATGGGGCTATGTTCTTGTCCAAGCCCTTTTCAGTCTGTTTTACTACCATTTGGCAGAGGTGTCCTGTCATTTTGAAGATGGTCTACCAACTCAGTACCGGTTAGATGGTTATTTGCTCAGTTCGTGGCCTAGCCAAAACACCGCTGTGTGATTCCACTGTTCGTAAACTTCTTCATGCAGGCGCTTGGGTCTTATTTTCACATTCTGAGGTGCAGTTACACCTCCTGACTATTGCGTTTGGTTCATTTGTGTCTTGCTTGGATTAAATGTAAAACATCTATGAAGCATTGTTCTTTTAGCAACATTCACCTAGGATTCAACATGAATCATCGCGTATTCTGTAAAATGGTTGTGAGATAACATGTTGCACTGAATTAGGCTATCTTATCCACCTATCTTGGTTATCTATTTGCCTATCGATCTTGGCAAATACTAAAAAGGTTTGTGGTCGCTTTGAGGACCGAGTCTGTAGCACTCTTCAATTGAGTGTGGACAGACGGTATTGTATCGGGCTTTTGTGCCGTCTTCATCACTGCAAAGCAGCAAGACCTGGGAACCATACAAACGGCATGCTCGGATCTTTGACCAATTCAGATCAAAGGGACCGACAGAATCTTTAAAACCGAATTCTTTGAAAGACAAGCATTGTTGAAGTCGAATGCAGTCTGATGCGAAACCAGTCCTTATGGCCCGGCATCATGCTGACATAAGGAAATCTATGTGGATGACACCGGTACCTCGATGACAAACAGAAAACGAGTGCTTGTACCCATTACTGTGCCATCACTTTTATGCCACCTGACGCTTGCATAAGGTCGCAGCATGCTGACATTCCGATTTGATTTCTTCGGATGTGCATCGACGCCAATTGCTTGTGCGCATCGCCACGTTGGGCTCCATGCAGACTGTTTGTGTATTCTTACCATGCGCAGATGTACAGTATTTTGACCAATATTGACCGAAAAATCTGATTCGGATGTCATCCATTCACACACTGAGAAATGGTGCGTGAGTCCAAAGAACTCAAAATACATGGTAGATAGGCATGCTTTAGGTTAAAGAAATGCACTCCTCTGCAAACAAATTTGATTTCGCGAGAGACTCACCTAAAACCCAGCTGAAAGATAGTCTTAGGATTATCAGAAAACCTTGGCTTGGACACTGAAGCCTAACAAAAGACCATACACGATGATCTATCTTAGCCCACGAATGTACACCATCCATTCGTAGGAGATTCACATCGAACTACCGGAAGTGCAAATGCACCTACTTAGGCAGAATGGGACAAGCGAACCGTTAGCTACAATGGACGGTTTGCGAGGCACCTGTGGATAAGTTGAGGTCAACCTGTTATTAACTGTAACAGAAGAATTATATCCCTACTGAATCTTTCTGTCTCTTTACTGATTACGCGCATAGTAGCTGGACACTATCACACGATGCGGTGTCACACATTTATATGTATACATGTGTACATATGCACACACATGTGCAGAGAGAATGGAGGGACAGACACTCTAAGCTCTAAGGTCCTCTTTCTTGTACAGGCAAGTTTTAAGTTACTCATGCGTCGCCTTTTTTAGCAAACCTTCCTTAGAACTAAAAGTTGCGAGGTAAAGAGCATTTGTGTTACTTTAAAATTGATTGCAAATGAAATCGGATATTGTCGTCACAGATAGCATGTAGGCAAAAAGTAGTGTAGTTTCTGATCTCGGCTACTTTGTTCAATGCGTTCAGTAGTACGTAAACGTTCCTTTTGTCACACAAAATAGGAGCGTAAATAAGAAAAAAACATTAAAGTTCTCAGGAGACTTGACGAAGACTGGAGGACTTGAGTTTATGAATGTTGTAATTAGTGACCAACCACTTGGATTCATGTTAACCACGAGCACAACTTTCATTACTGGCGCACGATACTACGGTAGCCTGCTGGTCAGAGTAACAACCGACCGATCTTGCCACAAACACCTGAGTAGTTCTAGTCAGGACAAAACGAATTGTGGATTACTCCTTGGAAGTAACCGCATTCTGTCTTAATTGTCGGTCTCTTCATATTCAAAACTCACAAGCCTGATGCTCAACGAAGTTTTGATGCATTTTGTGGAAAGTTTATAAATAATGTCCTCATGTGTTCAAGCTTCTAGAAAAATGCTGTAATACAGGCCAGTTGAAGAGATCACTTCGGCTAATTCGGTTTAAATCAGATAACCCCCGATTTGCAACTCAAGATGGTGTTAACTGGAATCGCAACAGGACCTCAGTTCGGTTTTCGCTACCGAGGAATACAAGCTTGAAAAGCAATAATTCGATCGTCTAAATAAATCCACTGATTTTTATACATGTTAAAGCTCCAAACCGCATGCATTTTTTATATTCCAAAAAATTGGTCTTGAATAACCGTCCGTAAGTGTTGTAAGCCTCCCATTGGTTTACCACCATTCCTTGCCATCCAAGTCAGACGTCTTCAAATGAATGGCTGATATTGTCACATTTCTCTCTATTTCAACATGCTGTGCCACAGATTCCACTTTGCGCTTGCAATTAGCAATCATACAAAAGAGGCTTCACACCCTACCGAACCGGACAATTCGATGCACGATCAGAGAGTTTTCAACAACTTTATGAGGAACATGTTGCATCTTTCTGAGGGTTCAACAATTTGGAGGTGTAACATCCGTGGAAATGAGCACAAATATTATGTTGGACTAGTTTGGCCACGAGAAACTTACCTGTGTAGCCCTAGCCATTAGGCAGAATTCATAGCATCCCGAAATTTGAGTATAGGGACTTATGCTGTGACAGGAACTAACAAAAACATAAACTTTGGCTTGGAATATAACGCACTACTTGCCATTTACAGAACTAGTAACTCAATAAATCTCGCAGACCAGTGGCTAAGTAAATGAAATCTTCCAAATACCATTCTCATATGCATCCAAAATGAAATGAACATCAGTGACTGTAGACTAAACGGGTCTACTCTACATGATTGCTTAGGTCATCTGAAGGACTTTGGCATCCGTCGTGCTAAACAATGAAATACCTCATGCAAGATGCTCACAATACCTCTGCAGCAGATATTTGCCTTGACGTGTGTGCTGTACATTTCACCAGATATCAACCAAACTTCTCACCAAGTAGGGCTGTAATGTTTTGACCAGAAATTAAACGCTCATGTTGCCTGATGTATCTGGTGAGCTGTTTTACCCATACAGTGATACCCAACTGATACCAATTGATAAATACTTCACCACGGGAAGTAAGGCTTTTAGTGTGTTTTTTTAAATGCGCATAACCAAACATAAGTGTACCAGCTGGCAACAGCTGTACGTAATTATATGCAAAGCTTTTCCACCTTCAAAAACTATTCGTCGATTGACTGGGTTTATCTCTCTCAATAACCAAAGTGAAGCTCACTGTGAATTTCTGTCATTTTCACCTTAAGGTTTGGCTTTTGTTCCAGGAGCGAGCTTCATGGGCTAATTCGTGGGCTACAAAACACTTCTTAGCGTTACACCATACTCACCATAAACGAGAGGTTCAGCTGGGTTCCAGATGAGTCTCTCACAAAACCAAGTTTGCTTGCAAATGAGTGTATTTCGCTAACTTCTTAGCGTTCTTTATGGTTTTTGCCTCGTTCACCGACAATGTTTCACCAAACTCCTCATTCACCCACACACAATTGTGATACCACAGACGACGCCGTAATTGTAAACATTCCTCTGTTTGAATATCCGTTCAGCGATTGAACATCAACAAATCTCATCGAGTAACAGCTTCGGTCAACTTTGGTCATGGCCGCAACTGCAGTGCTACGCTTTGCCGAACAATCTTTAAAAATATTATGGTAACATTGTCCTCAGAACATGCAACGGTGTAGAGGAAGTATACCTACGTACATGGTGCACCTGAGAGTTTGCTTACATGGAGCGACTGACCAGGTGACACTGAAATATAGGACGTTGAGCCTAAATTTATCCAGTACGGTATGACAACTGGTTCGCAGCATTTAGTTACCTCAGCTTGACTAGTATCAATATACACATGAATTTGAGATCAGGTCATTCAACTCTTTTTCACAAAGCGACCTCTTATCGGTATCCTTTTGCTGGACACTTATGTATATATATATATATGCATTATGACAGCTTGCGCGTAGCTGTTTTTTTAGTTGTCAATTGGGGTTCTATTTATAAAGTTGTCTTTCAAGTAGACACAGGACAGCTTTCTTTCGCGCACAAATACTCTGGGTTATTTAACCTGTCCTTGTCTATTGTAATACTAGACATTTTTCGCTATCGCGTTTACCTTGTCTGGATGCTCCAATTTCTTTCCATGCAATAAGGATCCCTCTACTCACCTGACCGGCTTATCAGGTCATCCAGACAAACGATATACGAGCACCGGTCCCTCGATTACACCACAATACATACCGAGCACTTTTATACAGCGTCTGACCAATACACACTGACACCGATCACAAGTCAAGGAAAGCAGAAAATAATGACCTAATCCAAGATGAGAAGTTCAAACTCAGAGGAGAACCTTTCCCAACAAAAATGAACGTACTAATACGGCTCATTGAAAAAAGACTTTGCCGAACTTTCAGCTATAATTTTCATACTAGTTACCAGCCCTAACATCATAAGTTGTATTCGCCTAAAACGAAGTACCCCGAAAAATTTTCTGCACAATACATATTTTTCGAGAACTCAGGGTTACTCATAACACCGAATGATTTGTTACTCTGTACCCATGCACCCCCATAGGTAAAAATCGATTTCACCTGGTGTGTTTGCTTGCCTTTTTGAAGCGATTGCCGTGTGACAAACAAAGAATGACCTGATTGCTATTGGTTACCACATTTTGATCTGACAATTGATCCTGTACCTCACCGCGCGGCACGCATTGTGAGATGCCGACAAAATTTAAAACTGTTTTGCACTAATGTTGAAGTCGCGAAAGATTACTTAATTCGTGTGTAATCCTTTCATTTTAAAAAGAAATCCACAACCAGCCGACTCACCTTTTACTTCAACAGTATGAAGGAACGAAGTAGAAAGATATCCTATCCTATTGCTGGGTTAAAAACAGTCGTAATTTTTCTCAACCAAATGAACACATGAACGCTGTCACAAACGTGTAGCATGAGTTTGTTTTAAAAGGCGATCCATGCCCTGGTACCATTCGTGAACCCGAAACGAATAAACGTGCATGCGAAAGGAAAGTAGAATACACTATGACACACGTGACTGTAAGGCCTTTGACATGTGATGCACCTAACCACTGGAGGATGGTGGTTTCCATTGATCCGTATTAAGTGATGAGACTGGAAAGTTCTCACGTAAAATCCACCCCTTTCTTGGTGAGACTCATCTACCAGATGGTTAGACTACCCAATGGTCTCCTGAAGAGTGTTTTCAGTTACCCTGGTTCTTGCACAGTGAGGTCAATGATATAGACCAGAGACCTTAGGATACTACCTAACTAGTCACGGAGCCAAGGAAAAGTCTGGTAATTTATCCTCTTGAACAAAGCTGTAACCGGCGTTGCGGACTAATCTCATGATATTCAAACTAACAAAACAAGTTTATAGAGTGGACAGTTGAAATATCGAAACGAAAAAGCCAGAACCAGTTTACTCGCCTCAAACAAGATGATGGTTCCTAGATTAAGATCAGGAGCCCTTCCAGAAGTTACTCTGCTGTTATTTAATTCTGAAAAGAACAAAGCAAATACATCTGGCCTGAGCGAACTGAAACGGATACTATACGCGATTGTCCTTTGTTCATCTGGGTGAATCCAACGTCTGGTCCATTATGAACGCAAAGCAAGAGGTCCACGAATATCTTTGAAAAAATATAAACTATTAATGTGCTTTTTAAAGCCGTGTCGATTTGGGTGTGAATTCGAAGGGCTTAGTTTTCACGTGGTGTACGCGTCTTCATTAGTTACGTTGGTGGGGCGCATAAACGGCGGACGAGAATTAGGTGTTTGTTATTCCCCTTTGGTGTATCTTTTGGCTGATACGGTTTCTACTTAATCTTAACGTTTCAAGAACCTTTTCGAGCACCGGATAATCCGCTTGAGTTCCTGTAGACAGCTACTTAAATCTAGACAGCATTAGATTAGCTTCTTCAATAATGTGACCCGACATACAAGAGTTCTTTCCCCATGGTTATCCGTCCTGACGAACAACTATTTTTCAAGAAAATCGCTTATCCTGAAGAGGCACATCAAACAGCCTACTCATTATTAAGCAGGCAATTACGGTGCATTTCAAACAGTCGTTACCAAGTTAGCACTGAACTCCTTATTTCAAGGAGTCGCTGGATCCTATGCATTTGGCTCTTTCCAGGGTTAGTCGTGAAACTATAAAGGATGAGTACTCACCATTGAGCGAGACAAATTCTTCTCTCTGGATTTTTTTCGCTGTCAATTGTACATGAATTGCACCAACACCAGTCATTACTTTCCGATGATCTAAACAGAGGATTTGTTGAACCTGACGCAGCAGTTACTTGCAACGTTCCCAGCCAAAGACTCCAATTTTGTCGTGCCATATGTCTGCCACCACCTACCGTCGACATTAACAATGCTGGACGTGCAAATGGTTGTTGAATTCAAAGTTGCTTTGTCGTTTTTAGCCATTTAGCTTCTTCATCTACAGCAGAGGCAGTTATCCATCTGCCCACTCCGAAAAAATAAAGAAGATTTAGGTTGTGGTTATCCTAGTCCAGTTTGGCTTTCTTCGGCTGGCAGCAAATATTTGACAGTGAAATAATTGTTCCTCAAAAGGCCACACGCTATCAGTCAGTCTTCGCTGCAGATTATAGCCAGAAGATAAGATGGGCTTTTCGGTGAGAAGATTTTTGAAAACTTAGTGTATAGCTTTGCCTTCAAACAGTGTGAAACAGAAGATTTCCACACAGAAATCCTAAAATATCTCAGTTTCTAATTTTGAGATGTTCGATGTTTTGCCCCAATTTTGTAAAAAAAAATTATGAATATCCAGTTTTTTACTATTAATTTACTTTTAGGTTGAGAACTATATTTTCACTATCTTACCGTTAATTTACTGTAGACTTTTGAATTGAAAACCATATTTTCGCCCACCAACATTATCCGGTTTTAAGTATCTCGTCAATTTCCAAGTTCATAGATTCCTAATTATCCGGCCGTGTGAGCACTGGTGACTAGTTTTGCTGGTAACTTGATTACTCGTGAGTAGTTTAACTGGCTGGCCGAATCAGCCACCTGCTGGAACAAGGATGACACCTCCAAGATGTAATCATCGTTGTCAAGAGGATACTAAGAAGTACAAAATATGACTGTCAACAAGTGTCATATGTTCTTTCTTCTTCTAGAAGCATTTTGCTCGCTTCTTTTGAGAAGATCTCCCTCAGGAAAATAATCCTCGAGGTAAACCACACTTTTAGCTGGACCTGAAAAAATACTTTAATAATAAACTTCCTTGTAAGTGGGTGCATCACACACACAAGACCTTCATAGCTAACCCTCTGAGATGCCTCTCCAAATTCCTTGGATATTTCCTTAATTAGGAAATATATCTCTGAAGTAACTTGAGCACGTCATAAGATGCAATCAATCAAATCTAATGAAAAAACATGCAAACAAAAGGAAATAATGGATTCCATTAACTGCTGAGTACTTGTAAACAGTGTGAGGGTTACGGTAAGCCAGCTGAGTCCAGGTGGTTAAAATTTCGTCGAAGAATCACACCACTTCAAAGCAGTGAATGGCCGCTAAAAGCCAAAGCTTTTCACTGTTCATGCCGTTTTTTTAGACTGACAGTTTGAATTCCACTTCATACCAAAAGTTGTCTAGATTTGTGCTCATTGCAAATCACTACTGTGCGTATGAGGCATGGATAAACAGGATATCCTGGCAGAGGCAGTGAAATGCCAATTCCCAATGAGTAGCTTTCAGAGAATCGTGCTGAGTTCCCCGATGTGTTCCACCCACCAGCATGCTGAGAATTACCATGGCGCCAGATCCACTGTTGGTTTTATATAACTGACAGCATCAACGAGGCGCCGATGTTGGTTTGCTAAAGTAAGACCACCTGATTCACATTTGGTTCGTATTAGAGATGATAAAGATTTTCACTCCTTATTGATTTCTCTTTCCGGCTGGCTTAATAGCTTCATCGACAGGTTTCTCACGTTAGAAAAGCCTAACCCAAAGACCCCGGATCGGAAAGGAGCCCAGACATGGAGTGTAAGGTTTGGGTAGAAGAACCCGCATGGTCCACTGTGGCGAAACTGACGAAATTTTGTTTGTACTGCCAGTCAAAGCTCTGGCTTAACGTATACCGAATATTTGTGGCACATTTGCCTCTGAATCGCCTGGTTTAACAACTAATAGATCAACTGTAAGCTGGTTTTCTTGAAATCTTTCTTGAACAGCAAGATAATACCTTCAAAGCCTTACTCTGAATTTTTCAAGGACACGTTCTGTTAAACTGCTTTCTCTCGGACAACCCACTTAATCACGCTAACCAAGAGGGATGTATTCTTGGAATGTTCAAATTTTTCTTCCTATTAGAATATGGTGACTCTTAGGATTAGAAACAGAGAAAATCCGTGGTTTATCCACATGAGGATCTTTTTAAAAACATCTTTTTCACAGTTTAATACAGCTTTTCTTTTGAATTTTCAGAGCAATAGCGGTTTTAAAGATTCACTTCAAAAACGCTTACGATAAGTGGAACAATAGACTCATATCCATACCACTTATGTTTTCATAGGGGAGACAAGTGAATTCCTCGTTTATACTTTCCTTCAGTTGAATGTGCCGCACAAGGCCGCCTCATGTGTCAGTTGGTACGATATACTATTATCGCAATACACCGTCTGGACATGACACACATTTCATAGGGTTACTCAAAACTCTGACAGTACACGACTGTTTTCGCCGTTTTTGAGGCTCATCAGGTAAACACAGTCCATGAGTTTCCCTCAACCTTATGTTTTAGCCGGACCAAAATTTCATAACATTAGCGAATTTTGTTTTCACGGAAAATCCAACTCAATCTCTTGTTTATAAGTGGTATGCGAATGAGTGTATTTCGCTACTGTCGTTTGGGTCCGCGTAAAACATAAGGTTGAGAAAAACTCAGACTGTGCTTACCTGATGAGCCACAAAAAGGACAAAAACAGTCGTGTATTGCCAGAGCTTTCAGCAATCTTATGAGTAGTGCGTTACGTATGTGCCTATGATACTTATTACGTCTTGCCACAGTGCCAACAAACAATGATGCTTAATTATTTAAACTCCCGTGGCCTATGCTCTGTTCACCTTGGCGATTATGGAGGACATCTGAAAATCCAGTTCACAATAGTTGAGGCTGATAGTAAATTTTTGGATCTTCCAGTCCTCCAGCAAAGACTACAATGTAACGAAACCTAGCTAACACTACACGGATCCCACTATCAGCCGACGGTCACGGACGTCTGCAATTAGGGGTTTTGCGTACCAGCCCGTCACTTTCCCAAAGATCTTTCTCACAGACAGATAAATAAGCAGCTAGCAATGACTTGCTCGAAAAGTCTAAATAAAGGTCATGCTGTACTGAAATTCAAGGTTAACCGGAAACGGTCACACCGGATTATTCGCAGACAGGAGAGGGAGTCTGGGGGGTTTGTTTACTGCAAGTGATGAACCCGACCACTCATTATTCGCGGGCACAATGAAGGAAAATCAGAAACCGACAGGGGAGGATGGCTTTCAGAAGTACCAGAGAACAATCGCAGCAAGAGTTCGGACGTTGAAAATGAAAAACTATTTTGATTATCGGGATCGTTTGCGCAAGGCGACACCGATGCCTGACACAAACACATAGAAATAGAAATTTACCGCCAGGAACGGTTGAATTCAACGAACCACTATAAAAAACTGATACAAATGTCTGGTCAGCTTGTGACTCCATAAATTTCGCATGGTTATTTGGAAGTCGTTCTATTTTCAGGTTATTCAGAGCTATGAATTTTCCGGGCATCCCCAAAATAAATACAAGTTTCACTGTTTACCTACTGTAAACGTAAACCAGCTTCCAAATTTCTAAACCCCTTGCCCTAGATTAAGGGGTAAATCATGCTGGCATAAAATAAGGATGGTACTAATTAGGAGTATCTTGTACAAGCATTTTAGTCCTCTGCAGCTTACCCTGTGCGATAAAGTTCTGATATGCAGAATGATTCTATCCTGGTCATCAGTGTATATATTTCACTCACCTAAGAGCCTTGAATAGTTACTATCTGTTCGTTCCAATTGCCTCCATCAAGAGTTGATTTTGCCTTAATTAGCTGTACATTGACAAACTGCTCACCGACTAAATTTTTCACAAATCCTACCACAGTACCTAGAAGGTGTATGTCTATTATACCGCCCACTCAAGATTAATCTAGCTGTATGGCTAACCAGCGAGTCCATTAGAACATGTTCGAGTCCCGTAAACTTTGATAACAATTCACGTTTTCTCGTAGCAGTTCAATTTCATCAATGATGGACCAACACATGATGGAGAGTCATAATAAACGTGGTTAGAAATCAATCCCAATATTCGGATGTGTGACAACTCTAATAAACCATTTTATGGGATCCGTGCTGCAATACCGGAGAACTGGCAAATATTAACAATTCAAGACAAATTTAATCACATTCGAGCATTTTGGGCGCTTTTTGACTTACACTTATGTTGACTGCTGACAGACTTGTTGTTGCGAACACTCGTAGGTTGCTAGCAATTTATACATACCATTAAAGACAAAAACAACCTGACTGGTACATGTCGTCCATTGTGAAGTGTCGAACCGACATCGGTATATCATGTCGAAAAAAATGCAAGAATCTGAGGGCTGGCGGTACAAAGCTTTCAAAGCATCTTCCTATTCGCTTACGTCAAAGTAGTCAGGACCTGCACTTTAAATCACTGGGACCCGGGTTAAAGGGTTTTTTCTTTTCCCTGATAAGAACCATGTTCTACATACAAGATGGCGATTTGTTGTGAGCGAACAGTGCTAGGTCTATACCTATCCGCTAAAATGTACTATTTAACGCATGGATAGACTAACGTGATTTCTAACATTATGACAGAATGACTGTTATAAATCTAAAACGGATTGGAACTTTTATTTCCAAGTGCACGTGACATGCACAACGTGAAGCCTGGGATAGAAACACCGACAGCCATTTTAGATGACAGCCCAACCACCGGACAGGTCGCTCCAGGTTATACTTACGCAGCTTAATATAGAACGTGGAGCACCCTTCTTGATGGCCGAGCTGTTACGACACCCATCAGACAAGTAGGGAGCCAATGGTTAGACTCCAACTCGAGACTGGAATTTCCATTCAACCCGCTTGTATTTGTTCTCTCATTTTGATAAGAAAGAATGATGAGAAAATTAATCAGAGCCTAAACTGCACCTGAAAAAGGCCACGTTACACCCCAGTAAACACCCTGCAGGCACCCTGATTCTTTAGTGGATTTGAAAAAATCGAACGTTTATCAGCCATTAATTTAGACGGGTGAAAATCCTTAGAGCAACACGTTGTCTGTTTCAGAAATTTTTCGGAATCAACTGAAAAGACTTTTCTAAAACATGGATTGTTGCCACTGTTCATATAGATAGCTTATTGTACAGACAAAAACAGAACGATTTAAGCTATAATTTGAGTGAATCAGGTCTGCTTAGCCAGCTCATGTCACTAGTCAGTCTGATTGAGCACAAAAGTAGCCTTAAGCCACAACACTATCTTTTAAAAAATGCCTAAAATGAAGTGGTGAATGAAATGGCGAAAATTTAAAGATTATGGGAAAAATTAGCGGATGAGCGAAAACCGATAGGAGACAAGCTTATTCACTTACTTGTTTACTTCGAATTCCAGCCTTCCACTCCTTACTTTCTGATCCATCAGGAACATCGCGCTGAGGGGGAATAGACGAGGTCATGAAACGTCTGCTGGCAGTCACAGGCCGATTTCTGCTTAAATTATTTGACCACGTGTTTGGGTCGAAGTTTCTCTTATTGTCTTCTCGTATCGCTTCTCGTACGCGTTCACGAATCGTCTGAAACTTTCTGTGCTTGTCTGCTATAGCGACCTTTTCGGCCTGAGCAATCGCCCTAGCCATAACCTCATCTCGAATTGCTTGCTGACTTGCCATGCGACTGACCACATCACGCCTAGGCTCCGGTAAGGGAGAACCTAAGGACCGTGTATTTAATGGCTGCCACCAGGCCAACCCACAGGTTGTGCATTTCGCGCCGTTGTTCTTAGTTTCAGGTTGCTCTCGAATGCGACGGTTCACCACAGTTTTATTAGGTCTGTGTTTAGGACCAAGTCTAAAACTGTCTTTTGTGACCGGTGAAGATAGCCTGGGAACAAACTCATTTAGGACTGGTCGGTATGGTGGTGACCAGTACTCCTCAATCTCATGGTATTCAGAGCGAAATGTGGTTTGCGAAAAACCTCTAGGTGGAGGTGAATACGATTCCGGTTTTGATTGTTGCAGACTAAGGAGATAGGCACGCGATGGTGTATAGGTTGGAAGCGCAGTGGTGTTGAAAGGACGCTGTTTTCTTTCTAGGGGTTCCAAACCCCGAGTCCGTTCCATTGGGTTTTCACGCAAAGACTGACCATAGAAAGAGCTGGAATAATATGGTTGTTGGTAAGTTGTTTTTGACCGTCGAATGTCCTGTAAGTAGACATCTCGCCTCTGTTCGCTAGCATGGAGGGTTCTGCGTTCCGGTGGGTTCGTTGCACCGTAATCAACAGTAGAGGTACTTGTTTGATTAAAAGAACTACATAAAGTGTTTGGCGAGACTGCTCCTACACCAGGATTTCGAACACGAGTAAAGTACTTTTCCGTACATGCTGTCGTAACTACCGATGGATCTCCTGATACGTTACTATGGATGTCTTTCAGCGGATCGGGAGGAGCAATGGGTATGGATACATTCGTTGAAGAAGAGCGTTCATGGCAAGTAGACTGAGGAGCACGCTCTTCTAGAAAGTTCTGTTTTGAAACGGACCGCTTGTTCGTATCGAAATAGGCAGAAGTGATGATGTGCTTCGTTCCGCCTTGCTGCGTAGGCGACACACCGTTTTCCTTTTCTTCAACCTCAACACACTCGGATAGACACGTTGGTATTTCAGAAGCTTCTTCTCTTTCGTCTTGTCCATGATTAGTTGATTGCGCAGAAGTTAGAACATCTTCGACTAGGCCATGTGCCACTCGCATAAGATCTTCCTCAGTAGTCATTGTATGGTCAGATTGCAGCGTCATTGCAGTTTTCTCCGGTTTGAGGTTTTCATTTGGAGCCCTTGAGGTACAGCTGAAAAATGTTTTGAAAAAGATTTCAAACTAAATCCACTTATTGCTAGGGCAACCAACTTCCCACATGAAAAATGAGTGTACATGCAAAGGCAGTCGGAAGATTGGCAAGTTGAAAAAGGCCGCTGCCCTCCTCAGAGCCAGGCTGAATTTTGGCTCGGTGAAATACTGAGAAACAATAAAAAACTGCTTTGATTTATTAAGGGGGCATAAGCAGTTATCTTAACCTGTTCATACTTCATTAAGATTAAGCACAATCTCCTCAGAACAGATATCGTTGCGGCCGTTTTTTAGCGCAAAGAGGGTAAATTGACCCTGAAAAGTATAGCATGTATAAATATATATATATAGAAATATGGCTGTGTGAAGACGACGTTACCATATAACGGCTGATGTGATATGAAGGTGATTTCATATGTCAACTTCATTGTTGCATGTAGCCTGAAATACTTGAAGGGTGCCCAAACCTAGATAGGAAGACGACTAGGATTTGCAATTAAAATTTTTGGCTCAAAAGCCTGTGCATAAGACAGTGGTCGTCGGCTCGATGCACTTTGAATAGCCCAAATTTTGAGAAAAAAGGCCACTCTTCTTTCAATCCTAAATTCGAAAGCCAGCAAACTGCTTTTGGACCCTTATCCATTGACTAACCTGGTAGTAGGGACGCTGTGAATGATGCAAGACCATCCTTGAGTAAAGCCCAGTGGGTCACTGAGGTACGCAAACCATCCCCTCAGGATAAGAACCAGTCTACTTGCGACGAAGCTATAAAGGTAATCAACTGAAGATCTAGAATGTACGCAAGAACCCCGAAAACCTTTTTTACATCTGTAGACGGTGATGTGCTTGCCAAATGATCACTGGAGTCGAGACGGTCCAAGTGGTTAGAGCGCAAATTTACTAACCGGAAGGTCTACGGTTCGAACCCGACCTTCGCCTCTCGATTTCCCCTGTCTAAGCTTGGGCAACCTGGCAGTATCCTAGCCCTCGTGTAACCTTCGGGTGACATGGAAGTTAGGTACCGAAAGGGTGCTACAGCTGAACGATTTTTTCAAATGATCACTGTGCTCAACATTGGTTATCGTCAAAGTGTACGCTTTATTTGGTAGACGCTGCCAGCTGTGATTTTGCCCCAGGCAAACTTTTATCGGGTGTAAATAACAAATATACTGTCTTTCCAGAATTAAAAGACAGCAACCATCCGTAAAGGTATCTCGTGAGGTTGGTCTGCTCTTAAGGTTGTAAGTCACGAGGGCGCCAGGTGTTACGATTCGGACGTACGCAAAAGAATCGTTATCTTAGCAATTTTTGCCTGTAAAGATCTCTCCCGGAGATCCATTGCATATAAAACGCGCCAAATGAATAACTTGTTTTTGGAATGAGTCGGATGAATGCTCTACTATGGCATTATTAACTACAACAGATGCTTACGAACCGGTCAACTTTAAAGGGTACCCACAGCTTGCCTCCACTCACATCTCGTCGCTTTAATCTTATTTAAGATGCGCAAAATACAAGGATTCAAAGCTTTTGCATGCAGTAGGACGCCACTAAACAAATGAGTATGTCGCCTGCAGCCTAGACATCTCACGTGGTTGTCACCTGCTTCTCATCAAAAAGTTGAGCAAGTACCGGATGCTCTTTGCTGAATTATTATTGCATACCTTTAGAATAAGCATAAAATCGTACATTGTTGCGCTCTTCCAAGAATCTTTCTGTTTATTTTTTGTACGAATGCCCGCGTTTTGTGCATACCGTTCTGATACACCCTTTGGTTATGTTTTGTTTGCTCCCGCATACTCCACCGTGCTTTTTGTGTCTCTGGTAGTTCGGTGGGTGTAAATGACCTCATTTGGTCTTGTCTCCATTTTGGCTTCCGGCAAACTGAAAGCGCGTATAAGAATTGAACGCTGCTATCCTACCATTTTCAGGTAACAATAAACGTGCAAATCACCCACAACTCTCATTTCTTTCGTGAGTGCAACGACACTCAAGCTGGGAGAAGTGGGGGTAATTCTGACATGCTTTGTAATGTACTAACAGTTAGGCACGAAATTGCCTAATATATAATACCTAATCTGCCAAATTTCAACCTTTCGCTGCCCTGTATATGAATTGTATTATTCTGGCATTCATCGTACAAAACACTCTAGCCTCTCCTTTACTATAATCATTAAGTAAACGCAAGGTCCTTCAGGCTTGGTGCTTTGGTGCTTAATAGGTTGGAGCTTTTGTACTTTTGGGGGTTTGTAGAGTAGTTTCACAATCCAAGGCATTCCGATTTAGGTTCAAGTTTGGTAAACCAGATTAAGAGATGTCTGTTTATTCTAAATGTCGGCGACCAAGTGACTCTTACTTTGTTTAGAAGCATGTGTTTTGTTTGCTTGTATGTTTTCGTTGAAGCAAGGCATCACGGTTATACCACCAGAAATTTGAAATTAACCTAATTTTCCGCATCCACAACTGTCATCTCGTGTGAGTTCTACGCAAAATGTGTTTCCCTAAGAAGTCTATAAACACTGAAAATGCCATCAACTCTTATAATATTCATTTTTAGACAATGGCTTTTGACCTTGAAGTTAAAATAAAGGCTTGAGATATGGATACATGTTTAGTCACAGTACCCGCATATCTCAGTGGGACCAGCGACGTGCTAGGCCAAATGGATAAAAGGTAGCACATCTTGTAGTGTAGCAAACGGAACGCTGTCCAAAGAATACACGAGGTATGAACCGTTAAATAGGTTCCAACGAGTGTGTTTACTTACGGTTCAAAAATATCACTCTTCCGGCGTGCTCCATAAAAAGGCTAACGGTCGTGAGTTATAGAGAATGCACCGTTTAGGTAGACTAGTTGTGCAAGCTCAGTCACAGTGCCGACAATATGCGCACATCAAATTTGTAGGTCTTTTTCACTGTGATCATTTTCATTCTGGTCTGAGTGCATCAGTAGTCCGAGGCCTGATGTCAAACAATCCTCTTCTGTACCCGTTATCAATAAAGCGCTTTCGGTCGCCTACAGTCTGGATGGTGAGCTGCATTGTTTTTTGACATTGGGTTTGTAACACACTGTTTGGCCTCTTATACAGAGTACTGATGCCCCGATACAATGTACCGCCGTGCTCAGTAACATTAATCAAGCGCCATATTTTTAGATGCTTAATAGGAAGAAGGTTGGGTAAATTTTATACCCAAGGTTGTTGACATGCACAGTAAATTAGAAAAGCCTAAAACCGATTACAAGGGTACTCCCCTTGGTGCATTTCTACAGGTAAGCAGTTTCATTGACCCGAACAACCAGTTCCTTCAGGTCGAAAAGTGGTGTATCCACGACAGCAGGTTAGTCATCATCCTTTAACTCATTGGACACTCGGTCAAATGCCTTGGGAAAGTTAATAAAGACAACATCCACGGGGAGGATAGTCAAGGTCTGTATTCGAACATTAAGCTTATGATAATGAAACACCCCTGTACATAACCATGCTAACAGAGCTCAGCGGCAGTGATTGTCAAACATTTTCCTCCAACGTTCGTTCTTCCCCCTTTCCAAGGACTTTTAATAACCTTATAGTTAACAAATGGATCGACAGTTTGTCGGTCATTGCTTCCTGTGTAAGAGTATAACCATGTTCATTCTTCATTTTGAAGGAAGTCTGTTTGTGTTCATCGATAATCTAAATATGCTAGTCAATGGCCACAATATAAAGAAAATTTTTTAGCATGATTGTGTTTACTGGTACGTGTTTGCTTCCACGGTAACTAGGAAGCGTAGATAGGTCACTTTTAAGCAAACTCAGAGTGCTATGGAAGGAAAGGTTCAAGAGGTAAACCAAACCGCCAATGCTTATTATATGATTTAAATTTGTATTTTTCCAGTAGCCATTGCTTTTTTGTTAATTCTGCGGTACTTTACCTATATGCTGCTTAACCGTTGCCTCTGAACATGCATGACAGTCGGCTTTACTGACGTAAAAAAGTTTAAGTTCTTTGTTTATCCTCGTATCTCTCAGATGGTCGCCACTACTATTTTGATGGTACGCATCCACCGCATAGATACAGGTGTAGAATAATGTGAACGTATATCTTCTCCCATGAATCAGTTGTTCTGCTCTAAAGCCCACCACTTTGTGTCAGTCTCCCTTCAGTGGAAATCAGCCTACTAACCAGGCTCACAGGTTATGAGTAGTTGTCGGACTTTGACTACTACGTAGCCACTGGTGTTGACCAAGAAGAAAACAATGAGTGATTCGAAGATGTTGAAAGAGGCAGGAAAAGTTTTAAAAAATCTGAACTACCCGTAAATGTGGATACCTTAACCATCTGTTTGATTCTATATTGCTTCGCGGTGCCGCAAAATGGGGTTGGTTCTTACAGGGTCCATAGGATCCATAAAATAGGACAAGCTGACTCCCACAGGTCAGTGAAATTATTGAAGCAGATTAATTTAGTATAAAAAGCTGGAAATTGATCGTGAGATCTGAAGCATTGAATCTGCTGTTAGGTTGGTGCCTAGTGATTGCCATGAGTGAAGCAGAACTGATTCACGAAATAACGGAGTTTCCTATCCGGTTACTACAGAAGACTTGTGGTGGTTAGTGTGACCGTTTTGTGTTATATCCTAAGTAGGTGACTCCAGAAGGTAGTTGTGAATGAAGATATTAACAACGTTACAAGAAAGATTACATGTAGAAAAGGTCGCAAAAATGTGTAAAAATTTCTTTTGTAATCTTCTATATAACGTGTAACATAGATTTAGAAAGGCAAACATTCGTCCACAGACAAGTTTTTAACCCACCGTATTAAGATTACCGCGTTTCACCCATCCGTTTTAAGCCAAAATGACGTGCGTTTTGTGAGGTCATATGCAAGCAACTAGCAGTAGGGTGACAATTATAGCGTTTCAAAATTCTAATGCGCTCCAAAGGATGACGGGTAATGTTAAGCAGTGCTAGTGGCCTTGGTGCATTAGGCCACGTCGCCTAGGCCCTCTTAACCAAAGGATACTGGTTCGTTTTTTAACGACAACTGTTAACGGGAGGTGGTTATTAATAAACTAACTTCAAGGGGTTTGGTATTTGTGGAGAAGGACCTGTTATGCTCACCAGTAGAAGGCAATGAAGCCATGGATAGGCTGCTTCAGGTTCTTCGAAATTGCAGACTTACACCCAGCTACACCTCCAGATACTGATATATTCACCAAATAAATTACCTAACAATGACAGGCTGCCAAGTGAACGAATTATAAAGGACAAAAATTACTGGCTGAGACATCGAGCCTTATAGAACGCTAAAGTAGCTGGCCTCGGGGTTGGACACCACTCTACTTCCTCGATTAGTTAGTGGTCTCCGATGTTGTGCGATTTTCTATTCATCACGCTCGTGAGTTTAAAACCTCCCGCATGACTAGTTTTGTCAACTGTAATGGGGCGTTGCACCCGATTCAAGGTCTTGTAGAAGTTCTAGTAAATTATGTCCCCTTTAATCCTGCCGCCCAGGTTTTCATTCCAGTTGCCTATGATACTCGGCTTGTGATGTAAAATCTTTTCTAATTAAACCAGTGCCAATCCGAAAGCAGCATTTTGTGTCCATGCAGATGTGCTTGCAAATGCTCTGTCAGAAGTAGCTCCATATATTTTTGGAACACTAGTATGATTTATACGGTCGTAGACTGGGTCGGAGTGCCTTCCTTCCTTATACAGACTGAAGTGCTGGGCATTTGTTTCCAGTACGTGGGGACCGGGAATGTCACAAGGATACTTTAAAAGTGTGGAGCTAATAGAATGGCCGTACTTCTTGTCAGTACTGGCAAAAATTTGGTTTAGGGCCTGAAGTGTATGTTTTATCACCACTGTGGCAAACACTATTTGGCCCGAATTGGGGAACGCGTTTGGAACAAAAAATATCGAGTGGTTGTAGAAGGCTGGCGCAAACACAAATGTGGCTCATGAAACGCTCTTTTTTCTCCTTTAAAGTGCTAGTTAGACCACCTGGTAGTTAGATGTTGTGTCATTTTTCAAATCTCTAATCGGCTGACATAGTTGTGCTGGAGATTCACATTTGCTTTAAACTGGAAAATGAGTAAAAATCGTCAGAGATTCTTATCTTTGCGTACAAGTGTTGTACAGCTGTTCTTCGTGGCAGCATAGCTGTTTCAGTTTGCCCTCCTCTGAGCAACATTTTGTCGTTTCAACCCACAGTTAAATTCCGACGTTTGCATTATTGTCCTACTGCAGATGCCGCTGCTCGGGTTAGTAGGGTCAGAATTCCCTCCTTGGTAGGACATTGGTTAGGAGTGCTAAAAGAGAGCGAAGATAATGCACACTTCCTCTTATGGCAGCAGCTGCACAAAGTTCCAGCCGTAAACCCGTGCCATTCCGAGCAGCGCACAATGATTTTACTTCTAATGCAAAGGCCTTGGTTATGCATGATGGTAGCTCGGTAAGTGGGAAACTTGAGGATTGCGTGATTGCTGACACCAAGGGAAAGGTGAGGCGTGACCACTTCTGTCGGAAACTAAGCTTTTTTCATTAGGGGGTTGAGATGGGTGAAAAACCTTTGATACCGCGTAGATCCCATCAATTTTATGGAACGTGCCACCTAGTGGATTAGTTTCAGCAGTTTGTACTTAAGGGAGGATCCACAAGTAACGTTGGTCATCAGTAAAGGACTGTTACAGCCGCCCATGAAAGACAGGCTGGCTTCAATACAAAGGGTAGGCAACATGAGGTCTTCCTAAAAATTAAAGTCAAGCATCCTTATTTGTTCGCAAAAGCAAGAACACAGAAGAGCTGAGCTGTTAGTTGTAGGAGATAATCGTGTCAAACGCCAGACGTTAGCTTACTTCGGCAGTAAAAGGCAACTCCTTCTCTATCCACTCTGATCCCACGTCTTGAAAGTACCGGTTCCAGGCTTATGACTTATAACTCCAGTACGTCAAAAAACCGCCGCACTTCTGCAATCGCTATGAAGTTTCAGTTTAAGGCACGATTTGGGTTCATAACTGAGAAGGGGCAGGCATGAAAAATGTTACGGAGCTTTGGTGGAATTGGGGTCCCCAATGTAACCTGCTTGCCTTAGGCCGGCGCAGGTAATGCAGAAGAATTTTTTGTCATGAATTTGTTTTCAAAATGTTTCAAGAAGGAAGTGTCGCAGTGCGGCGTCTTCTAGAACTTAAAGTCTCATACACACACGGATGTTGTAGGACACAAGCACGTGCTGTGTGGACTGTGCCGGCTCAAACACCATGCCAATCCACTTTGAGACACCAGGCTGATGGATAGCAAGGTGACCTTCAAAATGCACGGAACGATGCCTCTGTATTTGCTTGCAGTGAGGACGGACAGCAACAGTGACTAATACGCTGGTAGTTTCTAGGAGCTACTGACAGTACTTAGCTGTCTAGTGTGGGACTGTCAGCTGCGGTGTCCGATGTACGAACATGTCCACGCTGTGTATTGTGTGCTTTTCACTGGCAGTGTTTGTTCCTTCTCTTCATAGATGCGTGAATACATACGACGTGCAGAAGTTTGGCGTAAAGTACAGGCGGCCAGCGACACAACTTCCACGTTGTTTATACTGCTAAACTTGACTCCCACAGGACGCGGTCCATCATCATGCGTTAAACCTCCTTTTATGTACATCCATGATCTTGCGCTCCGAACTAACACCCATAATTGAACGACCTGCATTCCAGTCCAAATAATCTTATGATTTTCGAGCTGCCAAGGACGGAACAGCAAGTCATGACACACCAGTGTTACAAAGTCCATTTGCCTGCGTTTGCATTCGTTGCAACTGGTGTTGTGGGTTTGATAATGAACCATTATAGCATTCTGCAGTTTCAATGTTCCGTGGTACCGTAATGTTTGGCACAGTGCTTTTCGGTCGAACGAACTGGGCGCAGACTCCGCCGGGGTGTTTATTGGACCTGGCGTAATCAGGCTTTTGAGGTCGGGTTGACTCGGAACCTCAGGCCTTAAGATCCCTTTAGATGTAATTCGATGGTGTTGTGGATGAGAGACTGGTACTGGGTATCAGAGAGGAGTAGACTTTCTAACTTCGTTCAGGTCAATGTTGGACAGTTGGTTCTCATTGTGGGTTGTCCGTATAGCATACTGGGAGGGAACCGCTACGTAAGTTTTCAGCAGCGGTTCACTTCCATAGCCTCGCAAAAATGCTTGAGGATGTCGGAATGTTGGTGGTGTTGTGTTTGAAACAGATGTTTGAGAACCAGTTGTAGCAGTCATAAAGTTCTATCCTCCTCCCCACCCTCCACCCCAATGCGGAACAGCCACAAAGTGCAGCGCCGCGGTAACACATACGGTACAATGGAGGGCATGCCCTCCAGGTCAAGCTGTCTGACCAGTCGTAATATGTCCACATCATAAGCTCCGAGAAGGAGTAACCAAAAGAAACAAGCACGACTCGCCTCGTATCACAAAAGCATCAACCTAAAATAACAGAATAGTTCAAAATGCATATATTCGTGAATCTGACTAACGCGGTGTTAGTGGGTCAGCGTAGCTAGCGCTACATTCACTTATTTTAACACAACAGTTCAAACGATTCTTAATTCAATTAGTGTAATAATATAGGGACCGGTGGAAATATCCTCTTCTACTAGCCTCAGCTTTACCATCAGGTCAACTTGTGTTGATCTTCCACTCCGTTGCCGAAGCTGTCGCTGGCCCATCACAGAGGTATGTCGCGAATATCCACGGTTGTTTTTATTGCTCGAGAAAGCATTCACACCCAGTTGATGATATTCAAAGTCGCGCAAGTAGCCGTTTCGCAATAAAACGACCCATGGAGGTCCTATTTCGGCAAAAATTGGTGAGACCTCCGAAATGCGCACAAATTTAGGTCCAAACTCTGATGTAGTCTCCAGCAATTGAGCAGGGATAGAGAGAATGCTGCACAAAGTAGATGAATGCGTGCATGTGGCTCACGTGGGGCTCACGTGTGAGGAATGCGGCAAGTGGTGTAAATCGAAAGCTGGCTTGGTAGCCCACCATCGAGTTCACGACAATGATAGTGTTGGTACGAACATGGTCGCCCAATTGGCCTGTGCTGATTGTTCCCGCCTTTTTCCGACGAAGATTGGCCTGAGTCAACATCGCCGGCACGCACACCCCACCCAGCATAATGCAGATAAGCTCAGCCGAGTGAAGCATTCCGGTGCCCGCTGGTCCCAACAAGAGTCACAATCGCTCTTGCGCCTGGCTAACAATTTATATCCGTCTTGTGAAACGCAAACCGCGCTGTTCGCGAGACTGGAGCAGTATTTTCCTGGTCGATCGGCTATCAGCACCAAAACCAGGTTACGGGTGCTTAACTGGCAAGCACAACAGGACGAATCATCATCTGGAGGCCCTGACCAAACTATCGGTCAAATGGCGACCCACTCGTCAGAAGCCGATGACTATAGCGTCTGGTTTAAACAAACCGTGGATTGCGCCATGTCACTCTTAGAATCCCATGCTGACAGTTCACTTGCTAGTGTTGACCTTCTGGCATTTGCCCGAGGGTTGCAGTCTGGCATCATGACACCGGAACAAGTCCTCTCGCTTCTGGACCTCCAAGCCTCCAGGACATTTCCACACACCTGGAAAACCGTATCCCGACGCCGTCAGTTAGTCTATCGGATGCCGGTCAACCGAAAGCAGATCCGCCGAGCCAACTACGCCGCCATCCAGACCCTATACCACCAAAGACGGAAAGATGCAGCGTCTGCTGTGCTCGATGGGTCATGGAAAGATCTGTACAAAGGCAACTGCGGCCTACCTCCAGACGCCGAGCAGTACTGGAAACAGGTGCTCTCAGCCCCAAAACACGTGGACAGCCGGCCCAGTCGCGTAATAGTACCATCCGATTGGAGCTTGATTGAGCCCATCACAGGAGAGGAAGTCGGCCGTACGGTCCGTTCAATGGGCAATTCGTCCCCAGGCCTGGACAAGCTCACACCCAGGATGCTCCGCCGGTTCAATGCGAACGTACTTGCTGGGTACTTCAACTTACTCTTACTAGCTGGGGGTTGTCCCCCACACCTATGTCGTGCTCGTATTACTCTAGTTCCGAAGGTCCCTAATCCGACTTCACCGGATCAACTGAGACCGATCTCCGTATCATCCATTCTTGTCCGATGCTTTCACAAGGTGCTTGCTGATCGCTGGAGTCGTAGATTGCAACTGCCTTCACTCCAGTTTGCATTTCTACATCGGGACGGCTGTTTGGAAGCTACATCGCTGTTACATGCCCTGCTTCGTCACTCTTCAGCGACTGCTTCTAACCTCAGCTTGGCGTTCGTCGATATCTCGAAAGCATTTGATTCGGTTTCGCATGACACAATCGTCAGATCTGCCGAGGCGTTTGGAGCACCGTCACCTCTAGTTCGATACATCGCACAGTCCTATGAGAATGCTGTAGCAGTTTTCCCCAGTTCCGAGGTTCACTGCCACAGAGGTGTGAGGCAAGGAGATCCACTCTCCCCATTATTGTTCATCATGGCAATGGATGAGGTTCTTGGATTGTCGATGCCGCAACTGGGATACCAGTTCCATGACACCCTAGTAGATGGTTTTGCCTTCGCTGACGACTGGGTCGTGTGTGCAGAAAGTCAAGCTCGCCTCAAAGAGAAGCTTGAAGCTGCCGCGGTTGAGTTGGGAAGAGCTGGTATGAAGATAAACGCCCGGAAGACGAAAGCGATGGTGATCTGTGGGGACAGGAAACATCGGGCGACAGCAGTCTCAGTCGAACCATTTTGCTTCGCCGAGGAACTCATCACTCCTCTGGGTCCGACAGACACAGTAACATATTTGGGCATCCCCTTTACTTTCAAGGGGAAAGGAGTCTTCAACCATCGACAGCATCTGCTCAAACTGCTCGACGAGGTGACGCGTGCCCCGTTGAAGCCGCATCAAAGAATGGAGATCACAAGGAACTACCTGATACCGAGGCTGACATATTCGCTCGTGCTTGGCCAAGTCCACCGAAACACGCTCAAAAGGTTGGACAACTACATCAGGCAATCTATTCGCGGCTGGCTACGTCTACCGAAGGATACCCCGATCAGCTACATCCATGCCGGTAAACAACATGGGGGACTTGGTATCCCAAGTCTGAGTGCAACAATCCCGATGCAGCGGAGAGTGCGTATGGAAAAGCTGCTTTCTACTCAGTGCCGTGTACTACGCAATGTGGTCAACGATTCCGCATTTGGCAAGGTTGTTCGGGATCTCAGCCTTCCGATCCGTGTCCATGGTTCATGCGTAAACACCAAGGAAGAACTGGTGGCTGCTTGGGGTGATAGCCTGCACAACAGCGTTGACGGTCGCGGTTTACGAGAGTTGGTCGCTTCGTCTCTTTCTAATCGATGGCTCGTATTTCCAGAAAGAGTGTTTCCTCGGATATTTATCCGCGGTATCCAGCTCCGATGCAACCTGCTCAGGACAAGAGTTAGAAGCGCTCGACATGGTCACGGTGGCCAGACGATCTTATGTCGTGGAAACTGTGGCCAACCAGAGAGTTTGGTGCATATTTTGCAGTCCTGCTGGATCACGCATGACGCCAGATGTGCTCGTCATAATCGGGTTGCAAGGGAACTCGCAAAACGCCTCCGTCGCCTGGGATACACCGTCTTTGAGGAGTTGAGAGCACCAACTTCGACGTCCTTCATTTTTGGGTGGCGAGGGTTAATTTTTTGGCGGGGCTTATCTGGAAAAGATCCCTTTTCTGTATTCCTCAATCCCCCAAAGCTGTTATTGGACTGGGGCTTTCTAAGGTCACTGTCAGTGACTTGTGTTTGCTCGTCATTGTGGGCTCTCTGCGTACGTGCGACACTTTTATGCGTGGCACATGGCGTTGAGTGTACATTCTTGCCATTGAATCTCACACCAGACCCAGTATGACGGACACTTTGTGCCTGATGTGCGAGTCTTGCCTGTGCTAGCGCTTACCGCGCCTTGAAGAGCATTCAGCATTGTTTGTCCTTTCTTCGGTTGTTAGACTTTACACGCATGTTTCCTTACCAAAATTCTTACGTACGTTGGGATTCATCCTATCTGACTGGAACTGTTGGTTGCATGACTTCGAATGAGACATTTTTTTCTTTTATCTCATATTCTCCTGTAACCCTTTCGCATTCATCGCTTGCATTCACTTTTTATGTCTGTGACCATGCTCTTCAAAAATAAACGATAGTGATTAGATGAATGCATGCATGTTCTCCGTCCTCAAGCTAGCTTGCTTTAAGTGCCTGTGGTTTCCGAAGCTAACTGCTCAGATTCATATTCGCGAAAACCTCTAGTCTGTGATGTAACCTCACCCAGGATATCATTTGAAAGCCGAAGCGCTCTAAACGGACTTGTGAAGATGGACACTAGATGCTGTAGACCGGCGATGCCCCTGTAATGACCTTCGGTGAGAAAGCGCAGCAGAAGTTAATGGTTCACTAAGAACCTTGCAAAGTACGGTAGTAGCGATAGGGCCAGATCCACTATCGGTTATGCTACACAGTGCATTATCCACGCCTAATGAAGCCGTTTACTAGTAGGGCAATCATAAAATATATCTCCGTAAAAACACTTCTTATATCGGGAGACCACACCATCTTTGCAGACAAAATAATCCAAAAAAGAAACGCACTGCTCATTTTGAGTACCCTTACAGCTTCTTTTCACCATATTCAAAGTGTTGCATGGAGCGCCTAATGTGGGACAATTTTCTTTGGATCATATACCCAAAGGTTGCGCCCACTTTTGCGAGTATTTTATAAAAAACAATGACAGGCCGATGTTTCCCACAGCCGTTTAGTAAAACGGACCTTACCTCTAACCAGTCTGAATAAGATTAAAAAATCTGATGATAAGTTTTCCTAAACAATGCGATGTACTACGTCGAAGAACTTACTTTTACTGTGCCTTTCGCCAAATCAGTAGAGGCAGTTATGCAGTTTCTTCTGTCAATGTTGATTCCTCATAAGTTCCAAAATCGGACACGTTTAAAATTTTGCAGAACGTATCTGAGACTGACAATTTCTGGCAGGAGCTATTTTTAAGGCGAACTGCTCGGATCCGACAAATTCTTGTTTCCACCCTAATAATGTGCCGTTCTGCGCGAGAGGCTATGGCCAGGATAGGCCCAGTGCACCCTCTGTGACGGATGGGTCAAGCAAGCTTTTCTGTTATCACGTAGACTGTTCCGGATTGGCTTCAGGGATGTACGAGCTCGGTTGCTGGCGTTCGTTCCGATTTTTGTTGCTCCGTAGCAAGTGAGTCTCCACTCAAGCTTGATCTCTCAAATATGCTAAAACACAACATAGAGCTTTCCCCGAACAACCGTGTGATCTGGGGGCCCAGCAATCACCTTCCAGTCATCCGCATTATCCATCAGATGCATCTCGGAATAATCCTTGTGGGCCGTCAACTGCCAATTAAAAAAGGGGGCCTACGTTGATGCCAGCGAAGAACTTGCCCCACCAGCTTCGTCCTCTGGCGAACTTGTTTCGGTCGACCAAACGAAATGCAATCACGAAAATCTTGAAATTAACCAACTTAAAAAAGTCTGGGAAAATGCCTCTGTTCACAAATCCTGGGACCCTGGAGTTTCAGCAATAGGCCCCACCATTTCTTCCTCTCAAGATAAGTGCCTAGTCGTAAGCGACTTCAGCTAAAAAAAATATCTCCTGTCACGGGAATTACCCACTACAACAAATTTTCCTGATCACATCATGGTACAGTGTCTCGACCTGGATAGGAGGCCTACGGATATTGTATCCGCATCACACTCAGGAGGGAGTAAGATGCTTTAAAACCAGTCGTCTACAACTGGTTCGTAGTGGCTGAAACCAATATCCCTGTGCACTCAACAAAGCTTACCAAATACCAAACTCAAGCCCATCGGGTACCAGCGTGGCGGTAGAGGGGTGTAAACGATGAAGTAGATCTCCACGTATTAGATTTTCGCGTCACCCGATAAGAATAAGAGAGCCTCGAAAACAGAGTATTATGTTTTCAAAGGAGTAGAGTAACACATGATTCCAAAGCTGCTATAGAAAAGCTTTAGAAGTTGCATCAAAATTTTATAGATTCTTCTCCCAGTGAAGCATAATGGTCCGGCAGTATTCCACCTTTTGCGACCTCCTACTCCTCGGACCCTGTCTTATCAGAATTTTCAATAGCCGGTATACCTTTCCCTGGGCTGAGCTTTCCTCGAATGAAATAAGAGAAATGGCAATGGCTGGGAACGAAAAAGAGAATTCAATCGATTGTAACAGTTTTAATGTGTGCAACGGCAAGCAGAAATTTTAATTTCTAAATCCGTGAGGAAGCTACACTTGATGCCACTAGTGTTTATGTGGGCCCGGCTTTGAACTCCAGCGGTTGCTGAGACACGACGCTTGAACCTTCGAGACTTCGCTCAGACCACTTCTCCGTGAATCATGCGCCCTTTGTACTTATTGGAAGTATCTAGTTTTAGGCCCATAATTGGCACTTATGTCCCAGCTTCTAGACACTTTCCTCAGGCAACTTTCGTGCCAAAATGTCACACTTCCAATTGGTGTAATAACCTCTTCTTTTTTTATCTGGCCCAGCGAGGTAGTGTCAAATGTAACACCGCCTACTGAACAAGCCTCACAGATTTAAGCTGTGCTTTTTGGAATAGTGCCTCCCACTGGTATATCTACCAACCTCTTTCGGGAACGGCTGCTGCAGACGCTACTAGACGCTAACGTAAATCGTTTGAGTCTTTTTGGCCCGTGTATAACCGCACTTAGTAGCGGCACCCATTTCAAAAAGCTGAGATTGACTAATTACGAGTTAAAACTGCTGTTAAAAGCGGTAAAAACACGATTTCAAGCCCTTCAACTGCTGGTCGACCGCGTGATCTGAATCCATAAATGTGTTCCATAACACCATCGGCAGCTGATGGCAATGTGATCGATTTGGGTTTGTCGCCGGCATCCCGATGGAGGCCACCTTGTCACCAGATTACTTTGGCTGTTTTGGAAGTTGGTGCTGCATAGAACTGGCCTGCGATCAGCGGTCAGCTGAATCACTCGTCCTCCATTTTCCTTACGTAGAATCCAATCCATGTTGACCTCATGAATGAGTCTGGGTTATGCTAAGTTTACCCACTTGCGCATTCAGGTATCCGGCAACCACAACGATATCTGAGCCTTTAGCCGCCACAACATGGCACTTGTGGCGTCGCAAAACCTGTCTTTGACAGCATCAGAGCCACAGTCATTTGGGGAGTACTCAGACGCGATGAACAGACATATGGTTGCTAGTCTGTTTGTCAAGCCTGGCAGCTGGATTGCAAACGTTTCATCACCAACAATCCATCAGTACCCCCGAGCTAACCATATTCCACAACATTGTCCAACAGACACCGGCCAACTTGCCGCTTGTAGGATTTCATCACAGAGGTTACCCGACGAACCGCACAGAGATGAGTATCAATGGGTATCCAGTAGGGTAAGGATACTTCCGTCCGGTGATGCAGGGCGACACTAACCCCTGTATATCCCGCCGCAGCAGCCTCTGGATCACCAGAGGTGCGTAGTCCGAAACCGCCACGAAGCGACTGCTCCGCCACAAACAGACAGGACCTAACCTCGGTGTGACGGTCTGCACACCTCAATGATCCAGTGAGTTATACTGGGAGTGTTCACGCGATATTCACAGAGTCTCTCATACGAGGTTGGTTAAGGGTTAGGTGTCTGACAAACATAGTCTCCTGGTCCTCCAGGTTGGGGGTTGGAACATGTGGCGAATTGTTACGTAGAAACGGTAATGCATTTGCAGCTCCAGCCAAATACTGCTGTCCTACGATTAGGCTTTGGTCGAGGACCTTATTCGTCCTCCTGTCTAGATGTGGGCCCCCTAACGGTGTCACGAACCACATGCAACAGTTATACCTACATTTTCCACGTCGCCACTTCATATTGAATGTCTATGTGTGATTAATTGTTCTGCTAATTGTCTTCATGCATGTGAGTGAACGAAACTTCGTGGTCATCACTCACAACCGACTAAAGAAACAGTGCCTAACGTGATAAGATACCGTGAACTGCTGCGGAATGTAAACCACTTATATTGGACTAAAGTTGCAGATAGTTCTTCAACTGAAACACATCATTGAGCTTCTTTGCATCTACACGGTGCTGGTGTATGTAACATATGCAGAGGTACCACGCCTGTAAATAATTTTTTCTATTTATAGCTGGTTGACCGGTCGAATACCCAATTATGTGTTCAGGACCTCGATACATGCTAATCCGAGCTATAGTCGAGGAAGACGCATTCATGATTTAGGGTAAATCGTGCGAGCTGGGAGAGCGTAAGGCTTGAAAATGCTGATGACCAATGTAAGTTTGTAAATAAAAAGCAGAGGTCTCCGTTGTTTCTGGCAAAATATCCCAGGACGAGCATGTCGTCACTAATAGTGGCTAGGGTTCCACGATAATCAAGCAACTAGTGGCATGAAACCTACGTCAATCATAGTGGACAGCTGAACGCACCTAGCCGACGCACACGACTAACATGCGGCTAGGGGTCCACGATGCCCATACAAATGGTCAATACGGGTCCATCCCTCTCCACCTGGAAGAGTTGAAGTTCCAAGTTCTACGACGTGAAAAGTTAGATTTTATTGGTAGTTTTCCTTGGTACATGTGTCCGGCAGGGAAGCGTGTGACTTTCTTGCTGCACAGCCTTTATCAAGCTACTGACGTCCCAAAAGGAGAGGAAGATATAAGCTCGGTTATCGAAATCTCACGTGAGGCAGGCGGATGACAAACTGGGTGCAATAGTTACCCTACAATGGGAGAACTGCGGCGGCGAAAATGTCCTAAAGGCCTGTTTACACACCTTCAGCCACCTTCAAGGCTGATTCGAGATGCGTGATTTATTGTAACTTAGTGCCTTCTGACTGTGAGACCTCAAAAATGCAAGGCGTACATGATATGCAGGAGGTTTCCTTCACAAACGAACAATCTGGATTTGATGGGCTTCGTATGAATCAGACATTACCGAATTAGACCATCCCGGATTGTGCATGTAATCCAACTTTCGGGTAATGTACAACTAATGGGCCGCAAGGTAACAGAAAAATTGTGGCCCGTGCGGCATAGTAGTTGCAGCTCCTGCCGGAATCTGTGTGCTAGTCGTATGATAAACAAAAAACCTACTGTACGGCATTTTCCAGGAGAGCCATACGGTGGACTATGTGCCTTCTGATCGCAGAGTGTCTGGGACAAAAAATACGTGGATGTTATAAGATGCATATATGCTTCCTGATAGCTGTTCTAACATAGAAGGAGCACAGCATGACGTTGCCGTCGAACACTTAACGCACTGTCCGAATTTGTGCAGCCAGGACCGAAAGCATATCTTTTGCTACAACAAAACCTAACTCTACGTCAATTAATCAAAACAGACGGTCGGTACTCCCGACGGTAGTTGTATATGTATTGGTTGGAAAGGATCCTGCCAAATTCATCGGCTACAAACTGCCGCACATCGCACGACGGAGAATCATACTTCATCAGAACCGGGTTGATGCCTAAATCCCCTTCGGTTAGCCGTCGATCTACCGGAAGCCGATCGTACAAAAACTTAGAAACCTTATGCTTGTGTTTAAGAGAATAAGCGGTGATCGACAGATGGTTGCTCTGCCTCATTAGCCAAAAACGCATTATTGCTTTGCGTATTCTTTTTATTGGGTAACATACTCAGCTTACTAGCTTCTTCGGATTTATAGACTTTTTGTTTGTCTTACAGGCCACCTGTTGCATTTGTGGAGAGACTATACGTAACGCAAAACAGCATTGGTGCTTTGAAAAATGAATCAACGCACAAATACCACATAGCTGTCCTTCCTGCATTCAATTAATGCATCCTAAAACCCCAGGAAGGATGAAATTGGCACAGCCCCCATTTTCAAACATATGAGAAGCTACTTCTAGAGCCAGAGCACAGAAGGTTCAAGGTCGACTGCGCGCCAAAATGTTGGAAGAGATCAATTAAAACTAATCGCCAAGACAAAAGTTGAAGAAAATGATGATCAATTAAAACTAATCGCCAAGACAAAATGATTTTTTGGTTAGAGCACATACGCAACAAAATGCAACCTTTTGGCGTAAAAAGTTTCATTCTACTCACGAAGGTTTTGAAGCTAACACCATTGTGCGTCTAAGGATTAAAACTGTACGAAAGAGATTCTGGACACTAAATCAGGGCCTGATTTGGCGCATCCCGGTTTTCTCACTTTTCCGGTTCATTCCAGAGCCAGCTACCAGCTCTCTGAACGGAAAGTCGGCACTGTCAGAACTAGCAATTGTTTGTTGTAATGTGGCCATCGACCTTGTCAGTTTGCTGGAAGTTACGTATTTGCCAAGTAGAACGATTATCGCCTAACCCTGCTGTACTCTTGATTACATGTAGGTACCCTAAAGCCAGTTTTATGCCTTGTGTACCATATCAGCAATGAGAAAACACAACAGAACCGCCAAGGGCTCAACAATCAGCCACAAGATGGAAGTTAGGTGGGCTTCTCATCCTTGCATAGCCAGACCGTCTAGTAAAGAAAAAAGCCCATCATTTTTAACCGCGCAACTCTGGTTGTTAGTGGCTGATCATGGTGACTCGGAGAAGTGTAAAGCACTGGGTCATCCAGACTGATCTACATTCTTATTTCTACATGTTTTTAGTATTACAATCAACCAGATATTTTTCCGTCTTTTCGCTGATCTTGTTCAGATGTAAAATTGCACGAACCCACTCTATCTACAGTGAGCTAGCGCGCCCTTGCCCCTCCGCATAATTCGTTTCCCGTGTATCTGTGTGTCGCCCCATTGTCTTTATTCTTCCGGCGGTCGTGGCTGGCGTATTCTTCTTGTCTACTTTTTGTTCCTCCTCGAACGCCTACTAAGAACCACCCAAATAACTTGGGTGGAGGCATTCTGACGTTTTCAACTGGCGCTCATCTTCTTTTCGCCAAGATTCGAGGTTCGCGGCTGCTCTGTTCACCTGACCGAGCCTCCGAATTAAGAAAGCCCCGAATTGTTTGTCGATGTATTTTCGTCCCTGAAACCCACTTGAAGATAGCACAAATTCGTTTAACGTTCTTCTATCTAGTGTGTGTATCCATCATATCTGCGCAGCCGTCTACTCGGTTACACCGTTAGCTCTCCATAAAGCCTTAGGTTCTGATTTCTTTGTTTACTTTCTTCTGATGGCTCGTAGGTTGCATTCGGAACCTCCACCATCATGTCAGCTCTCAGCTGGCCTGTTTTCGGATATCGCAACGCTAGCCTCAACTTTAAAAGAGGTTACCGGCTTTTGAGCCGCCTCTCGTATATTCGTTATCTGGTTATTCCGGGTTATAGCGTGCATACCCACCTGGCAGGTTATTCTTACGTTCAGTTTTTGACGTGTTGGACTCAAACCAAAACGCTTCTTACCCATCAGTTCTTGGTAGTTTTACGCCAGCTTAAGATAGTGCCTAAAATAGCAATTAACCTTAAATGCTCCAGTACACTGGCCATTAGACTTGGTGTTGGTCACCATCTCGCTTGATGCCCCACTCCATATCCTCCAAATTTTTCTTCCGTTTAGCAAATGCTACCATCATCTCATTCTTCCTTTCCCGTGATATCCAACAAGTATCCTGTTCCGTTAGGCTTGGCGTCCCTCTCATTGAATTGCCAACATTTGTCCTTTTCAAGTGCGCAGCACACAAACCCGCCGCCATTCCCTTCTGCCTTTTAACTTGGACTGTCCAAATTCTGCCTGCTATCCACGCGGCTCTCACGAACTTCCGCGATATCGTACCGGCCAGTTTTAATCACCTCGGCTAGCACAAATATAATTATAATGTTGATTCCCAGCTAGTGGGTGGCATGTGGTAGGCATGGTCATAATAGTACAGTCGGAATAGAAGCATAACTGACGTGACTTGTGGGTACTCAGGATTTCGATGAATAGGCAGCCGCACCCGAGGCAAATGCAGTCATGCCCAAACTTGCAAGATCAAACTGCGGTGGGCAGCTCTGACAGAGAAACACAGTCATTGAGGTTTTTCCTATCGTCTGGGGAACAAATCAAGTTTGCGCAAGATCGGACTGTCACAGTTTGAAGATGACGGTCAACAACACAACGCGGGAAGGCCAAACTGAGATATCCCGCCTAGCATGTGCTGAAAGGCGGAAAACGAGGTTTCAGAACAACGGAGAGGAACAACGGCAGAGGAAAGAGTGGATTAGAGGGCACAGTCAGGAGTAATAAGGGAATAGTTGCGATTCTGTAGGCAGCGGGATTTTGGACTGGCCAGGTAGATTCATAGGGGTGGAAAAAAGCCGACGTAGGATGATTGACAGTTTGTGATCTGTTGGAGATCCCTTTAGGTGCAAATTACGGAACATGTGGATTGAAACCCAACCATACAAGGTGTTCGGAGCTTGGGAAGATAATCGAAGGAAATGAGATCGATAAGACCTGGTGATTACGAGTAGGTATCAAACGTGATGGTATCCACTACCAAAAAATCCTTCATAAGTTATCCAAGTATAACGTGTTTTAGGGAGGTGTGCAAGAATCAAAGTAGGACTTATAGACAGGGCACGTTAGACCCCTGTTCAGCCGGTTAGTACAGAACTATATTTTAGTAAACAACACATCCACTTGTCGCCCGTCTCTGCTATTAGATTTCCGGGCTAAGTGGTTGCAAACGCTTAAAAACCATAGCATTGTCCGAGCAATCGCTTACTTATGATTTTTCTTCCACCACAAAGGAACATCCTCTTCAGGTAGACCTCGCAAATCGTCTTCCTCGCAAATCGTCTTCCTCGCAAATTCCAGGCAGTTTTATGTGACAACGGCCGGGCGATTATATGTTTATTTTCTAGCCTGTAGGAGCATACCAAATAAGGCATGACCAAGTCGCCACGGATTGAAAATGGCGGGCCGCCAAATAATGGATGAAAAGGTAAAATCAAAAGGAACATGCCCATCACCTGGTAAGCTATTTTGGCGGATACATAGCCAGCGAATGCTGCTTTCTCCAAGACCTTTGTGGTTCGAACAAGAAATTTTGCCTCAAAATGTCTAATTTTGCTTCATGTGTGCTCAAACCAGAAAACATCCCAATCTGCGTTGTTGGCGCGCATGCAATTTTGGTTCTGTGGCGTTCTGGTTTCTGACGCGGCATCGGATATGTTGGTTAAGAAACTGTCGGGCTGTCTGTTTTGCATCTTTCGCGGCATTTGAGAAGGAGTTAAAAGAGTATGTGAAGGATATTTACTTGGCATTTGCACGTGGAGCTAGTCATCGAAGCATCAACGCATCATCTAGTAAAACAAGTAGTGCGTGGCGCAACGGTTGTTCAGTACGCTTTTGTTTGAGGAAACAGGGAAATCATCTAGCAGACATCTCTTATTATTATGTTGAACGCAATCAGTCTTTGGACGATCCATCCATCGTATAGTGACGGTTAACCGAAGAGGATATGGGCACCTGTAGGGCTCCGCCGAAGTATGGAACTCCGTTGTGTGAAGTGGGGTAGTTTGTAGCCGATGAATTAGGCAAGGTCCTTTCCACTCGGGATATATACAACTACCGCTGAATCTGTCGACTCCCACACTTGAGTAACATATGATAAATGGGTTTTACGGTGGCAGATGATATGGTTTTGGTGCTGGAAAATCTTCGCCATTTCAAGCGTGTGCGTGTGTCGCATTCTGGAAAAGGTCGCTACAGTCACATATGGTTCGCCAGCTGGCAGCAGATGCTAGCTGACCGGCGTAGATTATAGTTAGCTGATTATGATTGCGCATGATTATACACAGTGGGCCCTCTAGCCTCATGTTAGTCGTGTGCGCTTGTCAAGTTCTGATTGCTGTGATGCACAAGCAATAGGTTGGGCTCAGTGGTAATTGTTACGATGGGCTGCTCACCATATACATCACTAGCCGCAAGCTAGCATGCAAATCCCCGGAGCCGGCCATGGCAATCCTGGTATGGTTCCCCATTTTCAATGGAGCACCACGCTGCAGTTTACCACAAGGCTGGGTCTACGGGCATAGGTCACTGTCATCTGCATGCCTTACATTCTTCAAATCTCTCACGAGTTATCAGAATATAAGGAATGTGTCAATCGAGATGATTACTCGGCACACAGGATTCCCCATTCGTCTAGTCGAGCAGGAGATACGAGGCAAAATTTGATTATGCGAGTGACAATCCCGCATATTTTGAACCCACAACGTGGGCTCTAGCAATCTGCACAATTTTTTTCAGCTGCAGCACTACCTGCAGCTCTCGTCTATTGTAAACGCAATTCGTGATTTTAATAGATTGGGCAACGTCTTCACAGTCGTTGGGATTGGGGATCTCGAACATTCTCTCAGTTAAGAAAACCACTCATTCAGATAATTTTCAGAATAATTCATTATATATATATATTCTTTACTGTGAACTGGGGACCTTGTAAACGTCGCAGCCTTCGAGAATTCAATTCTATTGTGCGAATACTGATCGCCTCAACCAACCGAATTGCTAGATTTACCTGTCCTGAACGGTACCCTTTTGCGTTGCTTGCTCACGGCCTTGTGAGCGTCCAACAGGATGTTTTGGTTCTGGGGACTGTATTTAGTTGTAAATTGTAATGCTCTTGAGATACCTGGGGTGTTACCGAATGAGTTCAAAGTTGGTGACCCCCTCGAGGTCAGAGTAGGTTCTATTGTTTGATAGTGCGTAACGTTCGAAGGCCATAAAATTGATCAGTCCAAAGACCCAACTTCCCTACAAATACTACGAGTTGGATTTTTGCGCACCACCTCTCATACATGAGTATTTGGCGGAAAATATCGGTATGTACTCATTACCCATCTCAAACACCCACTAGGTGAGATTCTAAGAGGAGATCGCATGGTCAACACTCCATATGAAATCAACATGGCGAAAGATGTCTCTTGTGCGATTTTGTGCAAGAAGCAGTCGCTCACCAAACAGGCAGCATCCGTCTTCAAGAGCTTTATTGAGGATGATTACTCCATTCAGCTGTAGGTCCTCATACTCCATAACGTCATCCACTCTAGATCGATCGATGGGCTGATTGGTGCCACAAAGTTTGAGTCTAGTGAGACAGGAAAACAGTATGTCCTGGGAACGAAACTGGGAATCCATCTAGCTGGTGTCACCTACATTTATAATCACCTACGGTTTAGACTTCAGTATAACACGGTAGACAAGTAAGCCTCTGGTTTATGATTACTTATTCATTAGTGACAAACACCGATTTGTTGGATTCGAGATCGACCCATTGAGGTAGGCATGTAGTTTACTCTGAATCATTTGCACAGCATATCGGAGTCATACCTACCGTCGTCCAATGGCGCATGCAAGAAGCCTAGCACTCCGCTGCCTTCATCCCAATGGCAAGCAATAACAGAGAATACAAAGACGCTTCAGTTTTCATACGAAGTTATTTGGGAACCGTCTGACATCCGCTGGGCCTCACGTTGGGATGTTTTCCTACGTTCAGATGGTGGTCAAGTTCACTGGTTTTCCATTGTGAATTCCTTAGTCATCGTTGTTTTCCTGACTAGTAAGTCTACATGTTTGGTGATGTTACTCTGTTATTCTATTTTATTTTGCTCGTCTGCTCCTGTAAACTCAAGTCCCACGTACCAAGCAGATTGAGCTAGCCTCTGTTTCAGTTTGTCTCCGTATCCCAAACAAGCACAGACCTCGAATGGGTGGAAGAATTCTCCTAGCGCGTTGGTTGGATATTTCTCCGCTGACTCTGATTATCGTTGCTCGATGAATCACTTGTTTGATTGTTTTCCCTACAACACTTATAACCAAACCGCTTTCGGCCTTGTTGTCATACCGGTAAAACTGGGTAATGCTTTGGATGCTGCTGACCGGGAACCGCCTGGTTTCAAGAAATTAGCGAAATACATTCGCTGTTCGTGTTTCTTCGTGTGTTGGAGAAGAGGGGCTTGCAGCAGGTGGGATAAGTAGCTGGCGCTTTTCTTGACGGACTAGACTGTTCATAAGTTTGCTGAAAGTTCTTCGACAGCTAGGTTTCGTCCTTCATGAGGCTCATCAGGTGGGCTCAGTCTCCGAGTTTCTGTCAACTTTATGTTCTACATAAATACCAAATTAAACGCAAGTAACAAAACACTTATTCGCAGATTAATTTGGGGTTGTTACCTTAGTTGGGCCTTCTCGTCTACCCCTCGAATGATAGGTCTCCACCCAACTATTGTGTCTGGCTACACAACCATCAATACTCCATAATTTGTCCGTAGGTTCTACGTATGACTTAATACCAAACGTATAGGTTACAGTCATCCAGAAAGATCCCCCACATTTAAACTATTGCCTCATAAGCATCTGCTTACAATTTTCGTATCGAACTGTGCAGGAATTCCTATGAAAGCCAACTTCGAACGATTCCCACTGAACCGGGTGGTAGAGTTCCTTCTGGCAACAAAGAACAGACAAATTGCACTTAAAACGTTCAGAGAAGTTGGTTCGCTCCACTTATGATGCTAAGCTTTTCTGTGCTTTCGTAACTTCAAAACACTCATTACGTGTATCTTTTATAGGGACATCCAATTACTCAGCGTCATCATCGCACCTTTTGTCAGACTATGCCACTAAAAATCCAACATGCACACACTGCTGCGTCCGTTCAGCTTAGTGGGGCAGCGGCTTAGGTAGTGTATATGGCAGGCATAAGGTAATCAAATAGACCGGATCGGATTGTAACTGCTACAGCTTCGTTTCAGATCGAGCCCATGGAATCCAAGGATCCACATCGGAAACAGTTTGATAAAATGCAATTTCTGTGGACAGCTGAAACGGTTACGATCCGGATACACGGTACCATTTCCTCGAAATTTATGTCCGTCGTAGCCCTCCATGCGTAAATCATGAGGACGGTCATCCTGGACTGTTCCGCACAACGAGATGAGCCACCGCCCACTAGCTGCGTTTGGTGGGAAGACTGAGTTACCTTGATCCTCACTTAGCCTTGTATTCGGGCTTGCTGGCCATGAGGATGGGAGTATGGCTTGGAGAACAGATAATATTACGAACAGGTGGCCTTGCGAATACAGCCCTCATGTGTGTGGAACTAATTCAGTCGCACTCATGCACGTGATCGCTTCACAGTTCAATCAATCTGGTGTCTACGACAGGGTTGCATTCAGCTGTTAATTTATCGGGAAATCGTTTCTGTGTCACCGGTAAACAGAAGGTCCTGAGGAGGGCGGGACAGCTGAACTAGTTAGTGCTACCTCACCTTGATGGGAAATCAACAAAGCGCGAGGCTTAAGCACGATTGAAACTCTGATAACTGTTTGAACAGAGTGTCGTCAGTGAATCCCATTTCGTTGACACTGTGTGCTGTTTTTCTCTGTCAAATCGACTTCTGTAGTTTTATTTCAATTGCTTCACACTCATGGGTTTATAGTATTTGGCTTTGCTGTTGGATAGATTGCTGCTACGGTGCAGCTGAATGACCGTATGTACAAGGCAGTTATAAGATCAGTCTTAGTTGTGACCTGAGGTCTTCAAACAGATTTGTCGTCGATATCTTTTCAATACTGTCAGCTTTTGACAGTATCATCAGAGACGACAACATCAGCAGCGTCACTAATGCTCACTGTCATACAACCACAAAGTTTGCTTAATTTTTTAAGGTCTCAAGGTGAAAAAAGAAAGGTGCGAGACTTGATACTAGCCTACCACAAACATTCTGAGGTATCCACACCGAGCGCTCGATCAAATAATCTGATGAGAAAATGACAGCACGAACGCCACTGACGTCGGTTAGCCGCCAGTTCGTGCACTGCATTCATTCAAACGCATAGGGTTACAGGGTTTCCATCCTGAAATGTGCACCGCACCAACAACACCCAAACTCTTCGCGATCCCTTTCACGCTCTACTGACAAGTCACACGTTTAGTTCGCAGTTTGCGTCATTATGAGGGAGGTACGGAGAGCAACGCTCGTCTCAGCGGATGATGTTTCGGCACGCGTAGAACAGCCGAGCCATCGCGGCTGATGGTGCCGGATGTTTCTCACGACTGGATTACCTGTTGCACAAACAAATTCCCGTTTTCGAATAACCTCGTTTCGAATTCGTTGGCGCCACCCAACACGAGAAACACTTCTGAGACACCGGTGGTCAAAATCCGGAAGACGTCTCGCACTATCTGTCCACAGAGGTTATGTCTTGCAACCGTACAACAATGCAACAATACACTGTAGCCTGGTAGACACGGTCCTTGAGACCAATTGACGTCGTTCTGACGCAGATGGCAAGCTTGATTCTGTCCTTTGAGATCCAAGCACGCTCTTTGACAGATGTGGGGTGTGAGTATGGTGACCCCCTTAACCTTGGAAGGGTTCGGTGTACGTTCCCACTCAAGCGTCATCGTCGTGCTCCTGGTTCCAACGCCTTCCACCAGCTCTTTTCAAGGACTGCGGTGAAATCCTCGCTCAGTAGCTGTCCAACCCATTTGCATTTGTCTCTGAGAAATAGGGTACCCTGGCAAGTGCGGTCAATCGATACTCGCGCTCCTCTTCAAAAAGTATAGTCGGAGTGAGTGTAATAACCACAGAGGTGTCAGTTATGAGCTCGAGATAGCTCAGTAGTCAAGGTTCACATTTACTGACCGGAAGGTCCTGGTTGGAAACTAACTGTGGCTTCTAGAATGGAGAGAGTGGACATCCTTGTCTGACACCACTTTTTGTAGGGAAGCTTTTGGAGAGCTCGCCATACACTCTCACCCGCCCAGAAGTATGTGAATATAGGGATCGGATTATGTTTACAAACTTCTGGGGCATACCCTGTTGAGCAAGTGTATTTAACAGCACTGACCGATCGACAGAATCAAACGCACCCTTGAAGTCAAGGAACACCAAGATTGTGGGTCGTCTGTACATGTGGCGTTGCTCTAACACCTGACGGAGTGTGAAGATGGTCTACCTCGATGCAGCCTCTACCCGGTCGAAATCCCGCTTGATTCTCACGAGTCAAGGTTTCGCGTGCCATCGTAAGACGACGAAGAATCAGTGACGCCAGAAGCCTTGTCACAACAGGAGTCAAACTAACACCTCTGTGGTTGCTACATTCACTGCGAGTACCCTTTTGAAAATGGGCACTACTATCGATTCACCCCAGTTGTCTGGGACGGTCTCTTTCTCCCAGATAGACCCAAATAGTTAGACAGGCACTGGCTGAGGAGCCCACCGCCATCCTTGAAAGGAGCAGGTGGAAGGTCGTCAGGACCAGCAGCACGATGACGCTTGAGTAGGAAATACACTGAGACCGAAGGCGGCTCCATATTTACGGTCCACCTTCTGTTGAAGGCCAGGATTCTGGATTGGAGGTAGCGCCAGCTGAATTGCTGTTCGAAGTACTGTGCCCAGCGGTCCAAACGTTCTGCTTTGCTGCATATCAGGGAGCCATTTTGGTCTCTGATTATTTCGCTGACAAGAGGTTTCGAGGACCAGTCGAACAATCAAGTGGAACAGCTTGCGGACGTTTCCAGCATTCTTTGCATCTTCCATTTCTTCGGCCTTTCGGGTCCACCAAGCTTCTCGGTCTGCACGGACACTCAGTTTCACCTGGCGTCGGTGGAGTTGTGGTGGCGACCAGGGGGAATCTGTCGGGTCTCCAGCAAAGACACGGTCCTATCAGAGATCCAATGTTTGGATGAGGTTGGCTGGGTTGTACCGACTTTGAGTAGCGCTTGGATATCTTTCCCAGTGGCCGTTTATATCCGACACCGTACCGTCCGGCAGGCATTCGAGGAGCTGGTTCTGATAGTTTCGTTTGACTTCTGGATCCACTAGCTTCTCAATGGCTAAGCGAGGTGTGCGCGTTTTGCGTACACCTGAAAAGCGCAATGAAAAGCAGCAGCGTACGCATGGTCGGAGTCCACGCTGGTGTTCCAGAAGGAGCGGCAAGCGATGATCGACCCTCGCCACCGATAACTGACGGCGATGTGGTCTATTTGGGTTCGTCTGGTTTGTTGGTGGGCACCACGTTGTCAAGCGATTTCCGCTGTTCCGGAAATTCGTACTGCAAAGGAACAGTTTGTGATCGGCACACATCTGAAGTAAGCGGTCTCCGTTGTCCGTGCGTCTCGTGTCCAAGCCAAGACGACCACCCAATCGGGCCTCAGCAGCGCTCAGTCTACCTACCTGGGCGTTCATATCACCAGCAACCACAACGATATCTGAGGTTTTAGCCCACTGTAGAAGAGCACCTAGAGCGTCATAGAAACTGTCCTTGGCAGATTCAGAGCTACAGTCAGTTGGGGCGTAAAGACACAATAAACAAGGTGCGATGGACCTCACTTCCTCTAGATTCCCTCACAGATGTTGCCAAACGAACCGCACAGAGGCGACTATTAACGGGTATCCAATCAAGCAGAGACGCTTCCGCTCGTTTGCTCAATACATACCCACCCCAGCATATCCAGCTGCAGCGGCCTCTGCATCACCAGAGGTGAGCAGCCGGAACCTGGAAGAGTTCGAGGGGGCAGTCAGTTCGATCACGGTACTTGCGTCTTGCGTCCTTGTTTCTGACAGACAACATACATCAATGCAGAGAGAATCCAGCGTACGAGCAAAAGCCACCTGTTGATCTGCTTGCTTCAGTGAACGAACATCAAAGGTGGCTAAGTAGTCAGGCTTTCGGGGTTTGAAAACAGACTTCGAAGTGTTTAGGGATGTAACTGAACTCGGACGTACAGAATCTGCAGCTGAGTGTGATGCAGGGCGGGCAAAACGGTCAGTCCTAGAGCTGGGACTGCGGAGAAAGTGTTAGAAGGAGGCGTCAGCAGTAGCATGTTTTCCTTACCCGCCCTGCTGTATGCAACAAATAAGGCGATTCGGCTGATGGCACCACGCGACAGCCGATGTGGCATGAAAGTACTGTTATTTGTGAATGTCATGGTTGTACGACGGGTGGGATACTGCCAGAGCGCCCACACCTGGACAGGAGGACGATTAGGATCCTCAACCAAAGCCTTTGGCTCAAAATCCTAACCGCAAGGCAGTGGTGTTGGGCTGGAAATGCAAGTACATTACCATTTTTACGGAACACGTCGCCACACATGTTCCAACCCCCAACCTGGAGGGCCAGGAGACTTTGTTCGTCAGATCTCTACCAACCTCGTATGAGACTGTGAGTGTCACGCGGACAACCCCCAGTATAGCTCGATGGGTCACCGAGGTACACAAACGCCACACCACGGTAAGGTCTAGTCTCTTCGTGGCGGCTGCCGCATGTTCACGGCAGTGATGCGTGAACAAATACTTGGCAACCAATCAGAATGACTGGAGCAGCAAATAAAACCCATCAAGTTAAGCTAGTTAGGATGCGTATTGCGAATACCTAATAAAATAATAAAAAGATGCTCGTTCAGCTGTAACACCTTTTCGGTGCCTAGCTGCCATGCCACCCAAAGGGAACACGTAGGCTGGTATACCGCCACGTTGCCAAAGCCTAGACAGGGGAAGTCGAGAGGCCGAGGTCGGGTTCGAACCACGGGCCTTCCGGTCAGTAAATTCGCGCTCTAACCACTAAGCCCCACAAAATGTCTAGGAATAGCTGTTTTCTACTCCGAATTATTGTTAGCGAAAGGCCCGCAGGGTGACAATCTATAACCTAACCACGTGGAATGAAGGAAGCTGGCTGCTGTGAGATCTTCGATGCTTCCTGCATGAGTTCCGCGTGATTCTCCTTGCACATGATGAGAAACCATTTGCAACTATTCCTCTGCCACATCGGCCGTCGCACAGTGCTGCGTACAGCAGGGTGCGCGAACGAAAACAGCCTACTGTTGATGTCTTTTTTCTTTCGTTCAGTTGCTCTTATCTCCTCCTCATTCCTTTTCTAGCAACATACCCGTAGTCCCCTTCTTAAGCATCAACAGATCCGTTCGCCGCCCATTGCTTTTAGCCGCGATATATACGGTCGACTAGGCCATCATGGCCACAGACACTTCGAAACCATCCTTCAAACCACGACGCTCAGTTCTGACGAACTCCAACCCCCTCCGTTAAAAGATTAGAGTTGAGACATTCAGTCGGTGCTTGTCTAACTTATTTGCCTCCATCGAGGCACAAGAGACTTTCCCGACCAAGTGTAATGAGTCGATAATGGTTCCTTTTTTCAAAAAAGATGCTCGCTGCAAGTGTGACAATCACAGAGGGATTAGCTTGACCCCAGTTGTAATCAGGATCTCTGTCACTTTTTCTAAGTCGTCTTACGAAGGTGCGTGAAGACCTGACCTGAAAACGGCTAGCGGAATTCCGACCGAAAGAAAACGGGGTGTAAAGAACACAGTTCACACTCCGTCAAGTGTTAAGGGACGACATGCATATAGGCGCCCTACAAGCTTGGTGTCCCTTGGCTTCAAGAGTGCGTTCGACTCTGTTAACTGCTTAGTTCTTCTCAGGGTATGCCTCATAGGCTGGTGAATCTTACATGCTCTCGGAATTCACGTACTTGTGAGTGTGTATGAGGAGATCTCCAAAAGGTTCCCTATAAGCAGTCTTGTCCATCAAGTATGTCCACCTTCTCCACTTCGTCATTGATGAGAAAATCAGGTGAACAATGGAGGGTCTACGAAATCCCGATGTTCAACTGTGGCCGAGCGAGAACCTTGTCAACCTGAAATATACAGACGACATTGAACAGGAAGTGCAAGCACTACTGGAAAGGCTGACCAAGGCCATCCAGGCCTTCGCGCCCACAAAGTGCAAAGTCATGCTGCGGGACGAACTATCTTTGAACGTTCCTCAAAGAATTCAAGGAGTGACATTGAAGGTTTTGGAACACTGTAAGTACCTTGGGAGTTGGATTAGCACTGACGGTAGTGTGACAAACAAAGCAAACACACGAATCACGAAAGGCAGAGTTGTATTTGTCAATCAGCGAAGTATAAAAACCATTACCAGCAAACTCAGCTGCGCTGGTCATTGCCGTCTTCCTGGATGGGGACCTCGAGACGGGTCAGATCAATGGTTAGAGACGTTGTCAGACATGGCGCAGTCGCGCCCTCAATGGCGCTCATGCATCCAAGCTATTGCCTTCAATGCATAGCTCCCTTCTCAATCCCCCCACTTAACAGTCCATTGACAGTGGTGTATGTACCCACCAGTTTATCAGCTCCCGCCTCCAATGCGCAGCTACCTCCCTCACCTCCCCAGATCATCGGTGGACGAACCTGTGGTAGCTACAACCACTACGACAAGTACACGGTTCTTACAGCTGACGGTGATGACGATGATGATCTGCGCCACTTGCGGCGTCAAAAAAGGCATCGCACAGAGTCTCAAAGGACGCGTGTATCAGACCGTTGTGGGCTGTAGTGTTGTAAGACTGCGAGACTCGGCCACTTCGGCAGTAGCATCTGAGACATTTCAAGTTCTTTGAGTATGGACGTCTCAAAAGTATGGCTGGAGTCCACCGGAACCAGCGAATTCACACTGAGATGTCAGGGGACCGATTTTTGGTGGAGCAAAGAATGCATCCATTTTGCAACCTGAGGTGTTTGGGTCATGTGTTTCGCGTATTGGGCTACCGCCTGTCGAGATGAGCGCTGTTTTCCATGCCTAATTCGGAGTGGCGGAAACCTAGAGGTGAGAAGAATTTGACGTAACAAAAGGGAATGAGGGATATTGCGAAAAGCTTGTGTGCTATTGGTGCTGGTTGGCTTGCTGGATGTAGGCCACGTGACCTTCCATGGCGTGACCATGGCGGCTAAACAATGTCTGTGGCGTTCACACTGTGTTTCTGTCCAGATTGTGTGACTGAGCGCTAGAGGTGTAGAGACCTCAGATATTTGTCGTATGCTATCCGTAGGTCCTCTTCCCTGTCCCATTTCTTGTTTCCATTATAAGACTTTATTAAAATAAACTGACATGTTTGTACGACAGTTAAGCATTAGCGCTCTCATCTGGTATATGACCCTAAAGGACATGGCATGTAACCCGCCTCTTTTGTTGAGTATGTTGTCACTTTCTAGTCGGACTGGCTAATTCAAGTTTGTCCTTCGTAGTATGGTGGGCTCATTTTGCGTGATGTTCACAAATGATGTTAGTTCAATTCTACTGATGGTGCCTCACTTCACTATATGCCTTCCTTATTGTTTCAAGGTTTAGCCACTTGTTCTTGATTGTTTTCCATGAGGACGCAGTGCTGTTTGTATCGTTTCCACACTTCTCCGTTATTTCCACTCCTTACTAGACGTTCTTTTTTATAATTTTGTGAGGGCTAGTCACCGCTACTTACTACTGATATATTGCCGTCGTTAATGATGGTGATGACGTTTTCCGCACAGTACCTCTCAAAAGTAGCCTTCATTCGTTTGTGATCCCCACCGGAGCCAGTACGAGTGTTTATATTAACTATGGCAAAACAAGAAAACCACAACGCAAAACGACGGCACCACTCATTTCGTAAAATGTTGCCTCTCTCCATCCAATCACCAGACCCATACGAAAATCTTCAAAGGTGCCTTCCGTAGAATAATCATTGTAGTTTATAAAATTTTTGTAGATGCTGCATTCTATAGCGTAGTTGAAGGTCTCTCTGCTTCATAGCCGTTGCTTTTTTCTGTCGCCGTTTGAAATAAATCACACTCTATCATTTTTAACATGGAAGATTGTGATGCCCAGTAGCCTTCAATTATTACTGCACTTGTGCACTCCTTCGTCTCCCACTTCCTTTTAGCCGTGATTGCTATGATCCTCGTCCGAACGCTACGGAAAGATATTGCAAAATACAATCGCGATGATGATGCAGTAAGTTGTATTTCGTATTCATTTTCGTACCCTACCTCCCATTCCCTGTCACATTATCAGAGAATCTAACGGGTCAAGTACATTATGATGTTTCAATGCGCTTTACTTGCCTTGCACCATCAATGTAGCTAGAACCTATTTCCCCACGAATATTAGTTTCTTTCGGGCGATTTTTTAACATCCGTCCCATTCGTGTTGCTTTTTTGACACAATCCGGATCGGTGCCTGGTTTGTAAACACGTGTATCTTCAAGAAAAATATCGTTGAGAAATAAAATACTGTTTAGTACTTCCTGCAGTGAACCCTCTATGTCGACTGTGACATGACTGTCGACTGTCATCAAAATATTTGAAACACATTCTATAAAGGACCGGCGAAAAGTGTTCACTACAAACTGATGGCACTGTATTTTAATACCGCATGGTTATGGCGCAATCACCATGTTATCCCTCCCTACTTAATAGGGTGAAATGTCATTTGTCATGTTAGCTAGTACAAAATTAAAACAAACCGTCTAGGTGAATTAAATCAACCCAAGCCTTGCATATTTGGACACTGTTGTGGTCAAAGCCTCGTCCTCATGAAAACCTGGATTTTTCTTTATAACTTTGCTTCCAATACAATGTGTAACTCACTGAGTGACTATTATTGTGTTCGTCGAACCTAGCTGGTTGAGTCCTAAGTAATTCGGTAATTTGGTACTGATTGCGCTGATGTTGGAAGTTATTGCGTAGAATTGTTCCCCCGGCCACTGTCTATGGGATATTTTGTGCCAGTGTCCATGACTGTCACTGGTGAATCTGTTCTGATTTCGAGACCAACATCGTCGTTAATATGTTTCTGTTGACCAAAGTTCAATTATTGGTCAGTGTCGTTAGACGTGTTGTCTTCCTTTATCATATTCACCGTTGTACATGCCACCAACACGTTTCCTAAGTCTTGGTCCCTTTTTTATCAATCGCACAGTGGTCTCTTCTCGTAACATCTTTGTTTCTTATAATAAACAAGTGGTAGTGAGCACGATGTTGAGTATCGCACCTCTACTACATAAATTAACTTACTGCCTCACGAGAGTTGTACCGCTGTTGATCTCATCCCATCCGTTCACGTTGTCATGTTATTCAAGAAGAGCAAAAACTGCGTGCGAAATTAATAAAGCTTTATACCGAAAGATCACCAACACCAATCAGAGTCGCTTTATTAAGCAGAATAATTAATGATCGAATTAAACGGGAGCTTCAGTTGGATCCCCTTTTAGGGCCAAGATGAGTTCCGTATCAGTGTATTTTGACAAACCCTTGAATCCTGCAATTACACCAATGAAGCATTTTCTTGGATAGCCCCTTGTGTGAATGTTTCCCTCTGTAGAATGATTTTATTCCTCAAACTTCTCACACTGGACTCGCTTGGCATTGATGTGTGCTGTGTATCAGAAACAAGAATTCAAGGTGCAAGCACAATAGTTGCGCTAACCGCCCCATCACTATCCATTCGTTTCCGGCTACGCACATCTGGCGGGATTTCGACCGGGTAGAGGCTGCATCGAGGTAGATGCTGATCTTCACACTCCGTCAGGTGTTAGAGCAACGCCACATGTACAGACGACCCACAATCTTGGTGTTCCTTGACTTCAAGGATGCGTTTGATTCGGTCGATCGGTCAGTGCTGTTAGATACACTTGCTCAACAGGGTATGCCCCAGAAGTCTGTATGAGACGTTTAGAATGTGTCCGAGAACGAGTTAGAACAGAGTCCGGATTTTCGAGGATAAGCAACGTTTTACTTGTCTAAGAACAAGCGTACATGAGCTGAAATGTACATACCATTCATGTTCAACTTCGTTATTGATGAAATAATGAGGCGAACGCTGGACGGTCTTCAAAACCCCGGTGTTCAAATTGTTGCTGGTGAGAGCCTTGTCGATCTGGAGTACGCAGATGACATCGCCCTCATCTTTGAAGACCAAGGGGAAAGCACAAGCCCTGTTGAATAGGCTGACCACCATTATACCATCTTTTGGCATGCACCCTGCACCTTCAAAGTGCAAAGTCATGCTGCAGAACGTGCAGTCTCCGGACACATCCCTTAAAATTCAGGATTCACTGGAGATTGTGGAAAACTTTACATACCTCGGTAGTTGTATTAGCTCTGACGGAAGTGTGTCTGATGCAGTCAGTGCAAGAATCTCAAAGGCTCGAATCACGTTTGCTAATTTGCGTCACTTGTGGCGTCAAAAAGGCATCTCACTAGATCTTAAGGGTCGTGCGTACCAGGCTACAGTAAGGGCTGTGTTGTTGTATGGGTGCGAGACATGGCCTCTGTGGACAGATGATGTGAGGCGTCTCCAGGTTTTCGACCACCGTTGCCTCAGAAGCGTGGCTGGTTTTGGATGGTGTCAGCGTGTAAGTAACGAGGTGATTAGAAAACGGGTATTTGGTTGTGCTGCAGATACTTCAATTGGGGAAATCATCCAGCACCACCGACTACGATGGCTCGGTCATGCTACGCATGCTGAAACACCGTCTACCGAGGCGAGTGTTGTTCTCTGTGCCTCCTTCAGACTGGCGCAAACCGCGAGGTGGACAGCGCATGACTTGGCAGAAAGGCGTGAAAGAGATCACGAAGAGTTTGGGTGTTGTTGGTGCTGTACGCCTTCCAGGCTGGGGTCCCCGTGACCCCGCCTGTGCTTGGCTGGAGACGTTGCAAGAAATGGCGGCTAATCGATGTCAGTGGCGTTCATGCTGTCAGTTTCTTTCCAGATTGTCTGATTGAGCGGTTGGAGGTGTAGGCACTTCAGAATGCTTGACATAGGCCAGCACTAGGTCCCCTCCCTCATCCACTCTTTTTCTCTTCTTTTCACTCTAGGGCAGTGAAGCATCAGTGTCAACACTGATGTTGCTGTCTTTGAGGATGATGATGATGATGATGCAGCTAACGCCTACTGTATTGAAAAGATATCGACGACAAATCTGTTTGAAGACCTCAGGTCACAACTAAGACTGATCTTATAACTGCCTTGTACATACGGTCATTCAGCTGCACCGTAGCAGCAATCTATCCAACAGCAAAGCCAAATACTATAAACCCATGAGTGTGAAGCAATTGAAATAAAACTACAGAAGTCGATTTGACAGAGAAAAACAGCACACAGTGTCAACGAAATGGGATTCACTGACGACACTCTGTTCAAACAGTTATCAGAGTTTCAATCGTGCTTAAGCCTCGCGCTTTGTTGATTTCCCATCAAGGTGAGGTAGCACTAACTAGTTCAGCTGTCCCGCCCTCCTCAGGACCTTCTGTTTACCGGTGACACAGAAACGATTTCCCGATAAATTAACAGCTGAATGCAACCCTGTCGTAGACACCAGATTGATTGAACTGTGAAGCGATCACGTGCATGAGTGCGACTGAATTAGTTCCACACACATGAGGGCTGTATTCGCAAGGCCACCTGTTCGTAATATTATCTGTTCTCCAAGCCATACTCCCATCCTCATGGCCAGCAAGCCCGAATACAAGGCTAAGTGAGGATCAAGGTAACTCAGTCTTCCCACCAAACGCAGCTAGTGGGCGGTGGCTCATCTCGTTGTGCGGAACAGTCCAGGATGACCGTCCTCATGATTTACGCATGGAGGGCTACGACGGACATAAATTTCGAGGAAATGGTACCGTGTATCCGGATCGTAACCGTTTCAGCTGTCCACAGAAATTGCATTTTATCAAACTGTTTCCGATGTGGATCCTTGGATTCCATGGGCTCGATCTGAAACGAAGCTGTAGCAGTTACAATCCGATCCGGTCTATTTGATTACCTTATGCCTGCCATATACACTACCTAAGCCGCTGCCCCACTAAGCTGAACGGACGCAGCAGTGTGTGCATGTTGGATTTTTAGTGGCATAGTCTGACAAAAGGTGCGATGATGACGCTGAGTAATTGGATGTCCCTATAAAAGATACACGTAATGAGTGTTTTGAAGTTACGAAAGCACAGAAAAGCTTAGCATCATAAGTGGAGCGAACCAACTTCTCTGAACGTTTTAAGTGCAATTTGTCTGTTCTTTGTTGCCAGAAGGAACTCTACCACCCGGTTCAGTGGGAATCGTTCGAAGTTGGCTTTCATAGGAATTCCTGCACAGTTCGATACGAAAATTGTAAGCAGATGCTTATGAGGCAATAGTTTAAATGTGGGGGATCTTTCTGGATGACTGTAACCTATACGTTTGGTATTAAGTCATACGTAGAACCTACGGACAAATTATGGAGTATTGATGGTTGTGTAGCCAGACACAATAGTTGGGTGGAGACCTATCATTCGAGGGGTAGACGAGAAGGCCCAACTAAGGTAACAACCCCAAATTAATCTGCGAATAAGTGTTTTGTTACTTGCGTTTAATTTGGTATTTATGCCAAGTGGTTAGAGCGCGGATTTACTGACCGGAAGGTCCGTGGTTCGAACCCGACCTCCTCCTCTCGACTTCCCCTGTCTAGGCTTTGTCAACGTGGCAGTGTCCCAGCCCTCATGCAACCTTCGGGTGACATGGCAGTTGGGCACCGAAATGGTGCTACGGTTGAACGGAAGGTCATTTCAGTTAACCCGGCCTCCGGAAGCTACTTGTGAGCGAAACCATCAAGGGTCGAAATGGAATGACCTTCTTGAATAGAGAAGAACGCTTCGACCGTCGGGCCGAATACTTCGAACAACAGTTATCGTGGCCATCAACTGCCACTCATCTGGAGCCCGCAGTCGAGGTAGAACGAGGTGGGGGCGAGATCGCTCAGTGGTTAGACCGCGAATTTACTGACCGAAAGATCCGTGTTTCGAACTTAACCTCTGCCTCTAGGCTTTGGCAACCCGGCAGTATCACAGCCCTCGTGCTTCCTTCGGGTGGCATGGTAGCTAGGCACTGAAAGGGTGTCACAGCTTAACGATTTATGGGATAAAACCCTGGACGGTGAACGTGAAACCATCTACGATCTGGGAGGTTTATGATTGCATATGTTCTTACATGCGCCATTGAGCTTCTGGGCTACATGACCTCCCACCCTCATTGCTCAAAGGGGGGGAATTCCCTAGTCAGCGCTTCTCTGATCTGTTTGCCTGCATTTTGGAAAAGGAGACTGACCCAGACAACTGGAAAGAGTAGGTGTTGGTGCATATTTTCTAATAAAGGGGCTCGTAGTGAATATTCTAACCACAGGGGGATCAGCTTGACCCCGGTCGTAACGATACTAGTGGTGTCGCTTGTGCTTCGTCGCCTTATGGTGGCTCGTATATATGGTATGGTTCATATATGGTAACCCAGACCGTACCTAATTTCTGTCGATCAAATCCTCCCCTTGCTTCAACCCACTGTCTTCTGCGCCTACCCTATAAATCCGATATGCACCCGTAAAATCCCATGAACTTTTGGCCTTCGACGCGCTCATTCTGACCACTTCCATTACCACTTGCTGTGCGCGGTCGACCCTTAGAAGCACACCCCGAATCCCCCTGAAACCATAGTTTAAGCACCTGTAAACTTTACATTTGACAGTGTTTATCCGTACCCTTGAAATCTCCTCAGATAGTCGCACTTTTGTTCCCAATTTGTTTAAGCGTACTCAACCAAACTTTCACACTCCGCCAGGTGCTAGAACAACGCCATTCCTGGATTTCCAAGGCGCACTTGACTCGGTTGACCGGTCTGTTCACCTTGACACGGTTGCCCATCAAGGAATGCCCTGGAAGTTTCTGGGCATAATACGTTCTGTCTAATTTCAGACCCCTGGACGTGTGGGAGTATACGGACAGCTCCTCAAAAGCTTCCGTACATAAAGTGGTGTCCATCACGGGTGCCCACTCTCTCCGTTTCTATTGAATTTTGTAATCGGTGAGATAATGAGACGAACTCTGGAAGGTCTTCAAATACCCTCGACAAAAACCTTGTCGATCTGGAATATGCAGACGACATCGTTCTCACTTTCGAAGAGGAGAAGGCGCAGGTATTTTTGGATGAACCGATCAAAGTCATCCCGTCGTTTGGTATGCACTTTGCACTCACAAAGTGTAAGATCATGTTGCTGGACATGCATCACCGTCATCATCATCTTCGTCAGCTGTGAGAACCGCGTACTTTTGGTGCAGTGGTTATAGCTACTACAATTTCGTCCACCGATGATTTGGTGAGATGGGGTAGGTAGCTGCGCATTGGAGGCGGGAGCTGATAAATTGGTGCGTAAATACAGCACTGTCAGTGGACTGATAAGTGGGGGAATGGGGAAGGGAGCTATAGAGAAGGCAATAGCTTGGATGCATGAGCGCCATTGAGGGCGCGACTGCGCCATGTCTGACAATGTCACTAACCATTGATGTGGCCCGTCTCCGGGTTCCCATCTAGGAAGACGGCAAGTACCAGCGCAGCTGAGTTTGCTGGTAATGGCTTTTATATTTCGCTGGCATGCGCAGCACGTGGCCAAGCCAGCGCAACCTATGCAGTGTGATCAGTTCATCTGTCGAGGGTGCGTTATTTTTCCCGAATACCATTCGACGTACTTCTTCATTACTAATCGGGTGTTCCCACCAGATCCCGGCAATGCTCCGAAGACATTGACGGTCACACGCTGAAAGTCTTTTGATGTCCTCGGCGTGCAGCGGCCAGGTTTCTGATGCGTATAGCAATATGGGACGCACCGCAGCATTGTAGACTCGACCCTTGACGGAGAAGCTGATGTCACGCGTGCGCTACAGGTGACGCAGGTCCACAAAAGTTCCTCTGACCTCCCAAATACGGATGGAAATCATATTTCGTGAGACCATCGTGAGTGATACAGATACGAAGGAGAATCCGTAATGAGGCAGTTGGAAAGCGAGTTTTCGGTTATGCAACGTGGACTTCCCTTGAAGAATGTGTCGAGCACCACAAACTGCGTTGGTTAGGTCATGCATTGCGCATGGCGAATCGTCGTTTGTCGAATGGAATGCTGTCTTCCGTGCCCAAGTCGGAGTGACGGAAGCAGAGAGGTGGTCAACCTCTGACCTGGCAGAGTGGTATGAAAGTGATTGCGTGACCCCACTGCGCCTGATTAGAGACGCTGCAAGATGCGGCTGCTAATCGATATCAATGGTGTTCTTGTTGTGAGCTTCTACTCATATTGCCTGAACGAGCGTCTGGAGGTGTAGGCACCCCGGAATGATCGCAGTGAGCTAGCACTAAGTCCCTTTCCCATCCACTTTTATTCTTCTCTTCACATTAAGGCTTTCATGTATATATATATATATATGTATATATATATACCTACTCAACCAGGCTAGCATCGGTGGTACACTTCAGAGTTCCTACTGTGGACCCAGGTTCCTCATGAGAACAAATTGAAACATTCCCACTGGTACGGGTGGGTAGCAGTTCACGAACTATTCCTCGCTGTCTCAAATCCAAACGTCCAATCAAACCGATTGGGCACTCTTTCTGTGAGAATGTTTTTGTATTGTGATGGCTGTTTTCTTATAGAGGTGGTTGTAAGGGAAGCCATGGTGCCGATAGGCATTTCCCCGCCCTCAGATCGGGAACCACCGTTTTTGTCGAACGGCCGTCAGAGTTTACTACTGCAGAACGTGGCAAGGGAGTTATTGTTGTCGCTTAGCGAGGAGCTGAGGGTAGCCTTAATCCGTGGTAGTGAAGCCTGTCGCAGTGTTTCCTACCAGACTGATGTTAGCCGCGATTAATTATAGCGAATACTCGAAGATAAGTAAAATATCCAAGATGAAGACTAAGTAGGTACGGATCATAAGAAGGCGAGCGTTTTAAAAAAATGTATGAGTGAGACGAATACACCGGCAAAAGGCTAGATTTTCTTCAGACTATTGATGAACAGTGGTATATTGGTTGTTGGTCTGTTCGGCGAGCTTGGCAGTTGGATTGCAGACGTTTCATCACCAATCAAGGTGACATCGTCAATACGGGGTTGAGTGGGCGACTTTCTCCACTTCTGCCTGTGCTTATATGGCTTCTAAACAGCATCTGGTAGCTCTGAAGGCGGTCTTCGCGTAGTTTGATTGGTCCCCTGTGAATCTGAGTTGGCCTCAATCTCTTGTGTCTGGTTGGTTTGTTGGGCGCATTCAATTCGGCAGTTCTCTATGTGATTGTTCTGTTGTGATTCGATCGTTTTATTCTTGCTTTGTGATCTGAATCTGTTCCCTTGATTGTTTAATTCAGTGGTCTTCTGTCTTTAGTAGTTTTCTTCCTTTGATCCCATTAGTCCGTTGGTCGTCGTTAGGTTTCTTGATTTCCCATGTGGTTCAGAGTCCCGTGACTGTGTAGTCTTTTGCTCGTAACGGCTGATAGACTGGATCAGTGTCGATGTGTTTATTGACCGACTTTTGTGTGGAGTACCACGCCTCGGCAAACTCTCGCTCCTGTTTTGAACAGTCGTAAGACACGGGTTGAGTTTTCGAGACCTGTCTTGTGCGACTGAGAGATACTCAGCCTTGAGAACAGGTCATTTAGCCACAAATATACTTTTCACACAAGAAGGACGAACACTGTGTTCTTCATTCAAGACGTTACGAATGATAATTTCTCATTGTTATCTGGTTCTTCTGTTGTTTCCAACTCTATTTTAGGAAGATATATTGGAGGAATCTGGTTGGAAGTTGGTTCATGGTGACGTATTTCGTCCACCACGCCACATTCGTCTACTTACCGCATTGTTTGGCTCGGGAGTTCAAGTGTTCTGTATGGTGTTTGTTACCATCTGTGAGTCCTTATCTTTACGCACCCCGATCCCCAATCGACTGTGGCATCGCTGTTAATATGAACATATCTTTGCTTTTCTCCCGTTTGTTTCGTTTAATTACTCACATAAAACAGACGCCTTTAGTAAACTAAGCGACTAACTTGAGGGAGAAAATTTCGGTTATCAGTCACAAGCTCATCCTTAAACCCATCCAGTAGTCATCTTGTAAGTTCTTTGCAATGACATTGAAAAGCCGTCCACCGGCAGGGCTTAGCCTATTTTAGCCAATCTGGTAAGCTTTGTCTCCTTATGTCGCGGTGGCATAGTATAGGAAGGTGGTTCAGTGAGACTGTTGGATGGTGAGGACTGAGCGAAGTGGTGGATCTCCTTGTTTGAGGTCACCGAATTTTCAGACTATGGTGACAACAAGTCGCTAAGTTGTTCTCTTTCGAATCGCTGGCTCCTATGAGATATTATGCCAATCGGAATTTTGGACTCTGTATAACTAATATCTTTATATACCTTTTACGCTTTAAGATCTCTCAGGGGATGATAACTTCTCACAGGCGCACAACATGGTACAGTCCTTCTTAGATTCTGAAACGCTGGTTTTTTTTTCAAATCTGGTGGTGATGTGTGTGTGTGAAGTTGGCCGAGATCATGAGCCGACTCTCATTGTCATTGAGGTGTGATCAGAGCCCTGTTGCAAACGAGGCGGTTGACCAATACACGCTCGTGAAACCTGGTATCGTAAAGAAAACAACAAACTTACTCGTCACAAAAACTGAGTCGACACGAAAGATCAATAGATAGGTATGTCAGTAACCAGTGACAAAGCCGGGCGTACTATGTGGTAGCTTGAAAGTGGTCTCTCCGGAGGGCTTACTCGTAACGGGGAAGAGATATCAACGCAACGCTGAAAATTTGACGTCTGTTGTTTCCGGGCGTTCGCATACTAATCGCTTGATCCCAGAATGATCACTGTCATTTCGTGACACGAGGTATTCTGTACATTCGGGACGACAGCAAAATTTTTTTCCTTTAGACATCAGATCAAACGCAGACAAACGTGCTGTAACTAGAAAACATGAAGGAGTCTAGGTCATCGGGAAGTGGACACAAGCTGTTTTAGGTAATCCGTAAAACAGGGCCCAGGACACCGTCTTTTAGTAAACTAATCAAAGTTAGTGTTAAAAATAGTTAAAAATAAAAGCCAGCGTTGAGATCTCTGGGCAAAATGTTTTCAACATCAGTTTAGTTGAGCTTCTATCTCTGTGTCTCTTGACCCGCACAGCCCGAACCATGGTTCATGAGTCTGTACCCTCTTTCCATTGACCGAGTGCCAATATGCCTCTCTGCTTTGAAGCGTCATGGGGCTGTCGAATCATATGAGCTTGCGCCGGCCCTACTTGAAGATAGAGGTACATTTTTGTATTCTCTCCTATCTAGAATGTTTGACCCTTCGGGTGGTATGGCAGTTAGGCACCGAAAGGGTGCTACAGCTGAACGAGATTGTTTGAACTTATTTGGAAACAAGAACTCATTGCAGACAACCTAGGCCAATCAGTCATCATACCTCTATCCCATAAGGGATCTCAGAGGCGTAAGCCTTCCACCTGTTAGAAAGCAGCTGGTGACCTCAGTAATATTGTGATGCCTTATCTTGGCACGTGAGACACAAATCTGGGAGTAGGATGCAGGTTTTCACCTGGATAGCTGGTGCGTTGATCATATCTTCACGTTACGTCAACTGTCTGAACGATGCCATACATAGTCTGCCAGCAATTTCGGTTTTCCTCTACTTCAGAGGAGCCTTCGACCCCGCAGATAGGCCAGTTCTTTTACACATACTTGGTCAAAAGGGGATGCCTCTGAAGTTTTTAAGTATCCTTCGTACTCTCTATTCTTGCAGTTCCGACCATGTAACAGCTTACCTCCAGATTCAACCAGTTCAGGTGCCAAGGTTACGTTGGTTCCAGCTGGTACTGTTTCGGTCACTGGAAAGAGGGAGGGTGTGGGGGAAGCAGCCAAGCATGGGGGCGATGGTGTGATCAATTAGTTCTTATCGTATATCGCTTTGTGGGAACAAAAAACCGGACAGCTTTGCGTTGAAAGCGATAGCTTTGATGCAGAAGCGTAATTGGCTGCGTGATTCAGCCATGTCATTAACCATTGTTGAGTTGAATCCCCAAGATCTCAATCTAGGGAAGCGGTAATTCTCAGCCTGACTTAGTTTACTGGTTAGAGTTTTACTACTTCGTTGGCAGCTCACAGACTGTCCTCCTCTCGGTCGTTCTCATAGACCTGGCCAAAAAGAACTCTGCGAAGCAGATGATTCTCTGTCATACAAAATACATGTCCTAGCCAGCATAAGTCGCCGATCCATCATGGGAGTTGTTTTTTCTGAAAGCTTCTGGCGTACCTCAGCATTGATAATTCGACGTTCTCATCAAACCCGGCTAACGCTTCGGAGACATGGATGGTCAACACTGACAGCTCTGGTACATCTGTGTGTACTTATCCCGTTTCTGACGTATAAAGTGGTACAGGTCCGCCAGGTACAGGTACCGCCACAGTGTATACTCTTCCCTTGACAGACAAGTTGAATCCGTGCCGGTGCCATAGGTCGAAGGTTGGCAAAAACTGTCCTGGTCTTTCCGATTTGAGAATTAATATCGTCCTCAGCCAGTCCACTGGGACTTATACAACTGCCCAGGTAAACAAATTTATCTGCTACGTCAATTGGGTGGTCTTCAGGCATGAGGTTTCGGTTTGATCCCACCCAGTCTTGTAGCAGCACTTGCATGTTTGAAACGCTTACTGAGCCGTGCGACAGAATCATCCACGTCTGTTAAAATGACTTGCATCTTTGAAGAGTTTGAAGCAACGTGAGCAACATGGTTCGCGTACTCAATGTGTGAGCGAATAGCCCGGGTGCGTTTTTCAATCCCCGAGGTTTCAGAGGCAAGCGGAGAAGTTTCCAGCAACACATCAGTGACAAAGTTGAAGAGGCATGGCCAGAGTGGGTAGTACGTGTAGTGGACAAGAGCCTATCAGGTATTATTCCAAGAGAATATATGGAAAGTTTGATGTAAAACAAAGTATTGCAATAGGATGTTAGAATGCGACGTTTCGGGTACTGTGGTTAATCTTTTTCATAGTCAATTGATTGCGCGCCAAGTTCAGTATTGTTTGGGTCCGCCATCATGTCTTCTAATCGGTATGTTCATGAAGTCAGATGTCAGTCGTTGATTAGGTGTGTGTACGCGCGCAAGATGTTTGGTTTGACTGCAATCTGCCTAGTTGTTTTTTCGGTGGTGATGCATCGTTGTTCAGTTCTGACCGTAAACTTTCCTTACTACACACCACATGGCGCTCAATTTGTTTGGGCCCTATCTCTATCTACTCATAAGGAATATGTTCCCGAAATCATCCAGCGTATTCAAATTCAATGATCTGGTTGTTAAACGGACGGTTCCATCCAGCGATTCTCGAACGACTAATCCAAATGCAACCCACAAGAAGTGCCTCATTATTCATCTTTCAGAACTCCATTTGTGATTGGATATACTGGGGTGTTACACTCGCACTGCATGTTAAAGGTCTTCCGGTATCCTTTTACAACCCTAATTTGATAAATTGGGTATAATCATTCGAGTTTCTTGTTGTCAGATGTACGGGAAACAACGGTTTTTCATTGAAGCTCCAGGGTCCAATGTTTGTATGATTTTGGACAGTTTAAGTCAGTTCCACTGAGAATTGTCACCTCATCGGTTGTTGTCAAAGGTCTCCTGGATGTACATGACAGAGAACAGCTTTTTGCCAACTATTCTCGTTTGCGTACGCATTTCGTTCTCACGGGAGACTTGACTGAATCCAACTGAATCTCTTATTTATGATGGTCTCCTTTAAATGAATGCGTTGCATCAGACCGCCTGGTGTTTCGGTTGGTTCGATACTGCAATATATGATGAACAAGAAATTTAGCTGGATTCTGTTGAGACTCTCTTTAAAACCAAGTTTTTTTGCAAATGAGCGTATTTGGCGAATTCCGTCCAATTTTAGTTCAGCTAGAAGATAAGGTTCACGGAAACTCAGGGACTGCGTCTACCTGATGAGCCCCAAGTAGTAATGAAACCTGCAGCCTTATAAGTAGTGCGTCTAAAGAACAGCCTTTTTCTAAAACCTCACGTACAATACATATTTGCAGCGTCATTTAATTGGAAATGTGTGATTAGTTTTTTCAAACAGTGACATCAGAAGGTATCTGTGCTTCTCAAAAATAACTGCGGCTCCCTCCAGTTCGTGAACTGACGGAGGACTGCATATTAAGGACAAAGTAAACACGTGATTGAATTATGGCCGCGTTTTCTAGCAATAGCGACAAAACATCACAATCAAAGGTCACCATAACACTCAACGGCTGTTATCCGGTATGAAAATTCGTATCCTCCTCAACAGAGGGGCAGAAAAAACTTTAGGAGAAGCCGTCATTTTAAATCTTCGGAGAGTTTCTTTATCGGAGTAATGTGTCATAAGCTGAAGTGGTCCCGGCGGGAGAAAAAGTTAGTAGGGTTTTGAGGCTTACGCTGAGCCGTCTGATAAGCTCTCTGTGGTGGCTTTCGGTTGAAGAAGTACAGTCACCAGCCCTGTTGGCCTTTGTCACCTACCTCACGCTTCCGGTCCCCGTGTTTATCGGCTTCCTCGGTAAGGCACTACCTACCAGGTCTGAATACTGTAATTAATGTGCAACAGGTTGCAAACAGTTCGTAGTAGAGTAGAATTGTGCCCCCTCATTAAGATGTAGGAACAAAATGACGTGACCAAGCTCCGGCAAATCAACTAGAAGTGTGTTCTCGTGTATTGTCAAGTGGGCTGCCAAACATACGACTGGTCCACCCGGGTTTTGTCACTTCTAACCGGTTGCCTATATGTTGACCTTTCAAGTCGACTCAGCTTTGGTGACGATATTCCCTGCCCGCTTCTTGTGCTTGCCCCATTCATGACGTCAGGTTTCACATGTGTTTGCAACAGGGCTATCTTCACACCCTAGTGATAAGGAGAGTCAACTCTTGATCTCAGCCAACTCCACACACCACCGGATTTGCAAGAACCGAGTGGAATCAATCATGCAGTGAAGAGCAATGAAAGATGTGTGCATGTTTATGTCTCTAATGTGCCCAGTGAATGTTCCGATAACTTAGCGGGCACCTCAGATCGTGCGAATGGGTGTACGGGGTTGTGGGGATTTATCACCCTTTGAGACACCTTGATTTCATTTCGGCATGTGACGAAGTTGCCATTGAGACACTTCATCGCTTTTTGAAATTGTCCTTGAACGTCTTAGAGTAATTCTAGGATGGCTGCATGTATTTTCGGAAAATCCGAATTTGGAAAGGTCTAATTTCCCGCGATAATTGTCAAATTGTATGTCTCCAAGCTTCGCTTGTAAAATCGCTGCTTAACAGGCACTTGATTCTCTGCGGCGAATGGTTGAACAGGGATGATATCATGAATATCAGATCTGGAAGCTTGTCTAATCCGCGTTGTTCGCCGCTCGAGCCTTTCTATTTTCGCAGTTGGTAGCCACTAAAGACTTTCCGCACTTTCATTAACCAATCTGGTCCTTACAGGTTTGATCGCTAGTGCCCTCAAACAGTTGCTACCTTTTCTCCTACGAGTGCACGATTTTTGACACGGTACCTTTAGAGACCACACAGGAATTTTGTTCCAAAATAAAAAGCCGGAATGGCACTCCCGCTGAAATGGGCTTATTTTTATTGGCAAATCTTCATGCTAACAGTTCATACCACGTATGACGTACCGCCTGACCTCACTCTGCGTAATAACTTTGTCAACACAGGTTACGTTACATTTAGTGCAGTGTTACCGGCGACAGTGTCACACACAATCTCTCGCTTTCCGTCGAGTCCTCATTTACTGCCACTGTTTTTCTTAGGAATGCTTCTGTTCACGAGAAGCTTTATTATTATTCAACCATGGTCAGTTAGCTCGCTTGTAATGGTTCGGGTGACGCGAGCTGGTGTTGATGCAGTGATGTGTCAGAACGACAGATAGTGTTCATTTGGAGCACCCGACTCGGTTGAAGTAAACGAACGGTTCATCTTTGATTAAAGGCTTTTAAAATGCACATCATTGATGGTCCGCTCCCTATGAGGAGACATTTGGTATCCCTATAAGTTATTTTACACCCGGAGATTTACTATGTTTTGAACCAGGAACGAACACTCTTCTCTGACATCCCATCAGAGTCCCATGAGGATACGTTCAGCCCTATTATTTTTTCGTGTTTGGTGGATTAGCTAATAAAGCTGTTTCCGCTGTTTACCTAAGCTACAGGACTGTCACGGGAAAGGCAATGATCGGAGGATAAACGATTAGTATACAATTTTGGCATCAGTGAGGCTTCGGTTCTTACTGCTGACAGACTGAAGGAGGGCAGAGAGATCCTCCGACTTCTTTTGGAAAATAGTATTTTGGTCGTGTGTGTTGTTTTCAGTAAGTATTTTCCAGGATGTCCTCTAACCAGTTCTCATGTGACTGATTATGGTGTTCAAATGTTTCAGAATGTTGCCGACCCCGTGCAGTTTGAAAGCGAGTGAAAGTGTGTACTGGGATTATCAACCACGGCAGTGCCCACTGGTGAACTCGCCGGATTTCGTATCCAAGATAGCGATAACACCATGTGGGTGTCGGCAGCTGTATGCAGCCAAATCCTTAGCGCGCAAAAAAATCCACTCTTTATTAACTACCCTTCAGTGCCACATGATTCGCCAAAATGTGGCAAGTTCTTGTGTCACCAAAAGGAAGGTGGTTTCAAGAAGCGAACACCTTTGTCTGGTTAGGTTGGTGAGCCGTCTTCACCGGTGTCTGCTATCTTGCTTGTGTTCGATTGAACTTGCTCCAGAGAGATGCTGACTTGGTAGACTTTTTTTTCCCGTTCTTGTAACGTAACTGATTATACCGTCGCCTCCAGCGCTTCACTGCATCTCCTCTGCTCTCCCATGTTCCTTAACCGAAACCGTAACAGTTGGAACATGGTTTATATCTATAAAAAAAACTTTGTAAACTGGACTGATACTTTTCAGTTAGGCGGGACAGATATGCTACGATAAATGGTGCTTGTTATGAGCACCGTTCGAAATTTCGTCATCGTACTACTGCCAGTGTTCGTTTATTTCTGTTCTTCGCTAGTCTTCGCCATGTTGGGCATGTTGTCACCTGCCTCCCGTGGTGCTGTCATGACGGCCGCCATATTCACCTACGTCTTCATGGGCGTGTTCGCCGGTTACTACGCTGGTCGGTTGTATAAGACAATGCGTGGAATGTTATGGAAATCAACTGCCGTTATGGTAAGTGTGTGAAGTTTATTGCGGTCAACCGGATCCCCTGTTCCTTGGTCATAAGGCTCGCTTTTGATGAACGTTTTTTGTGGCACGGTTAGCTTAGTGCGCTTCAGGACAACTATCTTCCGATCCAGGACGAGTCGCCTTCGGAGATACATGTTATGGATGCTGTGTAGGTATTGCAACAGAGTTATCCTATTGGTCTCTTAGTTTTCCTCTATCTTACTTTCAGACTGGAATGTTTTTTCCGACTCTATTATTGGTCATCGGACTTGTGTTGAACACATTTGTATGGTACAAACGTTCCTCAGCTGCTGTGCCGTTCACAACCATGTTGGCCATCCTCGCATTATGGTTGGGTATTTCGCTGCCACTGGTCTACACCGGATTTTTCTTTGGCTATCGAAAACGACCGTTTGAACTGCCCGTGCGCACCAATCAGATTCCGCGTGCCGTTCCGCCAGCGAAATTCCATCAGAATCTGCTTGTCTCGTGAGTTTTGCAAATTCATTTGTTACTTAGGCTAATGTGATTGTATTGAAAGAGTGAGAAACATAGTAGCACATGTTAGTTCTCAGCCTAACCTCTGATATTCTCAGTCAATGTTCCAACTTACTTTTACTGGAGGGTAAGTCGGTCCAATGGTTGTCCCTTACTACGTCCGCCTGTACCTGACAATCTGCGCAGATGGCCACCGAGTCCTATTTCCAATATTAGACACCGCAGGTGGCCTGGAGCCAAGTTGACCAATGAGCTGTTCGATGGTAAGTGATTAGGGCCTTAAGCTGACGTCAGCAACAACGCCAACACTGATATGGGACTGAATTGAGAAGCTTCGCAACCACGTCATCTGACTTGTGGAGTACATGTCCGAATCGTTGCGGTAGCGTTGCTAAATGTGCACGGCCAGTTGTGATGTATCGCAATGATGTTAAACTGCTTCAATGAGGATCAAATTCATCCTTGTTTCGGATATGGTCCTCAAGTGCCAATGGTTGAAGACTTCGCATTATAATGGCCAGGTAGCGCTCACTGTGGTTCAGTTCCCTAACTACATGCCGTATGTCGGCGCTCATAAAAGTCGCCCATTGAGTCTTTGTCACATTTCAATGAAACTTTCGTCATGTAAGTGACAATTCACGAAGCACTGTACAGCTGTTTCATCTTTATTGAGAATCATCAGTGGTGCGCATCTCACGGGATTTCAAAGAGTTTCGAGCCCGCTACCTCCCAGCTAGCAGTTGATATTTAAACGTTGAGCCACGAGCGATTGATCAGCAGTGTGATTAACTTGCACTTAGGATATGGCGCCACTCATCACGGAATCCACGACACGTCACATGTTGTCATCTTCAAATGATGACTTCCCAGATGGAGGTTTCACTCGTATAAGTCATTCTTCCCTCTAACTTGTGTATAGATTATGACATTTACCTTAAAAAACCACAAGTGCGACTTCACGAAAAATTTGGCTACTCCGGTTTATTGGAGTTAGCCAACGACAACAGCTATATTTTCTGCGCCGGAACTACATCAACTAGTGATTCTTAACTTTTTTCATCTCAGGTCTCTTTTCCAATTAGCCAGACCGAGAGTTTCCACAGTTTGATTTACGCATTTCACCACCTACTTTATTAGAATGGCGGAAAACGCTTCTTGCTCACCAGTTCACCGTTTTCAGAAATGTACCGGCAGCAGCGCAGTGAATGTCACACTTCATTGGAATTGCAGAAAAACCGATGAATTTCAGGGTCCTTCCACTACATTACAGCTCACCTCTGCACAATTAAGTTCATGACCCAGGAAAACCAATTTAGTGCAATAATCGTTCAGCTTAATTGATTCCTTTCAGGTTTTAGAAGCGCTGGTCTTAATCAGTCCCGTTGAAGCCTTGCTTAAAATAAGGGAACTTCGGCAACAGATAGTTGAGGGAAGAAAAATACCAGAATACATTGGTTTAAAACCCATTCTTAAGGGGTTTTGGCGAATAACTTTTTGAAGCTAAAACAGTTAGGCCTTTTATACCTAGGCTTCGTATAGCTAACCAAACATTCGAGTTTCTCCACCCATTCAGTTTCTCGATATTCGTGTTTTTTACCCCCAGGCCCTACTGGTTACACATAGAAAGGTTGATAAAACAGCATCGCACGATTTTATTTGGATTGAGTTAGTTCGCTTTATTACGGTGGTTTTTTAACTGTCTATTCATCCTTGTTTTTTCCTCCCACCTATGTGCGTGGTGCGAAGACATTTTATGTTTCGACTGGGTCTCATCTGTATAGACTGAACGCCAAAACCCACCTTTATTCAGCCCAGTCGAGATGTTTCACGTATTTGAGATGCCCTGAGATTTGCAGTCATCAGGGTGTTTTGACAAGCCCTTATCCTTATCTTGTAGAACTTTGTTAGCTGGAGCGCTGCCGTTTGGTGCCGTGTTTATCGAGGTCTTTTTCATCTACATGGTGAGTTATCTTCAACTTCTCGTGACCTACTACTACGTCGTATATCACCATCATCCAACCCGAGTATCTTAGCCTTTTTCGTCGTATGTTTCACGTTTGAATTGATAATCCCGATTACAGTTTAGGGTATTTATTGGCAATGGGCTTTAGTAACCGCGAAGTTGGATCCATGGTCTCTGAGGTAACACTGTGGTTATTGTGCGAGGCTACTGGTCATCAAATCTTGCTTTTTGAACCCAACCCGGTTGCTTCTGTTTAAGTTTGGGCAACCGGGTAATGTCTCAGGTGTCGTGTTTCCTTCGAATTTCATGACAGTTATGCACCGAAGGGATGCTACCACTGAACGATCATTTGTTTTTATTCATTACCAACCTTAGTATGGATTGATGAGCATGAACTACGTCACGATACATATTTTTCAGTCTTGAATGATTCGATTTGCGTATGATAGTGCTTACGCGGAAGTTTCCTCAGCGATTCACGAACTAAGTAGCAGATGTTCTTTTTAATCCAAGAAGAGAACTCTGACCAAACACATATTTCGTGGTGGAGTTAATTTCTGTTATCTGGTATGACCTAGCTCCATTGGTCACTTGGAGGCAACAAAGACATAGTCCAATTGACTTCTCAAAAACATTCTGAGCCTTTGTTTGCCCTGCGTTCCTTACGCTCCTCTTGAATAGCTGTCGGCGCAAAGAGTGATTGTTTCATTTTTAGTTTTCTCTCGGACTTATACGACCCATTGGGGGTGTTGATAAAACAAAAACAATACTAAACGTAGAAGTCAGAAGCGTCGTCAGTTGTCCTCATGCGTTGGATTATCATGGTGCCTACATACATGGGATGAAGCATGTGCAGCTCGCAACAGATGACACTGGTTGCTGATGTCTTAAGAATAGATGATGATTTGGCTAACCGATATGAATTTCCGTGTTTTAATTGAGCCCATTTCTTCTCAACAGTATACCGTATGCTTGTCACGAAGGGATATTTTGGGTTAGTTAGGCATTTCTTTTCGTCATCTTATCATCATCACCTTTTATCGGAATCATTTTTTCTCAGCGATCGATGTCTGTTTCACTTCGTTCCGCACAGAGGGTGGTCGTGGAGGATAACTTTCAGACAGTATTACCAAAGATGCACTCATCGTGTCTACGGGTGTCACTGATAGCCCCCGTCGCGGCTCTGCACCGCTCAGTGACGGATTCAAGTGACGGTGTATACTCTTATATTTCACTATGCAACTTAACTTGATGTCGCTGCAGTGACGCTAAACTTAAGGTAGGATATCTGCCAATGCCTTCAAGGCATATCGAAATAAGCCCAACTTAAAGAATGGTCCGCACTTTGTGGAAATTTCTTCCCAAGAATGGAATCAGTATGGTAACCTTGAACCTAAACTACGCAGCTGACCCACTCGGTGAAAATCACATCAGTATGACTTAGATCAGTGAGCAGTTCAATCCACTTTTTGGAATTTGAGAATTCATCTTCGATGTTACCCTCAGTGATTGTACTAAGCTGTTTTTTGGAGATCTCTGTAGGCAGTCTCAAGATGAACAGCCAACTTCCAGGAGCTTAATGGCTGTCTCCCGACCAGGGCTTTCATCAATCCTTTTTATAGAGGGAATTGTTTTCTCCCTGACGTCCTCCATGTATATTCTTAACTAATCATTACTTATACATATATGGGGTGGAGAATTCTTTTGGTGCCGCACCTGTCACCTAGATCTTCCCTGGTTCATACTGAACTACTGATATTTTCTGCTCTATCTTATCAGCAAACCTACTCAAGACTCCTATCATCCATTTTCGCTTTATCTTTTCAGTATTTATGTTGTTACCTCCACACCGTTTCTTCTCTTGCAGGCATTGTGGGAGAGTCGTCTTTACTACCTATTCGGATTTTTGTTTGTGGTCTTTGTCATCCTCATCATCTGCTGTGCACAAGTCGCTATCGTGCTTACTTATTTCCAACTCTGCAACGAGGTGAGTTAATTGGCTAGTTACACCTCAAATGAGTTTTGAAGTGTATGAGGGATGTGCCAAGTTCTTATTGTGGGGAATGGTTACCGTACTTCTTTCGCGCTCAATTCTGATCCTTTATTTACTTTTCTTGTGACTTTTTCGGGACGAGTTACATGCTTATCATTTGTGGGGACGCTATTGATCCGTGGATGAACCCACATTGCGCAATCACTGTCCCTGCCCACCACAAATTGGAAACTTATGTACCAAGCAGAAGTTAAGAGGATTGGTTTTTTTTGTTTCAGATATTCTTAAGGATTGTTGGATGTCTACACAAATTGGTCTGTCACATAGAACTACGTCGGTGAACTTCTGTGCACAGTAGATAGTACCAAACATGCCGATTGCGTTTAGCTCCTGAATGCTCTGCCTCATTTGCAAACCTAACGGAATAAGACTGAACAATGAACGGGATGAGACAGTTCTGAAACCATCAACATGTCCAGGTGATGCCACATAAGCGTCAACTAATGTGGGGACATCTAAACTGATGAAACGTAGGGGTCGCCCGTAGCATTCGTTCGACGCATCCAGACGGACTACCAGTGGTGTATCACCTTGATTTTAGCCCCCCTTTGTCTTTTGCCTCCGTGGGAACGACTCTGCTACACTTGACGGCCTTAGCAGTTGGGTCACCTGGCAACACGCTTTTTGAGAGTAGTCCGTGGCAAGCTCAACGCCAGATCAGTCAAGCAACGTCCCTCAACAATAGTTGACATTTTCAAAGCCACATTAATCGTTTTTGCCCGGTCGGTGTAAAGTTTAGCCACACACACCTTCCATGTCTCCCGGTTGTAGGTTTGACAAACCTGTTGAACCGTACCAATGTCAGCAGATAGCAGTTACCATCCTTACAAGGAAACAGATATATTAGTGTGCTTGTGGGCCCGGATGACCAAGTGACTATGATGGCCGAGTCCCATAAGCGCCCTCAGATTAGCTGTCTGGCCTAGTTCTGGAATTCCGAACACCTGTTGATTTGGAAGTAAAGAGCAAATTGCAGCAACATGGTTAGGCGGTCGTTGATCGTAGTGCGATGAGGAGCATCTCCGTATAGTTTATTAAATGAATCGTCCAGATGCATCTGTAGCGGACTTCATCCTTCGAGAGGCTTTTGGTCGTATTCGCTTTCACTGAACTAGGTACGAATCAGTGACACGGCTGAGGAGACGTTTCTCCCACATCTACTTTTTATGTTTAAAAGGTGAATTGGAACTTTGAGACGTAGAAAAGTGCCTCGCTGCTTAACGATACGCAGTCACCCGTGAATATACCCGGGAAAAACGTCATTTAAAGAGCTGCCTAGCGGGTGCCAATTTATTAGTTATGACTATATAGTTAAGCTGAAATGAAATGCATTCAAACCAGCCAATCTTCTCGATCGAAATCTTGATTTTTGGAATCCCAAGCGACATTCTTGTGATCCCCATCGCTGTTGCATCCAACTATGATGGAACAGCTGCCACCATTTCGGACCTTTCAAAATGTATTAAGTAGCCACAGTGACATATTCTTTGATAACGTACGTTTCGAATTACAATGCGAGCCGGAGTGTCGTTTTTATCACCTCATTCAACTTCTGAACACTAGATAGATAGATAGATAAATAGATAGATAGATAGATAGATAGATAGATAGTTAGATAGATAGATAGATAGATAGATAGATAGACAGATAGATAGATAGATAGATAGATAGATAGACAGATAGATAGATAGATAGATAGATAGATAGATAGACAGATAGATAGATAGATAGATAGATAGATAGTTAGATAGATAGATAGATAGATAGATAGATAGTTAGATAGATAGATAGATAGATAGATAGATAGATAGATAGATAGACAGATAGATAGATAGATAGATAGATAGATAGACAGATAGATAGATAGATAGATAGATAGATAGACAGATAGATAGATAGATAGATAGATAGATAGTTAGATAGATAGATAGATAGATAGATAGATAGTTAGATAGATAGATAGATAGATAGATAGATAGACAGATAGATAGATAGATAGATAGATAGATAGACAGATAGATAGATAGATAGATAGATAGATAGTTAGATAGATAGATAGATAGATAGATAGATAGTTAGATAGATAGATAGATAGATAGATAGATAGATAGACAGATAGATAGATAGATAGATAGATAGATAGACAGATAGATAGATAGATAGATAGATAGATAGACAGATAGATAGATAGATAGATAGATAGATAGATAGTTAGATAGATAGATAGATAGATAGATAGATAGACAGATAGATAGATAGATAGATAGATAGATAGACAGATAGATAGATAGATAGATAGATAGATAGACAGATAGATAGATAGATAGATAGATAGATAGTTAGATAGATAGATAGATAGATAGATAGATAGACAGATAGATAGATAGATAGATAGATAGATAGACAGATAGATAGATAGATAGATAGATAGATAGACAGATAGATAGATAGATAGATAGATAGATAGCACACATGCTATTTTCATGAAATACGTGATAAAATTTTTGAGGACGACAAGAGTTATAGAAAGCAGATCGCCTCTTTCAAGAAGAACCGCATGAGGAACTTCGGTTTGCCAGTGGGGAGTCTTGGTTCAATATCAATGAATTTTTCCAAAGTAAAATGGGATGTGTCGATGGAGTAACTGTGAGTGGTGAACAGAATATGTGGGTATCACATGTACTCTTCACCAGAAAATGCAAATAGGTTTGCACGGGGATTTAAATATGTGTCTGGTCACTTAATCTAATTCACTACTTCACAAGGTCTTTTGGACTTTGTCATGCTAGTCAGCGTAAATTTTTTGGAGTTTGGACCTTGAAATATTACGTAAATCATGTGCTTCCAGTGACTTAGGTTAGCAGCGGAGCTAGCCAAACCAACAAGATATCCGAGCTCAGCCAAACTGATTACTTGATACGGTCTTCAGAATGGATAGAGTTTAGACTTGTGTCTTATATGTTAGGTGTCTTCCTCCTTAATGATCTCTAGTGAATAAGCTTGGTTACATGGCGTAACGGAAAAGCCACAGTAACCTGGGTTGAAGTGATCGATTGGAACTCATGATGGTATGTTTAAGTGCCTGTACTTTAAAAGTGCAACTTGTCGTGCGTGATAAGGACGCAGAGGTCTTCAGTAAAATAGTCAAGTGACGTAGGCGATCAGCTGTATATTCGAATCCACACTTCTGTGCACATACCCAGGTGAATAGTCTGACGCATTTGTTTGGCGTACGACAGCGAAGCATCCATGTTGAACACTGATATTGTGCTGTCGATGATGATGATGATTGGCGATGTTTGGCGAGGAAGTGATACCAAGTCCTAGAACACCGATCAAGATGGCTGTGATAATCGGTGCATAACTTCACGAGAATCTGTTTGTTGAGAACAAGAAAATAAGTGATATTTACCGTTTCTTTATCGTAAATTTGGCGCATTTTGGGTGAAGTACACCTTAATTGAAACCGTGAGTCATCTTCCAGGTATGTATGGAAGTCAACAGCGAGCGTTGTAGACAGTGTTATAAGTGGAATCGGTGGTCCGATTGATAATTGATGAGTTTCCCATTCCGATCGTTTACACTGCTACATGAATCACACGTTCGTGGCATATCTTTAATGTGCTCTTACACGCTTGCGTAACGCTTTAGTTGACTGAACTCTGTAGGGGCTTATGTTGTTGAACAAATGCGCTTGGCTTGAACTCTTACTGGATTCTCATATTTCGCATTTCTACCAGTTGGTACGAATCATCTAGACTCACATCGTGTACCTCATCTTGATAGAGTGGTCGGTCCGGAGTGCTCATTGCTGAAAATAGAGAAGTATTTGCGAAATACACTCATTTGCACATCAATTTGGTTTTGACGCGAGACTCACCTGGAACCCAGCTGAATTTCCCATTTATGATGTTTTTAAGCAACTGACTGTGCCGCTTCAGGCCGCCTCATGTTTCAGTTGGTACGATATTCGATATACCGCGATACTTGTATAGACATAATACACCATCCATAAGGTTGTTGAAGTATGTGGTTTTCTGGGCTAGTTTGGAAGGTTAATGCAACTGTTTTTGAAGGCCATTGAACTCCGATAGGTCTTTTTGACTCACCTACCAAACCATTATAACATCCTCAAAGAATAATGGGCCGGTAGTCGAATGTTTGCGCCAACAAATCAGTCAAAGGCCATTCGTCACAATATTTGTTCCGGTTACTTGTCAAGAGATCCAGTCTGGAGATTGCTCCACAGTGTAATCGTTTACTTTTGGAAATCAGATAGGCATGTAGAGGAGACAAGCTTTGTGAAAACTCGGAACATTATGCTATGCGAAAGATAGGTGGAAGTGGGATTCGCGCTTGCTGAACGCGTATTTTACGAGCCACCGCTCGTCACACTCATACACTGGGAGTCAATGTGCATTCATCACAGTTGTACTTCATGGATCCACAACCGAAAACTCTTAGTGCCCTAAGCAAGCCCCGTTTCTTATACCTCAGTTCAGTCAGATGACAGAAGATGGTTAGCTGATATCAACGTCTGATCCTCTGTGGAAGCCACACGAGGGGCCGCCGACAAGTGCATGAGAGGTTGTTTGGTATGTCAAGCATCATTACACTCAAAGTTGTCCTCGAAGGGACGAGTGACAGTTACTGCGAATCTGTTTTTTATCTCTTGTAGTGCCAAAATAATATTTGTCTTTTCGTACCGATTCGTTATTGAATAAATTTCAGGGGCCTTGTTCAGCCAGTTGCCTGGTCTTGACAATAAATTGAAACTCAATATCCCCTCTTGGTGACGAAACCTAGCTGTTTTGTACTACTCCTTCCACTCCATTGTATTCGTCCCAAAACTTGCTTACACTACTATTGTTAGTCTTCATTCTTTTTCCAGTTTCAGAGACAGCTATGTGAACCTGAACATCGAATGTTCCACTAATTATTCCTCCATTTTCCATCTCGTCATACTGTAGGACTATCGTTGGTGGTGGCGTACGTTTGTTGCTTCAGGTGGCCCGGCCCTATATCTGTTCGTCTATTCTATTTTCTACTATTGGACGAAGGTATGTCTTTCAAGCGATGTTCTTTTTTCATGACGTTCTTAAGCTTTGTTGGTGCTTTCCTCGAAAATATTTTGATCCTTAGGGTGCAGTTTACAACAAAACAAATCCGCAGCACCCTGTTCGCTTCTGGGAGGATATTGCTTTCTTCAGAGGAACACGATGCTTACCTACCATCGTAGTTGCGCTTCATCGTGCGTGCTTGACATGCGAATCTGAGATTTCTTCAAACTTACTGGAACTGTAGACAGTACCAGGTGCAAATGCTTTCAGACGAGAACCGCAGCTCAAGTTGTCTTCTGTTGCTGAATTGCGTTGTCTGGCTTCGCTCCAGTCGAACCTATCGTCAGAAAGATAGAGCAAAGGAGTGTCATTAAAAAACCCGTGTCGTTAGCCTGATCGATGTAGCCTGTTTTTTCTTAAGTAGGTTGTGCACACCATCGAGGCAAATGTTACCTAGGTCATATTAACTAAGCTGATACGGATACGGAGCTCATCTCAAGATCATTAAGTATGTACTCCTTGCGTGACACCGTTTTAGTTTCCACTTTAGCATACCGGTAGTACCGTTTGCTGCGTTCCCATGTAACTCTTGTGGAAACTGAAAAAGGTTCTGTTTTGGCCTGTCACTGAGGTCGAATAATTTGATGTATTTAATTTATATATAATATATACTATAATGTAATATAACGTACAGTAATATTATGTGTACTATGTTATACATTGTGTTATCATATATTAATCATATATTGACCAAGAAAACACCCTGGACAATTCTGTGTACGTTGGCAGCACTTATCCGAAATTCGAACCAATTAGCTAAAAACTGATTGTATCGAAAAAAGGTCGTCTCCTTGAGGTAATTTTGGCGTAACGCATTAAAAACAGGTTGGGACAAAGAACTTAGTAGGGATATCGAAGATAGGGTAGTTGCACCAAGGTTTCTCAGAGTGGAGGAGGGTACTGTACCACCCACACCAATAAATGACGCTATGAACTGTTACATTTCTTGAGATTTTCTCACATTCTGCCGAGCTTCGTCAATAGTCTCCTATTGCTTCTGAATACTGAGGAGATTTCGAGTTTTCAGTTGAAATTTCATCCTGCAAGTGAGGTCGGTCTATGCCAAAAAGTAGTCTCATCCATCTTTGGAGTCATCAGGGTTGCACATTTCGAGGAGCCCTACGGCGATCCGAACCTACTCCGTAACCAGCAGCTGATTAGTTGTGATCAACTCGCAGTTCACTTCACGTGTGACGTATAGTTGCCTGGATCTATTGGTTCTGGGCCTTGTCAAAGCATGTGTTTTGCTGATATGCAGCCGAGCTTTTGATATAGTTACGGTTGGTCCATTGATGCGATCAATTCACCTATCTGCTGAATGTCTCAACAAATTCACGTGGTTCTCACGTGGCTTTTCTATCGAGGGCAGTGACTCTAAACGAAATTGGTAATATGATTTACTGGACACTCAGAGATACCGGTGTGAAATCGCTACCTGAGACTAAACTTCATGACTCATACGTATGACTCTCTGTGAAGGCGAGAGAGATACACAGCAGGATATAAACAGCTAAGAGCATGCAATAGCCCTAAAAAGTACAAAACTGGATTTATCAACTTCCACACCCTCAATCGCTGTCCGTCATAAATTTAGCAATTCAAGATTGGTGAATTCCTCTCTGAAGTCACGTTTGTGACACATTCGTCGGTCATCCTTCTACACTGTCTGAATGGAAACGAAACCCAGTGTAACCACTTTGTTACGTGAAATTACACAAAAAAAACCTGGTAGCTCGCCGTTTAAAAATAAAAAGGTTGTGGTAGGTAAAGAAGAGTGTTGGCGGAAGGAGTTACCATATTTTGGCCACCCTGGGGAAGAGTGGAGATGAGGAGAATTTGGTCTGTAAGTGTGGGATATCCAGCCGGAAGTAGAGGGTATTGGGACATGAAAATCGATGGGGCATGAGAGCAGCGCTGACTAGTTCTGAAAGGGCACCGGTCGTGGTAGAGTAAACACAAAAAAAACACGTCCAGAGACTGCTGTCGTCGATGAGGTAGATGGATTCCCTCTGTATTCGATATGCCACCCTAGATGTGCGACCAGTATTCAGTTGTTGGTTGAATTTGGGCAGAAAGGATTTAACAGCGGTTAGAAACTTCCGAGAAAGGGAGGTAAGACCTATTTTCAAGTTTCTTAAGGCCAGCAATTTTATATGAGCGGATCAAGACCGGCTACTGAAGGAAGGAAAACCCCGACCAGACATGGAAAAAGCGCGAGACGACCGGATGTGGTGTAAGTGTGTGATAGAGTCAACAATCCCAGAGAAAGTTCATCTGACGTGCTGGTTACCTCAGAACTTGACGGTATACATACTAGAACTAATGTTACGGGGTAGGATAGGACCCCTTACTATTGAACTTAATGCCAAACTGTGGAAATCCCCAGAGTTTTTACCAGTTTGGGAAGTCCGTATCCTAAGACCCTGCTCCGAGAAGGGACATGGATTTTTTTCGGACCAGCTAATGTTTTATGCGGCTCGTTTTCGTTAGAATGGCACTACTAACATAACCGGCAGCTGTAATTATGGGAACTGAACCGCCCACAGACCCTCTAAATTCTCATTTTTCTTTGATTTCCGGAAGGAGACGATATCCTAACAACAACTTCATTTTAGTGAATCATAGGAGCTTAAATTCCAACTTGTAGTTCCATGTTCCGTATAGCTTTCAGTGAATCTGAACTTGGCGGTCGCCAAGGCGATAGCTTATGGTCATGAGAATTTATCCACGGAAGCAATCCGTGCACATACGGTGATTGTTCTTTCCACCTGTAGTCCTTGCTGATAATGAACAGCGGACCGAACGAGCACCTACCGACTGGTGCAAACTAGAGTTCGTTTAAATTCCCAACTGTGCAAACTCTGTTTGTGATATTTGTTTCTGTCACTTACTCAATCTCACATGTCACTCGATTCTATGTGTAATCATCTCTTAGTTTCGTCCTTACGTATCTCGCCTGGTATGTTTGGACATGATCCCTAGCAAGTTAGTCGATGGAGATCTAAAAGCGCTTTGTTTGCCTCAACCTAAGAAGAACTGTTTATGCATTCCAATGCTGCACAACTACTCACATCACCTCGCCCCACGGTGTTTCTCTCTGGTACGCAAATGTGCCGGCTCCATGATACACACTTAGGTACACCTAATAACTTCGTTACATGAATGGACAGGTATGAATTATGAATCGCTCGTTCAGCCAGATCGGTTTTGTTTGTCAAACAACATTCCGTAGTCAGTTTGTGTCAATTTAAAATAGAATAAATGTAAGTAATGTAATGCAGGTTTGTGCGTGTTCTCTGTATTTTTCATATTTAATTAGCCCCGTTGACCTTCACATATCTCTACGTATCGATCCACTTCGTAGCTAGGGATTCAGAGTATACCGGAAAAACCGCGTTTTCTCCAAAATCTCACTGCACAAAACCAGCAAGACCTTAATAAGAACGTACTTTATACCTCCTTCACCTCCATTTTTCCACTGAAGGGTCCCTCAAAATGAATCATTGATGTCTGACAGAGTAATCTCATGTAAACCTTTGGAACCGACGTTCGTCACGAATGAACACTGGCAGGATAGCCCTTCTTCTATGACCCCCTATAAGAGTGATGACGATAGAGGGACAAACACCATATGAGGACGGTAAGACGTGTGCATCATACACGATGTCGCATCACATCATCATGGAGCCGGTAAGGATTGAACGAGTGAACGTCAGTCCAATTCTCAATCGAAATTTCTAGGAAATGGGGTTGGCAAGGTTGTTCGAAAGGAGAAAAGTGCTGAGGACAGTGGATGGGGTTGGACCAGATGAGAATGACTGGAAATCAGGAGAAGCGCTAGATAAATCAATGTTTTTTTCGAAATGGAACCGATAGAACGAATCCTGAAGAATGCTTGTCTTAGCAATGGTAATATAATAAATGAGAGGCTATGTTGTGACGGTGGAACAAAAGCTGTAGGTTATCCGCAACTGGAGGCATGTAATCTCTTACTGTACCTCACATATTGAAAGCCAAGAAAAGGTCCCACCCTGGACAAAACGGCATTCTTTGAAACATCGATTCTGAGTAGGAATCGGAACATGGAGGACTTTTGAGAGTGAAATAAAACCTTTTGGAAGTTCAACTCTCAACTTACTCTAAATGGGATGGTTAGGAAAACAACGAACCAAGGAGTTATGAGACTCGATTGAAGTTAGCACTGGGAATGAGGTTACAGGTGTATTCACGAATGGTGAGGCTGACATGTAAGGATTCGGAGGGATTAAAGTTAGCTGATAGACCCCGGTCAACAGTACTCCTTCGATGGGTGCTCTCAGTCGCACTGCCCTGATCATGCTAAATCCAACCTACGCGATTCGTAGATGTCTTGGCAATTGGAATAATGGGACAGCGTAAGTTAATTATTACTCGAATCCAATGCAACCACCGAATGTCTCGTTCCTGCTCCCATAATATCAATCAACTTCAAGCTACCGTCTGGTGACAACAGTACTTGATATAATGGACGTTAACAGCACACTGCTTATAAACTACAACCCGTAGCTCATTTCGGTGATGGTGAACGATGGTTCCTGTTGAGCCAACCAAGCTGTTATCAAAAGAATGTCTGATTTGCTTCGTTGCATGTGTTTGGGAACAATCACCGTTCTGAGCTAACTGACTTGGGTATCGATCCGTAACCAGCATCTGGTTGTTGTTAATTCTGTGGTAACTTTGGTAGATCTGCACAAAAATCGTCCGTCTTGGAGCATCGTTGTCGAGTAACCCAAAGGAATAAAAACGCTTACGTGGCTTACTGAGACGCAATAACAGGACACACGTCATGATCCTGTATTTTTAAATGTAATGAACAGTTTCCTGGTTTATCACTACCTCAGCCCCCGCTTTACTTGCTCATATCACGCATTGCGCACATCAACATCATTGACAGCAACACTGCGTGAGAACACAGGTGCTTCACTGTCGTACAAAAATGTCAACTTATTTAAATAACGCCTTACAATGGAAGCAAGAAAGAAATTGGACAGGGAGGAGGACTTAAGGCTAGCCTACAATAAATACCTGAGGTACCTAACACCTCTAACACATCACACATCTGGACAGAGACAGTGTGAAGGCCACCGACATTGCTTAACCACCATATCGTCTCCAACCAAGCACAGGGAAGGTCACGTGGCCTCCATCCTGAAAGCCGAGCAGCAGCAATAGTACACAAGCTTTTCGTAATATCCTTCATTCCCTTCTGCCACGTCAAATTCTATCCACCTGTAGGTTTCCGCCACTCCGAATTAGACACGGAAAGCGGTGCTCGACTTGACAGGCGGTAACTCATAACGCGTACTGCATGGCCCAAACACTTTAGCTTACAGTCCTGAATGCATTCATTGCGGGAAGCGTTTCACCAGAAATCGCTCTCCTGATCACCTCATTACAAATTTGTTGGTTCCGGTCGCTTCCAGTCATACTTTTGAGACGTCGATGGTCAAGGAACCAAAAATGTCCCAAATCCTCCTGTTGAAGTGACCAAGTCTCAATCGTACAACAATACAGCCAGATACATGCGTCCTTTGTCCGTAATGGACTTCAGTAGGTGGTTCGGTTAAACTTGTTTCACATCAGGATCTGAGAGATTCTCAATCTCTAGGCCAAGTGTGCGCTTCTTGCTCGCCCCGGAGAAGCGCAGCAACGAACAAACGCGTTATCCGGATCCATGTTAGTGTTCCAGAATGAGTGACAGTCGATAGCTGACCAACGCGGCGTTGTCTATCTGTAATGGAGACTGGCTCCCATGCGGGGGCCCCAGGTGTTCAAGTCGCCTTGGTTGTTTCGGATGTCATAACTGCACAGAAACGCGCGTATCTGCAACAGGCATTCGCCATTGTCCATGTGTCTCGATATCTGTCCAGGGCGACCACCAAATTGAGCCTTAACAGCGTTGTTCCATCTGTTTGCGCATTCACATTTCCAGCAATCACAGGAATATATGGCATATCTCTTTAGCCGCTCCAACAATGCGCTCGTAAAAGCGTCGTAAAAGCTGTCTTTATGAGTATCAGAGCTACAGTATTTTGGGGGCGTAAGCAGATACGATGAACAGACAGTGATTATCCGCGCGTTTGCGGGATACCCTCACAGACGTTAAAAATGAACGTGCATAGCAGTGATTATCAACTAGCAGTTATTCAAGCAGACACCCTTCAGCTTTGCGGCTTAGAACAATGTCATCCCGGGGAGCATTTCGGTGCCCGAGGACTCAGGCCGGCAGAGACGTTTGATGTAGCGTGTGTATTACGAATTTGAACGTTGTCTCAAGCCACTGGACGTAGAGAACGCATGCTTAGGTTTGCTGTATACCCGTATGCGCCCACTGGATCTCACGTACACTGAACTCATAAGGGCTATAAATTTAGGAGGGACAACTTTGATCACCAAACTCTGCGAAATTCTGACGGTCGACAAAGTCACAAACCGCTTTGAGATCGTGAAAAACCAACTTGAGACTTTCGAAAGGTGCTTTTCGAGAACCTGTTTCAAGGTAAGGATGGCCAATGCATGCTCGGCCAGGGCGAAACTTAGCTTGACTCTGCTGAAATTCTTGTGCCATTTTTGAAAATTGGATTCACAATCGAAGCGCACCTTATCACCAGTATTTTTTTTGTTCAAAACCTTCCGTTATATACTGCACTAGTCATGTGCTTACCTACCTAGTTACTTCAACTGCACGCCCAACAGCGAGGAACGGTGCTGTTAACGCGCAGGTTTTACCCGATTCAGCGAGAATCCCGAAGGTCTACGGGAAAGGAAAACACCGACATCTGTCAACCGGTACCCCACATGTTGTGTTAATATTCAGTCAAAATATTATCCGACGCAGCTTACTGGAATTCTGATCTCGTATAGTTTCAAGATTTAAGACTACTTTTATAAGAAATCCAACGTACCGAGACACTCTTGCCCCATTTTTGGCCTGCCTGTTCTTTCGCCCTAATTTCATCTGGTCACATCCTCAAGTATACCATCTTCCGTAGTCAGATCCGTATATCGCTAGTATATCAATGAAGTGGTATTCATAGATGGTCCCTCTCTTACACTGCAGTCTCGTTGAGCAGCTTTCAACTAATCTGAGGTAACCGTAACTAGCTTCTCTTTTCACCCTCCTCACTTAGCTTTGTTGTGTTTCCCAGTGAAGCGGACACCCTGGTTTTCACTGCAATGCGTAACTGTAGGGAGTGACACATTCGAAGACCCTCAGCGGACCTCAAACGAAGCAGGTCACTTCTGAGTTATTCTGTGGAATGACCTCACTTCGAACAAGCCCTGTTCAAAGCACTTCGTTTTCCACGCCACCCCAGTTAGTGAGTGACATCTTATCTGGCTTTGGGAGACTGTTCATACCAAACAGGTGATATTGCTTTACTGATGTCTAGAATTAATGCAGGAATCGTCGCAATAAGCGTAAGTTTTGTCGTCTCTTTGTGGACTCAACGGAGTGGCAAATAGTCGACCACAAATGTGATTTATACTCCCCACTTCGCTTCTTGGTTTGCCGGTGCTTTACCTCTATCAACAGCTAAAAAACTGCATCCGACCAGTTCACAATTTCTCCCTTTCCGCAAGCAGTTCGTACAGACTCTGTATACGCTGCGACAATTGAACTACCTTGTTGTAAGAGGTGGTCTAAAAACCTGGATAACTGAGTACTATGGATCAGGTAACCTGACCTAGGCTGTTCCAAGATAACACTGTCCTGCAGAAATAGCATACGTTATACTGCGCTCCATCAATTAGTTCGTGCATAAGTACTTGATGGGTAGTTGGTAGAGCCTGAAAATACCATCCAATGGCACATAACTTTTGTGGATCATTCGGGAGTACCGAAACTTGAAAAAAAGTGTTTCTGTCGGCTATTTGTAGTGAACCAAAGTTATTGACGTGCTTTTTTTCCAGAAGACCACACGATTGACTGTTTTTCTCCCGGATATGCGGACCTATGTCGTCTATATTAGTGAAAAATTTGACAGTGGGTTAAAAACGCTGTGATGAGATGGCTGTAGTGCAGATCCTCCTGTTCACTTCCAATAGAATATGGCACATAAGCACCGGTTTTCAGCGTTGTTGCAATAAATGTTGTTACATTGTAACTCACATAACCAAACTCATCCAACTCCACTTGCATGAACTGTAAGTATTACGTCGCCTCTATTTTTGCAGGTAGTCACGAGATATGTGATCATCTTGATAGTAAGACTGATCTACACCTTGATAACACACAAGATTGGTTCAGTAGGTTATGTCGGTTTTGTGCAAGTGGGTGGTGTTAAGGCCGCCTCCCACTATACAAACCAGTGTGTTGCATGCCTTAAGATGTCCGTTTTCAATTAGTGAGTGCGTTCTATCTGAAATCTGAGAACGCAGACTTAAACTATCATCTGCACACTCTTTTTATTTACCTATCTTAGGATTTAGGTCGCTTATTAGGATTATTTCAGTGCATGCTATTTTTTCGTCGAGCACTGTTAGTCCAAGGGAGCCAGGCACGCTGATCGTCATTTTCGACTCACTAAAGCTGTCCCCGACATGCCCGCGGTAGTCATTCAGACGGGTTCTTTTGAATTTTCAGAAATAATTAGTTTTTGTAATATTCCCTAGCAGCAACGCCACAGAGAAAGGGTATGTTTAGCTTCTCTTCAGCATGAGTGGTTACACCCCAACCCTTCACTGACGGGAGCATTGTTATGGGATCTTTTCTCCGAAGGGTTGTTGCTTGTAGCTCGGCAATACGCTGAAATCCTGTACATCAGTTCTGCTGAATTCTGTGTTACGGTATTATATCGTGGTGATCTCCATCCGTCTTGTGGTCAGCTGAACTGTGTCAGGTTAACCGTCTCCGTTAGGTTCACCTTACGTGCTGCTACTACCAAGCGGACACAGCACAAGCCTCGGGCATCTAACACATACCCACAGTCCCAGGCCCTTTGTTTCTGTGGTATATGGATACAGCCAATGTTTCCACCACCACTTATCTGTCCCAGGGACTCTGCATTCCTCCATCCCCGTCGCTTGAAAAACTGGATTGAATACTAAGTGGTAACTGTAAAGCCCATTATGCACAGGGCAGTCAGAAAAATCTAATTCTGGAAAGTGTGAACCGTAATAGTTAAATGTGCATTTTACATTGTGAACAGTATATAAAAGTATTAAACATACAGGTCAAAAGTCTACACATCACCCGCCGTACACCAAATAAGCGTGCATATGACTCACCCAATATGGGATTTTAACCGAAGTCCAACTGACTGTTTTGCATTGCTCCGCGGGGATGAGTAGATAGAATCATCCACCTCACCAAGTTTTTCCTCTACTGTTTTCCATTTGTAACCCCTCTTCACTAAGATATTGGACCTTGCCGTGGTGACGCTAACATGCTGACTCTAAATCCAAAAAAGGTAGTTGTAAAGTCGAATAGCTCTGCAATACGGCGCTTGTTGAGTTTGTGAGTAACACATTTCAGTTTCGGAAAATCTTTTGCACACGCGAATCACTGTGCTTACTTTTCTCCGAAACTTTTGCGGTGCCTACCGGGATGAAGGATGTATGATGACAGTGGGAATATTTTTAAATGAAAAAGTGACGTAAAGCGGCATCTGACGTTAAAAGGGAAGTAAACTGTGAGGACGACTTCGTGTTTAGTATATCAGTTAAATTTTGGTTTGGAAAGCACACAAAATGGGGCCTTTGACTGGACGAACCGAAAACGCAATAGATGTCTCTTGGAATTTCCCCAGTCCAGTCCACCGGGAATAGTAATGCATGAACGTGCCGAGATTTTACGGTCACTTGGGAGTAGCGGTAGAAATAATTTTGGATAAGGAGTGAATCTTACGGTTCTTCACAACAGTTACCGTATGCGAGATCTTTTAAGAGTCGGAGATTGTGTTGCAAGCTAATTGCACGTGTTCGCTCAGCCTGAGTGAATCACATTTATTGCGTGGTTACTCAAGTAACAACAGAGTGTGGTCAAAAGTGAATAATGTTAATCAAATTACTTGCCACAATTTTTGAGACGGTCTGATCACGGTGTAACCATCTGTGTGCCTCGGCAATTTTCCCGACTATACAGTACAGTCTCTCTTGCCAGGTCAGTGGAGAGGAGATTGTCGGGCACATGTAGGTTTTTGGGTGAGAGCATATGTAATGACTCTCTTAAGAGAGTACGGGAAGCTTGTGGAGCCACTGAACAGTGTTAACTTTCCGCATTCCCGTTCATCGCAGAACATTCACATGTACGGCGTGTATCGTTCAAGGCAACTGTTCACTAAATTTGGGCTTTGTTTTGATCGGTTCTACGTAAAACTTCCAAAGGACCGAATACGAAACGCTACCAAGCCGGTCCCCTCTGATTCTATTTATAACTGCCACTGAGCTGCATTTACCATGAATGGTGCTGATGGATTCCTCATGTGTTTCCTTAAGTTCACAACTGCATTCTTCTTCACCGTGACTAACACTCGTTAGTAATCTGTGGTCTCGATATGAGTAACAACGGTTCATTGGAACATGATTCCCCGTTGTCGTTGATGGATAGAGAAATCATATGTGCCTAAAAACATGTAGGAATAATGAAATGGCGCATTACACTTGAATTCAGTTAATCAACTATTTCGCTGAACGACCTTGTCCAATTCTGTATGTTAAGTATCGAGAAAATGACGATTTATACCCAAATCTGTACTTTACTGCAAAGCATATTAAAAGCCGTAAATAACCAAATACTAAACACCGTGCACATGAAGTAGGTCCGTCAGCCTGGATTCCAGCATCGGGCGTGTCCCGCAAATACTCCAAAGTACATCGATTTTGAAAGACAAACATGAAGAAACCCTGGCTCTCGCTTGAGGCTCATGGTCAGTTCTTATGGAATCACGAATGAAAGTGCTGTACAATATAGTGACAAAAAGTGCGATCGGGATAGTAAATGATAACCTCCTTCACTATTCGCACGAAATAGAAAAGGATGAGGAAATTCACGCCAACCGAATCCGCAATGCGGGTTATCCTGCAGTTTAATATTCTGCTCCTCCGATAGGTGAACACGGTGTGTGTGTGAGTAGTTGGGGTAACGCAACTTTTGACAAATTTATTAGTTGGTTCTTATAGTGGTAAGATAAAAGACAGTAAGTGGCATTATGAAAGTGCAGAATGCCAAAAAACACGGGGACTGACTGTAAAAGATCAGAAAAGATATGAGTTTGTTGGCTTCTCATAGTCTTGTTCAAACCTGATGTAGGTATTATGGCTGGTTTCTACAACGGGATGTTTTTCTCTAAACAGGAAGCAGGAAACTGTTATTTCTATGTAGTGTTTTCTCGGTCCGTACTGTCTATCCACTAAGCTCATTGTTTCCCTCTCGGAGTTTTGACTCTCAGACCGTACGGTACGGCAGTGAAGCATCGGCGTTGAACACTGATGTCATGCTGTCGAGAATGATGATGATGATGATGTACTGCACAAAGATACGGACATAAGCCCTGTAGAAAACTCGTGAGGACACTGTGTGCAGTAGTGACGGGCCCTCCAATTACTTTGATAGTGTATAGTGGAATTCAAAGGAATATGTAGTAGAAATTGTGTGAAAACGTTGCTTTTGGGTGGTAGACCAAAAATAAACTGACGTTTGGATGGGCCTTAACTGTATCTTTCAGTACACGACATGGTGTTCTAAGAAATGTGTGCAAATCAAATCGAAATTTGCTGAGAATTTAGTGAAATGATGTTTCAAGTTTCGAGCTGAACAGAAGCGGAGGAAATCCAGGAAAACTGATAATTAGTAATTTTTGTAGAGTGTTGTCTGAGTCAGTCACCACTGTTTTGTGCTTAGGTGTTTAAGCAAGAGATTCTGCGGTGGGTTCAACGGCCCGATAGCTTTTCAACCCACAAACGGGCATGAGATGTATTGATAAACATAGTCTCATACCACGTACTTGAGTAAGGCACCGGTATTTTTCTGGTGTTACATTTTCGTCCATAATCAAAATAATACTCATTCATTCCTTTTTTGCTTCTCTCTTGTAACATTCCAGTTGGATATCACTCAGTTTGTACCGACGGTCGTCTACTTCGGATATACGGTGCTTATGGTTCTGGTCTTCTGGGTTCTGACAGGAGCTATCGGGTTTACAGCAACATTCGTCTTTCTACGACATATTTATTCGGCCATCAAAATTGATTAATGAGCCGGTTGTCCCACTACCTTCCCAATGTCATCGTTTCTCGGGAGCCCAATTTGGTTTTCAATTCATATCGAATGGCTGTACTCTGTTGTCCTCTTTTCTATCCGCTCACTGCCCCTGTGTTTTGTTCTTTGCTTTTGTCTCTCATTCTCGCCTATCGTTGCGTCTGCCTGGTAGCTAACACCCCCATTTGCCGTTGCCCCGTAAACCAACATACGATGAGCACTACAGGCCACTACTTATCATTCCTCTGTGTTCACTTGTGACTGCCATTATAGTGTAAATGGTACACACTAATTTGCCGTGTCCTGTGTGTCTAATTTCTGAACGGTTGTCAGGGGAGTGGACAATGGGTGAGATCGTGGTATTCTTCAGTCTTGTGTTTGGCTGTGCACAATACTGCCCTCCGAAGAGAAGACTCGTGACCTTCTGCACCATACGTCTGTAGGACTTGCTGTTGCTGAAAAGTTCATTTACCCTGGAATCCTTGGAAGCCATCGCCCCGATGATTTATCATAAACTACAGCACATTCAGTTGTTTCGTGACGCTTTTGGACGACAGGCCAATAATACACTAATGATCTAATTTGTTGGAAAGTGTCTCACTCAACGTAACATTAATCTCAAATGAAAAGTTACAAAAGTGTGATAAGTGTCGAATTTACCCTCAGCGATGGCAACACCAATCAAGATTCCTTCCCAATTCTCCTAATTTGGCCGTTCGATTTGGATCTTATTCATCTTTTGTAAGCTGCCTATCATCAGTATTCGTGCGTCATTGGCTGACTCTTATAAACGGTGTCTTGAGCGCTAGCAGAGCTATGATACAGGCACTGGGTCTTTCAGAATGAAACGGATTTCGGGTGCCACCGATTTAGAGCTTTATTCCCTTGACGAAGGAAGTAAAGCCCAATTTTGCGAAATTGAGTATACCAAGTGTGGTCTTGGAGCCTGATGCCCAAATATCATGTTATACTAGTTGTGCGAGACTTCTTTATGTTCTCAGTCGGTATCTTCTTTGCATTGCAACATAGCTAGTAAAGAAGAGGGTGTTTTGGAAAGTGGTGTGGAAGTAACAAGGGAACCACAAATCAATCAGATGCTACTACTCAACTCACTGTGTAACTCAAGCTCTTTGCTCTCAAGCAACTACTGAACCTGGTGAAGTTCACTACGGGTTCAACCGCATGCAATAGGTAAACCTGCAAAAAGTCCACTCACCGAGAACAACTTAACTTGTTCATCTAGTAGCTTTGACCGCCATTACGCTCTAACATTGTTATACAACCCTCAATTGTCGGTACTGCAATAAAACGTTTAAACTATCGTTATAATGTTACGGCTTTTCCTAATAAGACCTCCAATGTACTGAACTTATAATGGCCGCCTGTTTCGCCTGTTTCCTGTACTAGGTCAGATGGAACTTATTGGTCAGGAAGTCCATCTGTCTTTGCACACCACATGATAATGCGCCATTTATTGAGATGTGAATTGACGCTTGTTCTTAATCCATTTGTAAATCCTTTCACAAAGATCGTTGCTTGATTCAGGGGATTTTCTGAGTGTACTTCGGACGTAGAAACAATTCGTCAATCTTCTCCAGATGTCCTACAATAGCATTCGCTCATTTTCGTAACATTGTGTGCTCTGTAAGAAACATACACGAATCGGCCTGCGAAATCCGTACTTGGCAAGAAATGGCAGTGACGTGTAGTCCTTGGGAATGCACACAGGAGTGTGTGGTTCCTAATTTTGAGGATTGTTTTGTATCAGCCTCCATAAGCCGCACCTGTGAGTTTGTAATTCATTGTACAATTGGCGCACGGCACCAGCGCAACCACCACTGTTTTTTACGGTTATTTCCCTCTAGAAGTGACTAACCCTCAGAAAAGACTTTTTCTTTGGTCACTGGAAGCACATTTCACTGTCAAACTCCCCAGAAGGGCAGTCTCTTAACATTGTCACCTCCAGAGAAACCATCACTCAAGATCAACTCTGTCTAGAAATACAGTAATCTCCCCGTGCTGGACCACCACAAAAAAGGCACATGTTCACCTATCACAGCACACGTTAGCCGGTTATCCGAGCTGTTGCTGAAACTGTATTCCTCCTGCATCTCCTATGATGAGCCCGCGAGTCACTCATTTATTATCGTGGTAAGGATTTTTGGTATATTTAGCTGTCTCACCATAATGGACTAGTGACATTAATATACTGATGCTTGTTGCACAACATTTCAGCCACGGCAAGTGATATGCTTCGGGAGTTGAGTAGTCTGATTTACAATAACCAGTAAAATGAAGCCAAATTGATAGCTATGTTTACAAGGACGTCATCGGATTAGTCAAGGGTACATGTCTATGGTTTGAGGTACCACATGATTATTGACTTGTGCTGATCAGACAGACGACGCACACGGATTGTGTATGAATCGCCAGACTCCGCACAGCGTCGTTGTGCATTAATCTAAAGTCTTGTTTGAGCTTGATCAATCAAGACCGTGTGATTCTCCGCCATAGATATAGATCAGGTTTGAATCTCCAATTGTCATTATACTGAGACGCGTTTTGAGGTGCAACCGGGGTACGTTTTTTGTCTTCGGTAATGTGCATTGTCAGTTGCCTATTCGTCTCAAAAAGTTTGACCACCTGCAGAAATGAACTCCTTGAGGCGGACCAAGTGTTTTTATTGTATTGTCTGTCTTGAAAATAGTGCGTTAAAATCGTACGAACTTTTTGAGAAGTCTACTGGCGATATCGAATCCGTACAGTCGATAGAAAATTTCTTCTTTCGGGTTGTTGTCTTGTTTTCGACCCACCTAATAGTCTTCTTGTGAAAGCTACTGGATAACTGTTTTAGTGCAACACCGCTGTCACTACATTGGCTTCATGAGCTTCATCAGAACAGATCTTATTCGCTTTGTTCATCAGCGAAAACTACTAAAGACATGTACCCAGTAATCAAGTCAGCTCTAGGGCAACTGCAGAAGCAGCAAATAAAACTAGATTCATGAATACAAACAGCAGATCACGGGAAAACGCGCTGAAACCTCAGCACCGCGGAAAATCAAGCCATCCACGTGACAAATCTCATGGATGGAATGTCACCGAATAACTGGAGATAACAGATTATGAGGCCAGTGTTCTTGAGTATCTTAACAATGAACGCATAGCGAACGACAAATCGAATACCGTGCTCGACGAAACAAAATTTCAAGTGCCCAAAACCTAGATTTATCAAAGGGGAACTCCGTTAGTCCGACTGTATTCTTGAATCTCCAAGACAACAAACCGCGATTTTAGGGGCTATAGAAAATTCACCCATTGGATAAATCGTTAAATACACAAGTCCGAATCACACGGTTTCACAGTTCTAAACAGAATTACCGGACCGCCTCGAACTAATATGCTAAGTAATAGTAAAGACCCTTTCGCCTTTGGCAACCTCAGATATTACATGACGATGAAAGGTTTCTTAGTTGCATTTTATGTTTGTTGCACACGTATGTGTGTGAAATTTTACACCATCTGTTGGAAAATGATTCGACACTCGTACTAATTTGCTGTTCATCGAAAAAGTTTCAGCAATAGAACTGTATCTATGGGCAATAAATGTTCCGCACAACCCAAAACCTTTGAGACGTAAATCGCACCGAACTTCCTGTTAATGTTCTTAAAAGCATATGCAGATTTGGTGTCAGCTATGTATTGTAAAGCGTAGTATCTCAGTGTAAGGTAAAAGCAATTGTTCTCGATAAAGTTGTGTGAACACTGCGTTGTTATAGCAAATCTTACCTCATTTTCTTCCCAGGACGTTCATTATCCACGAGTAAATAATAGTAATCGTTCAGCTACAACACTTTCGGTGCCTAGTTGCCGTGCCCCACGAGCGCTAGGATACTGCCAGGTTGCCCAAGCCTAGATAGGAGCAGTCGAGATGCAGAGGTTGGTTTTGAACCACGGACCTTCGGTCAGTAAATCCGTACCCTAACCACTGAGCTACCTCGAGCTCTGTCCACGAGTATCCAAAGTTGCAAGGTGAAACATCGTGTTACCTTTTCGCTTCAAAACGACTTCAAGTGCAACACACTGGAATAAAAAACGAATAATGATCGTGATCAACGGTATTACCAGCCCAATATTCTGGAGACAACTAAATTTTCTTTGAATCACTTATGTTCAAGTCGGAATAAAACAGACTAATAGTATGGAGAAGCTGTGCTCGCCCACCCGTTACATAAGTACAGCTATTATTAATAAGAGAGCGATCCTCATGCCAGTAGAGGTTTCTCATCGCCGCACTGATTTTCTACGACTGAATACTCTGGCTAGAGAAGAGAAGTTGGCTGGCGATGACGTCGCAAAATTTGGATCATTTTCTACCCGACTACTAAAAACGCGGACTACTGGGTGCAAACAGAAATTGATTTAGCCTGTGGAGAATTTCACAGGGAATTAGTTCAGCGTGAATCCGGGTTTCGCTGACATTTCGATGGCAATTACTTGTTTGAGTTTTCAAAATCACCAAACCACCGATTCGAACGTAAATAGTAGTTAAGTGACAAAGCATACATCCAAAAGGCTACTATTTTTAACACTGGACAGTATGTTTAAAATCGGTATAACTTGTAAATGATTCCGAACGCATATCACACTGGGCTGGATACCTCAAGCATATGTGGGTCCACTGCACTCGCTTAATGTGGCAAAACAGATGGAATGGATCCCAGAAATTCACCACAACCCCATTGTTTGAAATGTCTGTGCTTTGTTAAATGTAAGCTTCAAAGAAAACTTGTCGTGCGGTGCGATGTTGCCTCGTCTGCCAATAATGCCTAATCACATGTAGACACGGAATTTTTTCGGGCAGGTTGTATTCACGGTTTGCACGTCTTCTGGTACCTTTCCCAATAAAAAAAGGTTCCTTCAATATTCCTCCGCTGCTTCATGACGAGAAGATACACACCAGCTAACAGGCAATAGGAAAATTAAAAAGGTGAAATACGCATCAATCTTATTCTTAAAATAAACGACTGTGCATAGGTAGGTTTAATGTCGAAAATATCCGTGCCGCTGATTGTGAAGCATTAGCTATGCATTATAGCCTAATGCAATGGCCAACGACAGACCTTAGTGCACTATATGCCCACTAACCAGGCAGATTCGCCTAGTACTCTCCTCCATACATCCGGCAAATCTCATTATAACAACGCCCGTGATAGGGTCATCTAGGACCGGAGCACACTGGGCAACGGACACGGAATGATTTGGACAAATGCATGCGGCCGAGTTGCACCCAATCGCTCAAACAAAAATTCCATCATGAGTGAGTTGTACTCAGAGTTAACCCACCGTAATTACGCTGCCGGAAACAACCCTGAAAACTCGCTGGAATCCGATAAATGTTCGAACTCATATCATGCTTGTTTCGCGTGGACAAACGATAGTGATGACCAATTAGCAAGCAGTAGACGGAATATCGAACGACGGTATCATTTGTGTGCCATGTGCACAAGGTAGTAAATAAAAATGATATGACACTAGTCACGCTGGCACAAAATCGGTCATTTCACTTTCACTTGGCGGTTATAGAACGCAAAACTTAGTGCCAAGCCCGCAAGCGATCCACCGAACCTTATAAGTACCATTTTGGTGGCAATCAGCGCAAATCTCGACCTATTTGTTCGTGGGTTCCTCTGTCTGAAGCGGGTCCCAGGCTGAAAAACAGATGAATAGCCGAATGAACAAACCTGGATTCAGTGGTGGCTACTGTAGATTTGTTGGCAGACACTACGATTAAATGCATTTTGTCGGACGAATTGGTTTTCCTTCTCAATGAGACTCACTAGCTTCTTACTAGCTAAGGTGGAGTTGCACCTAAGAAGCAGCTAATGAAAATAACAGCAATAATATACTGGTAACATTGCAGTATCTTCGTGCAGAGTCTTCTGGTGTGAAAAACACCCTGTTATACGGGTTGCTTTGAATTCTTCCTACCGTAAAAGAGGGTCCCCATCGAACACCACCACTATAAAAGGTCCATCCAACTCTGTGTTAGACGTTCCTCTTCCAGCAAAAGGAAACACTTAACTTACCAGTAAAAACTCTCACCAATTTGTGTTTGGTTCTTAGGAAGCTCCTCAATGTAACTAGCTATTTATGGCTTTCTTCATCTTCAAAGCAAGTACTACGCTCATTTTTTTGTAGGACTGTGTTTTCAGAGAAGAATTCGGGCAACTGCCGGTCCCATCAGCCGCTTGTTTCACGAGCTTACACGAAAGCCGGAACTCGGAATGGTCAAGGACAGAGGTCACTCCAACTTCGATCAGAGTACGAGGGCAGCGGATGCCAAGCTCAACGGTCACCGACGAACCGGGACACAGAATAACACAGCAACCAATAGAACCGCCCTACCGAACAACTAATCGTGATCGCAAATCAGCTCCGGCTAGCAGCACGTATATTAACACAAACGCAACACTACTCAACGCACAACCACCAGTCCGTTGCTATGCGCCACTACGCACCCTAACAACGCACTGATGATGTCACCTCGAATGGTGATGGAACATTTGGAGTCAAACCAACGACCATTACCGATGCTGTTATCAATGCTGCTATATCTGTTTTTTTTGTTCATGCACATTACACCAATTTCCCTCATCTTTTACGGGTTGAAATTGATACGATCTTGAATTCTCACTATTCAGTAAACCATCATATATGTGTTTCTTACGCCTGCTACGGATTCGGCATCTTGATTCTGAACCCCATCACTTGACCGGTAATGTTACGAACTGCGGTGCACCTATGCATACTTCCTATTGTTTCACCCTAAAATTCGACACATTTAGATAAACTTACGTTACTACTGCGCCTGAATCGCACGTTTTGTGGAGTTGCACGCCACAAACGTTATAGAATTACGTCTTTTCTCTTCCCCTTTGGAGTCTTATTAATCCCCAAAACTACATTTTCTTTAGTTCCCCTGGTCATCGCGTTTGTTCGCAAATGTAACATATGCGGAGTTGATGCACGCTTGATCAAGTGAACCTTCACAACCATGTGTTTGTACTAAACTAATATATCCAAATAAACGCTCCTCAGTGACTATCCAGTTCTTCGCTTTTCCACGTCGGGGACTCAAGAAATTCTAAGCTCATCAACCGACAACACTACCAATAAATGTCACTCTCAAACGGACGGGTTCGTAAACAATGGGAGCAGTTTCAATTATCTTGTAAGCCCCTTCTTCGTGTGCTCTGCTCGCTTGAATGCCATATATTCATAGTTATGTGTAGGAATACTTATTTTGGGAGATAATAACAAGTGCAAAATCCACCCAAGTAGCTTGATCTATGATAACTGCAGTGTCACAATTTGGCTGCACAGATTCGGGGCATGAGTCTCTGCCTTCATACATTGTAGTCGTTACTGAAGCACGAAACGAAATCGCACCCTAGCTGTCAACAAGGTCTGTTAAAGGAATACCGATACGATGCCGCAAAAAGGTACTCAGGTTGTCATATGAGCTGGGGCTTAAGTAAAACGGCTTCAAACCCAATGACAAACCGCCCTTGGCGTTGTCATAAGAACCAAAGCCTATTGCGTGGATTTGCTTTAACCGCAACTTATTTCAAAAGGTTTATCTGAAGCTTTTATTAACTCACAAGAAATTTAAGCTATCGTAAACACACAGATAGTGGCAGAGCTAGTCAACAAAATTTGGCTCCTGCAGTCAAATGGCTGTCCTCGCTACAAAATCACTGCTACAAAATCCGGTCGAACACTGTTGCATTGCGAAACAAACAGCGACCGGGATGTAGAACGAAGCCATAGACACCTCGATTATGTAATTATCTGGGTCACTTTAATGCCATGGCATCTCCTTATATGTCACTTCTTAAGCTGCTTCCACTGGGTCATCATTATTGACAGCGATCCAGGAGATGAAAGCTGGTGCCTCAAAACCGCAAAGAAAAGTCCACAAAGATGTCGCTGAAGACGGAATATGAAATAGGAGAAAAACCACATGCGAAGAAGGAGAAAGAAGGAGGATAAGTAGCTCGAATGTGCTGCTTGTTTGTGAGTCTGTTTGCCGAGTTTGGAAGTTGGAATGCAAACATTTCACCGCCAGTCAGTATGAAACCAACAACCAACAGACCAGCAGAGGCTTATTTCCGCCTAATCCCCTTGACGTATGAAGAAACAAGGTGACCAATTTGATGGTCGATATGGCAGGAGATCATTTCAACTATGCTATTTATGGCTAGCCGTCATGCCAGTTGAACAGGAGCAGAGCGCAATTCAAACGCTTTGAACAGCACACCGGCATGGGACCCAAAACTCTGCGGCCGTAGCGGAGTGAAGTTCTGCTGAAGGGATATTTGGAGACCAACAACGGCACGTCTAGCAGGAAAGGCGCTCATCGTAGCACCCACTGAAGATGCATCAGGTAGTTCACTTTCATCTGCGAGAGCAATGGCTACCTGTTGTCAAGATTTTGTTAAGAGGAAGGCTCCTTGCATTTGAAGCTTGAAGAGGAGTGGTAGGTAGGCTACTGTGAAGTGTGTGTGCTAGCCGGAATTAGCATCCTTGTGGAGGTTAAGAGAGTTTCCTTTAGGAAAACCAATCGGTGGAAACTACCATGAGATTAAGGCGCGGAGTAAATGGGACCGCGAACAGAAGCTTGGAATTGGCGACAGTTTATTCGTGGGGAGGGTAGTGCCATGGATAGAATGAATGAACCCCCGCTGACTGTGTCAACCTGAGCATATGCAGTCGTCTTGATCGTTCACTGCTTTAGTTGACTTGTTACTGCGGTATCATGGTCCATTCGAAGGGTGTTGAATACTTTCTGTATGACAGAAGTGTGGTGGGTCACACTGGCCATCGCCTCCGTCACTTCGGTGGCTTATGCTCACATAGTCCTCACCAGTGGTGCGACATTTGTTCAAAGAGGAAGTGACACAGCTGGTATTCGAACTAATGCTGGAGTCTGAATAAAAGGTGTTGGTGCAAGGAAAAAGGTGGAACTGACTGACCGTGAACCAGTGATTTCTGGACTGGATCGCCAAGCACGTGTTGGGGAGCACAAGTGATGCGACCACGCAACGCTTTTCACGCGACAGCTCTGACAAAGCACAGTAAGCTTCCGTTGAAATGCTAGTACAGGTTTTGTTGGACGGTCCAGAGCAATTGTCACACTGTGGGCTACTGCTCACGTAAACACGAGGATCAAAGCAGTTGCCCAGTTTACAGGAAAGGACTGAGCAATGGCAAATTCGGATTTTGAACTAAATTGGCTCTTGCAGGCTTACATACGTTAGGGCGCGCAGGTTGCTTCTAGGACGTTATTGTGAGTGGTAAATTATGCACACAAAGCACAAGTCGGCCGAAATGACCCTGGCAATGGATCTACCTTGCTAGAATAGAAGCTTCTCGGGTACGAATAACCGGCAGATCGTTATTCGGCAAACGAAATCGATTCCTCAGAAAATGCGGTGATTCCAAGGTCAACACTTTTAGGTGTAAAAATCCAGGCTTAGGAAACTTTTCTGCGACTGCCTGATGTATGTTATTTTTGTTTTGGTGAGTCATATTTCAAAGTAAAAAAGTACCTCAAATAAAGAAACAGCGCATGATAAAAAAGTATACCAGCATACCAGAAAAGCGCTAAGGTGAATTAAGAGTAGTTTGTTGGTATTCCCTTAGCCAGATTAATGTGCAACACACTTTTTGGTGCAAACGTTGTGGAAAACATGCATCGGCGCATGTGTTTAGATAATTAAGGTGGTGCCATCCACCCAAGTATTACGGTAGGAACACCCATCAACGTATATTGATTTGTACTCGGTTTCGAGAGTTTGATGTTTTCGAGACACACCTATTACTCAGAGGATTCCAACTAACTCCTAAGTCACTGGGACCTTGTCATTAGTTGCATACGACCAATTCCGTTGATTATTTTTTTGGATTAACTGACTGATATCTCTTTAGAAAAAGTAAGTCATATTTTCTAGCTGCAACTCCACCAATAAGTAATGGCGTTAAGTAATACACATTCTACGGTCGACATCGGGAAGGTCTTACCTGAATTAATGTCAAAAACGTATGCCGTGAGTGTCTGGGAATAAACACCGTCAAATACCACCGTGAGCCATGAACACGCCTTAACCCGTTAGTTAGGACCGTTCAAACTTACCATTATGGGTCAAACGTGGATTGTGTTATTCATGATACCCAGCTAAAAAAATCAGCACATGTGCATGATCAGCTCGAAGCCTGTAGGTTATGATGCACGGTCAGCTTGCATTGGGTGTATGTCTTATTCCGCTGGAAAATGTTGGCAGTAAAATGGAATGGGGTAAGTCATTGCATTTTCTGAGTGATTTGATGAGCGGAAGGTGTGACGGATATCGCGGTGCGTTGTGTTCACGTAGCTACAGTGCCCTGATACGAATAGATGAGAAAGAGCGTTGTTGGTCATGGCTGACAACAAACTGATCCCTCTGGTTCCCCTTTGCAATGTTGTAAGCTTAAGTTCGCGTGGAAAAACTCTACTGTCTTACAGTCCTTGTTCAGTATCTTCGAAGTCCCACCTACCTATCCCTCTATATTCGTCCGCTGTCCCTACTCACCTCAACCACCTCGCTGCACAGAGGACCATCTCTAATGAGCCGCAGTACACTCTCTGAATGATCACTCCGTAATAGTCCCCAGCAAGTTTCTTTGAAGCCAGACTTTTGGCCTCGTACCTCATCCGCTAATCCCCCACCTTGCCCAAAGTATGCAATTACTATCTCGCTTTGTCTTCGTGCCAGCCGGTCACTTGGCGCATTTACCCCCTTTACAGCCGTTGCAAACATCCTGCGACGCTATTTTAGTGCACCACAAACTTATGGAACAGAAATCTACTTATGCTGGCCCATTCTAGCCTTGTTTGTGATATATCAGCAGTATGCTCGTATTCTAAGCCTCTTCTGTTTCCCAGGACAACAATTCTTATCCATTTAACGACCTCTTATCGGTTTTTAGGCCTTACTCAACTTTGGTCTTCTCTACTATTGAACTTCATGCCTTTGAATCCCCCAACCCAACAGGTAATGCCTCCCTCACCAGCTGCCAGCTTCAGCATTGTTGCTCCAAACGCCCTGTTTGATTGCTATCTGCCTTTCGCTTCCACTTTTTATCAGCACGGATCTCCAATCAGACTAAAAATGTCCTAATTCTGCACCGGAGTAATTCTCCTTGCTTCATCCTCCTTATTTACACCAAAGCTACCTGGAAACGTTAATGCTCGTCCTCTGTCCAACCAACTCAAAAACGACGTCCGTTTTGAGGTTGTTCGGAATTAAAACTGATGACATTGAACTGCGACACCCATTCTGGCAGCACAATCGCAACCGTTTCCGTCACATCAACGAAGATGCTTCTTCTCATGGCCTTCCTTTTAAACACAAAAATTTACCCTCTCAGGCACAACAGCCACCTGATGGGCCCTTTGTTCTGATCGTTGTCCTGAATTTAGAACTCTTGGTGTTCTGCAACTTAGGCTTGTCTCGTCCGTAAGTTCACTTATTTTCTTCATAGTGCCTACTCGATCCTACGTGTCGGCAACACTTCCCGATCCAATTTTGGTCCCATCAATCAAAAATCCTGTAAGTCGACACATTTTCACTACACACTACAATTCTGGGATCCAAATCGCCATTTGCGTCCACCATGAATACCCAACACCCGCATCAGAGTTCTTTAAGGTTTCGATTATTAACTGAGCTACTGTCGGCAACCATTTTCAGCCCGAGCTCAAGCCGGTAGACTGTATCACTGAAGGGTCAACTTGGTCTCATTGTTAAAACAATTTGTATTCCACAACCTAAATATTCTTATCACATAATAATCACGCCCCATAAGTATTACGTTCCCCTTCGTTGAATCGTCGCCCATATTGTTCGACTTATAATGATCTGACAGTACATCAACTGGCCTGCTTCCCACTGGTTTGGTAATGAGCTCAATTAATCACACGCTTTACTTTTGAAGAGTTAATAGTTGAAGTTGACGTGTGGTTTAGACGTAAATTTTGGGGAGAAAAACTGCAAGGAGCATTCGCGGTGGCATCCGCCAAGTGTTGTGATCTTGGTAACAACAGACTTAGTTAAAGATTGAAACACAAGCCCACCCCATAGCGCTCCTTACGCGCAACCGTAAAGCCTGTTGGTTGACCGTTGGATTTCACCCTTTATTAGTAAGGGCTTAAAACTATTTATCTTGACATTTGAAAGTGATGCGGTCTTCTGGTTATTGGAACCAGGAAGGCTGTGTTTCACAAGGTTAAGATGCCCGAGGACCGTAAGCCTGCATCCATCGATTGTCACTTCCATCTTAGATATCGATGTGGATATCCAGCCAGTAACCATGAGGACCGTCTTTGAAGTGGTGCTCTAATGAAGGTATCAACGTTAGAAATTTTATCAGCCCAGGAAACACCGGGGGGACATAAAGGCGTATGGCTCACAAGTCATCAACTTTTCGCGTTTGAAATGCGTATCAAAAATTACTAATTAACGCCAGTCCGAACAAATTTTTAGAAAGCTCAAAAATTTATACCGTAAGCCTGAGTATGCGTATGCAAGTATGCTACACTAGGCCTATGCACTATCTGCTGGAGGAAACTGCGCATGCTTGGTAGGAATCGAGAAGCAATTAGAAGCAAACCGCCCTGGCGCATTGAACTGTGCCCTCAATTTTCAGCCTTCTTCTACTCGATTTTGTGCCGCCACTAATTAACCATTCAACAACCCTTACTTGAACGAAAGCAACAACCTGTCGTTTAGTGAGAATGTGTGTGACATTCGGACGTCGGGAGCAGTCCTCCCCGAAATAATCTGCCAGCACATAGTGACCCTGAAATAGCGCCAGTGCTTTCTGCTTACACCAATACACACGGTGCAGTGATGCTCCAGATAATCCGAAATGAACAAAGCCCACTGACATGGTTACCCGAACATTAGGAGCTGGCTGAGTCCCACTTCGGCGCTGGTGGTTCACTGACACCTCAGCGTTTGAGACGCATGCCAAAGGGCAAGTCTAACTAACACGAACCAGTTATCCATGTCAGTTATCCATGGTCCACACTCTCCGCAGACAGCGGTACAGTCGATCCTTATCGGGCCTGCAAGCTTCTCACAAAGTGTTGTGTGCCGACTAAAAATTTATGCATAAAAGAGTAGCATTTTGCTCTATCTATGCTCAAACTCGAAACCATCATAACCAACCGTGCCCCTATTGGAATTAGTCACATTTAACCTTCCCACGTAATTTTCTTCGCGCATTCTGTTTTACAGTTGCACTGCTACGACCCAGCAAGTTGTGAGTTTGACTTCATAATTTTGTTTAGAAATTGGTAGCCGTCCCGTTTTCATCCTTTCCGCCATTGGAGGAAACGTTAAATGGATACATGAGGGATGATTGTGTGGTAGCTGTGCATGCGGTTGGTAAAAAAGTGCCAAAGCCGTTTAGCGTTTGGGTGTACTACAGATGTACTGGGAGACCACCAAAATTGATGGCTCAGAGCACTCTAGTAAGTTAAGTGCATTTGTCAATCACATACAGTGCGCGAAGCACCGGGTGCCTAGTCCGGCTTTGTCTGAGGAGGCTTGGAAACCGTTAGTCGCCCCTTATCGTTTTGGCCATAATCTGGTGTTGACCAAGTTCTTGTACGACCGACTTCCTTAAAACTGACGGCCAACCGAGGGGTATTTGGGCACCTGGAGAGCTCTGCTGAAATATGAAATGCTATAGTGTGAATTTTTTAACACTTGAATTCGGCAACGTCCTTGGACATATACAAAAACCACCCTAAGTGGCGACTGGCTCTATCGAGTAGGTGATAATCTGTTGGGTCTTAGTGTGATAGATAATGAGCTTTTTCTCCTGACGAAGCTTTACGAGTCCGGACGGGTGCTCTTGGCGCAGATAGCCCAAGCCCTAAGCTTCCCAGATTTCGTAAAAGTCTATGGAGCACACAAGATTCAGGTGTCTTTTTAAAGCAATCAATGTATGATCCGTCAGCGCCGGATCTGCATCTTCTTGATCCCAGATGGCATGGGTAGCGGTAGTCCGGTACGGAAAGCAAGCGGCATGTTCCTAAATGTAAGCTGTTTCGTTTGCTCATGGAGATAATGAGAAAACAGTACCAAATGAAGACGTTCATAATGGACAAAGTGGCTTCTCAAAAGCAGGCGGCCAGAGTCGTGTTCGGTTGCGATGCTATGCTGTGCTAAGCAAATTTAGTGGGAAATTCTTACACATCATATAACACATCACATATTTTGGTCAAAGATAATCCTTGCCAACAGCCAACAGACTCACTATTCGTCTCTAGCTCTTTCGCTCACTGGCAGCATATTGCTTGCAAGTAAGCTTTACACGCACAATCCGGGATGATCCACATTAGCAATGTGGCTAACAATAATCTGATTACTGAAAAGCAGGATCCCCCGGAACGGAACAAGCGATACTTCTCACATTTGTCCATAAGACATCACTATCGTCTTTCGACGGTTGACCCTGATGGTGGATAAACTTCAGCTGCTTCATTCTGACTGTAAACGTATGATCATGCCAGACGGTACGTCACCCAAAATTTGGGAATAAACATTATCATCATCATTTTCATTATCAAAGCCGCAAGCGTTACTAAGTGGTGGATTATTCAGGAGGAAATTCTGCTGCGCTTATGCTCGAAGCTACTACCGGATGCTTTACGTTGGTGGCCGAAGATACCGGGCCTCAACCCAGATGGCAACCTACGGGTACAGAATACAGCTTTTGTAGAGCGACCAGCCGTTTGGTCGCACTTCGCCAGTATCCAAAGAATCACTCATCATACCACATCGACCGTTACGATAGTGGGCCTTGCCCGCTGTGCTGTGAGGATCTCTATGCTTGTTCTCAAGGTGAGTGCGCATATGACTCGTCGTCGCTGCTGTCTGGTCTCCGGTCCCGGATGAACGCGTGGAGGTTTTGTCGCCAACTGGTCCGCAAAGAAGCCGTAACATGATGTTTCAAAAACGTACAGAGGTACAGAATTTCGGCGCAATTTGTCCCGGAATTCTGCCTGCGTCCACACTTTTGGCCCAGTGGAGGAACAAATTATAAGCCGTGGGTTCATAGCATACTACTAATACCAGTGCCCCAGTGCCCCCAGGATGAAGGCAATGACAAATTCATCCAAGGCGTGAAAAACGCGAGCGTTCGCCAGCGCTTGTAAGGGCCAACTACCCGAACGTATAACGTATCACGAACACATAGTACATCCATTGGTATTTGTCATGTGTAGCAGCCTCTCATAGTTTGAGCGTCATTAATCCAGTAGCACCCAGATAGGGAAGCGAAGCCGACTCGTCTATAGTAAACCAAACACCCATACTTATCGTAAACTTAGTGGTATTATTCACATTTACCTCGCAGCGCTCTCATCGGACTGGCCCCGAGTGATGAGAACTCGCGGCCTTTTCACGGATTCACGGACTGATACACAGGATCGAGGCTTTCGCATCAGTTTCCCGGGTCGGTTTTGTTCTTGTCGTCCAGCGGCTGTCGTTCACCTGAAAGGCACAAGTGAAAAAGGGTGCGGCACTGCTCTTTAAGTTCTCAGCGCGGGGCAGTATGCTTGCCAGCGCGAGGACTCGCGTAAATAAGTGTCTAATAATGTTTTGAACTGAGTTCTAAAGGGAGCGTGGACAACCGTCTCGGGAAGGTTATTCCACGCAGCAACTACCCGAAATGAGAAAAAAGTTCGCCTAATGAAGGTGTGCGCTCTGAGCTTAAAAAGCTTCTTACCATGCCCCCGCCGTGTGTTTGCTGGGTCAACGGTGAAAAACCTGTTGGCCAAGCCTTGTTCAAACAGGGCGTAAGTAAGAATTAAGTCCCTTCGGAGGCGATGATACTCCAGGGTGAGGAGGTCAAGCACCTTGAGTCGCGTTTCATAGTCCACGGATTAAAGGCCGCCTATCAGTTTCGTAGCAGCTCGCTGGTGTGGAGTTTGGTACCCTTATTTTGTTTTCATTATAACACTACGTATTTCATCAATTGCATAATCGTTTTTTGTTTGAATACGAAAAACGACAAAAACGCGCACTTGTACCATTTTCACACAATACAAACGTGGTCGCGTGCTTCGACTCTCTCTTCTGATTTCGCTCGCGCTTCTAGCGGTCATTTGCGAGTCTAATGTGCTAACTCTGGTATCAAAACATTTCAGACCATCTTCGGAATCTATTATATGTGGGAACTGTGCAGAAGAAGACCCCTGGAACACCATAATTGGATTATTGTTTATCCTCTGACCTGGGCCAACGACGAACTATTTTAAAGAGAACAATTATTAGTGAGTCTGTTCCATCTGACCTCTTTATTATTGTATACCCAACCTAGCGTTATTATTTTTATTTCTTTGCCACACACTCCTGATAAGCTAACTTATTGGGTAGCAAACCACTGCCTTCTGGGCCGATTTCTCAAGGTGCAGGTAGAAGGACAGGTTTGGAGGGAGCCAGATAACCAATTCCTTTTTGGCATCTATTCTCGTGATGTCTTCTGGTCCTTTCTCACCTTGCTACCCAATCCAAGTCTGGATGATGGAATGGCAACTTCTAATTCGAGTCTAGCGGGCTCAGTTGGAATATCCGTACGTGTGTCTTTTCAGTCCATCAGACATGTTGTTTACACCCACTAAACGTGTTGACCTTCAGTAACCTCATGAATTTTGATTCCAAGGCCATTCTTGTTATGCGGTTTGCGCTGTCTTGCCTATATGCTCCGCGTTTATATATTGTGGATTCATGCGAATACATGGACATATAGACCGGAAATAAAGCCCCGCGGAGTTTATAGTTCCTGATTTTTACGGGAATAGCTTCCAAGACATCTGTGTCCATTCATGATAGGACATGCCAGAAGGTGCCAGTCGTCGACTCAGTAATGTTTCCTGTCACAGTAATGAAAAACAAATTCACCAGAAGACTGAGAATCGAAGTGAGTGTATAAGCTAATCAATTCTATCTGTCTGGTGGTCTTTTTCTTTTGGGAAACTCTATGTAGTAAAAGTCACGTTTCACCTAAAAGCGAGACTTCGTGTCCACTAGCTTAATCGCAATAATCGTTCAGCTGTGACACCTGTTTTGTGCCTAGATGTCATGCCACCCGATAGAAGCACGAGAGCTGGGATACTCCCAGGTTTCCTAAGCCTAGACAGGAGAAGTCGAGATGCAGAAGTCGGGTTCGAACCACGGACCTTCTGGTCTGTAAATTCGTGCTCTAACCACCGAGCCATCTCGCCGCTCAATCAGCGCACCATGGAGGTCGGAGATGGAGCCTTTTGCCTTCCTTAACTTCATTGTGGACCCAACCGCTTGTATGAACTTCATGCAAACTGGTTGCCGGCACCCTGACTCTGCAATCGTCACGGACAGACCCAGGCGCAGCTTTCAGCGGATGGTAAACCGCGAAACATTTAACTTTGAGAACTACTATGTCTTCTCTGTTGTTCCAGCCCCCACTTCACCCTTCGGGCCTCTTCAGCAAAACCTGCGAATCCAGGTTATGGGTTTCAAAAAACAGTAGAAACTGCAGAGAAAAATGCAAGGCTCACACGATGCGCTTTGAGGCATTTGAGGGACGGCCAATGTCAAAACCTTTCACGCAGTAGGCACTGGCTTCCCTCGAACTGTACTCCGTGGCCTATAGGAATTTGAGGTGTGTCGCTGTGTTCATCTAACAAATACTGATCATTCCTGTCACGAGCTGGTTAGTCTAACTAATATCACGAGCATCAAAGTCCACGAACCAATTTTTCTCCAACTTCGTCTATGTTACCCACACTTTACACTGCTAACTTTACCGCACTTAGAACTCCCCACCAACACACGTTTCTTTCCCAACAGTAAGCTATCGAGTGTCGACTGGAACTACACCCGCAAGGGTGTATTGTCAATTAACTCTGCTAGAGGCATCAATAATATCCCAACCCACACTGACGCACCCTGTTGGACGTGAGAAACCTAACTTGTTACTCCGCACGATCCTATGAATCTCATGACATTTTTAGGTTGTTTGATCACAGCTTGAACGATAGTATAGTGTACGTAACTGATGCCTATTGCTCCTATCTGCTTCCATCCCATGGCCTCACCAACCCCTATCCTAGACAGGGGAAGTCGAGAGACAGAAGTCGGGTTCAAACCACCGACCTTCCGGTCAGTAACTTCGCTCTCTAACCACTTGGGCCATCTCGCCTCAAGTGGCATCCGAAGAAATTTCTAAGGGTCAAATTGTACTTCCACTCAGGAATGTCGACCTGATAAAGAGCCCCGTGGTCCCCACACATATGCCACTCATTAGAGTTTTTTAAGTTATATGTGGGAGCTAGGCCTAAGGATGATTTAGGTCTCTAGTAGCCAACCGAGTTCAATTATAGCTGCGTGAATCCTTTCCTACCTAAGGCGTCAGGGTGGCGCATAGATGAACGAACCTTTCGTCAAGTTAGAGTGAGCCCATTCTCGACGCACTATTGGTAGATATTTTCTGGGTTTCCTAATCTCGAATGCAAGACCCATGCACGGTACTCAAACTTGCGACACCGTAAGCTAGACGAGCTTCAGATGATTCTACATCTGCTGCAACGGGTTACATCTAATCGACATAGTTCTCAGTTCCATAGCTGAGGCTTTCTTACGTGACTGGAATAATTTCCTCCACAAGAAACGCACCAGTCGGAATAGTGTTCAGTATTTATTTGTAGCTTCTGAATGGGCGCTAACCAACTGTGAGCCTGATTATTGAATTAACAGCTCTCCTATTCAGCATGAAGCGTCCAGAATTAGCTTATTAATTATTATTATGTGTTATTATTGATTAATGTTCTAGTCACCGGCAGTTTGTCGGAGCTGCAGCTTAGGGACATGTTTAGCTGGGACTCAAGAATCAATCGCAATAGTGATCGCCTTTTACAGGTTAATGCTGACTATCAGTTGTTCCCCAGTTGCAAAAATGGTAATAATCCTCCAGCTGTAACACCCTTTCGAACCCGGCCTCTGCATCTCGACTTCCCCTGTCTAAGCTTGGGCAACCTGGCAGTATCCCAGCGCTCGTGCAACCTTCGGGTGACATGGCATCTAGGCACCGAAAAGATGCTACAGCTGAACGATCTTCTCGTAACACCCTTTCATTGTCTAGCTGCCATACCACACAAGGGAGATACTGTGTTAACTAACCCGAAATGCGGAGGCTGGGTTCGAACCACGAACCTTCTGGTCAGGGAGTTCGTGCCCCAATCACTGACCTCCCTCATGTCTACTGAATTCAGATGCAGTAAACTGCTTAAACTACCACCTGTGGTCCCCCCTACTAATGGACAACCATGTAGCCAGCTTAACCACAGCCGTTGGCATGCGTTTTTTAGACTGTATAAACCTTCGATCTTTCTGATCCCGGTTCAGATCATGCAGTCTTCTGGTTTGACTTTTCCTTAAATTTTACGGGGAGACCTTGGAAAGAAACATATCGTTTGACCTGGTCCACAATCCTATAAAGCCTGTGTGGGGCTTTAGAACCCACATCCTCAAGAGACGCGTCGTAATTGGGGGTGAGATAAGCATCACCATGCTGGGGGCAGCGAACCCGACATTTATCGTTCCTGGAGGTCCACCAAAGACGCACTGGATTTTAGAAAGATCACTGTCGCTCCTTGATGTGATACGTCATACTCCTTCGAACACTACACATAATTCATTCTAAAGGGCTATTACACGTGTCAGGTCAAACTAATCTGCGTGCAGATAGAGAAAACATCTGGCTTTCGGACACCGAGGGAGCTTTTGTATCGGGAAATGTTCGGATAAAAATATCTGATACAAAGCGGGATAAAAAATGGCTGTTAATGAGATCGTCAAAGATAATGTTGGGATTTCAATATATGGTAAGGATCAGCGTCGTGGGCACTGGTTGAACATTTTGGACTACATTTTAGTTGGTCGTCTGCCTCCTGTACCCACGTTTTTCGCTTGACTCGCTCAACTCCAGTCGTTCTCTTAATTTGTACCCCCTTCAGTTTCTGAAGTACTATTATGCCTTTTACTTTGTAGCGCTATCGCACTTCAGGGCCAGATAAACTCCCTCTATTTTTATTCAAAGACGGTAGTAAATCCTTGTGTTTTGACTTGGCCAGGTTGTTTAAACTAGTTTAGAGAACAAAAATGCGTTCCTACAACCCGAGTCCAATCATTCATGTCCATTTTAAAATAGTTGCTCGAAGCGACTGCTCCAGCCATAGGATTATAAGTTCTTTTTTCTGTTGTACTACGACTACCAGTCTCAATAACACTGCGACGTCTGACCCCACCACTTGGGACTCAAGCCTAAGAGCAGCAGGCAGGGTTTCGACCAAATAATGGGTTCACGGACTGCATCTACTCATTACACTATGTGCTTCAGCAGTGTAAAACACACCACCAACCAACGGTGGGGATTCTCCCTGACTTCAAAGTTTTTTCTCCTAATTGGCCAAAGGGGAATGTCCTCAGAGTTTGAATATTTCTATTCCGTTTGCTTTCATACTGCTGGTCGCATCATAGTTTACAACAACATATCAAAAGGCCCCCACAACTGGTGGAGTTCTCCAAGGACGTGTCTTTGTACGTCGTCAGACCATTCTCCGGTACGTGTCCATGTTGCAGCTCGTTTCTCAGAGACCAAACAGATAAACACCTGCCAGTACGATCTTCATTACCTGTCTGTAGGGTCGTCAAAAAAGTCCGTCAGCAGAAACTATCTAGAGAGCTAAAAAATGCAAAACAAATCGACCGTCCAAATGAAAATCGATTTGGCATTTGATTGTGTACGTCCAAGAACCAAGCCATGGCCTTTTTCAGGTTGGATCTCATAGAAATCCAGGTCCGTGAATGAGGCACAGAAGACGATCACCCGGGGTCGGCCAGAAACCTGAATCAGCGCTCGACTGACACTCTCAAGACTGATCTGGGGAATGGGTGACCAAGGGAATCCAATGGAACCGGTGAAATATTCGATCTCCTAACCATCAGCTTCACAGATGGGCTTGAGCGCTCAATCCCAACATATAAAACTCTTAAACACTCTTAAGCCTGAAAAACACGCACAGATCATTTGAAGGATGAATAATAAATATCCACTACCGTTCTGTCTTTAAAGATATTAAGTCTGAATGTAAGAGTCATCGAGTGTGGTCATTGTCGCTTCTAAGTTACTCATAAGTGTCAACCAAAGCATGCTTACCAGCTCTTGCAAGAAACTAGCGCAATTCAGTTTTTTCAGCTAAAAATAACGTACCGAAGTGTAGTAGTCCCAGCTACTACAACTTTGTTCACCAAGAATAAGCAGAATAAGGGAATGGGAGCCATGTGTTGGTAGCCATGGCCTAATCAGTTCGTTGATGTCAAATGGTTCTGTTTTTTTCAGCATGACAGGGACTGATATCTAACACAATGCAAACCTCCATTGGCTGCGTGACATATCCATATCTATCAGGGTCACTACTCATTGGTTTGTTTCGTCCAGGGGTCTCCATCCAAGAGGCCGCCAGTTACTAAAACGACTGAGCTGACAAGTAAGGACTTTCATGCTTCATTGCCAACTCATGGACTGATCGCCTCTGGGTCATCTCCATCCGATACATGGTTGGGCGGTGAGGCTTCTGCTAGGTAACCGGTCTTCTGACTTACGAAGTCACCAGTATAACCTGTGGAATGCGACCAAAAAAGTCCGTCAGCAGAAACTATCTAGAGAGCAAAAAAATGCAAAACAAATCGACCGTCCAAATGAAAATCGATTTGGCATTTGATTGTGTACGTCCAAGAACCAAGCCATGGCCTTTTTCAGGTTGGGTCTCATAGCAATCCGAAGTCGTCATGTCTCTGACCCACCACGAATTAGGACAGGTCAGACCGGTGCCAGGGCTTACAATGGTCATATTTTCACTCCGTCATAAAAACTAACCGGGATTCCGTCCAGGTTTTGGATACGTCCATTACCACTGTTACCGCGATAACTTGTCGAACGCCAGTACACATACACAAGGCCAATAAACGTTTTGTTCTTAGATCCAGCAGCAGTCTTCGACCCAGGCCATCCCACTTCTTCGTGGTGATACCTCTCCTTCAAAACAATCCTAAGCACTCATCACACTTCTCTCTCTGTACTCAACCAGCCGATTCTCGGAAGGCATCGTACTTCGTGTTCTCATGGTACGTTGTGTCGACTGTACCGTGCGATAAGCTCGTGAATATGAAATCACCCTAACGAAGAACGAGGAGAACTACTTCAGGAACACCCTAGGTAACACTGCCAAAAGTAACGTGCCTACTCCTCCAAATGAGATTGATGTAGACACACAGGCATGGCATTGAATCGAGATACCATCGGTTCGTCTACATTCATTCCAATTTTTCAGCAGTGAAGCTTATACACTTATGGCTTTGGACCCCATAGCATCTGGATGCCGACAGTGCCAGGTGTTCATAAAGAAGGAGGAAAAGTTAAGGGTTATGCGAATGGACAAAAGAACGCCACTGGCTCCGATAGTCACCATATCGGTGAGGATGTCAGACCATTAATAGATTAGGTCTCCGGAAGAAATCTAACAATCAATGCATCGAATCGGATCCAAATTATGCACCCTTGTGGAACAAGGACCAGCACGCCTGTAAGTTTTGGGCAAAGGGGAGCTGTCAGACCAAGAGCAGCGAGACCCCGTACTACGAGTAATCGTGCTACGAGGCGGTTTGGGGGTAAAGTCGTACTGTCCTCTGTGATAAGAGTGAGAAGGCAGTAAGGTGTTTACTCCGGGCGACCAGCATGTCCATATTTATGGAAGCAACGATTCTGCCTTCCCCCAAGGAAGGCCGGCCCTAAAACCTGCACACTCCCATCGCTCAACAGTTGACCATAACCGTCCGCGCATTATTCAATACAGTCGAAATACTTTTAAGACCAAAGCGTTCGGTGCTGCTCAAAAGTCCCTTGCTGTGCACGGCCGCATCACAAATGAGATAGTAATGCCTTAGGGTTATGCCAACCGCCTACTGTCCGCTGCCTCGTGGGTCAGACTTTTGAGTCAGAGGCTAGAGGCGGGGTCCGCGAACACAACCCTACGGCCTCCCACTACCTCGTGTGTCAAACTTTTGAGTCATAGGATAGGAACAGGGTCACCGAACAAAACCCTACATCTTCTCCACAGCCTTGTGAGTCAGACTTTTGAGTTAAGGGCTAAAGGTGGGGTACCTCAATCCCTTCCTCGGCCCGGGCAACCGAAAAGTACCATTGTTCCGCAGTTCTGTGTCCACCGATTTCCCTCCCCAACCTCTTCCTAACAAACAAGCAAACGCAGCTGGATCAGTTTACTGTCAGTTATCTGACCGAAGGGCGTTATGCTCCTCGTTGTCTATTAACAATAAACAAAATAACGCCTTTCTAAATTCACGAGATCCTTTCTATATGGGAGCTTTAAACGTCCGTACTCTATGTCAACTTGGCAAACATGCAATGCTTGTTGAAACTTTACACTCCCTTAAAATTGATGTATGCTGTGTCTCCGAAACATATACAAGACCCAAGCATGTTTATGCATCTCAGAACGCCAAGGACGAACTCAGCTCTTTCACATTTCTCCCTCCGTGTGTCCGGTGACCCAGAAGCGATGACTCGTGGACTATATGGCGTGGGAGTTGCACTCAGCTCCAGAGCTGGACGCACTTTGCTGAATTGGATCCCAGTGAACAGTCGTCTTTGCGCCGTCCACCTATCCAGCTCATCAAGCTCAATGCCTCGGGATTGGCCATCAGCCACCAGTAGAGAGCCACAATTCAAGACTACCGTTCCTTCTGGTGTCCACCACCTATTCCGATCACGCCATGTTGCGTGCACGCCTGCTAGTTCGCTTCTCTTCAGGTCTCCGCAAGTCAGCAAGGAGAATGCCATCGTTACCATCGCTCAATAGTATCGATCTGAGATAGCCCAACGACTCTCCACAGTAAACCAATACTGTGGTGGTAATGAGCATGTGGATGAAGCGTGGCAAAATGTGAACGGAGCTATGTTAGCGGCGTTCAGTGCTGTCTGTCCAAATTCTCCAGTTCGACCACAAGACCACTGGAAGTCGTCGAGATCGTTATCCATAATTGATGTCAGGAAATCCATACCAGCAACAAGTACTCAGGCACACGCAAATCCCTCAAACGCCAACTAGTAAAGAATCTAAGGAAAGACTGAGAGCTCTGATGATGCTTGGGAGATGGAGAAGGCTTTTGCCACGGGAAACGGCTGCGCCCTATATCAACTGATACGATCGACTGGTCCTGGGGTAGCAACGGCTAGTGAAACGATAGGTGAAAAATGGCTCATTAGTTCACTCGTAAAAACATCGACTGAAAAGATGGGCCCAACACTTCGAAGAACAGTTTAACTGGCCTCCTGCAACACAGCCTATGGAGAATACATATGGAGAATGCATACGGGCGAATAGAATGTAAACCTTGATCGCCCATCGGAAGAAGAAATAAAGTACGAAATATCCGTACTGAAACGTGATAAGGCACCAGGACCGGATGGCCTGAATCCAGCCCACTTCAAATAAGGCGGAAAATTCCTAGTGACTCATCTGACGAAGCTTATTGCTGCCATGTGGAACGACGACAAAGTGCCTGTCTATATTCACTCCTTTCGTCAAAAAGAGTACGCGGACGCGGTGTGAACCCACCGTGGCCTGCGGTCATGTGTCTACAGGAAGCTCTCTTCTGAGTCCACATCAAATGATGTCAGACAGCACCATCATCATTGATACGATCATGGAAGACTCAGCCTCTAATGCCTGTGGGGTCGAACTGCTCCCGGGGCGTCCGCTCACAGGTGTCGAGTAAGCAGACGTCAGAGCTCTTCTTGGATCTGACCCCGTGGTAATGCAAACAATATTAAATAATCTAAATAATTCCGCCTCACGGTTTGGCATGCGCTTCACACCGGCAAAGTGTAACACGCTACTGCAAGACTGGGTGGGCTGGGAACCTAACCTCATCCTTGCGAATGAGCTGCTTGAGATGGTAGACAAATTTGTTTACCTGGGCAGCTGTATCAGTCCCGGTGCTCTCGCGAAAGATGATATTTCCATCCGGATTGGGAAGTCCAGAGCAGCTTTTGTGAACGTGCGTCACCTGTGGCTAGGTGTGACGTCATTTTAACCCATTATCAACTCCCTACTCTTATTTCGTTGTCTGACAGTCATCGTATTCCAGATCTTAAATCGCGAACTTATCTTGCTAGCGTATTCACTCAACCCAGTCCCATAACATAAGGACGAATAAACGCTAATTAGGTAGCGCGGCTTAAGTCCAGCTCCATCTAACGGTGACCGATTTTGTGTCACTATTGAGCAAAATATTAAGGACAACTTTCTTATACAGGAAGACACGAACAGACAACTTTCAGTAACCCCTTTCTTTTTTGTCTTGGAATTCCATCCACTGCCAACCCTGGGATTAGTGAATAGTGATCTCTGTGGAAGACTGCATGTAGCACATGCCTTACACACGTCAACTTGATAAATTTCATTTGCTACTTGTGGAAGACTAATTCAGCACACATTATTCGCTAGTAAACCATCCATTTTCCAATTTGCTACCACTGGCTTACTTCTGCAGTATTCCAAAGACGTTTGTTGTCGAACAGTTTAAGGTGTTTTCAATCCTTAGCAGCGTTCCTATCGAACACACAATTAAAAACCCATCGGCATTATCAGTGAGGATGAATAACCGACTGGAATAAACTACTTGACTGTTCGCGAACGTCAAATTTCCTGTTCACCAACTGGGCAGTGCAACTGATGCCTGTTCAAGCTTAATCATTTACCCAAACCTCCAGTGGTCACAATATTCTGAGCTTTCGAATATATGCCACACCTTTATTGACTACCAACGCCTGTCGAAAGTATAATGGATTAACTGGGCATGGTTTTCGAGACAACATCGTGTTTTCATGATAGTACATGGCATAGCGCTAGTTACTCATATGTTTTTAGACGCATTATGTCTTCCCATCGCCACTCCCTTATGTGCCCAGTGTACAAAGCGATAGTTTCTAGTAGGTCGTCGACTTTTTCCTCACCTTTAGGCTGTGTATTGGGGCTTCATATGTCGTAGTTACCGTGGCAACGAAACCGTTCCCTGCAAGCATATATCTGCTGCCAAATTCGGCAGCTCCCTTGAAACAGAAAACTAACCTTCCGCTTGAAATTTCTTAGGAATGTTGACATGTTTTCTGTGCTAGCTATCTTCGTTTTAGTCGTCGGATTTCCCACTCCAATTGGTACCATTACATGGACGAGCTCTTCATTACAATCACTGTCAATGATCGTGCGCTATTTTTTTTTAAAAAAACGGCTGGTTTGAGCTCAGTTTCCATTCCATGAGATTCACATCTCTGTCACAGCATAACAACACTTTTTGCAGTGTTTTCTCATCTATCCTGCAACGCCGCATTTTGACTAGTCCGTAAATCCGTTCTTAACTGCAGCTTTCATCCAAACATCACATATGTTTAGTCTGTGTTAGCTTCACCGATGGCGCGATCTTTAGTTGCTAACAAATGTACGTGCTTATTTCATTCAACTATCATGTGTGGTTCCCTTAAAATCACTTGGGATGAGAACCATTGAGGCACAGCTCAGCTTCTTTGTTGCCATAATATGCACTAGATTTGGGACAACGCCCTCACGACGCGCTTTTTTGAATCATTGAATTTCTCGTTGTCAGCAGAGAGGGATATGATAGATTATGTAAACTAATAGGAGATAAACCGTACAGCGTAGCCTCACAATATTGCCGAAAACCATTCAGCTTGCCATAGAGAAACGACTCGGATAGTCGCATGTATGAGAAACAGTGGTCGGACGCAGTGATAGTGACTAGGGCCGTTGTCGTTGTATTGTTTCGTCTTTGTGGCTAGTCAGCCTTTCTAAGAACTAGAAAGTGTATCTTGTTTGGTTTTACGGGATTCCGTTGCCTGTAAAGACTACGACAGAACAAATTTCGCGTCCACAAAGTTGTCTCCAGAGTGAATATCTCTTCATGGGCGGGGAAGTATTCTATCCAGGTTTTGTTCCAGTGGACCGTATGGTGACAATTTATACTCATCTCACGCTTCTTTTGGACCTCACTGGTCCGTTCGTTCTACTCACGCAAACATTCTACGTATAACTTACCGTCGCCTACAACATCGTCCCCTTATTAAATACCACTATTAATACGTAGATGCTTTGCTTGTATGAACGAAGCCTGTGTCTGACATGTCCATGAATTATAACTTGTACCCGTCGCAAAAGACAGGTAAAGGCTTTCAGAATGTTGAATGCCAAGATCACATAGCAACAGTGGCCCACCAGTTGCCTCACTTGGGTCATTCATACCAGGTTTACTTCTTTGTTGCCATTATGCTTCGACCCATAGAGCACGTAGAATTGTTCAACTCGGCGAAACAAGCTGACCTTTTGTTTTGACATTAGCCGTGGAGGTGAACGCCAGCGGGGACTTGTGCGGCAGAGAGCGAAGAAAGCCATATACGAGATTCCTGCGTATCCACGGTTAACAAACCGGAGATGTATTTGATACGCATAAGTTTATAAGAAACCGGATAGATCACAGTCTCAGAGATGGAGAGCCTCAGTTAAGGATTGTCGTCCCTTCTGGGGTACGCAACTTGACTCCGATCACGCCATTGTGCGGGCCCGCTTAGCACTTCGCTTTTCGCCAGCACCACACGTTGCGAAAGAGAGCAGCTCCGTTCATCAACCTCGACAAGTTTCAGTAGCTGAAGAGTATCGAGCAGATCTGGCTAGAAAGCTACGAGAAACGCACTGTCATGTGGACAACGAAGATTACTTGGAGGAAGCGAGTTAAAGAGGCAATGCTGTCAGCTTTCAGAACTGTTTGTCCAACCCATCTGACTCAACTCAATGAACACTGGATATCTTCGAGATCAGCAGATCGTACTGCTACCAGAAAGGCTATACCAGCAACTAGCGACTATGATGGCGCACGCAGATCCCTCAAACACCGGATAATCAGGAGCTGAAAGAATGACAGAGAACGCTGGTGGATTTCGAAGGCCCAGGAGGTGGACAAGACTTTTGCTGCAGGCAACAGCCGCGCCCTGTTTCAACTGATCCGATCAACAGGTCAAAAGAAGGCAGGTGTCAGTGAGACTATGCGAAAAGGATGGAACAGCAATTCACTCCTTCATTCGCCGTCTTGAGCGGTGGGCCGAGCACTTCCAAGAACATTTGACCTGGTCTCCTCCAACACAACAGCTGGAAGAACCAAGCGAGCCCTAATGGAACACTGACACCAACCCACCAGCCGCAACCGAAATCCAACGTGAGATTTCAATCCTGAAGCGTGACAAGGCACCTGGCCGGGATGGCCTACACCCCACGCTCTTCAAAGAAGGTGGCGAGGTCCTGGTGAACAGTCTAACAACCATACTGCAAAAGATTTCGAACTAAAACAATACCAGCCAAATGAAGCCCTTCGACCGTCATCCCAGCTTTCAAAAATGAAGCAAGAACGTCATGTGGAAACCATCGTGGTATCAGCCTGTTATCCGTCGCATCTAAGCTGCTCCCTGGCATTATTTTGCGCCGGATTATCGGGAGAGACAGATTCGTGAGAATCAAGCTGAGTTTCGCCCCGGTCGAGGATGCATCGACCATATCTTTATCTTGAGACAGATTTTTGAACAGCGTCACTCCTTTAGATGTCCCACGTTGGTCGTTTTTCTGGTTTTGAAAGCTGCTTTTGATTCTGTCGATCGTCAGAAACTTTGGCAGTCTCTGGCGACCAAAGTTGTCTCTTCCAAATTCCTCTCCCTTATGAGGGCACTGTATGCGAATTCCTGTGGGTGCGTACGAGTATACGGGAAGTTCTCGCATGAGTTCACCACGTCCAGTGGTGTAAGACAAGGCTGTTCTCTTTCCCCTTTCCTCTTCAACTTTGTTATTGATGTGCTGCTTGAAATTTCTCTGCCTGCCTCTGAAACCTCGGGAGTCGAAATGCTCCCGGGACGTTCCCTCGCAGACATTGAGTATGCGGACGATATTGCTCTCCTTGGTTCAGACCCTTCCGAAATGCAAATGATCTTAAATAACCTAACTAACTCTGCCGCACGGTTTGGCATGCGCTTCACACCCGCAAAGTGTAAAGTGCTGCTACAAGACTGGGTGGGATAAAACCCATACCTCATGCTTGCAGGCGAGCCAATCGACGTGGTAGATACATTCGTTTACCTGGGCAGCTGTATAAGTTCCGGTGGACTGGCTAGAGATGAGATTATTTCTCGAATCGGAAAGGCGGGGGCAGCTTTTGCTAACCTATTGCGACGACGTGATTTGAGCTTGTCTGTCAAGGGAAGAGTTTACACCGTCGGTGTCTCCGAAGCATTGGTCAAATCTGGTGGGAACATCAGATTAATAATACTGGGGTACGCCAGATGGTCTTAGGAAAAAGGAACGCTCCCGCGATAGGTGAATTACTCACGCTTCATAGGTTGCGCTGGTTTGGACATGTACTCCGCATGCCAGAAGACCGTCCGCCTCACAGAGCTCTTTTCTCCCAGCCCTCTACTGATTGGAAGCGACCGAGAGGTGGACAGTCTATGACCTGGCAATTAAGTACGAAAACACTAACCAGTAAACTTGGTCGGGTGGACAACCGCCGCCTCCCTGAATAGGGACCCCGGGACTCAAATCACCAGTGCTTAATGACATTGGTGGAAATGGCCCAATCGCGCAGTCAGTGGCGCTCGTGCATCAAAGCTATCGCCTTCAATGCGTAGCTACTCAATATCCGAACATACTGAACATGCCTTCGCCTCCAAAGCTCGGTTGTATGTCCCACTTTCCCGTTTTCCGGTGATCGAAACTGTAGCAGCTGGAACCAATGTGCCTATGGCACACGGTTTTTAGCTGATAAATTGAATTGAATTGAGTCTCAGAGCTCGTGATGACTTAGAGGTTACACCACAAAGCTACAGATAGGAAGGTCTGTGGTTCGAACTCAGTTTTTGTTTTCGATTGTCCCTCTTTCAGCTTGACTAACTTGGCAGTACCACAGCCCTCCTGTTTCCTTGGAGTTGCATGACAGCTACGCATCGAAAGGGGAGCACAGCTGTGTCTATTTTTTATCTATTTGTCCCAACAAATTGATGGCGTAGGATTCTAGAAAGGAGGCGTTTTTGGATGTTTCAGTAGGGTACTAAAGCTTTGTTTTCGCAATTCAAAAACGCTACTCAACATGACCTTTGAATATTCAAGCTCGGTTGCCCATAAATTTCATATTCTCAGTGAGTTCAGTACACGCCACTGAACCGATTTGGTGGAGATTTAAAGGCAGCTACTTTATCAGTTTGATATCAGTGCGCACCATTCGGTTTAGTTGGAGACGCAGTATTTTCAGAGGGATGATTTGATGAGTAAATACGACAAAATAATCTGTCTTTCAGGGTGAACACCGGGATGTTACTGTGGGTAGGGATTATGGCAAAGTACGTACATCCAGGTAAAACATTGTGCTCAACGGCGAACAGCTTGTAGTGACAGCCCGCTTAATGTGAACGACGAAGAAACGGAGATTGCAGTTTGTGGGAAACAGGGTACTCCTTCTCCGTGCATCCAGATATACCAAGTTGGTTAAGCAGGCACCAAAGGTTGGGTCAAGTTCAGTCGGTAACGTCGCTTAAAAGGCCAGTGAACACGACTTGCATCGGTTGCAATTGTGTTCTGTTTCCAAACCAACACTTCCGGGAAACATGACTGGAATGTTCAGTGTGGCGAGGTGCCTGTCCCCAAATGGAACAGTGCAGTTAGGTGATATGACTAGTAGGAACACAGTGACCGAGTTAGAGGGCTGGCTAAACCGGTGGGAAATCTCAACGACCATGCCTTAACTGTGTAGCTTATCTGGCCTTGCCACTGAAACATCAGCGCACCCGAAAGTCATCTCACAGCAATGAAGTTCACTTTTTCTATGGATTGGTTAAAATGTATCTGCTCTTGGGTGCCCGAGCGTCCATCACCTTTCTCACCACTTTGATGAGTTCGGGATCAGTTGTGTTACTAAGTTGGTTGTGATGTATCTGCATAGCTCGAACCTCACACTTTTCCTGTTATATTCCGGCAATCTTTCAGAAGGTACAATAGCTTTCGACGCACTAGCTCCTTTTTCCAACATACATGACCACACAAGCGTGATTTGGTAGACAAATTGCCTGGTTTGAAGCCAACGAACACTTGTCTCTGAGTTATGTAGCTTCATAGTCTGCCGATCGTTTCGTACACTAGCCAAGCATTCTTGCAGCTGTCTGCGTGATAGTTGATAATTGTCCAGGTCCATTTCTTGTGCCTCCCTGAGTATTCAGCGGTCATTAGCTAGGACTGTGCGTCGTATTTTTTTCTATGTTAGTCGTCCAAGGAATACTTTCCGATGCACACACTAATTCGCTTTCACCAGTGTCTGCACACAAACACGCGTAGTTGCCGTTCCGGTTTACGTTCTCCCAGTCTATCGCCAAACTGAGGCAGCGGTTGTCCCTGAAAGGCTTGGGTTCAACCCATTAGTCTATCTTGTCTAACATGTGATGGTGTACTGGGTTTCCTTTGCATCTTTTTAGTACCAATAACCTTCGTTAAGTCTCGCATTTTGCCGCATTGCCGTACAATTGTACCATTCACAAATATATTGAAGTATTCGCCGGATGACGTATACGAGCCATCCGTTCCAGTCTTATTCGTTGTTAGCCACTCTTCACGTAAAGTTTGATTTTTTTTTGGAAGAAAACAATCTCGTTAAATTAACTTTTCAGCCAACATGTTTTGGTATTTGAGCTTAGGCTGGACAGGACAAAATGTCACACCAAACCATTCGCATTTGGAATGCTGATGAATGTTTTTGCCCCTATTGCACGTTACGATTGGACTGGATATTACAGTGGTTGCAGTGTGTTGACGGATTCAACAATATAGAATGGATCAAAGCCTACCACAAGCCCTACAAAACGGGTATTTGCTTTTACCTCGAGGAAAACCTCAGGAAAAATGGTACTTGTCAACAGCAAAACCCATAGTGTTTCACAGAATTTTTATGGGGAGTGAAAATATCACCCCAGAGCTAAAAAAAATAATGCAACACTTGTAGTTCTTTGTTCGGGTCTGCAAAATGGCTCAAATGTTCTACTTCCAACAGTAAAATAACTTTAAAAGCATCATAGTTTTTTTTTACTGTGTTTCGTATCCCCTTCTGCTAGGAGGATAATTCAGCTAGAAAATCAGCTGGACATCAGTTCAGACGAAGTTTGTTTGTGAACAGAGAGGCGTAGTGGAACCAGAAAGTTCAACAAATGACGGAGGCTATTGCTAGGGAATGGACGGTATCGGTTTTAGCCAATATGCAAAACAGGACCGAAGCGACCATCTGTTCGTGAGCTATGGTATGGTATTGTAGAAGCCGACCTGCAGATCACTGTAGGGGGGGGGTTGCTGCATTTTGCTTCTGTACCTGCTTTCCAATAAACCCGCACAACTAGAGTCGTGGTCTTTGAGTTTAGACCTTCTCTGTTCTAAAAGTCCACCGCACTGCTGAACCGGACCAGCTTCGATCAACGCTATTTAAGTTTTGGGATGGATCGTTGAGTTCTGCCTTGACTAGATTGTCTCAACTCATTTGGGAGCATAGGCCGGTTCCGCATAACGAATGCCACTCAGTCGTCCTACCTCTGTTTAAAAGCTGAAATAAAGTGTAAAAAAATGTTCACGCCATGCAGATATAGGCCGTAAATCCATCGTAGCACGGCTGCCAGCTTTCGTGGGGGCTTTAATTTGGCAAATGAGACGCAAACCCAAGGGTATCGGACGGGTTTTGGATTAGATTGGCGTGCACCGGTCACGTTTTCACATCATGTTGAGTGCTTGAGCAGCACCACACGTGCCACCGACGAACAATCCTTGTTTTCCTTGACCTCAAAAAACCTTTACTGTAGGGAGAATAACCATTCTAAGTGAAACTTCCATCTGAGAAGTCGCCGTTCGGGAAACCAATCAATACGTGACCATGTGATATGGTTTCTGTGACTGAAGGATGAGTTGTGCTATATCCTGTCTAAATGATAGCTATTCACACCACTGTTCAGCCGCTCCTTGCCGACCAGTCATTTGTTGGTCGGATGGTCGCGCGTTCGGAACTGAGTTTCGTGAGGTGCGCACTGCCGCTGATTCCCAATGAGGATGAAATAGCTGCACAGCGCTTCTAAACTTTTCCGCATAGATTGGCTTCACCGACACGACAAAATCTCAATTAAAAATTACCAAATCTCCCCCACTATCAATCCTTCTGCATATATTTGGACAAGAACTAACGTCCTTGAAGTTTCTGAAACCTTTTTGTATCCTTTGTTCTTGTTCTTAGCCCCATCGTTGTACAATTTGCCCGCTCAGGATTGGTTGGTAAAGCTCCCTATTACTGGCGATTCGATTGGGGTGGTTAGGTACATTGAAAGCTTAATTACAGCAGGCGGAGGCATCATACTCAGGATTACTTTTCCAATCGAAACCGTCAAGGCCGATTTCTTGAATCGTCATTGCTTATGGTGACGCCCAGATATAAGCTTTTCACGGAAGGAAGGAATTTTTAGCCCATAGGTGCGGTCGACTTTTTCATACAGGTATAAAAAAAAATAAATCGTTCAGCTGTAACACCCCTCCGGTGCCTAGCTGCCGTGCCGCCCGAAGGAAGCACGAGGGCTGAAACACTGTCAGGTTGCCCAAGCCTAGACAGAGGAAGTCGAGAGGCAGAGGTCGGATTCGAACCACGGACCTTTCGGTCAGTAAATTCGCACTCTAACCACTTGAGCCATCTCGCCCCTCATACAGATATAAAGCCTGGTCACTCCGTGCTTCGTACGTTCGTTCAGTCTCCACATGTGACCATCGTTGTCTTTGAACTACATCACATGTTCGGTGTCAGCGATATGTCAGCATGTGAACGAAGGCATCTCAAGCACGTAACAATATCATTCTCTGTCTTCAATTATTTTTTATATCTTCACTGATGAAATGTTACATGTACAGAATTTCAAGACAGGGAAAAACTGTAAATTTTAAAGCGCCCACACGGGGCTTTCGGATCGGATATTCGAAACGCTAGTCCATGGTATTATCCACTAAGCTACCCGTGTCCTGCTTAAAACTGCTAGTGCAGAGTATTCAAGAGACAACTTTGACAACTGTGTATGATCAGGTTGATATTATCCCACTCACCATGATTCATCCTTGCTTACTTGACTTCAAACGGTGCGAGTGAATTTCACGTTCAAACACAAATTGAGACTATCCTGATTGGGACTCCTTCGGGGTGTGTGCGTATCACAGAATCACGAGGTCACCTATGTCCCGCTTAGTTAAACCGTAATGTCAGTGAACAATTTCCACGCGAGCGTCGTTTTCATTGCCTTGATGTGCATCTCCACAGTATCGAATGCGACCTAGCCTACGTACATGAATATGTACCCTCCAGTTTCGGTTGAAAAATTTACTACTCGTATTAGATGTGAATTCGCTTTACAGTACACTAACTAGTGTCCCTTAGTCCCACCGGAATGGTATTCCTTCCGGTGCTAGGACTTTCAAAGCAGCCTCCAGGGTTGCGGCCAAAATTGTACACAAGTAAGAGATTGCTCATCGTCACAAGTTCCTGAATGGTAGAGATTAATGCAATAAAACACTGAAGAACAACATGTCTGAAGTGGTTTCAGACTGATTTACTACAAAAGCAAGTGTTTCCTGATCATATGGAGCGGAATCCTTCCCGTCTGCCCAAGTTCGGTTGCCCGTCACAAGGTTAAAAAGATGAAATTCCCGAACAGCTTGATTTTCACAGTAAGTTCGTTCGTACGCATCAGACAGTTGTGTTGTCTGAACGCTAGACATTCCCCGCCGATAATTCTGATTAGCCGTAACAGTGAGGTAATTTAAAGTTTGTTCATCCTGAAGGATCGGTGAACCTTTCTGGAATGTGCTGTTTTACCAAACCAGTAGGATATCATCTACTGTATTCTTTTATTTCAAATACCAGGTTTTCCAACCCATAGCTTCCAGTGCACTGGAATTGCTAATACTTTTTCAACGGCAGTGCATTAATTTAGCGCGGTCATGTGTAACTACATGTTTACCCTATTTTGAATACTATCTTTTTAGATTCCACTTCAGTGCCATGAAATAACTCGGTCCCAGTCCTAAGAATAATTAGGTTAAAACACGGAATCAATGAACTCAGGTGCACCTCAACGGTGACTTTCTTGTGTGACCGATCCCTGTTTAGATTGATTCAGTAGGAAGACATCACCGTGTCATCGTGGTTTTCTACTAGTCATATGCAGTGTTAATGCTGTTCTCCAGTAGCTCGACGCACCACTTATTCTGATTTGTTTTTGCCCGGTGTTTATCGCTTTATCGCTCAAACCAATTAGAAAAACAATTCAAATCTAATTAGCCTCTAAATAGCTCAGCGCCAGAGTGCGTTAGGGTACAGACCGGAAGGTTTGTCGTTTTATCCCAACACCAGATTTTCGATCGCTTCCGTCTAAGCTTGGACAACGTAGAAGTATTTCAGTCCTTACATGCGAGTTGCGTGAGAGCTATAGGCCGTCGGGGCGAAACCGTTTTATTTATTTTGAAAAGTACTTCTCATTCAAAGGCTGTTCTACCTCGCAGACCCTGTAGTTTAACCGAATTACCCGTTTCCACACAGCCTAGCAATCCCTCATGTTCTGTGTGGTCTGTTGTTGATCTGTGTTGATCTGATTCCTAATGAATGCTCTGTGGCTGCAGAATTGTTACCCTAGAATGCATCATACAGTTTTTCTGAAGCAGGTTCAAAAACTTCTGCGTATTGAAATAGATGCTTTTTTCCCCGAACTGAGTATGTGTCTGAATGTTACTCAAATTAAGATGGGCGTTCATCTGATGCGAACGCAAGAATGCACTAGGGAGATAGTCTTTGGTATCTATGTAATTTAGTGTATCTTCTCCTTTCGGCGGCGAACGGTCGCTGTTGCAATCGATGATGATACGTATGCTTTACCGTCCAAACTAAAATACTTGACAATTGCCAGAAAATGATTATGCGGCTTTCTGTTCATCATGCCCTTCATGAAGAGTAGCGGCCTATAAACTAACTATTTCTGTCCCAGGAGACAGTTGCCATAAAGTAAGTGGCAGGCAGCTGAGATAGACTAAGCCAAGCCATCCAACTTAGTTTGGTGATCTGATACATACCTCTTGGACTAGGGATTCTCAAACCCTGTCATTTTAGGTGTACAACGCCATCCTCCCTTCATTTTATATGCAACCCGGTGAAATTAGAATAATAAAAACAAAAAGACTTATCTATGTACTGCTTCAAATTTTACCCATAACCAGCCTCTAGAGGCCATTTGCCTGGAAGGTACACTACCACTTTCCCCGTCAGGCATTCTCCGATATGGAACTGTCCCGAAGGGACTAACCTATTTCTTGGCGTTGGTTCCTTCTGGGGGGGGGGATGAGCATAGTCTAGTCAAAGAATAATGGATAAAACCATGTGCGGATCTGATGGACAGTCAGGCTGGTAGTCACTCAGGAAAGAATTTGATACTCTAATTTCAGAAAGGTGTCTGTTTCAACGCTTAAAAGCGCGTACTGATTGAACTGAAAAGTCCCTCCGACACCTGCGATGTTGGATAGATGGACTTTTCAAGATCGCGTTTACTTTGATCCTTCTGCATCCTCTACATCATGCTTATCTACAAAGGCGGTCAACTGTTGTCGCTCATTCTCCGTTTCGTCAAAATACAGACGTAAGGATTTCGCCAAGGCCCACTCTGGCCACACACATTTTTCGCAAACAAGCCTTTCTAACCCACACACGGATCACCGGACACGGCTGCATACAGTAAAGCGCCTACTGTCAACTTAGTGTACTTGGATAACAGCATAAGTTCTGTGGCGATGATTTGTATCATATCATCCTAATTTTCCGTCACTAAAGAACTACAATCCGTTGTACGTAGAGATAAGTGTACATAGAATCTTTCGTCAAAATACGGTGTTGTATATTGTTGGATATTGTGCGCATGACAACCCAGATCGGCATTTTGATGAAGAGAACAGTTGTGTCCATTGCTCACAATTACCGACGTTTTTCAGTACATATTTGTTGCCCATCACCATCCCATAACGTCCCACTTCGCTCGGTCATCCCTGCGATAAACGCTGTCCAAGACTGATAACCCGACTTTCTCCACCTGTGTGTGCTTGTGGACAGATCACAAAAACAAGAAGCCCTTCATCATCACTGAATAAATGCACGTTACTATAATAATTGGACAGGCTACTTTTCGATGTTAGCGCAGTTTTCCACAGCTTGTCGCTTTTGGTAATGGTTTTAATGCTGTTGAAATTTGGCCTATCATTTTGGAGTGATTTCTATTGAAGGTTTTTACTCCTCTACTTAGTTGGATTTCTCTATTAAATAACCTGGTACATCAGCTTTATTTTTGCATGTCCTCTGTGTCCCATGTTTCTACTATCGACTGCAAAGGTCTGTTACTGCGAGACCTCTTCTTTTTATAAATTGTTGATTGTATAATTTAAAAAAAACTGCACATTTATCCCATAGGTGCCCGCCCAAATGATTCATCCATGTTAGTTGACTGATAATGAAGAGCCCATATACGCTCCACTTGGTCCTTTTCATTATTCTCACTAAAGGTAGTAGCCTAGCGGTCTGCATCATCTACTCATCGCATACACACATACACATGCACACATACTCCCCAAGAGGACCTTTCGTGGAGAGGGCGTTTGTGAGAAGTGGCCTATCTCTGAAAGGAGTATAGCCATCGTGTGACGATTCAAGATAACCTCTCTTACTGTGTCGTATTACTTCCATAACTACTCAGCTGTCGTTGAATATGAATTACTCAATGTCATATAGCACTTGAATATCTCATATATGACCGTAAACGTCGCTCTCACTTCTGTTCACAACTTTCTAGGGTGCGATGCGGTCAGATAACCAATAATTTGTGACTCTGTACTTTCTCAAGACCTACCGCGGTATTTGTTGCATTTCGGGTCATGTGGGTGACCTTAGTAGCTTTTGTTCTTCGGTTTATTCTGCTGAACAAAGACGGTTGTACTTTATAGGCAGAGTGGGATGCTTGATCAAAGCGCGCCGACTACCGGTCTCGCCTCTTTTGAGGTTAAGCAGGTAGACATAATTTCCGCGTTTCAATCAATCCTTCTTCACACGTAGACTTTCTGTCTGCTTTTCGGCATCATCTGCCCGTTTTTATCCGTTTCGTGCGTGCGTGCAAGGGGATTTGATTTCCTTGAGTTGAGTGATCTGTTCGCATACACCCGAATGCTGAGTGTCCCGAAGCCATGAAATATTCCATCTATTCGTTAGCGTTTCTTGTTGGCCCGAGTCGATTCAGAAACTTCGTTTGCTGTTACGTTTTTCCGTCGCTTTCCTTCCGTTATCGGATCAGTCTTGACTCCTGTTTTCACGGTAAAACATGTCGGAAAATGCGTACATAGCGGGTATAGATCAAGCTTATACTCGGTTTTTGTATAAAGGCTAGTGGCGCTTCATAGTTTTCTTTGTAAAGTTTATTCAGAAAGATGTATGTTAGTGTCAATAAAAATCAGTGTGCCCGCTAGGTGACTGAAGAAAATTTAACCCCCACAACACCACAGCAATCTGTCGCGCAGGTGTTCACCTGTTAAACAGTATAATACGTCCATTCACTTAGCTACAGTGTTTTCGTGCCACCATGCTGATAGATAACAGTCACTGGTTTGCTGATTCTATTGCATAATATATAGTCCGTAGGACGATGCATACATATACACCTCATGCGTAGCCCTGGCACAGACTTTGCCGATTCATCCTCAGTGCCCTTTACATATCCGCTTTTAACCTCAGAGCAGTCGGATTCCTACAAAGTGCTGTAGTCCTCTCCAACCCCCCCCCAAGAGAGCCCGTCCCTTGCTCCATTCCTTGTTGTTTGGCTTAAAATTGCTACCCTTCTAGAGACTACTGCCAGCAAAGACCACCCTAAACATCCCCAAAGGACAAAATCCCTTTTCACCAAAGAACACGATGCGAAATTGGTTCACTGTACCTTTACGTATGGGGTATCTTATCAATAGCATGAAGACATATTTGTTCCCCTCATTGATCAGAGTCCTTTGACCTGATTTCATCTACATACCAAACGAATGTCACAATTCCCTTCTCGCTGTAAAGACCACCTCTCATCTGGGACCATTTGTGGTTGATCCATTGTAAAAAAAAATCGTCCAGCTGTAGCACCATTTCGGTACCTCTCTGCCATGCCACCAGAAGGAAGCACGAGGGCTGGGATATTGCCCGATCTCCCAAGCTTAGACAGGGAAAGTCGAGAGGCAGCGGTCGGGTTCGAACCACGGACCTTCCGGTCAGTAAATTCGCGCTCCAACCACTGAGCCATCTCGCCCCTTGGTCCCTTATAGGTTCTGCTGATTGGGTTACTCCTAGAAGAGATCACCCTTGGTGACAAAGCTTGAGAACGTTCAGAATGGTTTACATAAGGGAGTATTTGTTCTGCTATCAGTATGTTCGATAGTCATAATATCAATGCACCACCTTCGTTGAATTATTATGTTATCAAAATTTGGGCAAGGATATTACTATTATTCATACCTTAGTTACTGGATTTTCCCCATCTTAACTCTGACTTAGCAGCCGACCAAGTACAATTCACATTCCTTCCATCTCTTATAGTGTCATCAGTTATCTGAGTAGTTCCTAAATGCCTTAGTCAAACAGTTCTATTTCATAACGATCGCGTATGAATTGGTGACTTTGCTTTCCATGTTTGTTTGTCTTTATTTCAGGATTTTTTGCAGATGCCATCCCCTTTTTCTCTGAAAGCGTTCTTCAATATTTACAATCTTATTTCACTGTCATCCTCGCTGCTTTGGCTCACTCTTTTCAAATCTATCCCTTTTCCCCGCTTGCAGACTCACCCAATCCCACAATTGAGCTTGTTGCTCGCGCAGATGGTCACAACTCACGACTGACCGATTCTCAACTTACTCGACGAAAAGCCTCTACGGGTTTTCGATGTGACAGTCCCACGGTCAGTTCAGAGCTCGGAGATTCACGAAACGAACGAACGTCAGACAACGCGAGTGGTAATCCGAATAACAACAACGGTGCTACAAACGGAAATAATAATTCTAAGTTATTCTCAAGCCGTCCTAACACTAGTGCGAGTTTGGCCCGTGCGCGTAAACGGGCTCGAAGTGAGACCAAACGTATGGGGCTCACTGGATCCCAACAATCTGCAAATATGGCTCTACTACGCCACAATGGTACTGATGGGAGTGGTCCAGAGGATGACGATGATGATTTACGTAGCGTCGAAGACGAAAGGGTCGGGTCGAATCGACCTGATTTGGCTGAGTTTGACTACTCCTTGGACGACTTGCAAGCGGCCACCGATCTGGATACTCCGTTACGTGGTCGTCAACGTCGCCAAACATACCAACTTCCCCCCAGACGTCGCGATTCTTCTTTGGGTGGTTATGGACAGCACAGCTTGTACGGATCTACTGGTGGCACCCTTCCGAGACGTCACAGAGGTGATGTCAGTCTGACCCGTGCTACCACTATAGGTGGAGTTGATCCACATGGAACACTTCGCACAGCTAATAGACTCGCGCAATCCATCCGGACAGGAACCATTCCGCCCCCGCCATCAGAACCACCTCCAGCCACACCACTATCCGGTTCAATCATGTCCGAGCTAGGCACAGCCGGAGGCAACGCAGCGAATCTCTTCAATCCTTTCACTTTGCAAATGCACAATCAACAACAACAACAGCGTATCAACGCCGCTCTAGTGGCCGCAGTCGCTTCCGGAAGGTTGAATCCCCAGCTACTCAATTCGGTGAATGTATCTGGTGGAATGCCAAATCCCTACATGCTGACCTGTAAGTTTTGCATTTTTGTTCGTACTTTTCGATTGTTCAGCACTCCAAAGCGAATGAAGTCGAAATGACAACGCACTATGCTTACGACATGGGGCCTCGTTGCTGTTCCAAAATCGTTCATTAACCTTGCACGATGTCAGGTTATTGTATTCCGTGCAATCTAGCGTCATTAACCTTGCACGATGTCAGGTTATTGCATTCCGTGCAATCTAGCCCTTCTCTCTCTCTCTCTCTGTTCTTCTTTTGCGCCTCTTTGTGCGGTGCTTTCTTACCTCCTGATTGCATGAAGTGACTGATGTGTATTTCTTGCAAAAGTTACCTGAAAATCCCTTCTTTTGGTCAACTGGCCCAAGCACCGCGTAGAAGACCTTGCTTCAACTCTTAGCCGCTTTACCCTTCATGGCTCCATCGCGCCTACATTCCTTTCTACGTAACTGTGGAAAAACTTACGGGGATTCACAGAATTCCTTTTAATATACGTATCACTTGAAGTGTTTCACGTGGAGTCCGCATGATTTCGCCACTTACTTACCTACAGATGAATCCCCCAGGCCGTCGCCTCAACCCTATCTAAGGTCACTTAGTGCAATAGCGTGCCTATGTTACAGTTCGTAGTCATTCTTTTAACACCTCCGGGTCACCTCACTTTTTGTTGTATCACGTCAAGGCTGTTATATTCCTTAAGTAATGGTGATAACTTGGACGAAAAGTTAGCTGACTTTGTTGACCGGCTCGCGGGTTCCTACTACCATGAATTGCATTTCCTGTCTAGTTTGGTTTCCGTCGGCTTCTTGTCACACAACACATCATGTTCTTTAGACTTGTGAGTATTTTGTGAAACAAGAGGAAGGGCCAAAGAACCGCAGTCTACAGTTATTTTCTACGCAACTATCATCACACCATGACCACCCGGAAGTTTGCAACACAAGTCTGCAATACATATTCTTTGTCGTCATCGTCGTTCCTAGGAGACATTCAACTGTTTTGGATTTAACAAAGAAATCGGAATTTACAATGGTAAAATGTAGGGAATTTGTTGTCCTCTATGGATACGTGTGTCTATTATCAGTGCGCATTTCTCAACCGTGAGGCTTGCGCTACACTGGCCCATGTTATGGATTGAAATGACCTTTAGTTTTTTATTTTTGGTATCATTCGTTATCTAACCGAATTGAAAGCTATTTTACTTCTTATTATTTTTTCACCTACACGAAGCTTTGAACTACCTAATAGACGTACCGGCAATCTCAGAGGGTTGTCAAACACCGAGGATGGGTGTGTTGTGTTGAAGTTTCCGTGTTTCCAATTCTCCTGACGTCGCAGCCTCTCCGTTCTAAGTTGTGTTTAGTTTCATGGCTGTTTTCTCGTTGCTTTCAACGAAATGATCCATTCGAACGTGGCGTTTCTCTGACAGTTTGTCAGTCAGTTTCCAGCAGGTGGACTGCCCAAAGTGTGTCAGGCAGTTCAATTCATTGAACTTCATTTCGACCGTCCACCCGTCATTTGACCTACTGCTGGGAATAGAATACGGTCCCGAGCAGTATCCAACTGTTTGGTGGTTGCTATTTACGCCTGTCCTTAGATGTGTGCGCGCAGTGACTTCCGATGACCACCGTTGTACACACCAGTGATTATTGGCTAAAACTAACCAGTGGTGAGTGTGCCCTGGACCAGTCTTACGAACTCAATCAGATTCATTATAAGGGAGAATCGGCGATTCCCCCCCCCCCCCCAGATCACTGGACTGCAGTGCATATCTCTAGACATGGAACTAGCAATTTTCGGACCCGAATTTAACCGCTAATAGGTCTTCGGCCCCAAGCATGAATCTAGATGTTTCCGGATGTAACTTTCACTCAATCCACTTCTTCACTTCCTACGTTTCCTGTATGATTCTCACACTGAAGCTTTCTTTTCTCGCTGTTGCTTCAGTTGTTTGCTGTTAGTCACAGATTATTGACCGATCGATGGACACGGTTTGCTGACCGACCCAATCGACCAGTGGCACACAACTGTGCGCCACACCACATTGACCGGCCAACCCTTTCTGCTCGGTTGCCACCTTAGCTGGACAGTCGTTTCCCAACCCCAGGCACGTGACCATTGTTAACTTGCACCCTCGCTTCGGTCAACGTCGTCTCGTGTACCCTATACGTACGAGCATTGATGACCTGATTTAGTGTGTGCATGAGTCATCATTAAAACACAGAGGCACGTTCGCACACGGTGAACATAGCATCGTGCATCAGGACTGCAGCCTAGTCAGAACAGTCGGCATACAGACGGGGTCGTAATGCTTGATGCCTAATTGTTTGTGCGGCTGTTGATAATTTATATGTGCGTTCTGCTTCTTTTTAGCCATAGCTTGCTACGTTCTATGTCTGTGTGCTTACGAACGCGTGCCCTACTAATCTGTTTGGCCCAAGTAACACTTGTGTGGATGGAATCTATCCCTACAGCAAGCAAGTCGTGCGTGCAACATCCCACACACACACACATACACTCGAAAATGGAGTGTTTCGCTGGGGCTATTACAGTTAATAAATAATGCTTAACTGCTTACATTTGAGCGTTCAACTGTCAATCGTCCTCCTTCTCCGTAACTGTTGTGTTTCATTTTCTCTACGCCTATTCAGTTACTTAACAACAAAACTTTTTTTTCGTTTCTGTGTTACGTCACCACTTATTCGTCCCACAGATTTGTTAGTGCTCGGGAAAAACGGTAAACGTAGAGAGAATGCCATCCAACCTGGAATACATCTACACATTCAGGCGTGGGTTCGTGCCGTCAGGCCAGCATGTCGTGTTAGGGCGGCAGGTACTTGCGGAGCGAATCGATAGGACCCTCCACAGGAAAGAAAACGAAACCTTGCCACCGAACCGGTCCAAACCTACCACCACCTAGTGTCAACATGCAAATTTGGGAATTGGCCTTACTACCTCTACAATGTGCTGTACAGAATGTCTGGAGCATTGGAAGGGTTGCAGCGGCCTATAATCAGATGATGCTGGAAACGGTGTCCTGACCAATGGAAAAACGACACTGAATGAAAAATAGATTTACAGCTAAAAGAACATAATAGTGATTACTACGTGTGCGGGAGTTTCGGTCGTAACCTAAAGCTGTCACTCTGGTTGTCGGACCTCTGTGCTGCAATGATCCCGCGGGCTATATTGTCTGAACCCCAGTTCTTAAAGGTTCAACCGTGCCAGGCAGGTTAAAGGGGGATAGTCAGATCAAGAGAAGCGCGACCACGTACTACGAGTAATCGTGCTACGAGGCGGTCTGGAGGTAAAGTCGTACTGTCCTCTGCGACAGGAGTGTGAAGGCCGTAAGGTGTTTCCCTCAGGTGACCATCATGTCCATATTCGTGGAAGCAGCCATGCTGCTTTCTTCCGAGGAAGCTCGGAAGATTGCACACTCCGACAACCCAACGGTTGACCATGACCACCGGCGCATTATTCAATACGGTCGAAATGCTTTTAAGACCGGCGAATGTGCTGCTGCTCAGAAGACACCTTCTGTGTGCAGCTGCATTCGGAGTGAGGCAGTGGTGCCTTACTCCTTGCGTCCTCGGTCCAGCCGGCCCCATCTAGCCAAGTGTGTCAGACTGTTTAGTCATTGGCTACGGGAAGGGTCCCCAAGAAAACCCTAACAACCGCTGCCTCGCGGTCCAGACTCTTAAGTCAGAGGCTAGGGCCAGGGTCCCCGAACAAAACCCTTCATCCTCCCACTGCCTTGTGGATCAGATTTTTTAGCCAAAAGTTCCAGGTATGGTACCTCAACCAAGCCCCTTTCTTCGGCTTGGGCGACCAAGAAGTATCATTAGCCCTTAGAGCACTTCGCTCACGGACCTTCTCCTACACCCCTCCCCACCCATCGAACAATGCTTTGCGGTCGACCCATCTACTAGTCCCCTAGCTACTGTTTCGCATCTAAACTGTCACCCAAAAAAACAAACAAAAATAACCACTCATTAACCCCAAAAGATCTGATCCACGTTGCTCTCTATGTCAAATTCGACAACAAGTATCTCCTGCTGAAATCTTACTTTCCCTATCGTCCGATGTATGATGTGTCTCCGAAACGCTCGTACAAGACCCGTTTCGGTCGTGCACCCCATTAGGACGAGTCCAAATGACCCACATTTCACTCTGAGTATCTGGTGATCCTGACACAGTGGTTTGTAGTATCTACGCTGCAGTACTTGCACCCAGCTCCAGCGTTTAAAGTGCTTTCTGGGACTGGATCCTAGTAAACAGTCCTCTTTACGATGTGCGCTTGCCTGGCTCAATTAAGATCAATGCAGGTTGATGCGGTAAACGGTGGTTATTGTTATATCAGCATACGCCCCGGCAGACTGCAGTTCTGAGACAGAAGAATATGTCAAGACTGCTTCGGTCAGCAAAAAGGACTGATATAGTAATCCTGAGGAGTGATATGAATGCTCAATTTGGACGACTAAGTCCCGAAAAAGCACATTTAGTTGGTAGATTTGGAGCCAATGCTCAGCTTACGGATAATGGGGAACGACTCCTTCAGTTGTGTGCTGGTCATCGCCTGTTCCTGGCCAGTACGAACCTCCACCACAAGCGCTCACATCAACTTACTTTAAGGCCAGCAACCGCAAGACAGTCATGGACTCGATTGGACCACGTGTCTCTCAGTTACCAGTGGAGAACCTCACTTGATATTGTTATGCCTTTTGGGATGTGCAACTTGACTCTGATCATGCTATTGTGCGGGTCGGGTTATCACTTCACCTTCCGTCAGCGTGCCACAGCAGAGTAGTTCCATTCATCAACTTCGACTAGTTCCAGTAGCTGAAGAGTGTGAAACTGATCTGGTTAGCAAGCTACTGGAAACGCACCGTCATGCGGATGACAAAGATTGGTTGAAGCTTGCAGCTTTCGTAACTGTCTGTCCAAGTCATCCGACTCGACTAAATGAATACTGGATTTCATCGAGATCAATGGACCTTATTGCTGCCCGAAAGGCTATACCAGCAACTGGCAACTGTGATGGCGCACGCTGATCCCCTAATCAGGAGCTTGAAGGATGACAGAAAATGCTAGTGGAATGCGAAGGCTCAGGAGATGGAGAAGACCTTCGCTGTAAGCAACAGCTGTGTCATATTTAAGCTGTTTCGATCAACCCGTCAAAAGACAAGTGTCAGCAAAACAACAGACGAAACGGCAATTCACTCCCTCAATCTTCTTGAGTGGTGGGCTGAACACAGTTCAGCTGGCCTCCTTCAACACAACCGCTGGAAGAACCCAGGGGACCTGAATCGAGCATCTACACCAACCCACCGTCAGCAGCGGAAATCCGGCATGAGATATCAACCCTTCAACGTGTCAAAGCACCTGTCCCGGATGGTCCGTACTCCGGGAATTTTTAAAGAAGTTGGTGAGCAGCCTGATGACCAACCATATTTTAGTATATTTGGAACAAACAGAATACTCGTAGACTGGGCCTCCTCGACTCTCACCCCAGTCCTCAATGAAAGCGCAAGAACGCCACGCGAAAACCCCAGCCTTGTATCTGACGCATCTAACGTGCTTCCTTGCATTATTTTGCGCACGTTCATCGACTATCGGGAGAGAGATTCTTGAGAATCAAGCTGGGTTTCGCCCTGGCCGAGGGTGTATCGACCACATCTTTACCTTGAGACAAGTTCTTGAATAGCGCCACTCCTCCCACGTTGGTCGTTTTTCTTGATCTGATGGCTGTTTTTGAGTTAGTCGATCGTCGGAAACTTTGGTGGTGTATGACGATCAAGAGCACTGTATTCGAACTCCTGTGGATGAGTGCGAGTATACGGGAAACTTTCGCCCACATTTGCCACGTTTAATGGTGTAATACAAGGCTGCCATCTCTCACCTTTCCCCTTCAACTTTGTTATTGATATGCTGCTTGAAATTCCCCTGCCTTTCTTTGAAACCTCGGGAGTTGAAATGCTCCCGGGACATTCGCCCACATACACTGAGTATGTGGACGATATTGCTATCTTTTGTTCAGATCCCTCGAAAATGCAGACCATTTTAAATAACCTAAATAATTCTGCCACACTGTTTGGCAAGCACTTCACCTGCAAAGTGTAAAGTGCTGCTACAAGACTGAATGGGCTCAAATCCATAACTCATACTTGCAGACATGCCAATCAACGTAGTTGTATAAGTTAAGGTGGATTGGCTGGAGATGAGATTAATTCTCGAATCAGGAAGGCCAGGGCAGCTTTTGCCAACCTACAATAACTATGGTGCCGAAACGACGTCGGTTTGTCTGCCATGGGTAGAGTTTACACTGCGGTAGTGCTATCCATAATGTTTTATGGGTCAGAAAAACGGTCTCTACGCACATAGGACATACGAAATTTGTCTGTGTTTGAGCATCGGCGTCTACGAAGCATTGGTCGGGTCTGATAGGAACATCCGATTGGCGATGCTGAGATATGTCAGATGATTTTAGGGATGACGAACTCTCCCACGATTGTTGAGTCACTCACGCTTCATGCGTTACGCTGGTTAGGACATATAGTCTGCATACCACTAGACCGTCTGCCTAGCAGAGCTTCTTTCGCCCAATCCTGTGCTGAGTGGAAGCGACCGACAGTCTGTGACCTGGCAACGAAATACGAAAACACTAACCAGTAAAGTGAGTCCCCCGCCTGCCTGGATGGGGACCCCGGGACTCAACTCGTTAATGGTTAATGGCTCCGGCAGGAATGGCCCAATCGCGCAGTCAGTGGCGCTTGTGCATCAAAGCTATCGCCTTCAATGCGTAGCTACCCAGTTCCATAACTAAATGGACATGCAATCGCCTCTAATGCTTGGCTGTATGTCACACACCCTCCAACTTTCCGGTGATCGAAACTGTAACAAGTGGAACCAATGTACTCATATTACACGGTTTATAGGTGATATATTGATATTGATTGATTGGGAGGTTCACTCACTCTGATACGAATACACATATACCTCGGTTTCTTTTTCATATATGGGAATAAGAAAAACGCCAAAACCAAACTCTAATGAACATCCTTCTATTCATGCACATCTCACAGATCACGGAAATACTATTAAGCCTCTTACCAGGACGCCTCCTGGTGTTAAATAAATGTACAGTGATTTCACTGAGATGATACGGGCGTCATAGTTATCTGCTCTGTTGAGAATTCCGGCGGAAAACACGCTTCTCACCCATGGTGGAATTCCTCTCCTAAGGTGGAACCGTGTGAGTGGACCGAGAGCAAGTAGTTCGAACGTAAGGAACTCGGCAAGTCTTGTCGTGCACAGAAAATATGTGTTTATTCCATGTGAAACATTTTTCACTGCCACATTCGCGTAGTGGCAGTTCAGGTAACAGGTCTACAATTTTCAGGCTCGAGACAGCTCAGTGGTTAAGGCGCAAACTTACTGACTGGAAGGTTCGTGGTTCGAACCCACTCTCTGCATGTCGACTGCTCCCGTTTAGGCTTTTGCACCCTGACAATATGCCAGCCCTCGTGCTTCCTTCGGGTGGCATGGCAGTTGGGCATCGAAAGGGTGCCACAGCTGAACGATGATGATGATGACTCGCACTTAGACGGGAAGTCGCGGATTCTAGAGGTTCTGGTGTTTCGTGAGATGCACACTGCTGATGATTCCCAATAAGGATAAAACAACTGTACAATGCTTCTCGGCTTTTCAGCATGAATTGGTCTTAATTTCAGGACGAAAGCTCCTCACACTACCAACAGATATCGAACGGCCTCAACCCCGTCAACTTGAATAACAATAAGATACCGAACAAATCTGGGTAAAATCGGAATAAGTATGATATCAAGCCCAGCGAACTACGGGGCTCTTCATTTATTTCCCTATAAATCGCACGTGAAGAAATACAGACAGACTAATCGCCCAAAACGATGTATGGTTGGTGCAGCTGAACAGACCAGGTTGGAAGAATGCGCGAGCAAACCCTCAGTTCCACTGGTCTGTTCAACTGCGAATTAAAATTGGTGGAAATTTAGAGACTGGAATGTCCTGTGATCCCAAAAAGACAAAACTATCATCAATCATATAAATAAGTCCGTATCACGTGTTTGGCATACACATTACCAATTGACTGCCTATTGCATTTGCAAAAGGAAACACTGATGTCTGGTTTTATGTGAACTAAGCAAAGTGGTCCATTCTGAGGTATTCATATCGAAATATACCTAGAAAAAACAGCTACCCCTGAGGGAGTGAGTGAGGGAGGGGAAGTAATGAACAGGAAGGAATTTGAACTCTAGCTAGTCTGTCACGCACACAACTGGCCATTCCCTTTGATTTTGCACCATATTTAGACGTATTTTGGAACCATTTTTTTTACTGTTTTCTTAACGGAACCAACTACCCATGAGGCTGGTGCTGTTGTTGTGAGCGATGGATGGAATTGTTGGAGATCTCTGACAATTTCGTTGCCTAACTGTAATTAGGTGCGGGCAGTGAGTAGACCTGAGCAACAGTTCGCAGCAGCTTCCCACTTTTCACACATTGGAATAACTGCTGAGAAACCGTCAGGTGCATCAATCTCCGACCTTTTTCCATGATGAAAATCGGATGGCTCATCGATTATTTTAGGGGAATCTCTGTAACCCGCCCTTGGGCGAGCAGTAAATACCAACTTGAACTCCGCGCGTTTTCTACCGAATTACCAGTGCCCTGATAGTATTCTGCGATTAATCCTAGTTCGGATCTATGGGACCGAACGTTCTGTTCAGTTATCTGAATAACCGGTGTGGGCCTTGATGGTTAATTGCCGTATAGCCATAGAAATTACAGTTACGAATACACTACAGGGGAATAAAGAAGGCGAATGGGGAGTGACCTACCACAAGCACACCGTCAACGTTCCAAAATCCATTCAAACACTCTGGGTAGGGTCTGATAGCGCACGTCCCATTAACATCAGTGGGGTGCCTTTTCTTGCCGACTCTTCACTCGAGCGCACCTACCGGTACCCAGTTTCCGTATCCCCATTGATACCTTCTTAACAGCCATATTTATTATCACCTCGACTGCAAACTGCACCTGTCAGCTCACGCTGAATATTCACATGTCATCTGTAATCCCCAGCTAGTTACTGGATTTGATCAATGCGCGTCACTTCCGACATTGTCTGGCAGCTGCAGTGATCTTTCCGTTACAGTCCCACACCCTCTTCTCCGCTCGCTCCGAAACAGTGTTCATTACTTTACACAGTCCCGCCCAGAATGATTGTGAACAAAGCTGTTTGTTGACATTTCCCGTCATGTCGCCTAGGATACTCTGTTCCTATGTTGCGAACTTCTGTAAGGTAGGCTAGCGGTCAACAGTCGACTACAGTTCAATAACGCTTATGTCCAGACTGCAATTATATTCCTTTCACAAAGAACGGAAATGAATGTGAGCGAATGCTTTCTTCAACCGGCCTGACTGCAAGTCCATGTTCAGGTCTTTTACCCACCTACCTCGCGCCAGCCTCTCTCGGTTCACAAGAGTTGTGTGCAGACTGTTGAAGACGGCTTGTTTACCCAGCTTTGTTTACTGAGTGCTTTCTTGGACGAGTGCCATTATCCACACGTGACTTCTGGTAGCTGCGGCAGTCTACCGCTACCCTATGCTTGGTCTGTTTGCTTGAGTATATACCCTACAATATATGGGTTGCAGTGACCCTTTCTGTCCTTAATTTAGTGGCGTAGACAGTTTCTGAAGGAAACTACTCACCAGGTTGCTGGAAACTCCTCGAATATCGCATACGAGAGATCCAGCTGAGTTTCAGGCAAGTCTTTCGTGAAAACCAGATTGGTATGCAAATGAGTGTATTTGTCGTAGATCGCTTCAAATGTGACTGTCTTCTAACCTCATTAAGTCCACCTGCATGGTCCAGCTGCAAATGCTCACACAAAACAAACGCGCTGAGTCCTGGTCATTCATTGCGGTCTTTCTGTTAACTCCTAACGCGACGAGCACTACGGAGATCTTGACACAAAGCGCCATATCGTGGGTTTTTTTGTGTACTCCCAAGATATTCACTCTATAAAGTCCGTGCCGTCATTTGACTTAGCACGGAAGTGATAGGTTTGTCATTTCGTGCGTCTCCCATAAGAGTTAACTTCTCAGGTCGCAGCTAACTTGAGGAGTTGCTCTTGACACTTTAGGCTTCATCAAATTCACTTGCTTTCCCTGGTTTTTGGAGCCAAAAGTGGTGTTGAGACTTGAAACCGTGGGAGAAACAGCGTGGGGAAAATGGAAGACGCTACATAACACAAGTGGTTGAAACGCCTTCGGTTTAAGGCATTTTTAAACTTCGGGAGGGTGGTGGTGCTCAGTTAAGCAAAAGGGAGTCACTGGCGCGTGAGTGTATGCCAGACGTGCGTTAATGCCCCGTGGGTTATTGATGAATGGTGTAACGTTATTCAGTGTGTATGCAGTACTGAAAATTTGTTCTACTTCACTAGTACTGCTTTCTTCTTCTGTCATTGATCGCAACACCCCTTGTTGAACTGATGCTTCACCATCTCACTTTTGATGTTCACCCAGCTTAACCGAAGAAGCCACAGCTAGATGAAATGATTATTTCGTTGACTTAACGTACGGAGCAAACTGCAAGAATTGTTACACTCCTAGGGCCATGGTCCCTGAAACTCTGCACAGCCATCTTGAGCTTCTATAGCGAAATAATGTCACCGTCTTCCCTACAACTACGGGCGCACTAAGTTCGATAATTTATCCACGACCACCATCTTAACATAGCCCTGTCTAGTTAGTTGACCATTGTTTGTTCTGTTTTCGTTCCGCCGTTTCTCCTTGTTTTGTATAGGTCACTAAAACAGCTAATGCTGCTAGCATTCGTCAGTCATCCAACCACAAGCGTTTGTCGGTCTGCTTCATTTGCAGGCAATCGCTTTCAAATAAATTCGTGACTGATGATGTGGACGTGGGGAGATGGGATCTTTTCAACACTTTGTGGTTAAATATTTGGCATTCCAATGATAGTTCTGGAATTTCCATCAATCTATTTTAATGTGAGTTTGGCTTGAGGTGAAGATAAAAAGTCGTCCGAAAAGTTCCACAAAATATCTTTGTTTGGTTCTCAGCAGCAAAAAACACGATGCATTGGAACTCGTGTACTGTGTAAGGAAAGGTTGAAATATCCAATTAAGTCATAGGAATAAAATGGATGACCAATCCTCGAAGAACCCGCATCAGTTTTTCCCTGGAAAGCCGTGTAGATCGTGAGCTGGGGGAGCGTTGTGTCAAAACACAATTTCGGCAATTGCTATTGCTAGGAAATTTTGTTAGAGTAGACAGGTCGAGTTGTGGAACGTGGAGCGGTAAAGCTAAAAGGTTGAAGACCACCTGAGCCGAGGTTCAGCCGAAATTCGGCTGTTCCAAGTGTCCCAGGAGTTGGTAGTAATTCCTGATGTGCGAAGCTGACTCCGCCGCGCTAGTTAGGAGTCACCACGTAGACTGCCTTTGTTCATTTGTTCTCTGATGTCGTCATCGCTAGTGACGTGGTTACTTTCTGGCCCACTGTTGAAGATGAAAAACTGGTGGTTTTTTCTTCCATCTGCTAATTATGTAGAATGCTTTTTTGCACTTTACTTCAATCCAACATTTCTCGTTTCCATCCTTCAAACTCTCGGACAAGTAACTTTCGTCCTGTTTAATTCACGTTTCATCGTCCAATATGTTTAATTGTTTTTCTCGTGCCTTCATCGTAATTTCCGTCGTTGACATGCGCTGATGCTCCTGCTGCTACTAAGGCCTCAAAACCATTATCATGCTTTTTTGTCATCGTTTCTAGCGCTGAATTGAGCAAACAAACAAATCGCAATGTAGTTCGGTTATAGGGGTCAACCGACTTACTCGCTCGTCCCTCGTCACTTGCATCTCGTTCGTTTCCCCCTGTCCCCATTTGACAACCGAAATTGGACACGCAATCGTTTTTGGTAATTTTCCACTGTACCGTCCGCAAAATTCACTGTATACGATCGTAAATGCGACTAACTGTCTGGTTTATTGACGTTATGATTATGTGCAACCCCGCAGAGAGGAGCGAATTCACGTTTTACTCGTTAATAAAGCAGGAAAATAGCCGTATTTCTCATTCAGTGGGCAACGATATTCATCGGTCCTTGGATTGTTTTACTTCCCACCTGCAACTTTTCTGAAGCTTCAGCAGTTTATCCTCTAAATTGTTATCAAACCGCTAGTGACGGCGAGTGAATTACCTGTTAACTTCTTCACCCATCGTCCATTGTTGATTGTCCCGGAGAACAATAGTCCTTGCACCCCCAGTCGCCCTGTATTCTGATATATTCGCTTCTAGGCACTCCGTTGTCACTGTCTTAATGATTACCAACTGCTTCTTGGTGGAACTGATTCTCGGAGCATATTTTGGTTGTTAGTTTTGCGCTTACCCTCAAACGGTATCCGGGAGATTCCTGTACATATTCAAGTTGTTTGTCAGATAGGCTTAACAACTCAAAGCAACCAGCTCAAACTGTGTGACCGGAAAACCGCATTCATCTACCTAGGCTCTCATTGCACGTACCAGCTTATCTACTTGCTTACTTACTTACCTGTTATCGTCTATTTTTCGAATAGCCTGGTCGTAAACCTAAAATTGTGAGCGGAAGATGTAGTGGGATGTGCTGGAAAACATTAAAAGAGCAAGGCGTTCCATCGGAATGCATGCCACCACTAGTCAGCCGAAATAATCTCTAAGATGTGTAAGGTTGTAAGCATGTTTGGCAATGACCGGGAACGAAAGAGAGGACAATCAGACATAGAGAGTCAGGTGTGGAAGTCGTTGGCAAGAAAAAAACACTCGACGCCAAGTAGCACACATAAATGCCCAGAGCAAAAATAAGTCACTGACTGTGATCGTACGTAACCCCGTCCAACAACAGTCTTGACGTATTGTGGAATGAAGATACTTCAACATAGTGTGTCCACTGAATTTCGATAGGGTCAGTCGCATATTGTTAGTTGTAACGGATCCCAACGTAGTCTGTGCCGTTTGTTGGATGATCTTACTCCTTGTGAAAACGGTTCTTAGACAGCATGCAAACCATCGCACAATCAATTCTGACTGGTTCCGAAAAAGTTGACTGGATGCGAAGTTCAGTCTTTTCTACTTGTCTATACACAGACGACGAATTCGGGACTGGGAAGCCTATTATGGATAGCATTCTCAGTGAGTTTTACCTAACCAACTGACCAGATGCATGGCAACAGAGGTGCTTCAGTAACTAAATTTTCCATGTTGATTTTGGATACTACCCCGGCCTATCAGCTGACTGTGTTTTGACTAAATCAGTTGAAACTATATCCGGAATGTCTTTGTTTCTCTATGACGCTTTTCCTTTTCTCTAACGTCTCTCTTTACTGTCGTTCAGCTCGTTTTCGAATGAGCTCCCACCACGTTTGTTCTGATTGATGGAATCTGTCGTAAACACCTCCATAGTTCGGTTGTTATTCGCCTCGTCCAAATACAACACGTGTGAGGAAGGCGTTCACCAGTGGAGAATAGCTGTCCCTCAATTTCCCATCGCCTTCACCACCTGCCAGTTATCTCCTTCGTTTGTGTCTGCCTGCGTGTGCCTGCATGTCCATACACGTATAACCTAATTAATTATGCATTCACCCGCGATGCTCGCTTAACGTTGAGCGTCAGGCACCTTTGGGATTGAAAATCAAGATCACTCATGAAATAGGCCGGGTGATGCTTTCTTCACTAACAGCGGCTTCCCAGTGAACGCTGACCTGCATGGCCCGTTGAAATTTACTATCCTTGCACTGCACAGGTCTGTTTTAGATAGGTATGTGGGTGTTTCGAGGTTTGGCTGAGATACTGGCGTTTTCATTCCATATCTGGTTTTCATTTATCTATAGAACGGTTGTAGAAGCTTGTATACTAAAATAGGGACGACGGCAATATTGACGACATCGACAACCTTTTTAAAGGCTTTTTCATCCACAATGGTTTTGTTTTTTGTTAGACTCGGTCGCTTTACCGTCGTTCATATGAAACGGCATAAGAGCTGCACATTTTATTTAGTACCTAGGAGAATGAGTTGCCCCTCCTAATAAAGAATGATCTATCCCTGGCATCCTTTACTTGCGTAGCTGCCCGACCATAAACTGCCCCATCGGTAGCCCAGTTCGGCCCCAACCACATCCACAGCACACAGCAGCACTGGGAGTCAGACCTCGGTGCTTTAACTTCCTTTCCCTCGCGCTAGTTCATTCCCCACAACGAAATGGTACAAACCTTTTGGTCAGTGGCTCCGGCCGAGGTTCCCGTTACACCACGGATCCGACTTTTGTATGAGGTTAAAGGGCTAGCGCACTATCCGAAAAGGGCATCTAAGGCATCTATAAAAACCACGCGGTTGGTGCTGTTAGCGTGCCTAACGTTATTCGCAGGCTACCCGAATACAACAACTTAGTTTGTTGCTGAAGAAGTTTGTACACGGCTGTGTTTTTTAATGACCTTTATTGGGGAGATCCTCTACAGAAATCGTTCTATTTCGGGCACGTCTAGAGGATCAGGGGTGCACAAAGTTTTACCTGAATTAACCAAACTGGTAGCTACGCCTACCGTGGCCTGTGTTTTTGGCACTGTTCAAGAGACGCTGTAAACCAGCGGGCAGTGTAAAAAAAAACTTAAACAGATGATACTTATAATGGCTCGAAAAATTCCCGAAGCTGCCAGCTAAATTGTGTTACATGGTAGAAGAAATCGGTCAAATTTAAGCTCTGGTGTATCGCTGAGGATTTGCGATGCTGGACCGGTTAGTACACAGTAATACATTATTTTTCGGTGCGATATGACAACCAAACGGAAGTCCTTCTGTCTCGTTTGGTCGATTCTTCATCCACAAGAGAATCTCTGACGTTTGTAAAGAGCGTACAGCTCTCATGTTATGTATACTCATATTCTATTCTTTTTTCCGAATTAAATTAGGTTGTATTTGTTACCATCTCTGTTTCATTAGTGCGGTATGAGAAAAAGCGTGGGAAACAACCTGTTCAAATGCAATGCTAATCATAATAGGGCAGTGATTGGGGCGAGCAGAACCATTTTTGCGCCACTCCCTTCAGACGGTACAACCCTGTTCTCATCAGCCACCACAACGCACACCAACAAGAAACGCATTTATCTGAGAGCAGGAAATGGCATATTTCCGGTGTATGGAGCGGAGTGCCTTAAAACATAGTTTTGCGGGCGGGAGTCAATGATCGTTTTGCAAAAAAGCGGCCATGTTAACAAGAGCAACAATGAAGTGTTTGGTTATGGAAACATGTTTGGAGAATATGACCGCACAACCTGCCCACTCACACGACCACCCTATCAGTCAATTGTTCGATAGGCGGAGTAAGCGAGTAAATGAGATATGTGGGTGCACGTATGTAGCTGTAGGCACCCAGGGAATCATGACAGATGTTTCCAGGAATTCTGCCGAAAACAGGTCGGTTAAAGCGGATTAGTGTTGGTATATATTTCAGTGACATAAACCAGATAAAGTATATGGATGCACACCCATTTCTACAATCGACAGGCGCAGATGGAAAGAAACAGTTGGTCGGATGATTGAAGTAAACTATGCATGTTCAGCAGTGTGTTGAAATTCAAGACGAGTTTTTTTTTACATTGTAGGTTATTTCTCTTGTCTGTTAGTGTTAAAAAGGAAAGTTTGTTGTCGCAAGCCGCGAGAAACCGGTGGAAGCAAAATTACTGGTAAAAATACTAGACTGAACGCGATTGAGTCATGGGTCGGCTACATGCACGAAAGTGCAGTTTCTACGGTAGTTCATCTGAATCAATCAACTCATTTTTATATACTACCGTGAGGCGATTCATATAATTCAATTCATATAATCAGCAGTAGCTATGAAAACCGTGTACTTGCCGTACAGTGGTTCTAGCTGCGCATAGGAGGCGGTAGCTGGTGTAACATCAATGGACTTTTCACTGGGAAGGTTGGGAGAGGAGCTATGCATTGAAGACAATAGCTTAGACGCATGAGCGCGATTGAGGGCGTGACTGAGCCATGTCTCACAATCTGCTCAACCATTCATGTGTTCAGTCTCGGTGTCCCCATCCAGGGAGACGACAGTGACCAGCACAGCTGAGTTTGCTGTTAATGGCCTTCATATTTTACTTTCAAGTCATTGTTTGATCTCCCGTTGCTGGTTTCCACCCTTCACTTCACAACCTTTCGAGGAAGTCGGTCGGCTGGCATACGGAGCACGTGGCCACGCCAGCATGACCTACGCAGTGTGATCAGTTCATCTATCATGGGTGAGAATTATCTGACGTACTTCAGCATTACTGATCTGGTGTTCTCACCAGACTCGGGCAATGCTCCGAAGACGTTGATGGTCAGACGCGGAAATTCTTTTGACGTCCTCGGTACGCAGCGACCCGGTTTCTGACCCTTGTAGTAATATGGAGTGCACCGCAGCATTGTAAACTCGACTCTTGAAGGATAAGTTGATGTCACGTCCACGACACAAGTGATGCAGGTTCACGAAAGCTGTTCTGGCGTTTCAAGTCCGGATGGAAATATCATCTTTCGCTGGACCATCGGGACTCATACAGCTGCCCAGGTACAGAAATTTGTCTGCTACCTCAGTCGATTCATCCGCAAGCATGAGGCTATGGTTCGAGCCCACCCAGTCTCCCAGCGGCACCTTGCACTTTTCAGGCAGATTTATTTAGATTATTTAATATTGTTTGCATTACCACCGCGTCAGATCCAAGAACACCTATGTCGTTGGCGTACTCGATGTCTGAGCGAATACCCGGCAGTATTTCCATCCCACTACCACAAGGGTAATAGTGAGTCTTCCACAATCATATCGGTGACGAAGTTGAACAGGAAAGATGAAAGTGAACAGCCTTGCCTGACCCTACTTGACATAGCGTACTCAGGTGAGAGTTCCCTGTAAACCTTCACACGTCCGCGGGAGTTGGAATACAGCCCCTCCGGGAGGTTCAAGGATTTATGGAGTATACCTTTTCTCCACAGGCACTGTCGCAAAGCCGAAGGCAGCTTTCAATTCAAGGAAGACAACCATTGTTGGACGCTGGAAACAGTGTCGCTGTTCCGGAATCTGTCGGAAGGTGAAAATGTCCATCCTCTTGTAGGACGGAACGCAACTTAGTTTTCACGGATCTGTCTCTCCCTGTGTTCAGTCAACCTTCGGAGAATAAGACCACAGAGCGCCTTCGACGCCGCATGTACCAGGCTGATGTCACGGTGCTTTTCACACAGCGTCCGCGTACCCTTTTTGAAGATAGGAATAACTGTCGACAGGCACTTTCCCTCCTTCCGTATAGCACCAATAAGCTTTGTCAGATGGGTCAACAGGGATTGTCTGCCTTATTTAAAAAAGACTGGATACAGAGCGTCCGGTCCTGGTGCCTTACTTTTCAGTACGGATATTTCGTACTTTATTTCTTGTTCTGACGGGTGTCGGACGCGGACGGCACGTTTACTGGGAACAAATTTTAATGTTCAAAGTATGACTGAAAATCCTGCTATGAAATATTGGAATGGGATTTCGGTTCCATTTTGTTAGTTTTCGGATCCGAAGTAATGGTTAAAATAAACAGACGGATGCATTTGTATGGCGATGTTAGAGGTCAAATTCTTGGATCACCGCCAAACAAACAACAGCGAAAGTATTTGTCAAGTTTGTTTTCGTTGCCGTGGTGCGAAAGTCGGACGTTTTAAGACGCTCAGATACTGTCCTAGTTTTGACCATAAACGACGTCAACTGAGCATCTGTAGTGGCACGATTATTGTCCCGCGGGTAGCCCTCGGTAAACCTTTAAGTTGTGGGGCTTCGGGGGAATTATGGTTGCAAAGATGAAAGTTGACGGAATTGACGGAACGCCACCTACAGGAGTGGAGCCTGCAGCTTAATTCGGCTCAACTTTCACCCCACTCGAACGCTGTTTGACGGATTGTTAGCTTTCTTGGTTCAGTGGTTGTTATTACATTTATTGCGTCGCTTTCAACTGCAGCAGTTTCGTTCATCAGTGGGAAGAGTATAGTATAGAGTATTCAATATCCGGTTGTTGTTTTTTTGCTAGGTGGAAATTTCGATTATAACGTGTTGTACTAAACACCCGTAATCCTGAAGAACCAAAAACACTGATTCTGCAACCCGACAGCCCCTCATACGTGCCCTGATTTGCATGGCACCGATTAACACCATCATTCTCAGCTCCCTCGTTGTCATCTTTACAGCGGCTATCGTCATCGCTATCCTCTTCATCATTATCGTTGCCATCATCGTGTGTAAACCTTGCACGCGTTAGTCACCAATCTGAGCTACCACTGTTTTGTTTGCTGATGATCCAAGAGCAAAGAGTGGACAGCTATGTTTTGTGGGTAACCGTTGCCACCGTCCACTGGTGAATCCAAGGTTGGCGATGGACGTTTGTCAGGAAGAACCTAGACATCGGAGGCAATAGGCTGGATGCATGGGTGCGTGAATAACCCATATCTGCCAGTTTCTCTAACCATCGGTTCGCTCCTTCTCGTGTTCTTTATTAAGGACCGTTATGATTTTCAAAGTTCGCTGCTGAGCTGTGATCTCCTGTGATCTACCTTGCGCATGGTTACTGGACAAGAGTTCTTCGGAAAGGTCGACCCCTGGCACACAAAGTACACAACCAACCGATCCATCCATTCAGAAGTCTTTTCAGGGTTCCAGAAGTTTTGAGGCATGGACGACAGAACCATTCGTGCGAGGCAAACTATGCTGGCAAGTTCACTGAAATGCACCGTCAGTGCGAATCGCTTGAGCCCCTAGAGGACCCGGAAACAACTGCTTTTCGGACAATAGTCGAGCATTATTTTTCATTCACGAATAGTTGGTCGACAGTATGGTTAAACTTGCACTCAAGCATGTCCCAGCGCTAGTCGCACTTCACCAGCGTAGATTCATATCATATTACCTGTTGTGAACAACCTCTCCAGGTGAGGAGTTCGCAGGTGGTCGTGCTGCGCTGTTCTCCATTTTGGACGTTTCTTTTGTTTTATGAAGGATTGAACTTCCAACTCACATCATCAGAAAACCTCCGTCAGATCAGTTTATTTTCTCCCCACACTGCTTGCAGGATAACGTAATTTGTAAACCACACGGAGATTGAATCTGTACATTTCGGCAGTTTTTGCAATACGCACACCATCAATTTTACTGTATTCCCCGGTGTTCTCAGTTCGCGCAATAAAAGCGAACGAACCGCTTATCGGTGGAGTCAGAGTGGAATAATTGCATTTCCGTTTCGCTACATTTTTGACGGTAGGGGAGTCGGTCCTGTTTGCTGCTTACTCGGTGTCTGCAAACAAGCTTGAACAATTTGTCCTTGTGCCTGTGTTGGCTTCGTTCCACCCAACGGGTAATGACAACTTGTCAACGGTTACAGTGAAGCCGAAGCATTTTTATGTGATGACGTGAAATCCTGGTTGCGCTTCAATCGTTCTTTTGTTGCACGATCCGTATCGAATCGATCAACTGAGCAGGGAGTTCAAACTCACATACTTACAACTCGAGCTTGAGGTAGCTTAAGGGTTGATGCGTATGTTACTAACCGAGAAACCGTTGTCCGAACCTGTTCTTGGTGTCTCGATATTTCCGTCTTTGAGTTTCGCGGCGACTGCATGTTAAAAGGATTCCACAGCTCAGCGACTTGTTAGCGAAAACATCGAGTGGTGACCACTCGAATTCTTCATCGAAGTACTTGTAGTATTCCCTATTGTCTTGAATACTATGCACTACTTATTTCTGCAGCCCGATACACTCAACCTGAATGGATAGAATGACCTTGAGATATTGGAACGTACTTTGTAACACCATAGCAAATGGATACATAGGCCACGTAGACAGCGAAGTGCACTAAACAGCACTGATTGGCAAATATTTAAAAGAAAACAATAGAATGTACATTAGGGAAGGCAATCCATCACATGTTGGGTTAATTGGGATAAGCGCGTAAGAAACAATCAAACAAAAAATGTGCCTGTAAACGTGTCATAAATGAAGCGTGGACTGAATGCTGTACCACCATCTTATTTCGCTGTGTTTTCGATGGTATTTACCCTTTATGGAATGCACCATTGAACTGGCTGACTTGACGTGGGTTATTCAGCCTTTCCTTCAACCGTTTGAAGCCTAAATTTGCCTAACATCGTCCTCCTTAAGTAATTCGTTTTGCGCCATGAATGGATAAGGTTGTTTCAGCATGGTCCTGTCATCTCCGAAGCTGTGAAGCTAGTGTACGCTTCTTGAGACTGGCTTACTCTTCCAATTTGATTATTCGCTCAATCACTTATCAGTAATTGCCGTCTTTTGATGTGCTAAAGGAAAGTTTCTTTACAGTGACCGCTCTCCCACAGAGACCGAATTCTCCCGTCAGGTTCCTGCTATGCATTTTGGGGAGTGGGTTCCCACCTTGCTCGCAAGAACGACAAGTTCTCCCAGCATCAGTAGCCGCGCTAGTGCTGTGAAGTCGAAATTATCCGGAAATGTTGCCGTAGGTACATCTAATTTCACGGACAGGAGGTGAAATACAACACCCTACATTGTATTCATCCCAATGGGACAGACGTTTTCAGTCGGACGCGTCAAAGATCTCTATGGAAGGGTTGTACCATAGTTGATGGGAACATTACGCTACTGTCTACATACAGGGTTCTGCGTCAAACTTCTACTGAAAGAAAGAGTTCGGCGGAGCTTTTATCCTTCCTTATTCGCGTTTCTGCAACTTTGTGCATCTTGCATACATCCTTTGCTTCTCACGTATAGATGTCTCGTCATTTTGAAGTTTGACCAACTCATCCTCTATCAACTATGCTGCGTCTACTTGAAATTACCGTCCCCTGTAGTTGAAGAACACCATCCCAATTGTGTCCACCGATTCAACCATTACACTATTCCTCATTGACGAGAAAATGCTCCTGACAACCTGAACGTATTTCCAACAAAAGTTTCCTTGTTTTGGGGGTGGGGCTACAAACTGGCAGGTTTTTTCTAATCTGTTTCAGCACCCGTATAGGGTCTCGAGCCCACCACGTAAGCGCAAATTTCCAGCTTTGGCAGTTAAGCACCAGTATATGTTACTGGTATATAACTGTTAATGCTGATAATCTAGTTTTATATGTATCATGGTTGACCTTCACAGCTCCATCGATGTCACCCCCAAGTTCACAGCAGAAAAGATATATATGGTTGAAAACCCGTCACCCTGTGGTATGTTCAGCACTAAGCAACCAAACTTCCAGTCGAATAAGTGTTGCGAAAATAGCGCACAAAACCCCATCATACTTTGGCCCAAAATGTACAACTGTATTTGCATCCGTCAGCTACACAAGGGACTTAGTTTTCGGAGCGATTCTTCTTGATCCGAGAACCAGGATATCTGATGAATGTGACGTTGGCAGGTGCCAACCGTTCGTGTTCCAGAAGGATTCGGCAGACGACCTGGTGACCAAACTGTGCTGTTGTGATGAGGTTTGGTCAGAATGCCTCTAGTGTTATTCTTATTATGTCCACCAGGCTCTACCTTATCGCTGTTCCCACAGGTTAGCGCGTATCCTCACTGACGTATTTGAATAAAGTTCGTGTACTCGATTGATTGAAGTATCCTGTGGTGTTTCCTGTTTGAAACTATTGTTTCCCTTAATATTCTTGTTTTTTTTTGCGAAGGCAAGGTTTCCTATTCTTCAAGGGCGTACTCAGTAAGGCATTAGGGGACCGGAAAACTTGTGTACTATCGCGAATTTCTGTTTCTTCGACGGCTTCTTAGATGGGGGACCACTGTGATGCCTCGTTTTTTCCACCTCATGAGCTATCCCGAATTGTACCTTCAATTACCTGTCGACATCATTGCAAGGCGGACTCCGGTGTATCAATCATCTCATATTGGTTCTCAGCACAAAGGACCGATATCAGGAAGAGGGCGCTCCTGCTTCCGGTGCATAGCTGCTCATGAATGTGCAAAAGTGCGCATATCTTGAAAGTCAGCCACCTTGTTGTCGTTGCGGAGTTTCTGATCTGCAAGGACTGCAACAGGCTCAGTAAAGCGTGACTCAAGTAAATCCTACTGAATTATTGAAACAGTGAAGGCCGATGTCACTGAGCAAATTTCAGCCTAATCACAGCTACAACTAAATCGGCTTCCGAAGCTGTTTCTGGACCAAAAGATGCAGTACTGAAGCGCCCGCGTTTATCTACCGCACCCACCTTTTGACCGCGTTACGCAAGTTAGGAAATTGCAACCATGACTTCGAAATCCTAGTTGTTTTTCGCAACAACGCTGGTATTTTTCAATAGTTTTTCGTGGACGATAGAGCTTGTGCCTGTTTCGTATTCGGGCAGCAGGATGGCTACGGGTTTGAGAATTCACGAAGTAACTGTGCCTCCTCCCATCTTTTTCACCTTCCTCAGACTTAGTGGTGGGTTCTTAGCATGGCATCAACTTCGCTTGTGATCCCTGTTCGTCGTTTTGTTTGCTCCACTCATCCGATTTCCCTCTCAGGTTCTCAAGCAATGCGCTGTTGACGTTCCTATCCTATCGGGTTGTGTATCGTTGAAGATTAATTGATGTTTCTGCTTGTTCAATGCTTTTCCAATGTGAGGCTCCATAGCAATGTACGAGGAAACCGTTAATCGTTCTGGACCATCCAACTGGCTATCTCTCCATACTTTCCGTACCTGTTGCATAAATTATTTTGTACAGGGGGCAAATTTGCCATGATATAGTCACGCTAGGACAACATCTGTTTTGGAGTAATGGTTTCACCGGCATTCTGTAGTCACGTGACAGTTGCGCCGCCATCCACCCCTCCCTTCGGACGGCCCATTCAACTAGCCTCATATTTGATGTTTTTCGCTTCTCCGCATCCAAAAAGTGCCGTACAGCTTTCTTGGACCAACATGAAAACACTTTAACTTGTCTTTTTAGCTTTGAGGTGTGCAGCCGTACCCTCGCTATGTATCCGTGAATGGGTTGATAAAACGGAAAGAAGGGCATAACAGCGCAAGTTCCCATGCTTCCGACCAGTAGCTATCAGCCACATCGCCCAGCTCAGTGGACGAAATCATTGCTGATTTTTATGTTTGACATCGAGGCTGTTGTGCACATAGTGGTTATAGCCAATCCGAGGACTTGTTTTTTAGTTCGTTATCAACCCGGCTGATCTGTCTTAGTTTTATCGCTTAATCGAATGTATTCTAGTGAATATAGATATTCCAAAAAAATATTTCTCTATCCGGTCGTAGAAAATTGCACAAGAAGTGTGAAGTCTCGTTGAAATGACTTTTAAAACAACCTATCAAGTGTATTTTATTCAGAACATCCCAATTGCTTTTGACGCAGTGTGCCGCTTCATTTAAGTATGAAACAGCGCGTGGCGAGATTCTCTCATCTTTTTAGGTGTCCTCGCGACGCACTTTTGAATTTACTCGGTGAGCTGCGTAGCACCTGTCAACAGCTTATTGCTTGTTTGTTTCTTCTTCAAAGCACTGATTATAATCATGGGTAACATTCAAATTCCTCTTAGCATAGGTAATATTGTAATCTGCTAATAATATCAACTGACGCAGGAAACCCGCAATGTTTCTTCGTCACCCTGTAATTAGTTTCTACTTGAATATCAGCCTTCATTATAAGTTCGAGTCGTCCAGGTTTCGCAATTCCTATGCGATGCTCTTTAGTATGACTGTGAAAGTCAAACGGATTCGGTCGGTTAGTTCTATAGAGGGACAAATAGATTGATACTTGCGAGCGCCGTGCGCAGCTACACGGCCATATTGCGGGAGTAGTTACAGGGATTGTCATTAGATAGGATGTGTCATTTCCTGTTTTTACAAAACTTTGGCACTCTTCACAAAGTGTTCCCGGTAAAATTTGATAATTAGTATATTAATATAACAGCCGTGTTCGGATCTGATCTGGAAGGCTACTTGTATTCCATTCCTACTTGTATTCATGCCCTATTCAATCAACTCAGCACTTGGTTCATGAATATTCTACATGACCCAAAGTAGTAGCATTAGGAAGGATACAGCCTAGCTCGATCCCTTCCACTGTAGGATGGTTGTCAACTGAATCTACATCTCATAGAATACATATCTCGCTTTAAATTTCTTGGTCTTTTTTCCAGTGTTAGCCGATTTTCTAACTGTTTAACTTAAGTTTGCGGCTCCTGGACTACGTTCAGGATTTCATGTAGTCCTTGAAAATGTTGGTCAGGTTCATGACTTTCTTTGGGTGTGTGGAAAATTTAAATCCCTGGAAAAAATAATGGACTTTCTAGGGAGTCGGGTTAACTTGTTCAAAGATAAGTTCTCTAGAAATCTGACAGAGAGCGCTTGTCTTAAACTGTACTTTCATGTTTCTGGACATAATTTTTTTTCTTCACAGAACATCTGAGACATGTTACACACTGTCTCCATGTCTGGTAATTTGAAATTTATCACCTGATGGATGATTTATGTGGGTTTTTCCCTCATTATTTTGCTTCTCAAGCCAACCTTTGATTTCCTGTCCTCCCCGCCCGTCTAGCCACTACAGACGCATCTCAGCTGTTACAGCTCCAACAACAAGCAGCGTTATTACAACATCAACAGCAGCAACAACAGCTTCTTGCTGCAGGCCTTATCCAACCAGCTTCCATTCAGGCTAGTCCTTACGGATTCGGAACGTTGGGTGGACGTCGTACTGACCCAAACATAATTCCTGCTGTCTCGCTCTATCTCCCCACCACCGGTCTGATTCAAACACAGCAACAACATCCAATCTACCAACAACATCCTGTATCCATGCCGATGAATGATCTGTCTAAATTGGGTCTTCTTACTGGTGGGGCGGTACTTCAGCACCACCAACAAAAACAGCCAGATCAAGGTGACTCGACACTGGTCACTACGTCTCCCGGCAGCCAGGCGGGTGGGGGTTGTGGGGGCTCTGTGGTCTACGAAAATTCGTACAATTCGTTTAATCGGTAAGTTATGTGATATGCTTATGGGTGTATCATGTTAATCATATAGTCTTCATCTTTTCACTTGAATAATAAAATATATGGCAAGACAATCTGTCAGTTTCATTTTACCGAGGTTGTCCGGGCGACAAGAAAGTGTTATCACTGGTGGCTTTGATTACATTAATTCCCGGGGAATTTCTGTGATGATAAACAAACCATTTACGTAACTCACTCCACCGCCGGAGGAGCACGGCGACGTACCCCACAATCTGCTTTCATTCGCCCGTGGCTGGATTGGATAGAACTTTAGTGAAGTTGCGTGTTTTTTCGCTCCACACGCTGGATACTGAATACCACTTCATTCAACTGTCGACCAACGGACCGCGCAAAAGATCGATCCGTTCGTTCGTCCGACTTTCGCCCGGCACATCGTTCGACCAACTGCAATGCGTGGTTCTCTGCCTGAATGCCAGATCTTTCTTATTCACTGACCTTTTCAAGTAATCTGGTTTGCCAGAGAAAGACGGTTTTTTTAGAATTGGCATATATTTCTGCGTAAATTTGGGCAATTCAGGAGCCCAACTGTCTATTGGCGTGTACATACAAATGCGTATCCGTTCCATTTATACTCGGTTTCTAGTATCTTGTTGATGCTTATTGTTTATGTGGAGCGGACTATCTGATCATCGCAGGAATTCGGCAAAACATCCATGGTCAAAACCCCGACATCAACTCACTTCAGCTAGACTATCACATTTCACTAACAAATTATGATGGTCCGTTTGTTCTTTCATCTGATATCGACTCTTCCTGTAGTTGGTTATCTAAAAATGAATATATCTTACCAAGAACACGGTGCGACATCGAACCCATCTCTTGAATACCGCAGCTTCCGTAGTCAGTCCTCTATGCCTCGCTGTGCGCGTCCTCGGGTTAGACAAGCGCACTATCCACGACCAATTGGCTCAGACATGTTGGTCATTTTACTGGAGTTAAATATCTCGGGAAAACCTTACCATCTAATGCACTACAGTCCAGTGTGGACGATGGGAATGTGTAAGTCGGCTTAACAGCTCGTTGTTTACCGGGTTGAACGTTTTCGGGTCAGTTCGACCAGTCCAGTCTGCTTCCCACAAACGGCCCGCCCTCCTTTGACCAACTCAATCGAACCCGGCAAATCCGACAATGTACATGCCACTTTGTGATCCCCGAACTTAGTGACATTGGTTTTTAGCGCTCCTTACCTCCGCATGATTTCCACTCGCTTTCTGTCAGATTTCCCCAAGCTTCATCACACAGTTCTGAAGTTTCTACAGCCCTGTCCCTGCTGGCCGCAATGATGTGGGGAAATAATCGAACTGAAAATAGGTATGAGACTGACGAATTATAGGCATCTTCATTATGGACCGCGGACATTATGTAAGGGTTGGAGTAAATTGATTGTAAAAGGACGTAGTGGAAAACGGTGAAAACTTTGGTGGCTTCCAGCGTGCTCTCTAACTTCGTTTTTGCATCCTCGAATCAACCGGCGTTCCGTTCTGCCAGAAAATGCCAACAAAATCTTTAGTACAGATGCTTGACTGGTTTTTATGATGCAAAATATTCTACTCCACCCATTTAGCTCTGCTGTATGCTTAGTCATAATCTTCATGCGTGCAAAATGTGCTTTTGCTCTTGCAGGAGCAACCGAACCTGAAGCTCGTGCCCTACGGATGAATCGTGGTGGTCTACTAATTCACTTAAATCTTGGCGCTTTTTGAAGCAACAGCACAATTTCCAACCTTTAGTGAATAATTTTTATACCTTAGGAGGATATTCTCATTACAGTCAAAGCAGTCACAGTGAACTTCCGTACCAATGAATTCCGTGCTGTTTCTAGCTGATTCATTTCGGGAGTCAGTTAGTGACAGACGAGGTCGCTAATTCCATCAAGGCGGGCGGATTTTGTCAGCCTCTCAGCTGTGGCGCTGCCGTGACACCAGATAGTCTGTCAAAAATCGACTGCATCTGCTGCTAAGCGCTCGATCTCATCAGAAAGTGGCCACTGTAAGTGAAAGCTACAAACAAGCTTTTAGTATTTGGACATGGGATGATGCAAAGCATTGCAGTAATGCAGAGCTTCCAGCCTTGGTAGAAGCAACTCACCCACAATAGGAGAGCTGGTTACGTTGGTTTTTATCTTCTTCCCCTGGATATTCTGCGTGGAAGCCCTAGGAGTGATCAGACCAGAATCTCATAAGGTATTATCACGGCCTTAAAAGGTAATCACAACTACATCAGCCGCGACTAGCAGTCTGGGACTGTTAAAAAGCTGTTCTGCTAACCATATGGTGCTTTTTGAACTTTCCAACTGAAGTGTTGTAGCTGGCTGTTTGTTCGCGATTCCTCTCACCTGCTTTAAACAACTCTCGGCTGGCTTAATTTGTAACCCTCTTCCACCTGGTCTCTTGTGTCCCTTGTAAAAGCGTTCAATAGTTTGCTGTCACTTGGCTTTTCTCCCAAGGGACGCGCTCATCCTATCATGTCTAAACGCTTTGTCTCTCTCGTCCTTCCCCGAATCCTCCAAACTCACCCCGACACTTTCCAGTCTGATTCAGTAAGCTGAGTCAGGCTTTAGGCTGGACAACAAGACATTGATTTCACAGGTGTTGTTTTTCCTATTTTTCCGGAAGCTCGTGACTGTCGCTTAGTCTTCTCGTCACCTATATCGCCGTCGTTGAATGCTTTTTTTCTGTCTGACTCAAGTCGATTATTCATCATATTGCTAAATCATCTAGTTGTTCAATTATGTGCGCATCGGCCTTCACACAGGATATTTTGGGCGCGGTGTAAATTCTTCAGTCCGTACCTTTATTAAGTTTTCTTAGCACGGTACTCATTCTCTCTGAAGGTTAGCTTCTCTATAATATGACCGCGCTTCTGCGTACAGCACTTATACGTGCCAACTTACTCGTCCCTCCATAGTATCCATATAACATTCTTAGAGTCGTACTGGAGAGGGATTACTGCAAATGCGGATGTGATTAGTTCATAAAAAGCAATCTCTAGTCGACTTTCATCAGCTGGATGCAGCAGGATCTCTTGCACGACATTCTGATCCCCAGTTTGCGCTGTGTTGAAACACAACCAAAATGCGGTCATTGACCACGGTTGCTCGTATCAATTGATCTGAATTCGTAGCTCGGTTTTTTTTTGGGGGGGGGGGGTATCGTTTCATTGTCTCGTTAAAGAAATGTTGCTTGTGCGATTTGAGATTCGGCATAAAACGAATCTTCGAGCTAAACAAGACCACAAAAGTTCTATCTTTGTAGCCGCTAAAGGCTGCTTACAAACTTTCCTTCCCTTCTTCATACATCTGAGCTTTGGTTTTTTACCCCCGTAGTGTTTCCATCCCTATGTTCTTCTTTGCTGTGACACAAAATGTTTATCTTTCCGGCGAATTACAAACAGTTCGGTAGAATGGACATTCCGAAATCGCTAATATCGTAGCGCACGCTGGACAGTCGACGTGAGCTGCGTTCAAACACAAAATGACAATCAATTGCCGTATCTTTGTTCCTTTTGATTGAGTAGGATTCGGTCCATTTCACCATATCTATCGCTTGATTGCGTAAGTTTAATTCGTGAACTTTTGCTGATTCATTAGCTGCCTGATAACTCGAAATCATCCTTCGGGGTATAAGTGACGGAAACATCGTTTCACACAGAGCACATGCTGACAGTATGTAAACCGATTGCTTTCCAAAATTTTCCGATCGATTTTCCAAGTGTTTTCTAACTGATCGAGTGTTTAAAACCTCTTAGCGATTGAAGCAAATCATGCTGCGGATTCAGCACATCGAACAATTGATAACAACCAACCAGTCATTTCTCAACCTGTCAGGCCGAGTGCACATCTATGGACTATATGACCACTATGGTTTGCAAACCCCTGCTCCCTCGACTACCGTCCGATTACCTAATCGGCGCCCATGCTTGCTTCGGCAAATGCCATCCTGTCAACAGAATTTGGTGGAATTGGAGCCTGCCGATTCCACCACTGATCGCCACCAACAATATCTGTTTGTCTGCTTTTTTTCCAATGACTCATACGTGGATAATGAAAAGAATCTGTTGCGCATGCAGTTGTACTGTGCAGACTTGACTGCCAATTATGACAGCTCGTTGTCTGTTTCGGCCAACCATCCAACCTTCACATTTTGCTCGTTCGTCCGACGTCCGTTGCGTTAATACCACGAGTTAGCTTTATTGTGACAATAAGGAAGTCTGCATACGATAATATAATTATTTTTAGGTCATCTGCCTCTTTCTGCCGTTTTGCGGCCAGTCCAAATAGCTGGAGATGGGGTCTGAAACACATGTAGCTGTTGTCTGGGTTGTACAATCTGTCAAGTTTACCGGCACCCATACACTTCTGATAGACTGGTGGTTAGTGTTCAGCCTGAATCGTTTCCGACTGGTCAGTCAATATATAATTGGTCAATTATGATTCCCTTATACCTGTTTTCCGATGCGAATAATATAAACCATAGTTCTTACTAAGAATAAGTTGCTGCTTGTTCTTACCTAGTTTCGTTCTGGAAAATTCTTGTCATAACCGAAAAATCTACCTAACACTTGTGAATAGCTGTAAAAAATTTCATAATTCATCATATTGGACCGGTTGACATTCGTAAAATCTCCATTTATGCCTCGTCGCAGGTCGAGTGCAACAAATAGTGTTCTCATCTCAACGCCATCCATTCGTCCGGGGGTGCCTGCTTTTGTCACTTCCTCTTGTATCTTAGCTGTCCACTACCAGTTAACCCATTTGCTCCTTCCTATTTTCAATGTTCGTATGCTTCTACAAGCTGACCAGCCGAACTCACATACGGTTAGCTAGAAGCAGAGGATTTTAGAAGTCCGAAATGGTAGAATTCGGCTTCAGTCAGGATGTGAGCTACTGAAACCATATTTTGGGAAGACTAACTGTGTTCATTTTAATCTGGTTAAAAGTTGGCTCAACGAACGTCTGGTGGAACATCGTTCCTCTGAGCGAACTCTGGCACAAAACATAAAAATTCACCAACATTTTGCTGGGCATGTATGATTTTTTGAATCGCCAGTGGAACTTCTCTTTGACTGAGTTGACTGTTGGTAAACCCTTGCGGACTTGCACTCATGTCCTGCGCCAACCAGAGTAAGATGTCAAGATAGGAGACATGGTGAAACAAATTTGATATGGATAAAATAGGAGGGCTAGTTGTAAAGTTTGTGATTGGTGTCAATATTTCGTGGGGACATTTTGCTTTCCTTCCCGGTTATCAGCCGTTTTTGGGTCCCGGAGAAACGCAGCACTATTTGCTAGATGTGTATTAATGTTTTTAATAATGGAGAACTTCCGTTCTCTTTAGTAAACAGTTTTTCACCCATTTATCAGCCTATACCCAAGTGCCCCCAATTCTCAGGATAATTGTCTCACCTGGCTATTCCTGACTCCTTCGCAACTGATGCTGAAATTTACTGAGAGATCCCTATGTTCTGGTGGTGGTGTTTTCACTCAAGTGAAGGGTGAACCGGCTATCCGTTGTTATAACCAGGTTGACGGACTGCCACTAGTCTGTAATTGCACTAGCTAAACTCCGGTTCCACGCCACTAACATGCAGCTAATGAAGCAGCTGTGGGGTTCATCGATGCCACGGTGAACTGTACACTAGTTACCTTCGATGGTTGTTCTCCAGCTGAAGGTCATATGGAATATGGAGAGGTCAGTAGTCCCTAAAGGAGAGTCGCTTCTTGCCTATCGGCTTTTGGATGTTTTTATTAAAGACCGGTAGCGCCATCTAGAGGCCAGCTAGGTGGTTTTGGGCACTCCACGAAAATGTCCCTTTCTAGCGTGTATGGGGACAGCTCATCCTTACACATGAGCAAATAATAGCATTCCAGAGTTTTTGGTTGGTAAATCGCTCCTCCTTCCTAAACTTTACGCCAGTTTTGATTGCATCTCTCCCTTTTCGCTGCTGACATTTATGCCATGACATTGGTTAGTGGAATTCATAATTTCGATATGTTTTCTTTGATATCCTATATAAGTTCGTGCCAAGAAGATTGGCTTCGTTCACAAGAGGTGTTTGCGATAAAATCCTGGAAATTTCACAAACTCATTCGAAACTGCTTAGGTTGATTAATGGAGAAGGAGCGCAACGATAATTGCAGAGTGTTTTTTTATAACTCAACGTTTCGATCGCTGTGGGCGGCCTTCTTCAGGAACAGGATAATCGAAATTACAAAGGACAACACAAACAAGAGTTATCCCTTTTGTCCTTTATGAATCTCCGACTATTCTGCTCCTAACAGGCACCCACGGTGATATTAATGTTGATTTACAAAAGCTCTGTTACTATCTGTTGTTTTCCCCCACTAATCAAACTAAAAAGATGTCACACACACAGTGCACAATCTATTCGACCTTGTTCTTACCGAATATGTCACCGATACTCTAAAACTGATTAGAAACTCTTCTTTCTGTACTACGATCATCGGCCCGTCTGCTCAAGCACAAGTTAGAGTTCCAAAGAGACTTTCCCACAAAAAGGTCCGTTTCGCCTTCTACGCCTGTTTCTTGCAGTTTGTGTCCTCATGTTGGCTAGGGTTCCTAGTCGCTGCTTCGAGACTGGTGTGCAGAAATTCAGGTCATCTAATGACTGACAGACAAATCTTGTTTTGGCACCTGGCAGTCGCTCTCGTCTGTCTTAAGCTGATAGAAATCTTTACTTGTCATTTACTAGACGCTTGAATGAGATTACACGATGTGTGCTTGTTTGCGTGACCAGTTTCGGTTCGGTGATCTGCCGGTATGCGGGCCCCACCTGAGCGGACTTAACTGCATTCACTGCTACCTTCCAGGTGTTTGACCTAGTAGTTTTCACTTGCCTTAGTGTAACTCGTGATTTGCACGTTTTTGTTGTACGGTCATTGAGATTTCGCTAGCCGATCAACCGTAACAGAGGTCATACAACCGTTTATGTGGAGGTCATTTTACGGAAAACAACAGTGACCTAACCGTATGGTTTGTTCGATCAGTATTTTGATCGATATCTGAAAACCGCTCTACCTACATGCTTTCTCTATAGCCCATACTTCTAACGTCGTTTTTGTTATCGTAAACTGTTGTTCGGGACCTGTGCGAGTATACTGAACGATGTATTTCATCATTCCCAAGGTTCATCAGTTCTAGAAATGAAGTGCCATTTAGACTTTGCCTTTGCATAAAAAATCGTTCAGTTGTAGCACCCTTTTGGTGCCTAGCTGCCATGCTACCAGAAGGAAGCACGAAGTCTGGGATAATGCCAGGTTTCCCAAGCCTAGACAGGAGAACTCGAGAGGCAGAGGTCGGACCTTCCGGTCAGTAAATTCGCACTATAACCACAGCCATCTCACTCCTGCATGTGCTACCCTGTAGATCAAGTTGATCTTCTCATATCAAAGCATCTGCGAGAGTATCCAGACACTATTTTGGGGCATCTCAACATCACATTTGGTAGCTTGAAGAGGACATCCTAGCGTTCAACTAGCATGTACATCTATGAATGTCGTAGTCTACGCTTCATAGGACATTTTGTATGCCTTTTTATCTCCCAGACGGTTGGCTCATTGGTAGGTGCCTCAAGAGTTATGTACAGTGATAGAGTACAGATGTACAGTGTCTCTATCGAGGAATCAATCCAATTCCACGAGGTGCCTTAGATGCTATTTGTTTTCGCCCTTCATGGTGGTGCTCTTAAAAGGAACACAAAGGCCATGTATCGTGTCAATTGCTGAGGGACTCTTGGCGAACGAAATTTCAAAATGCCAAATACGGATGTGTCCGTTTTAGAAGTGAACCAGTTTTTCAGCAGAATACTCATTGGCCGCAGTTATTTGACGTTGCTCTTTTCCTTTTTTAGGGAGCGGGGGCGCTAGTTATCCGTTAAAATAACCCACACCTAATCTCACTACAATCACGTGGAACTTTTGGTCGTCTATGCAAACAGGCCTACGAAGCAGTGCGTGGTTAATCCCGAAAACCATAGTAATCCACTTCAAATAAAAGCCAATCGTTCCTAAAAAAATAAGTTATGTCCTCGAACCATGAATATCCCTAGAAAATGTCATTAAGTATCCTATTCCGGAATTTAATTCTCAAAAGTGGACGATTATAAGCTAGTCGACAGAGCTATCACTCCTAGGCAGCCTTGCTTGTAACCCTTCATAACCTCACCCACTTCTTCCGTAATATTAGCATGCAACAAGCCTATTCAGATTCTGGTTTTTCAGTCCCGAATTTGTTCTTGAACTTCGGTGCAAATTCCCGTGGGTATACAGCCCAGAAAACGGCGCGTGATGTCTAGTGGGCAGGTGTTCTCTCACCCCCTCCACATTGCAGTACACCATGATTTTATTGGAGACTAGACAAACGTCACATAATTCCCAAATCACACTGCTTTCTGTGTGTTTTTAGCCCAAACTATACTTGATGCTTCACTCGCGCGTGTAACAAGTTACTGCACCCAAGCTAGGCTGTGTGAGCATGAAATACGTCTAAAATGCTGTTGTTCTGTGCGATGCGCAGATCCACACAACTTGTTGCTCGGTCTACTTTTCGAATCCACGTAGAATGTTTCTCTAGCTTCTAGATTCTGTTGCATGCTGTTCCGAGCATGCGTTTCGGTATTCTGGACTACTTTGGAAATGGGCGACTTTTAAACAGTTTACACATCGACAGCCCGGGAACTAACCATGAAGCCACTCTATTTCGGAACAAGCTAGTAATTTTGAGGGTTAGGAATTCTATTTGTCCATCAAATACCCAAAGAGGGCGAAATGGCCCAAATGGTTAGAGTGCGAATTTACTGACCGGAAGGTCCGTGGTTCGAACCCGACCTCTGCCTCTCGACTTCCGTGTCTAGGCTTGGGCAACCTGGCAGTATCCAAGCCCTCGTGCTTCCTTCGCGTGGCATGGCAGTTAGGCACTGAAGGGGTGCTACAGCTGAACGATTTTTTTTCAAATACCCAAAAACAAGATTAACACTCAGGACTTCTCGGTCAGCTAGTAAAATGTAGTGGGCGCGTAGTTTTCGGTTAACTCTGGGATTTTATGTGCTTGATCTGCTTTTTGTTCACTTACACAGCCATCATATTTTCACTTGTTTTATTCATTTTGTCTGATTGTATGGCGATGCGGTGTTTAAATCACGTCAGCTAACTCATCTGGTGGTCGTAATTAAAGGTTTGTGGCCGTTTCCGATGTAGGTGAACCCGCTCGGCAGAACAGAAACGACGCGCAATGTCAAGACCAGCATGTAAACGCTCCAGGTCCGTAGTCATGCTTTCACACTGTTAACAGCATAAAAAAACCAAGCCTGTACAATATCTCAGAGTCATCAGAATGGAACTTAGTTATCCTATCAGATGAATCCATCCCCGTCAACTGATATCACTTTACCATGGTGCGATGGGATTTGATTTGATGAGAAAGAAGTATCCATTTAACAGGGACTAGGATGTGAAACTCGTGCACAGATTTTTCTTATGTGATGGCATCAAGCAAGTAACTGTTTGCTCACAATGCAGCAGATTTAGATCTCGGGGATACTTTGCCACTCAAAATGCTATTCTCAGCGCATCGCAAGTGCTATATGGAGATTTATTAAAAAACTGTGTTTGGTCTATAAGGGCGTTCATATCCCGAGAGAGAGAGAGAGAGAACCCCTAAATAAGAACCATGCTTCGCGAAATACACTCCTTTGCACACTAATTTGGTTTTGACAGGAAATTCCAACGAATCCAGCTGAATCTCTCACATACGATGTTCCGTCCAAGCACCGTGCTTCTTAAGAGAGTACGGTGTGACCGTTCAAAACTAGACGCAATCCACATTGACATTGTGAAACAGGATGAAAGGGCTATGGAATTCCCTCGGGTGAATCATTGAATACATTTGTCCCCTCAAACGGCCATGTCCATCTAAGGCCACTTGAACAGTTCCTTATAAATGGTCTTGATCATTCCAGGGAAGGGTACCGTATTCCACGGTAATTCAGGTTGGCGTTTCACTCTTCAATCATCCGGTTGTCCTGATGCAATGGATCGCGATTTCCGCGGCCCGGGACTTGTACTCAGTTCCAGGACCAAGTGCGCTTCGCTCGACATTCGTCTCTACACCGCACCACAGTCAGCAAAGTTTCAAGTCAGTAAAGCGGCTGCAAGAGCTGAGATCTGACCAGTTATGTGGTCATATTGAGGCGTTTAAGGGATTTGAAATGTCTCTCCCATCAGTTGAGAGTAACATGTCAGTACTATAGAGCCCGATACTTACACGGTTCTACTATGGTTGAAAGTGAGCGTTGCAATAAAAAATGTGCTGTTCAGGATAATCGTCTACTAACGAGCTATTTTAAAACTGGATCCACTTTATTTCTGTGACACTGCATTTCTTCAAGTAACTGGTTGTGTGATCTCGATTACTTGCATTCTGCTGCCTGCGGTCAAGTCGGTCCTAAGTGAATGATCAACAAGCCCAACCAACCGTCTCTTTCTAAGCTGTTTACTACACTGTACTGAGGGACACTGTGTTTGGCCTCGTTTCGCCTCCTGATCATTTGACCAGTCATTCCTAATACTTTTGACACGTCACCGCGGTTATTGCTGATTTTATTTTTTATGTTCGTTTTTCGGTCCGGGGAAAACACTTCACTTTATTGATAAGCTGCAAACGCCTTTTACGTAAGTGCTTCATCGATTAGCTTATCGGTCTGGTTTAATGCCTAGCTCTGAGGTGTCGAAGTGCTGCGTTTACAGAGGTTATCTAAATCCCTCCATTTTATGTATCTCGCCCCTAATTACTGCCAGTCAGGCAACGAAACATTTTCACCCGGGGCTAATGGGTTTGTTGTACCTGTTACTTGACTTCCGGGTTCGAAAAACTAGTGTCGCCATCAAATTTGCGTTCGTTGGCACATTGGACTATTTTGATTTCGGGGATTTTTTGCTTCTAGCGGAGAAAATTTTGCGCACACATTTTGTCTGAAGGGCATACAAATCTAGTTATCCCGGTAGTAGGATAGGATAATGTTCATTGATAGTTTTTCACTAGCTCCTTCGACATCAATCGACGGATGTTCGTGGTTTTATAGCCTTCCACACTCTAGTATGGAACTGAATCGAGGTGTCTATATTACCATAAGGTAAATCGATATCACGACTGCAATACAACTGGAAGTAGTGAAAGTACTGGAGATTGCATACACTGATGTGTCAGACAGTATATTTACCCTGCAATTCTCACTATTTTCACACTAAAACAACAGCTCACAGCGCCCGACCTCTTCTGGCTTCTGTGGACTCAGTTTTGAGGAAGCCTTCCAAACTGTGTATGTCGAATGAATCGGCGAATAGACGACCTAATCGCAGTACGGCAGTTTGTGAATCTATATGGCCCCTTTAGTCATGTTGAGCGATTCACATTGATAATTGTACAGTCTTATGCAAGGTTGGTCATTAAACGGAAGTCCAACGATTTGTCGCTTCCTCTGCGTACAACCGCGTGGACACCAATAATTCACCCGTCCGCTACTATCTACGGTGACAGATCCCCTTTGATCACAACCACAATCCAACTCCATGGATACGTTCAGACAATGCTCTCCCGAAGACGTTGGACCTTACTTGGGTGGGACGGTTTGTGCGCCTGCATAAACCATTGAATTATGCTGAAAAGTGTACGTGTGACATTCGCACTGCTTCACACCGTGGTGGTCATTGGGTAGAGGCCTGAATAATACAGTCTCCTGGTCCTCCAGGTTGGAAGCTGGAACATGTGTGGTGACTTCCTTAACAGTTTAGGTTGCTCTGACAGTATGAAGCCAACCACCACCGCCTAGCGGTTATGCTTTTGAGCTAAATACTTTAGTTGAGGAGCCCTCTCGTCCTCTTGTCTAGGTCTGGGCGCCCTGGCAATATCCCATCCCATATACAACCATGAAATTCACATTAACAATCTCATGAGACATCGGTCGTCACATAGTACCTTCAGCCGATTCACCTCACTTGCTTGATACAGTAGGATGGGTAAGCGAAAACAGGCGACTGCTGACGACTCCCTTCTTTCACCTTCACATGTTCTCTCTTCTCCCCCTCCCCATATTGCCTGCGGCATCTCCATAGTCCCGTCCTTAAGGACTGACATCCGTCCATTGTCCATTACCGTTAGCTGCAAAATCTACGGTTGAGCTGGTCACCATGGCCATTGACACTTCAGAATCATTCTCCAAACTCTGAGGTTCATCCGGCAGCCTTTACGTCCCCACTGAGAAACAAACTGGTCAACATACTGTTCTTGCCTGTAGACTGGACTCCCCTTCTGTTGATGTGTGCTGTATGTCTGAAACGAAAATTCAAGACCCGAGTACGGTTTCTGCCAGCATATGGTTGCGCACAATTGTTGATCCAGAAACCGCTGCGGCTGGTTCTGCTGGGCTTGGTATTGTTCTAAGCCACCGAGCTAAAGTGTATCCGCTTGACTGTTTGCCTGCTGGTAGTCGCCTCTGCTCGTTTCGTTTGACAATGTCTGAGAGTATCCCGTAAACTCGCCGATATTTGCTGCCCGTTCACTTTGGCTGCTTATTCCCAAACAGACTATCTGTGATGTTCTCAAAGACAGTTTTTACGACGCTCCGAGCACCTTATTGCACTGGCCCAGGGGCTCAGATATTGTTGTGATTGCTGGATGTATGAATACGCAAGTAGGTAGACCCAGCGCTGCTGAGGCTCAATTTGGCGGTTGTCTTGGACGCACGGACAACCGCGAACGTCTGGTGCAGTTATGGGTTGACTACAAACTTTCTGTGCAGTACTAACTTCCAAGACAAATGATGCCACTTAGCCGCATGGTTCCCACACACACACACACATGTTGGATATAGCTCAGTTGCTAAGGCGCGGACTTACTGACCGGACGGTCCGTGGTTCGAACCCACCCTCTGCATCTCGACTGCTTCTATCCAGGCTTGGGCAACCTGGCAGTATTTCAGCCCTCATTTTTCCTCCGGGTGGCACGGCAGCTAACCACCGAAAGGCTGAACGATTATCACATTATCCTACCTAAGTCTGCCACCTTGTATTGGTGATCGGGCTTCTATGCTGGCTAGAACTCAGCTCCTTTATGGTCAACAATGCCAGGAAGGCTAGTGGGGAGCAGACCGTCGGAGAACGATGAATCCCCTTACCGCGAGAAATCAGTGTCAAGGTAAAGTTGTACCGACTTCTGCGATAGGAGTGTGAAGGCGGTAATGTGCTTCTTTCAAGCTACCAGCATGTCCATATTTATGGAAGCAGCGATCCTGCCTCCCTCTCGAGGAAAAACGAACAAGAAAAGATTGGCCCTAAAAACCGCACACCGATTGCCGAACGTGTGACGATGACCGCCAGCGCATCATTCAATACGGTTGAAATGCTCTAAAAATGAGGATTTTGTGCTGTTTTGAAGGTACGTGCTGTGCGCAGCCGCAGTAGGAGTCAGGAAATTATGCCTTACTCCCTTCACCTTCGAACCAGTCCAGCCCCTGCAGCCAAGCGGGTTAGACTACTGAGTCATTGGTTCCAGAAAGGGTCTTTCAAGGGAGCCCAATCGGTGTCACATGATTCAGGTCACTTGTCAAAAGCTAGGGGGTGGGTCCTCGAACAAAACCCTACATCCCCCCACTGCTTTGTGCGTCAGGCATTTGGGGTACCTCAAGCAAACCCTTTCTTCGACTTGGGCAACAAGGAAGTGTCAGTCACCCGTACACGTCTTCATTCACTGACTCCACACACGTCCCGTCCCCATTTAGTTGTCAATTGCCCAACCGCTGCTCCATATCCTAGTTTCTGTGCAGTAAAATAAGTCGAAATGAACCCTTATTAAATTCAAGGGATTTGTTCCACATTGCAACGTTCGCACTCTATGTCAAATTGTGTAAAAGGTAGCCCTTGCTCAAACCTTGTTCTCTCTTTTGATGTACGTATGTTGTTTCCGAAACACGCATACAATATCCCACTCAGTTATTCATCGCAAGCCGCTCGGGCAGAACCCAGATTTCTTGCACTTTACTCTTCGGGTGTCTGGTGATCCTGGTGGAATGGCTCCTGGTTTCTACGGCGTGGGAGTTGCGCTTAGCCCCAGGGCTAACCACGCTTTACTGGACTGAATTTCAGTAAACAGTTGTCTCTACGCTTTTAGGTTAGCTGGTTCAATCAGGACCAACGCATCTCAACGTGGGTAGATAAGTTCGTCCATCTGGGCGTCTTCATAGGTCCCGGCGGACTGATGGGAGACGATATCACTTCCCAAATAGGAAATACCAGGGCAGTGTTTGGTGCACAATGGTGGTGAGTGGCCGCATGACGTTACATTAGACAATGAAGACTTTTAATCAAAGAGACGTGCAACCGATCCTGCTGCGTCCATTTGATGTGTCTCACTCGGAACGAGAGGCTCAATGGTTTGCTTCCCAAATCTAATCGTATCCTGCGTCAATATTATTATCGTTCTTATTAGTATTAGGTGAATCTTAGAGCCGATAATATCGGCAAACCCCTTGCCCTGGTACTAAGCTTCTTTTGGTTGTTCGAAGCTCGTAAAACATCTATTAGGGTTTCGACTAGCCAGCGTAGCTGAGCATCTCCAAACTCTCAATTTGGGTCACCATCTCGGCTAGCTCCTTCCTATCGAGTTGATTGTGACTCCCAGTTCCTTGAGGTGTTGATGTATTTGACCTTGTTCGGCCTACGTTTAATCTCAAGGTTGCTAGTCGAACAGCCGTGTGCATCCACCTAGCCAATCCCCATAAAGATCCGATGGCCATACTTCGGTAAGGTCATTTTTCACTGGGCAGCTTTTGTTTAGCCGATACAATGTCACTTTTCCCTGTTTGCATATGCTGACGTGTGTAGTTGCCTGCCGAGATAAAGATACCCGACAAAGTTGGGTTCGCGTGGTTCATTCTCATTGTTGATCGCATCTATTTGAGTTTTCAAAAATGACCCCACCGTTTACTGTACCCTTTTCTCTGACAGTCTCTTATCTGGCACCGTTCCCCCATCCGGAAGTCAAGATGGTCTTCAAAGTATGATCAATAGTGGCGTCAACTTGGGTGATGGTCTGACACTTAGTTTGAACGGAGCCTCTCAGACCGCACACACGATCCCGGTGCGCCAGTCTTTTGGAGTGTCTGATGAGGTCACTCCAGTCACACTGGTCCACAATGCAAACCCCATTCCTCCCCTTCCACCTCCAAATCATCCTAGCTGTGATCTTAACGCTCGCTCTATGGACCCCACCTACATGACGCATGGTGGTACCCTTGGCTCCTATGGACAGCACAAACCCCAGGTTGCTACTGGTGCAGCATCTCAGGACACTGCAGTTGTCCAGGGCCCTAAATCTTCTAAACGCCGATGTCCCTGGTATTACTGGATCATCAGTATACTCTTGCTTGCTTTCCTGCTTGCCCTGGTCCTGGCTATTTCATTCTCTGGTGAGTAGAGTAGCTCCGTCACCGCGGCTCTTGCTCGTTTCTTTTTGGTCACGCCTTGGGTGTTCTCCTTCTGTACATATACTGTTTACACCTTTTGCTGCGTGCTGATTTGCTCCTATTGAGGAATTTCAGTCACTTTGGAGAATCTTTACATTGGAATTCAGTTTTTGCATTTGTGCAACTACTTTAGTTTTCTCGTCTCGGTTTTGTGTTTTTCATCCTAAGTTTTGTTTGTGAACGAAAATAGTAATATTGTTACACATTCCAGGTATGGCGATTCCGCAATTATGAAGCACTGTACCTCTATCCTAAGAACGGTGCAATCTGATTGTCGTACTAAATCGGTTCCCACTTTACAGTGTCATTTAGCGGATAACTTATTTATGTTTTCCAACTAAGTTGCCTGAACTGCAGTGTCGCTCTCGTTGAAAAGAATTGCCAACATCCATAGACGCCGATTCTATCATTTTTGTCTGCGTCATACTAATGGATTTTTGTGTACTCCACCCTGTCGGGCCAACTTCCTTCTCATAGAGGAATTGTTATGCCATCCGTGCTCATCGTTTCGTAGCATTCTTCTAAACCATTGTAGTGGGGTTGTTAACTGTGTTAAATTTTGTTCCCACCGTTACCAAAGTTGTCAGAATTAATGAACTTCAAATCGTTTACTAGGAATTGCATTGTTCATTCCGCTGTCACAACACGCGCACACCTAGCTGTACCTTTGCCTCCGTCACAAACCTATCATCGTTATCTATAATATAACAAGGATAGTGATTATGATAAACAACAACCAAACTCACTACTCCCCACGACCGTAATCATGAACTATATAGCACCAAGTGAGTAGGTAAGCTTGTTTGTGCTTTGGACAATAAGTAAACTAAGGTAAAGTATCCTTTGTGTCTTTACCTTCGGTAGCTTGAAACCCCGAAATCTTATTCATCCAACCACTGATGCACGTACGCCCACAGTCGTGCAAACCTCTGTGGGTCTGGTAATTGTGTGGCTGTTACAAGACAATTGTGGACGTGCGTAGAATCCTTTTCATTCTTTTTCGCACCTCAGGCCCTGACTCACCCGTAGCAACTGCAAAAACCACTTCAGTTTGACGCTATTTACTTTCATCCATAAGACTAGCAAATGACATCTAGCAACTTTTACACCAAGAGCCTTCAATGACAGTTAACAGGGTAATGTTGTACTACCGAGTTCGGTGTCGGATATGTATGTGGGACTTAAAGTTTACGCTGCAAACTACCGGCTTTTCTCACTCCAGTCTTCCATTCATGTTTGCCCTTAACGTGTTATATCAGTTACCTCTCATCACCTAATGGTTTTTTGTTTGCTATTTTCAGCCGAAAAACAACACCTTGGTGTTCTCCTTATGGAACGGTTTGATCAAGACCCTGCTATCATAGGTAGGTTTCCAGTACTCATTGCCACACTAACCATGCATTCGAGTTTATCTGCAACACTGGCGCAGAACTACCCAGCTAGGTTATTCCAGTGATAGGCCACGCATGAGCTTTGATCATTCAGTTTTGTGTGTTGTGACTCACAACATGCCTAATTTTAGCGCTTACTTGATCGTCTTCATCACGCAAATGTGAGCTTGCCAGGGGACTGAACCCACTACTTGACACTTGTTGTTGTAGGTTGACCAAAATTTCGGACAAAGTTTCGTATTCTAGTCAGAGCATCATTCATCTCCCCCTAATTGAGGTCTTACTAAGCATGGTTGCCCACAGTCTGGCAATCAATTCACTGTGGTGAATTAGTTGATTGCTTCTGCCTGTCTTCTCCGAAGCCCTGTGCGTGGAGTGGATTCTCGTTAGCACCGGCCTCCTCTAAATTTTCACAATGATATGTATGTTTTACTTCGGAGAATTAACGACCGAATGTTTTGCCCCAATTGAGAAGCGGTTTGGAAGCACACAAGCTGTACCACCTTGACCACCGTCACCCTTATCACCGCCATTATCACCGTCAATCACAACCAGCGTTCATGGCCGACGCTTCAAAGATACAAGCATATAAAGAATGTCTCATTCGAGGAGAAATAGCACCAGTCATTCACACACCTCAAGTTTCTCACACTTCCGAAATTCAATTCAGTTTCAATCAGTTCAATTTATCAGCTGTAAACCGTGGACCATAGACACATTGGTTCCGGCTGCTACAGTTTCGATTACCGGAAATTGTGAGAGTGCGAGAGGTACTGTCAAGCCTTGGAGGCATTGGCATGTTCGCTCAGTTCTGGAACTGGGTAGCTACGCATTGAAGGCGATAGCTTTGGTGCATGAGTGCCACTGACTGCGCGATCGGGCTATTTCTGCCAGTGTCATTAACCATAGGTGAGTTGAGTCCCCATCCAGGGAGGCGGCAGTTGTCGACCCGACTCACTTTACTGGTTGGTGTTTTCATACTTCGTTGCCAGGTCATAGACTGTCCACCTCTCGGTCGCTTCTACTCAGCACAAGGCTGAGCGAAAAGAGCTTTGTTAGGCAGACGGTCTTCTAGCATGCGGAGTACATGTCCTAACCAGCATAACCTATGAAGCGTGAGTTCCTTCTTCCTAAGACCATCTGGCGTACCTCAGCATTATTAATCCGATATTCCCACCAGAGCTGGCCAATGCTCCCATGGTCAAACACTGACATTTTTCGTATGTCCTCTGTGCGTAAACGCCACGTCTCTGATCCATAAAGCAGTATGGATCGCGCCGCTGCAGTATACACTCTACCCGTCACTCTGCCGTCACGTCGGCACCACAGGTGTCGGAGGTTGGCAAAAGCTGCCCTGGCCTTCCTGATTCGAGAAGCAGTCTCATCACCAGCTAGTCCACCAAAACTTATACAACTTCCCAGTAAACAAATTTTCTACCGCGTCGATTGGCTCAGCTGCCAGCATGAGGTTTGGGTTTGATCTCACCCAGTCTTGTAGCAGCACTTTACACTTTGCAGGTGTGAAGCGCGTGCCAAACCGTGCGTTAGAGTTATTTAGGTTATTTAAAATCATTTTGCATTTGGGAATGATCTGAACCAAGGAGAGCAATATCGTCTGCGTACTCAATGTCAGTGAAGGAACGTCCCGGGAGCATTTCGACTCCCGAGTTTTTAGGGGTGGACAGAGAAATTTCAAGCCGCGCATCAATAACAAAGTTGAGGAGGAAAGGGGAAAGAGGATAGCCTTTTCTTGAATCACTGGACTTGGTGAACTCGGGCGAAAGCTCGCCGTATACTCGTACGCCCCCATAGGAGTTCGTATACCTTTGATTACCAGACGCTGCTTAAGTTTCTGGTGATCGACGGAATCAAAAGCAGTCTTCAGCTCAAGAAAAATGACCAACTTCGGACATGCGAAGGAGTGACGCTGTTCGAGAATTACACTTTCAAGATTCAATTAGACAATCTGGAAAAAATGGCATTTGATCTCGGGTCCCTCCAACTCAGTTTATAGGAAGTCCATTACGTGATGTTAGCATTCCGCCCGTATCAAACTGATAGCTAGAACGCCCTTGACATTGGGTTCGCAGGTATGTACTATGACATCATCCAAACCTAGGTAAGACCACGCTGACCTTATCCCACCAGTAGGTTGCGCACTGTCACCTTTATACTCATTTCCCCATTCCAACCACTGAATTCGGCGCTAAAAACAGCACTCTCGAAGGCAAGGACTTGGCATACGTTGCACACGGTCTTATCACAGTTATCAGGTAACAAACCTGAGTACAATTCATATCTTCAGCATTTAGAGGTCGCACCACGCTTTACGAAAGATCAGTCTCCATTGCACCCTATATCTCCTGAAACCATGCGGTATATCCGTTGAGTCCGCTAGTGTTACAGTTTTCCGGATGTGATTCTTTCCTTCAGAACCCTCTTTTTTAAAACGTACATTCAACGCCTGCAGGCTATCTATCTTTCGCCTCCCCCTTACTGCTGAACAGCCATGGAGCGATGTTGGTCACATAAGCATCAACTACTAATGGTCAGGTTAAGTCGTCGACTGGCGGTCATTCTGGATTGCAAACGTTGAGTCAGACCATGAACTTCCGTTTTGTAAACCTAAAGAACAATACTACTAATAAGCTGTAGAAAAACATGGTTCGCATGTCAAAGAAGCCCACCAAAGCTTTCTATACGCGAGTTGCGTCCTTCCTGTTTGTCACACAAGCTCTGTTGAATAAACTGACTGCAGTCATTCCATCATTCGGCATGCGCCTAGCACCTTCAAAATGCACCATAACGTACAGTCTCTGAACACACCCTTTACAATTCAAGGAGAAACACTGGAGGTTGTGGAGAATTTTACCTACCTCGGTAGTCATATTACCTCTGACGGAAGAGTGTTTGATGAAGCCAGTACTTAAATCTCAAAGACAAAAATCACGTTTGCTAACTTGCGTTACTTGTGCCGTCAAAACGGCATGTCACAGGATCTCAAGGGTCGCGTGCACCAGGTTACAGTGAGTGCTGTGTTGTTGTATGCTTGCGAGGTATGGTCTCTGCGGACAGACGATGTGAAGCGTTGCTGGAGACTGTTAACGGACTTGTAACGAGGCAATTAGAAGACGAGTATTTGGTTGTGAAAACCATCTAACACCATCAACTGAAGTAGCTCGGCCATGTACTACGCATGTCGAAACACCCTCTACCGGGGCGAGCGTTATTCTCCGTGCCTGTTTCAGAATGGCGCAAATCGCGAGGTGGACAATGTACGACTTGGCAGAAAGGTGTGAAAGAGTTTGGGCGTCGTTGGTGCAGTACGCTTTCCACGATGAGGTCCCCGTGACCCATCCTGCGCTTGGCCAGAGACATTGCTGGAAATGGCGGCCGATAGGTGTCAATGGCGTTTGTGTTATCGGTTTCTTTCCCGATTGTCTGATTAGGTGCTTGGAGATGTAGGCACCTCAGAGTACTTGCGATAGGCCATCAATAAGACCCCTCCCTCATCTCTTTTCTTTTCATTCTAAGGCTTAAAATATAGTCAGACAAACCTTGTGGTTATACAACAGTGACGCATTAGTGTCAGCACTGAGATTGCTGTCTCTGATGATGTTACTGGAAGTAGATAGCCACAGCCATGCATGAACGGTCACTGGCGCTCTGATACGAGGCGCTGTGTCCCATCGTGGTTCAGCGCACAATTCGGTAAACGAAATCTCTGCATGGCTATTGAGCCGTTGCCTGTCCATTAGACCTCTTCTCTCAATTGCGAAGTTTTAGCATGCCTTTCTGTCTTGAAACGCACTATGTTTCTCCGCCAAATGGGCTTCTACTATCACTATTCAAAGACGGTGTCAGGTCTCCATGTTCGCTATCTTCACTGTCAAATCATTTTTCTGGAAATAAGAATAACGTACAGGGAACTGGAGGGAATCAATCAAGGTAACTTTATTCAACAAAGGCACCCAAAGCAACTGTTCTAACCATAAGGCTATCAGCCTCACACCTTCATGTCAAAGCTACTAGCGTCCTTGATACTGCAACGCCCAAGCAGGATTTCCATCAGATAAGAAGCGCATTGATGGAATCACTACACTATCGAATATGTGAATAGTCTCACATATGCCGCCGATCAACAGCCGCGATTTTGCTTGGCTTCAGTTGGGCCTTTGATGCTGTAGGTATAAAGCGGATAAACGGGGCTCTCCCTTGCTTGTTAATATACTCTGTGGTTTTCATTCGAACACCTCGCTTCCTGCTGGAGTTTACAGTGAACTCGGAAAATGTTCTCAAAGCTAGGTACGATTCACCAAATCTAATCTGTGTCACCTTTTTTTCAGTTATATCATTGATAGAACCATGGAACTCACCTCATCTAGAATCGAGTTGGCATTTGGAGAAGAACTAGTGAACTTGAATTATGCAGACATCGTTTTATTACTAAATGCTCACCAGTCTGTCAATCCCATGAACTCGTGTTGCCATTTTCCAGTCAAACTGCCTAGTTAACTGTTGCCCATCGTAACTTATGTCGGATGAAGCTCACGAAGGACGCTCTCCGTTATTAGTTTGTAGACGTCTGTGTCAAGTGAGCCTAGGATCCTGATTGTTACATGTGCTTCTCGCGACTCCCGCACTTTTGTGTCTTCGCATGTATTGCACGTAGGTGAGGACATGATGCACTTGCCCATTAGGCAGATAATTTATCCTGTAGGCATTGTTTCTCAGGAAGTGTCCAGACAATTTGATAAGCAGATATTGTATGCATCTGGAAAATTACGTGTCCCCGTTGTCCACCTGGGAACGGAAATTTCTGCATCGTTATTACGCACTCGCTTGTTTTTTTCACCACTCGTGAGTATTCTCTCAAGGACAGTGTTTTCAGTCCTGTGTAGTTCAGAGACTTCGGTTACGAGCGTGTTCGCTGGAAAGAATTTTCCTCTACTTCTACTCTAAAAGAACGGACATTGGAACACAGTGAAAAGCATGGGACGCGTCAATTGTCGTATAATCAATTCATAACAAGTTTTCACAGTCCTAGCTTCATATTGGGTCTTCAGGCGGTTTGTGAAAGTTTCTGCAGGTCACTTGTAAAAGGATGATCTCCGGACAACATGTTAACAGGTTGAACATCGTGAATAAAGAACATCCTCATCCTATCTCTGATTTGCCTCAGCGAACATTGAGTTAGAAATGCAAAGGCTAAAAAGCACTATTCGATTGCCACCAGAACAGTGCCTGGTTGTGTTACACGATCTCGGCCGCAGTATGTGCGTTCTATCACTGAGTTATATTTTGATCCTCTTTCCCCATTTCCACATCCCTCCTCATGATTCCACCTTAATTTTCCAGGTATTACTTCTAAAAACCCAAACAGCCTTTTTTATCTTTCGTTGAAACGTATGTATACGCCAAGCTTGTTCCAGACCACCTGTATAAAAACTCAATGTTTAACACGCAGATTCCTGTGAGTACATGCATCAAAACACAATTTGCATCGTCCAGTAATCCTGCGAAAGATTTTTAGGATCACCAAGCTGTACATTCTTCCACTTGTGTCGGGAATTTCTTGCCACTGGTGATACATCTCTGCACACGCCGTAAAAATGTTATACACTAAGAGCTGTTGCCCGTCCATGGTTTCACAGAATAGATGCTTTCATCAGGTTTGCGTTCTTAAGCGCCTTGCTTCTGGACACGAACATTGCAATCAGTCCAACACTGCTGTATATGCTGCCCCATCATTGGATTCTGACGCCTCTTTTCAAGCTATAGGGTTATTCGGTTTGCATGAGTCATACACAAATTCGACTCAAATCACAGAGTACTTGTGAACGCGAGTCTACCTTCTGACCGTTTTTTTTTCAGCAGAAAAAAAATATTGGCTTTGTAGGCATTGCATATCCTCTCGACAGTCATCCAAATTCTGCTGCGCTTGTTCTGCGCCACTCGCAGTGAGTAATCCAAACAGAGATTCCCATCACGTCGTTGTGAGCAGGTCAAACTGTGGACTGTGGGAGGATCTGTAGGAGGAATGTTGTTTCGTTGGATTCTGACTGTGGGCTTAGGGGCTCCCAGTGCACCGGTTGACGCAGCCATTCTTGGAACGTCCAATACGTAATGAAGTCCATGCCGGACATGGGCAGATAAAATATCAAACGCGTGTGCGTGTTTGCAAACCAGAAATAACCGATATTCCGAAGTAGTGGGATGTTGCGTGCTTTGCCTACATACTCGTAGCATACCAAACAAAAGCATAAGGTACTGAAGAGAACTGGATTACATGTAGCTGTCTATTCATCCGGATTAAAGTTGAATTGCGGAGTTCTCACCTACCTACTGGTTTGCCCTCGGGATAATTGTTAAAAAACACTCATTTCGTTAATTGAGGCTATCCCCAAACACAAACTTGTTTTTTTTCTGATTGCGTCAGCAACAGTAAAGGTCATTCGGAGGGACTACTTGGTTCTTGTATGTAGCTATGCTAAAAAATACCAGTGCATGTAACCGGAAACCAGGACCGGTACCGAAACTGCTCAATATGAAACAATGAAGAGCCTCCACGGAGATCACTCGCGAAACTGGTGATAAAATCAAACATGGTGACATTATTGGGGGGGACTTGTACTTGCAGGTTCACGGAAGGAGTCATTATAGTCAAGCCTGACAGTTCTTCATATACAGCTACAAACTAAAGAGAGATAAGATTATCAGATAGTGTTTTTTATGTTGATAAATCTCAGGAGCAAAATCTGTGGTAAGTTTCCACTGCTTGCAGCAAACGAAATGGTTCCCCTCAATCTCAGTTAACGAATCAACCACTTTTACAAAACGATTCAGTTTGAGTTTGTGGACAAAGTGTGAAACTTATTATTGCTACGTGCATAGCCAGTTCGGCGTTCAAAATGAGGGTGTAATGTTTGTATTCGGATTTTAATTGCGATCCGTAAAAAAGAAACGGCCGTCCTACTTGATGAGAACGGTAGCTGGCAAAGCGCGAGTGCCTTTCACCCACGAATACTCATATGTCGCCCACTTTTGCCGGCCAAGTTTTTTCCGATTACGGATGATATCGGCTGTCAGGTAAATATACCAATCTTGGTTCGGCACGCATGGTGATCTATGCCATTTCGGTCCGTTCAGTCAAACATTTAAATAGCTGGAAGGTTGTGACAGGGAGCGAAATTGCAATGTAGCCTGTCAACACAACGGCTCGACTAATTTGCCAATAGTTTCTTGCTAGGGCGTGTTAATATTCCGCCACAGTTTCCAAGCTTTCGGGTGATGCTCCGAATAACAGAATATCAGTCGCCATGGTGGAATCGCCATTCATTCAGCAACTGCCAGTATAGTTTCCCGCAGGACCTTGGAGCAAATTGGTGGTATTCACTAGGTCTGTGTCAATCAAAACCTGTTTCTACTTGGCTGATTCGGAGCTCTCATTTGGTAGCCCTCCGACTTCAGCTCATCCATTGTGATCCGTAGAAACCATATTTCGTTTGGAAACCGTATCTCTGGATCAAAAATGACTGTTGCCTTTTTATTTGCTTCCCTGTTTCGTTTTCAGAGCAATTTAAACGGGTTTTGCTTTATGCTCCTTTAGTGTTTAGTATTCAACTTATCCCTTCATCACTGATACTCCATTGGTTAGGTCTCTTCAATCCGGATAATCCTCTCGTCAAACTGGAACCCAACAAACCGGTCCACATTGTACTCGAGCGGATGGGCGTTTGGTCAGCGGAATGGCGAATGCGGACAGCGCGGTACGTTCGATACAACATAACAATCAGCTCTGAACTCACGTCCGTCGGATTATTCATGCGTCGCAGTACAATGCCAACGATTGTGAACTATGACCTGTTTGATCGGATCAGTGGTCGCACCATCAGCCCCACCAGTCGTCAGCAGCGAAAAGATAAACGAGTGAAACGATCGTCAGAAGATACTGCGTCTTACCGCACGCATACTGCCTCTGTGAGTAGGCGTCCGCTTGGTTTGTTTCCGTCCATTTACTGACCTTTCTTTTCTACCACTGTTTTTTTATTGTTTTCCAGACTGGTGAAAAATAAGCTCTTAAGCACAATCCCATATCGACCCAGTCATTTTATCAAAACCGTCATCTGTTTATGTTTATTGCTTGTTCAGTAATTATTAATTATAACAACTGTGACTCTCAGCAGCTGGTCGAAATGCACCAACCGTAGGTTGATTCTGGCTGAGAAAATAAATTTCCGATAAGCCTCGCTCTTTTCGACACCTATCCTACTTTTCTCTCCCAATCACACAAGAGACCATGTCCGATTCTCCGACTATTTTGATCTCTCTGATACGAATATGTCTGCCCCCATCTATGCCGATACCTAGCACCAAAACTAACGCAGGCACTTTTGGTCGAAATCGATTATTGGATGAAATTGTCTCTATAATGAATACTAACTCTCACAGAAAATTTTACGACTTTCTCACCCTGTTTATTGCCAAAATACTGATAACACCTTGTATCTACCCAACTCGTCGTTTGGCTGTGATGATTCGCAAAAACTGCACCTTATACAGCTGCCCGTTTGTGTTGTGGACACCACTCTGATGACTCATTCGATCACAGTTGTTTTGCTGACGGTTTCTTTGATTTACTGTTCATCAAATGGAGGAGGATAACTTAGGTGATCGAATACAAGCCTTCAATTTCCTGCTATCAACGCCATTCCAGAAGATTTCGTGCCGGTTAAGTAGCAGGATGAAGTATTCAGCTATTCTACATCCGCCATTACATGACTGAATCGCGTATGGAAGCTTCTACTGGGGCAAGCAAATTCAAAGACGTAGCAAGACAACTGGTATACTCACTTTTCCAACTGTGGTTTTCCAATGTCGGTCGGACGGTTTAAGATCTCAGGCTACGACAGTTTTCAGCCCCGTTCCGTTTGTCGCTAGCACAAAGTTCCTAAGGAAATCCAGTCTTCGGTTTTTAGTTTAGTGATGTTTTGGGCGTTCACTCAGGTGCTTCATTCGCTCTCTCTGCTGCATAGGGAATAGTGGCGTCCGACGCCGACATGCATTTTTCCGTAATTCGCCCTTTTGGGAGCTCATGTTTTCCTGTGAAGTGAAGTTATTCTTCAGCTAAGCACAAACATAATTGTTGTTCGCTTTGCTTGCGTGTGTAATATCCGCAGTCTAGTAAAACGGATTGTTCTCCATGGACCATACCCACCTGACGATTCATTCACTCATGGTTGAAATGGCTTTGTCCAGTTGGTTTTAACTAGCAGAATCGAGGGTTTTCACCGTTTTTGAATCCCAGTCTGAGTCTTAACCTCGTTTGGAGGCTTGTCCGCCAGTTGTTTTGCGCCGACACTTTGCTGTGTTGTCGTCCGAGAGGCCGTTGCGATTGTTCCATTCACCGTTCGATGATGATAGCTTCGTCTTTATGCGAGCAAATTTCGACTTGCACAAGCCCTTATTCCCTAAGACGACCACCTGAATGACAGTTCTACACCGCAGTCTAAGATGCCCGTCTTGGGTTCTTCCCTATAGGGCGGTGGTTGTAGGTGGTTATGAATCCTACCGAAATGCCTACCCCCCAAATCATCCGGCCAGCGTAGGGCGCGTTGTAAAACGGACTGCGCACTGACATGCTCACTGAAAGTCCTGTGGATTTTCGCATCATTATCATCATCGACGGCGATACACCAACATTAAAAACCGACTACGATAAGTGTTCGCACAAGCTAATACACTCAGCATCGTACTGGTATAGTATCAACTTCATTTTCACAACCCCTGCTACAACGCTGCTGGCTGCTACGTCGCCCACTGAAGAATTGCCCAGCGGATACGATACACTTTACACGGATGTCATCTGGCGATGAAATCAGACGCTTGCTTCGACTGTAGTTGGAAGTTCACTCATAGCCATGGGTGTGACCATTTGTCTATGAATCTGGATTATGATTGCTCGGAATGAGTGAATTTTCCGACGAGCCGATAGACAGGGACCTGTGCGTCCTTAGTGTTGATTGATTTCTTAGCAACGGTCGACTCTAACTTCCCTGGTCCGAAAAAGAATGAACGCTTCTCTAACTGACTTTGAAATTCGAGATAATGACAACCTTTCATCCCTCATTGCGGCGGCTCTTCATCTTGAAATCCAACCTGAATAGGTAACCAAATTCCGTAAATTCTGACGAAAACTACTGCACGCAACTATTGTCGGACAAACGAGACGGGTTGGCTCAGACCATGTTGCGTTTTCAGTCTTTAAAATAGAAGTCCAAGTTTCGTTGAAGAGTCCTCAATATATAATGAAAGAAAATTCTGCAATTATCTGCTGTACATCCGAAATTACAGCAGTCACGCCACAGTTACGTACTGCTAGACGCATTCTGGAAACCATATTCACGTATGTATTAGAATTTACCACCAATTTCAGCAGATGTTGCGCAGAGGTATTTCTACGAAGATTAATTCTCTTCGGATAATCACATTTAAAGAACTAGGTTTAGCAGAATAGTATTAACTTTGTTTTACAAAATTGATCGAATGTATTAACTCTAGAGTGCTTCAATGAAGTTTGGTTGGTAGAAAACATGAAAAACACATCAAGCTGTGGGGTAGACTAGGACCATCAGCCGTGCGAATAGCTTTCATGAATAGGTGAGGTTTCCAAATATGACTGTCATAATCTTCCGTTGACCAGCAGTCGGTTCCAATCCATTTATACCTCTCTCCTCCATGGACACTGACACTTTTCTGTTCACCAATTAATGGTGAACTCTTAAAGCTTTGATTACTTTCTGTCTTTAGATGCATTAGGATCACAAGTGGTGTTTGATTTTCTCATTTAGTGAAAAATCCCTCGGTTTCCCTCAGTGTGTGTATAATCTGGTCAGAGATTCTTCGTTGCAGTCCTTCTAACAGTTGACGTTCCGAAAAACAGCCAACCTTAACAAACATCAATATAATCTGAAACACCCTTGGAAATGTTCTTCTCTAACCCGCATTGTACGAAATTCGCCAAATACACTCATTGGCACATCATCTTGATTTAACTGGTGCTTCAACTGAATTCCTCGTTTGTGGTATTCTTTGACTGAATGCGCTACAACAGGCTGCTCCATACTTCAGTTGGTACGATATTCGAGAAATCGCAGTATATTTTTTCTGAAGGAAGGATTTAGCCAGGATTCAGTTGGGTCTCACGTTAACATCAAATTGTCTGGTGAAGCTCGTCCAATCGGGATCCAAGTAGAACATATGGTTGAAGGAAACTCGGGAGCTATGCCTACCTGACGAGCCCGGATTGGAAGGGCGAAACCGGCCACGAGCTTCTAAGGAATTTTCATCAAAATTATGAAGTGTTCCTTCAAGAAAATATACTGCAATCTCTCGGATATCGTATCCACTGAAGCATAAGGTGACTTTTTTTTAGCACTTTAGGTTGCGGACTATCCTAAACGAGAGATTCGTCTGGGATTTAGTTGAGTCTCCCGTTAGTATAGTATAGTTTTCAAACCCCTACACATGTTTCTGCCTTAAACACTTATTCGGACATGATAATTATGCTATTTGAGTACCCTGTTCTCATTTATCCTTCGAGAATTAAGCTTGCAACACGATTGCTTTTGTTCTTATCGCCCCGCAGTCTAGTCCGTAGGAGCATGATTTTCACTACTCATGTGTAAATGTAGGCGTTCAAGCGCGAAACAACGAAATCTTGACAAGCCTTACATTATTCTGGAGGCTTGTCCTTTTTTTAAATCGGGCGCTTAGTGTTTTATTTGTTGTATTACCAACCACAGTACCGGTGTCCGAAGAAACTAGTCCTCCACAATCGTCTTTTTCCACACGGCAGTTTGCACATGGTCATGGTGCCTGCCTATTACTTCATCGCTCACTATTTACTGTTCATTCATATCCTATTTATTACTGCAGGGTGGTGCTCGGGAAACTGCGCGCATTCACTACTTGGACGAAGGTATATGGTTCTTGGCATTGGTCAACGACAAACCAAGGGTGGAGACGCTCATCTTTAGTATCGGGGATGCAAGTATGTATTCTTCGCTCCAATTTAACATTGGAATTTGGTGTCTCAATGTCCTTCTGTTGTCCAATCCCATTCCTCATCGATTTTTGCCGATGCTCTCAAGAAACAGTGGTTTTCATTTGTTTATTCACAAATCACCACCGTATTTAAGATTGGCGCTGTTCTTTAGTCTGGATCTCATTGGAAGCGTGGGAAAGTGGTCGAGTGGGCGCAGCGTGAGCATTATGAAACTCGACCTTCCTCTTACGGAGATGGGTTTTCTCGATTTGAGGAGAATGGTGGGGCGATCGAAGCCGTTGGGACCAAAGGAAAGTAAACAAATTGAACAGTGCTCCTGAAAATTTAGAAACAGCCCTCTGAGTGTCTGCTCGATCGACCACACATCTATATGGATAGGCGACACCTGATACCATGGGTATGAAAAGCAACAGTCTGTATCCATCCCTTTTTTCCCACGCTGATATCATTTCATCAGTCACACTGTGATATTCGTTCGCTTCTCAGGTGAGCTTGTGACCTGTTAAGCTACTTCACATAACCCAGTGTGCTATTTCTTAGTTCGTAGCTATGGTCTATCAAACCCCATTCGAGCGACAATCTCTAAAGTTTGCTCTAATCCCTGAATTTTTCGCCCAGCTCCTCGATTTCCCAGAAGCTTCTGGCTACCATCTCTCTAGGCAACCCCGTTTTAGTAGCTATTCCCTGCGAACAGTTCTCACGTGAAATCTCCGAAATTCCTCATTTGTCCAGTTATTCTCCACAAGTACAGTTGTACTGTATCTGAAAGGCACTCCATATCTTCATTCGGCTTACTTGGGTGGTACCGAATTTTGGATTGCGTTCTATGTGACCAACAATCAGCCGCTTGTTCTACAAAAGCAGCGTGTATTGGGTCTTGAGTCCGCGTTTTTATTTACGAACGATACGTGAAACGGGAAGGAAACGGTCGCACTTTGATTGCGCTTGCTCACAAATATTTAGCGTAGATACTGTCAGGCTTTTACGGTGAAAATGCGGATTTTTGTTTTGCCTTGAAGCGGAAAAATAGATGCGCGCGTCACACGTTAGTTACCATACCATACAGGGAGCTTTTGACTACTCGTTTGACCCCCCGGTGCATCCTCTGAGTCGTTTTAACTCAGCACATGGCTGATAGGAAAACGTAGCTTTGACATGCAACGTGCTTACTCTAAAGAACATGGCTTGTTTCTCAACCGTCAGTTAGTTGCGCCTGCCAAAAGCCATTAGACATATGCCAGCAATACGGTGGAGAGAGCCCTCATTGCTCTCGTCCTCACATAAGCTGAGTTTGGCTACTTTACTTCAGTTTACTTTGCGGCGACAGGATGAGTCACTTTACAGATGTTCTGCTCACGAACGACAGTTACAGATTACGTCCTCACAAATCGATATCCAGTTTCCATTCTGGATGCCGTGTGGCAGTCTAAGACCGAACTCATCCACCTTTAACTTGACAGTGGCGATTCAGAATCTCAGCTGTTAGGCATCACCTCGGACATGGCGAAGTAACCACCGCAAGTTTCCAAAGCTCATCTCCGGGTTTTTGGGCAACGTGACCAAACCATTGTAGTCTTTGCTGCTACCTGAGATGTTCCATAACCGCTGCCATGCATAGCTTCCGAGTTGTCTAATGTTCGGATTGCGGCTTGAACACGGAGACTCGAAAACGTTGAGTTTGTGCATGTCATGTACACGAAGCGACCAAGCATCACAACTGTAATTAAAGTGGGTGGACAGTCGTTTTGGCTGCACGAATCTGTTTTGTGCAACCTGGTTTCCTCTCTCCATACCGTCTTCATAAGTTGCATAAAGGCGTATCTTGTTGTACGGATACAGAGTCCAATCTCCTCTTTAGCTTCCCAGTTAGGTAGAGTATCGAAACGCATCGACTAGTTCGCTTTCATCATCTATGCGAAGGGATACTCATTGAGCACTTGCTTGTGTGGTGAAGAACTCTATTTTGTCTGTGTTGGCCTCAAGTCTGATGAGTCATGTGCGGTAACTGATTCGGCCAATAACAGTTTGTAAATCGAGTTAGACAGTGTGATTGGAATATTTTTGGCTTGTAATCCAAATAATTGGTCTTAGCTGGACTGGTACAAGCATGTGGGTTGCTGCTATTATGATCAAACTTTTCCACTATTACTGCGTCTTGAGATAGCGCGGCGAACAGGGGACTAAACGCCTTTGTAAAAATTGTCACTTGTCCTCGCGCCCCTAGAAGGAAGTGTTTTCCGATCCCTCTTGTGCACGAAGCTCCGTTTCTTGCTTCAGGACAACCACCCACGGAGGTGAAGGCCTTCGAGTAGTCTCGGAACAAAGACCAGCTCAATCTCAGATGTGGTCTTTCCACTTGTCTCCAATCGCCGAATTTATCTATCGAGGGCATGTTAGCCCGAATTTTTTTGTCCGTGCTCGATCTCAAGCCTTCATCTTACAAGACACACTACAATACCCTTTTGATAATATGCATCTGACTTGGTCTCTATCTTTCTAGTCTATTCGAGCTTTCTTTGACAGTAATTTCGGCCAAAAAGTCGCAAATGCTGCTCCTTCTGAGCATACACCCGCTTATATTGCTCCAAAGTAACTCATTCAACTGAAATGTTGAGGCTTTCGCATGGTTTGCCTCCACTAGCTGTACCAGCTCAATCTACTCACTGCAGTCACTGTCCATGTTTTGCTTAATGCCCATTTATCACCCTGTGGTCATCCCATCCCACCCACAGTTCTGTTTGTGTGTGGTTATCAGTATCCTTTACCACCACGTTATATCTGCACGATCAGTTCACATGTCAGTTTAGTACTCAACGTACTGCGCTATCTGTGTGACCATCTTGATGAAGGTGAATCATTCGGTGCGTAGGTGGGCAAATTCACATACCTTCGGAAACTGGAGATTTGTGGTCATATTGAGCGAGTTTAAGCATGTTTGTGCGCGGACCGTTTGATACGGAGCCAAGCCCTTGTGTTGAAGTCGAAATGTTGCACAGCACTCTGCTGAAGTAAAACTGAGCTTTGGAAACTATGCCTCGACCGAAATGACTCTTTGTGGGCCCCGCCCATATCAGCTGGTTTACCTCCATTCAATTCTATACTTTATTCTGCGGTTAGCATCCTACTGCTATTATCTCATGATTCCATTTTTACACTTTTTCGTGAGCATCTGACTATTCCCTACTCATTCGTTCTTCCATTTATTTATTTATTCGTTTTATCGAGGTTTGAATGTGCTTCAAGGTCAGGCTTCTTACCGCCACTTCTTTCATGAACAGTGGAAAATGCTTCCATAAAACGGTCGAAATGCAATTGTAGCAGAACCAAAAAACCTATCCACTGGAAATGTATCTACCAAAAGATAATTGATACATTTTCTGACTGGAAATGAGTTATTTCTTCCCTCCCTGTTGTTGCCATTTCCCTCATCACAACAATCATCGCTACTTCCCTGGAGCTAAGCACCCCGGTTCCAATAGCTCAGTTATTTCAGAATCCTATTCGGCCATATCTACTGAAAATACTTCTGCGGTTCCTCCGCACAATCGCTGGATTGCGAACCTCCCTCCCCCTTTCTTATGGATACTCTCTGACTTCTAGTCGGAATGAACACCGGTTTGTTCGAATTTCAGGTTGTGTGTTGTCCAACCTTGTTTTGTAAATCACATGAATGTGCAATGAAAACCAAAGTTTCAAAGCCACTGGCAACGTGGCTATTCGAAATTACTGCTGCTTGCTCCCCTTACCTGCGTTGAGCAGCCTCCGTTGTTCAGTGTCTGAGACTTTGTAATCCGTTTCCAGATCAGATAAAGTTCATTGTGGAACCCCCTGACGTCGATTGTGCTGGACCACTGTTCTGCAAATACACTGTCAGAGCACGAACATAAAGTCCGTCGGCTGGTCAGTAAACTATGATGTTTTTGTGTGATCAGTATCTACAAACTTTGGTAATTGTAAAACAGGTGTATGTTTGCTTCGGTGCTGTTTTTTCTATAGTAGACAACCGTGGTCCTTTTCGGTTTGGTTGAGTTAAACCTGGTCCATTTGTATTATTCAGAGAAGTTCGAAAAAGTAACAGAACAAGAATCATCACCCTCCCCAACAATGAACTGTTTATATTCTACTTCGTATACAAATTCAATGAGGACTCGTCCGTGGTTCCTAGTTAATTGATCGACCTCATTGTGCATTGTCATGTGTGCAAACTGGATCTGCAGTTCATGTGAAAGTTGTCAACAAAGAATGATGTTGTTTTGTTTTGTCTGTGAAACAGGTCGGCCATCGAACACGGACGAGCGGTGCTAATGTGAGGCTCCGAGAGGTGTTGTGTTTGAGCCTCGTGTATGTATGTGTGGACCGTCCCATCGATTTGTTTTTCCGGTCATTAAGCCCCACATGCAAAGTGACACTTCTGGCTGGAAGATTTCATGGTCGAACATCTATCGGCAGGTTACTTCACGACAGAAAGTCCACGGCTTCTTAAGTACTAGCTTTGTTTGCTTACCGGAGCCTAAGTCGTTTTCACTGTGTCTTTCTGGAAGGATACATCTTTCACAAGGAAAACCGAGCGGCCCTGTGACCCTTTCGTTTTGTTTTGGCTTCTTTGGACACATTACTTTCAGTTTTTTAAGGGCACTCTAAACATTTCTTCTAACTAATCTCGCCTCGAATCTGTGAACGCCTGGCATCAGCTGCGGTGCACTTGACTGCCAGAGAATTCACTTAATACTTTAGTCGCTTGAGTGCTATCGCCTTGTTTGAACTACTTGTAACGTGCATTCAGGCGTAGAAGGAAGGTAGTTTCTTTTAGCGCTATTTAGATCCTGGGGTATGACGTCTCAGCTCCTCTCGTGTTACTATTACCAGAGTATCTAGGGCACGTGCTAATCGTTTGCACCGTGCGCTCTCCATGATTGATTTGAATTTCCTATTGATGGTGGTTTGGATGACGATCCCAGTTGATCGGTTTCAAATGACCTTTGGATTGCTTTTTTGCAATTCTTTCGCAGTGACTTCTGTCAGCTTCAAACCGCAGCAGTTTCTAACAGTTGGGATATGATAGCATGTTCTGTCCTATTTGCCCAAACTTACCGGCGTGGTGGTCCTTGCTCCACAAGGGTGCATAGTTTGGATCCAATTGGATGCATCTGTTGTTAGATTTCATCATTCAGTACTCCCGAATTTATGCTGTTTAAGAATACCTGCCTCTCGAGATCATAGCCTATAGAATTTGTTGGGCCATAGTTTTTCATGCGTTATGTTTAACCCGTGTTAGAGCTTTCTAGATTATTCGTGGATGTTGTAGACACCGTGGCTGCCATTGACGACTACTCTTTTTGTGGCGAAATTTAGGCCGCGGGTTTCTAGCCTTTCTTCAACTCCCTAACTATTTACTTCAAATTGAGCAGCGTTCGAAGGTTCATTTCACTCACTGCACACTCTGGCGGGATGTACACGATGACTGCGAACAAGATAGCTATATGGATCTATTCTGTCTATCGGATTAATGGTACGATATTAGAGGGATTCTGCTGAGTTCTCGGTTGAAACCAAATTGGTGTGTAAATGGGTTTATTTGTCGGGTTTCATGTAACTTGGGTCCAAGCAAAACATAAGGGACCGTGCCTAGCTGATAAGCCAGAAGAAGGGCGAAACTGGTGGTAGGCTATCAGAGAGTTTTAAGCAACCTTATGAGTAGTTTCCTTCAAGAAAGGAATTATTCAATTTTCCTACCAGCGATCGAAACGTCTGCCTAAAACGAGATGACTGGCTGTGATCACAACTGAGATTCGAATAAATCGTTTGTAATGTTCTTTAACAGAATATGAAGGCTCTCTCTCGGCCGACGTCAGCATGCAATAAAACAAGCGATCGTGAAACAGTGTTTGTCGGAAGGATTAGTGTGTTTTCCTTGCATGGCGTCAGTGGCCCTAACCGCTTTCAAATATACAGCTCACTTGGCAATCGGTGTCTTGAAGCTCGATTTTCTGCCGAATACCTCCTGAGATGCGGCCAAACCGATTTGGGAATACCGTCTCGCTTTCCGTTCTGCTATGATTGACCCTTCGGCGATATGCCTTCCACATGCTAAGCCATGTAAGAGCACTTTAAACAGCCATCCGCAGAGTAATTGTAATACAGTTTGCCTACAACCAACCAGCCATGCTGGGAGATGGATTTACTTATTGCTGTCACGGGCGCGGATAATTGAATCCAACCACGCTAATGTGCCGGTTAGGCATGAGTCATCGTAGCAAAATGACTCTGCGACCAGCACAGATTAGTAAAAAAAAACATAATTTTGCCTGTTTGGCCGTTCTTGAGGTGAAAAAGATTCGGTGTTGTGTTTTGGTACCAACAGTTTCAAACTTGGCTTCAAACGTTAGTCATATTTTATCATGAAAAGTCTTTAATTAAGCCGCATCTGAGAGTAACCCGTACGTTCAAAAAACAAGAACAGTTTAGCTTACCATCTCTTCAATCGGATATTAGACCGTTTGCTACAATACCCGACTGGGCTATCATAACAGGTATGTGGGCATCCGTCAAAAAAGCCTGCACCATCCTTGGACCATTTTGTGATGCTTCCGACGAGGTCTACGCCCACTATCAAAATTCGATTATCACTCCTTGATTTATGCTTATTTGGATTCTTCAATAAGAGCCTACTGACTGCAGTGGGTGCGCCTCCCTCGCACCACCGAGTATCATATCATCATCATCATCATCATCATCGGCATCACAACATCACTGTTCAATACCGATGGTTCACTGTCGTATGTGTCGCGTCCCATGTACGACCAGTGATGATTTGTGATAGGAGCGAAGCCTGAGCCAGTTCCATCGCAGAGGAGCTGATGTGGATACAACTTCAGAAAACTATTAAACTATTCAGCAACCCAGAATTACTAGACAAAGGGGATCGACTCTCCAGATTGATCTTAACCTGCGTTCGATATAAGCCAAACCGCGAGACTGTGGGGAGAAGGTGTGTTTCATGCACATTGTTATTCTTTGGTTGCTCACTACTGGGTTTGTCAACTTTAAGAAATTTGGAGTGGAAGGTGTCGTTCTCTAGCCTATTCACCAAACAGGTAGGGTCACATGCCCCACGCACTGCATTTATTCGAGGATCTTGGTGTGAGTGTATGCCAAGTGCAAGCTGGTGCTCCTGAAATCCCTGGAGAGCTTTCATCTCAGACTCATCCATTGGTGACCTTCAAAAGCTACTGATGAAATGCAAGCTGTAGGAAGATATTTTAGTGCATACATCGAAATACCCGTTCTGTATATATTAGGATCCAGTAACCGTGACAAGAATGTCTATTCCGATACACTGCTTCAGTCTGACTCCTGGCCCATCCGTAGATAGTAATGTAAATTGTTGATAGGATGAGAACACTTGAGCATCTTCGTGGAGGTACGCCTAAAAGCCAAGAAGCACTGTACAGGTGTTATATCCTCATTGGGGATCATCAGCAGCGCGCATTTCACGAATCTCCAGGGTGTTTCGAACTGGCAACCTCCATGCTGGTAGCGGAAGACTAAACCGTTCGGCCACGAGTGACTGAATAGCAGTACAATTTGCAACTCACGCCATTATGGTTTGAAATGGACTCCGATGTGCTAATCTGGGTACAGTAATCCTCTTAAGAAGGGAGAACGCTTCTCGTCAGCTGCGGCACAGTCTGCCATCCATCAAGGCCAGACGAAAACCAGGAGAATTTAAATGTCCTTTCTACCGACGGTTGTCTCTCTTGGACAAGCACTTCAGCAGGTAATCAGATCATTAAGGTCATCAAATGCTCTTCAGGTGGGGTGCTTTATTGGATTTGTTCATAAGCTCAATCTTTAGGTCCTGTCCAACCAACATTTGTTTGGATCACCAGGTTTACTATTTTTTTAGATTAGGAATGCACAACGTGCCTGATTGCTTTATGAATTGACGTGTTGTCCGTCCGAATTGCCAGTCATTTGCGAAAAAAATTCGACCGGACCGCTCCACCACTGTTTTCCGTCCACTCTCATTTTTCGAGCTTATTGTACGCAAACTCGACTTTCCTTCTACTCTCACCTCGCGTAAAACCTGAGTGACAGTTTATCTCATCACCCTTTTTCGAAATGATCGAACAGGGGTTTCGGACAATGGTCGTCATCTAAAAAAACAGCCCACCATGTTGTCTGGATTGCATTGTTTTCCTTATCCTTCTCTGTCAACTGTGCCGTTCCATCCAGCAGTTACTGACAGCGACACATACAAACAATTGTATTCCTGAGTGACGGGGTGTATGGGGAATGGTGTCTATCAATCTTCTGTGAATCGACTGTTCCTGGTTGTTTGTACGTGCATGGCGCGCGTTTCAGATCCTCACGTTCCCACTTTGTTTTTCTGTCAGTTTTGACACTCTCTTATTTTCTTATGTACTGCCTGCTAACCGGCTACCTGCACGGGTCGGATAATAGAACGAATTCGGAACAGGAGAGTTAGGTTATGATGCTGTGAAAAAATTCGCAGTTTAAGACTGAGTCCAGTCGGTTAACAATGTTCTCTTTATGATAGACCGTCTGAGTTCAGTAAACCGGTGGGTCTTTGCCGGTTTGCATCACGGACTGTGACCCGTCCTGACCCGTTCTGAGTGTGGTTCAAGGCTGGTTGTTCAAAATGCTCCTTAGTGGCACCTCGAGAAGACAATATACGTTCATGCGATGACCTTCCGTTCAATACTATTTAAGTGCTATGCATTCGTTCTTCCTTTACCTGGTGTTTCGTTCTGTTGGTCGGTCCCACGACGGTCCAGCTGTCAGACAGCTTACTGTTTTGGTCTTCCTATCTTCCCTCCCCCTGATAGTTATGGAATCTGGTTGTCCGAACGACTGTAGCAACCGCGGGGTGTGTAATCGCGGTAACTGTGACTGTGTGAATGGATTCAAAGGACCTGACTGTTCCCTCGGTGAGTTTTTTCAAATTCTCACTGCTCCTCCATGGCATCCTTTATTTCCATGTGTTGTAATGCCAAAACGTGACACTTGTATTCTCAGGTGATCGCAACGGCTTCAAACGGTGCAGTAAGTAAACGTTTGATCCGTCTACACCCGCAAAAAAAGCAACCGGCTTCTGTTCAAACGGCGCTGATGATAATGCACACGTACAGTATTTGGTACAACGCTAGAGCTAGTCTGGGAACCACTGTTTGCGGAGTAAATCGTTGAAGTGATTTGAGGCCAGGATGCTCCAGTTTGTATTATCTCGTTTTTTGCTGAGGCGCACCTCTTCGCGGTTTGTGCGCCTTATCCTTCATTGTTTCTGCGTCCCCCAGAATGCTATCCCAAGTTCGTGGTAGGAAACGAGACGGTCTCGACTGTGGACTCTATGTAGCCGCCGCAGTCCGTTACCGACTTTTTCGTTACTACATCATCACAAGTATTTTCAAATCGGTAGAGTCCCTCCTCCTCACAAAGCTGCAGCGATCTGCCCGCCCCCTGTCAGAATCGGGTTTGCATAGTCCTCAGGCTATTTCTGGCAGCCAGGTGACATTGTCCTCCTGACCTCAGAAGTGAATTCGGTGGTTACTGGCCTACATTCCTTTGAACCTCAGCTGTGAACCGTATTAAACACTGTGATGACAGATTTTGCTGACATTCTCCATAGAGGTAGCGGCTCCAAGAGTTACATGGACATGAGAACAATAGGTTATTAGCACGTAACGACTGGGATACATTTTACTGCTGCTCGGTTTGTCGATCGTGCTCTCTTGATCTTCACAGCAACCAAACCTCTCATTCCCTGGGATGTGCATATCCGCATTTCATCAGTTCGGACATAGCGAGTCAGTGAGATCGAGATAGCTCAGTGGTTAAGGCGTGAATTTACAGACCGAAAGGTCCGTTGTTGGAAGCCAACCTCGGCATCTCGACCGCTCCTGTTTAGGCTTGGGCAACTTGGTGGTATCTCAGACCTCATGCTTCCTTCAGATGACACGGCAGCTGGGCACCGAAAGGTTGTTACATCTGAACGATTAGGCAAGCCGTTCATTTTTTCGCTTCGTCTACGCGAACATATGTGAGAGTTTCGATTTGCCCGTACCCTTCGAAACATGACACAGTTATTATATAACCTTCTCCTCAAACCACTAATCCCGTGGAACAGTATGTAATTGTTTCCAAATCTACCTTATCATCAGTGCCATATTGCCTCCGTGTTGATTCGGGCTCTCCACTACAATCCATAGCTTCTCCTAGAACATTTTCGGCCATTGGCGACTGATCCTGCAGCAATAGATCCCGTCACTGTTTGTTGCTCACGACCAATACTAGCGTAGGGTTAGTTCAGTTGTCTAACGATTTCGTCGGATGAGCGAGTCAATGCTGGACTCTGTCTATCATTCTCTGTGGGTTTTTACGTTCAGTTCTATTCACGTCACATTTTTTCGCACATGAATATACACTTGGATTCGATTATCCGAGGGATTGTCGTGTACCTCTTTCGGTTATTACTAACGGGCGTTTTGTGGAAATCACTCGGATACAACTTGCCACCTGCCGGAAGACGAACACATTCTCCGTGGATCGGTAAATCCGTTCATAAAGATAATGCAACTTCTTCTATAACAATCAGTCCGGTTGGGTCCATCAGGCTGGGGCAAAATTTCCGGACCCCATCGATCACCAAACGAACTTAAGTTAAAACACTCATGAAAAACCTATTACTGTCCAACAAATTTACGCCACCAATTCTCTACGCTGCTCGGCACTGCCACATCTGCCTGCAATTTGAAGCGATTTCACACACGCACTTCTAGTCATTCAGTGACCGTAATTTCTCAGTTCCTCTATGTCATCCTCGGTTGTTGTGACCCTCACCGTCACTCTACCGTCCGAACGGTACACCCACTTATCTTTGTCAGAATCAAGTGGTCGGTGGTGAATAGACTGAAAGCCCATTGGCATCCTTTCCAAGATAAGTTGAAATGCACCGATGGACATTTGAAGAGGCGTTGTCTGTTGGAAGTCCTCGGAGAACCAGCTCAGTTGGTGGGAATAAGGAAGTATATGCCAGTTGAATAACCAGCGTAATAGGCTTAAGACCACTAGATTATTGGGCCATCAGGGTCAACCTCTTTTCGCTGTGAATGATCTCATCTGTTTCCTCTGTAGTATAAGAGCATCGTTAGCCGAACGTTTCACCCACTCCACCTCCCTCTATAACTTCCTTACAATCTCTTATGAATTATAAACTAGGCTACCCTTCAGACAGAACAAAAGAGTTTACACGCACATTTACCCCTCAGTGACTCCAGTTTCAAGTTAGCTTTCCTCGTGTTACCGATTATTTGTACTTCACCTGATGAGAGCTATTACGCTATATCTAGACTTGGGTGAGTGAAGCAACTGTGTGCACCTGCTGACTTACGGACATTTCGTTTTTCTGTATACGAAGAGGTCGTACTTATAACGTTGTTTTCTGGTTGCCCACCGGATTCCCTATGTGAACAAGCGCTTTGGAGCATAAATCCTGAAGATGGCTGTAACCCCTGAAGAAATGGTGGAATTGGTACTGCTATACTTTGGAGTACATCAGTATTCAGTACCAGTACATCATAATCACACAGCCGAAAATGGTGCAGAACGGTTGTGAAATTCACGTTCACATATTTAAATAAGGGATGGCGCACGGATCAGTGGGTCATTCAGTTAGGTGGATGGCTTCAATGTCAGACAATTTTATGGAAAAGTCAACGTAGGTCCGAAACTCCCACGACTTTCTTGCGGACGCACAGTTGCAGATCACATATCGGGATTCAAGCCGTCTCTGTGATTGACCATACCACTTGGGAGGAGTTCAGAGGTACCCGATCTATGAATCTTCCGGGAAGCCGATGGTTTTAACGCTTTCTCGCCCACAGTGTGCTGAAGTGGCTATTACACAACTCCCCACTGCGAGTAATTGAGTGGGACAACCTCCGATTTCTCGGATCACTTTGCTCGTGGACATCCAAAGCGAATCACACCATCTAATGCTTGTTCACAACTAATCAGTCATTAGAGGTTGTTTCGGCCGTACATGTACGTCTGGTACTGATGTGGTCCTCTCTTTAGTACTTATATCGGAATTGATGTGCATCCTCACCTGGGTTGCAACAAAAATCTGTTGGATTGAAGAAAAGTTGTACAACTGGTCGGATCGCCTTAAACCCTGTTCCTTTGTTTACAATTTTACTCAGCAGGCTATTCCATCCACTCGAATCACGTCCACAACGTGAATATTGCTTCTCGTGCCTTGATGATGGACAGACTGCCGTTTGTCTCGATCGCTTCGTTTCCCCTCTACTCTTTCGCCCCCTCCTACCACAGCCAAGTAAAACAAATAATCACAACCCATATCGGTAGTTTATTTGCTTACCAGCTTTTCGATATCCACACTCCCATGAGCCATCCATGTCACTCGCAGCCGAACAGACAAGCACACAATGACAAACAGCTGTCTGTTGTGGGACTGGAAGTTGCTCCGCGAATGGAGAGCGTATTTGTTACACTCGAACACGTGACTGTCTGTATCCCAGCGTTTTAGCTCTGCAATTAGAGACCCATTAAGCGTAAACTATTTCGGCAGGCGTGCCTTCGATCGTTTCATTTCATGGAGGTCGCGTTTTCCCGGACAATCTTTCCATCTTTTTATGGTTTTAATGAATTAGTTTTTGTATTATAAGTAGCGAATGGTGAGTGCTTCGTCCCTTACCGTTCTAATGTGTTTGTTCGATTGAGTGCTAACAACACTTGCTTTGCATTTCCGGGGACTGCGTATCAACTGCCAGGCACAACGAAGATTAGACTGAGCACCTCTTACGTTATAATTTCCATGGTGAATAATTTAAGTCTATCGCGCTTTTGTCGACAGCCGGCTTGTGAGTTCATAGCACATTCATCAGGTGGTGTTCGACAAGGCTAATTCAGTCCCCCGGTGAGTGTTGTTCTTCTTTGCAGGTGCAGTTGGGCTTGAGGGGACAGTGCGACCAAGGTTCGTCCAGCATCGAGGTATATATATATATATATATATACATCACGGAACAGCGCTGCCTTCGGGCGACCGGATGATAAGCTGTGCCACACCATTCCGGATCACTTACCTTTGTCATCCTATTCGTCTAAATGTGGCTAATGCGTAGTCTGTATATTGTTTTAGCTCCAATCACTCGTTTATCGAAATCATTTTTCGTGGGAGGTGGCTCTAAGAAGGCCTATGCAGTCAAGTTTGAAAATCGGATGAAAGAAGAAAAATGTTTTTTACCATCTCCATTTTCATACTTACCAAAAGCAGCACCAGTATTCTTACACCTTGCAGGAGATTAAATCTATTCTGGAGACACTTTGTTGTAAAAGAAGAGACTTACGCACAAGGAATGCTGGTACACCTGCACATGGTAGACTCCGGTTGTTTGAAGGCTCGGTGTCTTCTTTATCATAACAGAGTTGATGCCAGTCAGTGTTGATCTACTGCGATAATTGCCGATCAGTTTGTGACCAACTGACATTTTGCCAGAGCCCGACAAGCTTCGACCCTCACGGCTAGCGCTGTTGTCTTCTTCTTTTCGGTTGGTGTTGTGTTGCACGCATCTACAAGTTAACCAAATGACTTGGCATCTATTCACAGCTTCAAGAGGTTTGGGCTCGACTTTTGCTGAAAGACTTGCTCTCACTAAGAGAGAAACAGTCATCGTAGACCCAGGAGCTACCCTTACGGAATGCTTGCATTTCTTCTGGGAGCTATCACAATAAGTCAGAAGGCTTAATTTCTGCAGATGACCATGCACCGTTGTTTCGCGGAATAAATCTTGCAAATATCGTTGACAGTCTACCGTGAACCAAAATAAAAGAATTTTAAGATGTTTCGGAATAAGAAGAATGGAATGTCAGCAAAGCGAACTTGTCATTGAGGACAGGGAGCGTTGTACTCTTTCTTTATTTAACTCTCGATTAAGTTGTAGAAGGGTAAACAACGCTTTTCTCTATCAATTTTTTGACGCCTGATTCGCTAGAAACAGAATGGAGGATGGAATTTTATTCAGGATTGAAATGGTTGGCGTGGTGCAGTCACAGTGATTCGTAAAAACACCGGCAAGAAGAACTGTCGATCGTAACGATTAAGCTGTATTAGCGGACCTTCATCGAACGAGTGAGAGACCACTTACATTGTGTTCACTTTAGCCAAACAAACTTCGAGATGGAACAGTCACGACATGACTCCCGTCGAAAAAACGGGTCATCTGAGGTCAATGCCCATTCAATGCCGGTAGGCGCAACACAGTATATGCTCTCAAACATCCGATCCTTTTGTGGACTAGAGACCCATCCTCTCTAGGTTCCGGATATTTAAGCGCAAAGCCTTGCAGTACTAGGTGAAATCTTAGCATTTAATTTTGTCCTTGCTTTACAGGATACTTGCTGCAAACGAGCGCATTGCCGTGAGAACGACACGCTCTTGGACGCTTCTTTATATCGAATTTTATTGTGGGCATTATCCGACTACCGGTCTGTGTGAGGCTAAAAGACAAAGTTTGTTATGAAGAATTGTTTGCAAATGTCATCACCTATACTTTTCTACAATGAGATGGGAAAGATTAGAGCATATTTATACGTACCTCCTGTGACAAGTGCTTAGCATATTTTAACCACTCGAGCATCCCGAATGCAAACTCGCCCGTACTGCTGCTTAACTGAGATGTACGTGGATGTTCAGTAGTATTCGATTATACGCCCTATCATTCCCAACTCAATCTTTACCGTGCAAAGAATGGGGGGCTTGGTCACTGACCGTTGCTTATGTCCCTAGGGAGCCTCTCTTTGGTGCAGACCAATCAGCGTAGTCTTCATAAAACAAGAGATACCCTTAAACCATAGTAGTGTGAACATCGTTTGTTCGAATTCCCCAACCGTCAATTTGCCTGCCACCCGAATGTCACCAGCCACTGCCAATTACATTAACGATTCTCACACTCCTCTATTCATCTTTGTTACTGTTTGGCCAGTCTATATGCTGCCTACAAACATACAATCTTGACGAGGTAATTAATGAGCCCTTCAACTACGGTCGGAACAATTGCTCTCGGCAAACTAGGCATGACATCGATACCATTTGTTGTGTTGTACTGCTGTTGGCAAAAAGTGAAAAGGAACAACACTGAGGTCACTCCTTTTGAATTGTTAGGCACGAACGCTGTGCGTGATTAATCAACCACATTGGTTCAAATACATATGCGCCGTGACCTTTTTTGTCAATCCCATTACAAACAACGATTGTTGCGAAGGTTATTCATACCTTGATGTCCTGAGGCACTGGTTATTCGCGCTCAATTTTCCGACTGATTTCTTACGGAGTAGTATTACAGCTTAGTTCACTCTCGAATTGTGGTATGCGGAACTTGACCGATCTTCTCTTGACAGTATTCGTAGTGCAGTCATGGCGCAGCGCATTCGCCGATGCGATCCTTCTGGATACAACTTACAGCCACTGGAAATCTAGGTCACATAGAGCAGCACCTGTTTTACCGATTTTTTTTAATGAACTGGAAAGGACATTTCCAACGTGTTAGCATTTCTGTAAAACAATACCATTGCGTGTTCAGCAGAATGGAAGGTAGTTAAAATATTTGACGGTGACAGTGTTAAACCGACAGTTTGCGTTTGAACTTTCATAAGGAACGTATTTAAGTGCCGTGGATGCTGACATAGATGTGTGTCGTAGCTTGATCAGTTTCTAAAAAAACTTCGATACCTTAAAACTGCAAAAAATCAACGAATGCCTTACCCTGTTATCATATGAAGCGCAATTGGAATGAACGAACTTATTCATTCTGGGTGCGGCTAGATACGTATACTAAGTGTTCTTCCAAGTAACATCTTGCATTATGAGGCTATTTTTTGGCATCTTATTTAGGGGTTTAACTGTTTCTCGTAGCTAGGATACGATAGCTGTGGTCAGCAGTCCATCTTTGGAACACTACTGACGGTTCGTATGAAGCCGGATCTGGTATCATGTGTGGGCCATTATTACCCCTGTATTGTCGTGTGTGTGACTGACGGATTGGTGTGCATAAGCCCGACACGAAATATCGGCAGTCCATCATGGTGACACTCGTGCTCCTCATTCGTTACCACGGATAGTTGAGAGTTTTTCGGCTTCTTTCATTTTATAGCATTGTTGCCAGGACCTGGTAGATAAGCACAGCTGGTTACCTTCACTGTGTCTGTCGCCATACATAGCATCTGTGATAGTGGCAACGAAAAACAAATGGTGAATAGTATTTGCTGCAGCCTGTCCACTACTGCGCGTCCTAATGTTCATGTACCTGTTTTTTGGTACCAAGTCGGTCAGCATTCTGTCCTCCATTTGCTTTAGTTGGTCCATGAGTTTTATTTGTAGAAAGGTTGTAACGTGGTGTTGTCTGTTGTTTGGTTCAGTCGTCTCTCCTACCTCACTAACCAATGCTGTAGTTTATCTCCCTAGAACGGGTCACTGTGTTGTGTCCTACTCATTCTTCACCCCGTGAATACGAGAAAGAGGTTAATGCTACAGGCAGAGACTTGTTTCGGTATTTGATTGCCTTGTCGACCCTCTAAGACTTGCCAGATTTTGAATAACCGGACCTTTCTGGATCTCATCTGCAGCCCTTTCAAGCACACTACCGTTTGTTGCTCTATGAGTGTCCAAAGATAACTAACCAAAGTAGACTATCCCACCGATATATTTGTGGCCAGCTGAATGTTTCACGTCACCTACTCGACGTTGAACAGTTTGAGTCAACTGGTCGAGGTACCCTGTTGAACCCGAAACATAGAAAACGATAGTGGACTATCGATGAGTTTTCATCAACCTTATAAATAATATACTAATTGAATACAGTATTGTCTGGACATGAGCGAATGTCTTATGTGGCATTAAACCAAGGATCCGATGATTAATCTTCTACTGCTGTTTGTTTAGAGCCTTTCCATGTTTGTGATTATCAACTTTCTCGTTTTCTGATTTTTGCGCATAAAGCTGAAGTTCCAAAAGTGTGCAACGGTCATGGGGAGTACATGGCTGGCGCGTGTCGTTGCTATCCAGAATGGAAAGGACGGGAATGTGAAGTGCTCTGGTCCGAGTGTCTGGATCCTACCTGTTCGGGTAATGGACAATGCGTGACTGGCGAATGTCAGTGCTATCCGGGCTTTTCTGGTGAACTGTGCGAAACGAGTGAGTTTATCACATTTTGGTCGTACGATAGTTGTGAAGTGCGGTCTCCATGCTTAGCTGGCTCTTTGATCCTTACCACTGGAATGGCCTGATCACCAGTTTGATGGTCTGGTCTCGTCTGCTGGAATGGCCTGATCACCAGTTTGATGGTCGGATCTCGTCCGTTCTCACAGATGTCAGTTTTTCTCAATCATCAGGGTGTGCTCTTTACAGGTGTCCTAAAATTCGGGTGTTTTTACATTGATATGTCCGATAACTTTGAAATAATTGTCCCCTCTCCCCCTAAAAAGCGGTGATTACGATGTTCCCCGTCCTAGTGTTGCTGGGGTTGGTCATTCCGTCACATTTTACTGCAGACTCCGTTCCGGACGGGGTCTGTCCTCGTTGTGGCGAGACCACATTTTGTGTGACACCGATCTCTCCGTATAATGGTTTGACAACTCCATTCGCCAGTTCACCGAGGGTCTTCTACAGATAATGTCACGTAACCAGATAAACCTTACCGCAATCGCACACATTGATTTCGAAATATTCCTGTTGACTAAACCTACCGTTTGCCCCTTATCAGATCTAATTCACAGCTGTCATTACCTCCGCATTATGTACAAGAAGAATGTTTGACACCGGTCTTTGTTTACCTTATTCCATCCACATGTATTCGCGCACATCTACACATGTCGTCCATGGCATGACTTGCCTTTATACACAGACAGAGCTTACTAAATGTGCTCACCAAATGTCTGCGGACAGACCCGCATTGTCTTTATGACTGACTCAGGTAACGCTCGCACGCGGGATAGAACTTTCTACATTCATGTACACTGGAGGGCGTATTGTTTTATCGTCCGTCCGACGGATCGATAATGGCGGAGAAATTGATAGACAGATGGATTCCGTGAAGTTTGATTTGTTGGTGGCTAGTCGTCACATGTCAAATCGAACTGCAAGCTGCTTGGGCCACACCCTAGATTGCGCGACGCGAACGCATGTTGCAAGACTGGCTACGCCAATCTCAAGTTTGTAGGTAACTCTCTGCTTTGGTGCGAACTAGCCAATGCAGTCCCATTAAGGCAGGTGGAGACTGTATATATATGGGTAATTCCCACACCGTTTCACCGCAACTAGCCGAAAATCATATTTCATGTAATCACATCCCCGGTACACGATTCTAGTCGTTCAACGTATTGTCAGCATAACCAATGTAATTGCCCTCACTTTTCCCTAGTTCATACTTTAAGGCGACTCTCTCCGGAGGCGGACTGAGTGGAAATTGTGGAATGTCACGTAGTAAGGTCGCCCAGGAGCAGCGACTGGCGACGAGATCTGTAAACATAGCGATCCAACAGTAAATCCTTTTGCACCTCCCCAGAACACATGCTCCAATTCTTCGCTGTCGGAACTCATGGCACTGGCCTAATTCTTCTCACCCCTCAGTGATATCATTGGTATGATTAAGGATTTAAGGTTAGTTTTCTAATTTCAGCGTTGTTTTTGCACACTGCAGATGTCGATGCTTCTGTCGCGACAAGTTAGAACCCCAGTTCCTCATTACAGTTTTCATCGAATCGTGTTTAGTCGATAATTTTCAGGCGATTCATTCCGAGTTTGGTGTTACTGAGATAAATTTAAAGCGTGAGTCAGTTCGCCTGATCGGTCTAGCACCGTACGATGACACTGTCTTCAGACAGATCATCCCACAAACCACCGCCTGAGTGGTTTTCAGCATTTGCCGCTAAATTCTTTCGTGGCATTTGCTGCTGAGCAACTCAGAGATTAAAGCTTTCAAACGGACGGTCCTTACTTTCAGACTCATTTTAATTAGATGTTTCGTCCCGTTAGTGAAGCCAACCCATGCTGAAAAGCCAAGAAGATTTGTACATTTGTTTCATCCTTATTGAGATTATAAGCTGTAGGCATCTCACGAAACTCCAGTGAATTTCGAACCTGTGACCTCCCGGCTAGTAGTTTGAACACTTAACCCTTTGGCCACAAGCTGCCGATTGGCAGCGTAGTTGACTCGTACCATAATGCCACTCTTCTTTCAGTCACAATCTACATCACGTGGTTACATGCTAACAGACCTCTCATTGAAGTTTCACTCATCTTGTGAAATTACTCCTCCTCCGAGTTACTTATAGATTATTGGTAGTGTGAGGGATTTCCCAAATTTTCAACGCGGATTTCATCCTATGAAGCCAATCTCCGCTGAACTGTTCCTCGGTTTCACAGCATAGATCAGCTTCACTTATAGGGCGAAATCTTCAATAAAAAAGTTTAAGATCTCACACTATCAATCACCTTGATTCGTCCCCCACCGGCCCCTAGTGCTTCCTTGTAGTCGAGTAACAATAATGCACCAGTATCGTGTCACAGCTAGTTGCGCATTCAATTCTCCGGCTGGAAGCAACAACAGGATTCTGTGCGGCACGTCTGGCTGGATAGTGACATCGGCAAAGAGTCTCCTTGTCAACTCAGCTGTATTAATCCCGTCAAGCGGATGTCTGCAAGTCTACGATAGGGGTTGCGTCGTACTTTAACTACTTCCATTGTCACCCCATCCATACCTCATCATTCTCCAAACCCTTGTGCGAAGCCGCATTGCGCATGTCAAATTGGCTGGATCTAGGATGTTAGATATCGTATCTATAGGCTCCAGTTTTCTGTTTGAATGCGCTTTATGCAGACACCGATGTCAACCCTTCCGTGCTGAGTTTTCACTCAACCCGATGATAAGTAATGACTGCTTGGCCACTGTCTCCATTCGGCGGCTCGCACTGATTGTAGGCAGTATAGCTAACATTTTACTGGCTGTCGATGGTCAACGAATAAAACTTTGTTGTCTCCTGTCTAGATTGTTTGTGGAATAAAATCTACCAACTCTCCGTATGTGACCGGTATGCAGATCTACAGTCGCCGCTCTACATCCTAGTTTCAGTCGTACATGGACCTTATTTGATCCGTGTGAATTCGTCAACTGAAGACTCATCATACCTACTGAACCCGATGCGAATTGTGCTTGATGCGTTTAGAAGAACCGTCACACATTCGAATATCTATATCCACTCCACACTCGTTCCCTTCCTACTGATAGGTACACTTTGGACATACTGAATTAAATTCCCAGTGGCCCAAAGTTTGTTCTGTGCCGGTCCTGTCTCACTTCAGTAATACTGACAGTCCTTTCGTATATCCTGTTAGTCATCTATTGTCTTTCGCATGCCAGCTGTGCACTGAAAAGATGCCACAGCTAATTGCTTTGTTTTTCCCATTCGGATATATGCCTGAATTTGCATCCGCAATTAACTTGCTCTCAGAACTTCTGATGCCCTCCAACATCCACGTGTGTCTCGTTTCAGCTACTTCCGCCAGCGTATTCCCACCACTTTTTCGTCCATGTCAATATTATGATTTCTTTTAGTGCCTCACTGGTGTCTGCTGTGAATCCGCCTGGTCGACTTTCTCCAAACAGCCACTTTTTTTCTAGCTTGTGCCAATGCACCGAGTTGCGCTGTTCAGAATGGTATAATCTGAATGAGCTTCATCTATAATTTTTCTTATCCTCCGGATCAAATATCTTTAATATATGCATGTTGTTTCGGTGGTCGCGTGTATCCAAGCTGGCAAGTAGCGTCTACTCGACTGAGGTAGTGTTCACTCATCCGTGATAGCACGCTTGGTTAGCTTGTCTTAGCGGAAAGAACTATCGTTAGAGCAACATCGATTGACATATAATTGAATTTCGTTCACTTGTTCAGTCTCTGCGAGAACAATGGTTGGCTGAAACGTTCATTGTAAATGTCTGGTTGGATCCCGACAAGTTCAACCGGTAAAACCAGCTTATCAGTCGTTTTTTCATCTCACGTGAGCTTCTTTTGAGACGTTTGCTTGAAAGTTTGTCCATTTTTGCAGGGTAGTGTCAGTTACAACTCCAGTCGTAATATGACACGATCATTAGTTAGGGCCACACGGTCGAATGACAGAACAATTAGCTGGTTTCATTACCAGACCAGTCGATTTAAGCTGAGTTTTTCTTTGTTTTAATTTTATTGTTAATAATACTATTTGTAAGTCCATATGTTGCAGCTGCAAACACCCAAGGTGATACAATACTTTACCTCTCAAGCACCCGTCAACTTCACTTTTGTTCATTTCAAAAGAGGGGACAGTCCCAGATCTTTGTCATTTACGGCATTCAACACTCGGGGGTTAAAAAAGGTATTCTCTCTGGTGCCTGTTTGGATCCATGCACCAATTTCCTACGCCCTAAGCTCTCTGGAACCGTTATTGTTCACCACATCATAACGATGGGCTGTCTTAGCGTCTGTGAAGATGGAAACTATTGTTTTTCCTTGCGTCATCACACGCTGCTTTGACCTGACAAACTTTTGTTCAGTTATCCCACTCTCACTCGCTCATCCTTCCCCTCGTTTTATGAATGAAAGTATTTCCTCATGCTCGTGCGCTATTTGCCCTGGTTTCTCGAATTCCTGTAGAAGGAATCCTCTAGCAGGAATCATTGTTTGATCCCCACAGCCGGTACATAATAAGATCGATGTTACCTTGACGACAGTGCCACACTGACTGTTTTGTGCCGTAGCATGTGTTATTCTCTCGGGTGACGAGGCGCCGTGACATCCACAAGCATCCTCGTATTCATAGAACTTTTCCCCGAAGGCTTTTCGCTTCACCTGTTTACCATCACCAGGTTTGTCGGCAGCCTATCTCTCGTAGGTAGTCTGATTTTGTGCTCATATTCGGTCGATATCAATACGCCCTTCTAGATGATGAAGTCGGCTGTGTACAGGCTGTCGTGGGATCGCAGCCAAACAGAAGGGACGAGCAGAAAACTGAAAGTGCGCGTTGCAGAACACAAAAATATGTACAACTCTTACTCGGAAATCCCACGGAAAATCAAGTTTCGGAAAAGAATCAGCTACTGCTCTGTGCACTTTAACGGACAACCACTGTTTTATTGGACTAAGTTGAACCGGTCAAGAAAGGCGTATCGGTTCACGTACAGCGGTGCTGTGCAAAAGCTATGACAACTCACATGCCAACCACCTGTGTCAGTCGGAACGAGAGCCAGCCGTATGTGTCTTGTGGTTCTGGCTTATAAGCATCAACCAACAACAGCGTGATCCGTTGACCTCCTTACCCAGATGTGACCGTCTAAACCTAACCAATCAAATAACCCTTTGAATGTTAACCTTACAGTGATGGATACCAGTCGGTCTCCGTTTCTTTTTTCCTTCGTGATTTCGATTATTTCGCTCCAGACGAATATCGCCTACGGTGATCGAAACGTTCAGAAACAAAAAACATTGTTCGTAAGGTTGTCACTCTATCAGTAAGTAACCCAGTATTGTGTGTTTACCTTGTTTCAGAAACTTGCATTTCCCCAAATTGTTCTGGTCACGGAGTTTGCCAACAGGGTAACTGTCGCTGTTTCAGTGGATGGTCTGGACGAGCATGCGAAGTTTCTATCCCAGTGATGCAGACGGCCAGCTTTTTGGGCACCCCAACTCGGAGGAATCAACCTACAGATAACTGGAACTCAAAGGCTGTTAGCCGCTCAGCAACGAGCTCTCCTCTATTATTAGATGCCCGTGATAACGTTCGTAAGTTTCTTCTAAAACATATTTTCACCATTCTGAAGCCAATCGGAATACTTCCCTGTTTACTGACAATATCAGTGTTTGCCCCATCTCTTTCTATGTCAGTTTGTTCGCTCGATTGCGGTCCACACGGTACGTGTGTGTTCGACTCGATCAACAATATGCGATGCCAATGTGCTACCAAGTGGACTGGACAACGTTGTAATCAAGAAGTTTGTTCCCCCAGTTGCTTTGAGCACGGGCACTGTTCGAATGGTACGTGCATCTGCCAGCCGGGTTGGAACGGAAAGCACTGCACATTGGGTGAGTGATTCAGGCGGGCTCACTGGAACACACTCGTTTCGACGGGTTTTCTAGTAGCATACCTTAACATGCCTTTCCGAACATGTTCGAAGTGGCCCATTGCGTTTTAAATTAATCTCAACCCACCTACCCCCAAGTAGCATGACTTTTGTTTGAATTAGTGTTTTCGGCTGGTCGTTTGTGGAGATGCGTTAGTCCCATAAAAAGATGTTTTCATTTTTATCTATAGGTCTTTAACGGTTTTGTGCTTCCACATTCACCCTAACATTTTCCCACACTTCACTATAATCTCAATTATCCCTTCCAACATATTTCAGCACTACGTTGTGTTTCTATGCTATCTATTTACATGTAGTTCCGATTTTTTTTATCTCCTTGTCATTCTTCTCGTTGTTACGGGCTGTCTTATCGTCTGATTTGTGTTTTATCCCGTGTAGATGGATGCCCCAACCAGTGTAGCGGTCATGGACAATGTGTGTTCGACAAACTCATGGCTGCCTATCATTGTCAGTGTGCATCTGAATGGAAGGGAAGTGCGTGTCAAGTTCAGACTGAGGTGGCTTGTGACGATAACAAGGACAACGACCAAGGTATATACATTAGGGTTACTGTTTTCTTGATGGCCTGTTGCTCTTCCGGTGCCTATCGCTTCGGTAATCATCTGTTGATGCATACTAACCTTGAACCTCATCATCTCATTCAGACCTATCTGATGTATTAATTCTTTAATCTTAAAATCATAAACAAACATGATTGCCTTTCTCGAATTTTGAGGTGCTAATAAGAACTGATCGTCGACTTGACTCTTGGCGTGATGTGTAACCATTCCATCCTAGTTCTTATTTTCAACTCTTTCTTCACAAAATGCACGGTAATCTGGTGAGTACTGGTGAGAACAATGTGCCTGTCGGTGTGGACTTTATATATATATATATATATATATATATATATATATAGGTTGCAAACGAGGTGAGCACACTACAGTTTGCTTCATGTAGCTGTTGTTCGATTAGACTCTGTCAGCGTCCCGCGTCCTTCAAACATTGTGTATCGTCAGTAGACAGACTCGCTAATTGCAGGAATCATTTGACCTATCACTAACAAGCCCAATTGGTGAGCGACACTATATCGTGTCGGAAGTTTCAAGTGATTTGGATACTTTCCATACATATTGCCCTTATCTGTCACAGATCGGTAACTTTCAGGCTGCCTTTAGCGATTGAGAAAATCTTTAGGTAACGCGCAACATCATATACGGGTGCCCCTATGCATCGTACCTTCTCTTATTTCCTTTCCCCACACATCCTAATGACTGGGCGTAACAATATCTTTTCGACTTCAGCTGGGTGTTCCAGAAAGGACAATCTATAATTAAGATACGGGAGTTTTGGTCTAACTAATCCAGCTAATCAGCTGACTGTTGGTGGGCTGTCAGAAAGTTCAGCTTGATTACTCACTCTTCCTCTCGGAGTACCTGATAATTACCACATCATGGGCTCGGGATTTTACCGCATGTTTAAGAAAAAGGTGTGGTCCACTGTCAAAAACCTCGGTGACACGAACGCCCTCATCCTTATTGAGACCCATCAGGTGAGCGTAGAAAGGTCGCACACATGACCCTGTGGCTAACAGTTTCAGGCCTTGCTCTCCGGACTTTGCGTAAGCCGTCCTATTTGAGCAACTGCCGATTTTCATTTCAGGGATGAATCTTGGTTTGACTAACTATTAACTGTTTCGGACGATCACTACTGGTAGGTAGTCAGAGCGGTCTGCTAGCTAATCATTGATTATCACAAGATGATTGGGATTCGGCCACATCTTTGCTGCCTTATTTGTTCCAGGTTTGGTCCACTGTAGCATCAGTGACAACACTGATGTTGCTGTCTTTGATGATGATGGTTGTGATAATGATAGGTCCAGACCGTAGGCCTTCGATTCCTCGATGAGAACCTAAACCTGCCGGTTTGAGGTTATGGTATATTATCGGACGCCTCCTTTGCGCACGCAATCCCGAAAATCGCACATACCTCGACAACTCACTGGGCTTCCATCAGGAATTTCCGCTGATTGTCACTGGAACGCCGCCGCATAACAAGGACATCGGGCATCAATGCGTTGCCAACGTTTCCTTGTGCACAGTTGTTAACTTACTTAGACATCAGCTGTCAGCTCACTTCTTTCTGGTTGTGAATCATGACGAATACATCCAACAACCTCCCAATCTATGCGCTGTTGCCACTTGAAACAGCTCTCCTTATCCAGTAAAGAAAAGGAATCAGTGGTATTCTGCTGCCGCTGAAATAGTTTCCGGATATAAGGCTAACTGGAATCCCCTCGGACTTCAGTATGTGGAGGCACTTTTTTCCGAGGTTGTGATGTTCTTTTTATTGGACGGCTATGACAGTTAGTTTAGAACGCTGGACAATTGGAGAGAAAAGGGATAGGACGATGCTATTGTTTAGATAATATGCCGACTATGAAGGCTCCAATTGATTTGTGGATGATGACAGAAAGACAGTATCACCGAGGATAGTAAGCTCCCGTCTAGCGATCATTCGTACCGCCTGCATTCGAACTGGGAAGCAAATTTGAGGAAACCTAAGCTGTCCCTGTAATACTTCCGGTCTGTGGCAATTAGTAACGACTGTGACGACTGTGAGGTTGCCTGAATGTCTATCGACAGGACGCAAAAAATGAGTAAATCAACTGAACGTCCTGTTTGTGTTTCACTTGAACATCTCTTTTCGTTTAGTTCTTGTGGGATCATTGAAATAGGTGTGCAATGCGTTTTGTTTGAAAAAATTAGCCCACTATTGACGGGCGAGAGGCTGCGCTCGTTCGTCCACAAACTCTGTATATCAGGTGACCAACTTCCCCCTGAATGCTTTTCGCCCAGTCATGTGCAGGGAAGACGACTCAAAGGTGGTCAGCTTATGGTCTCATGATGATTTACGGAAGCCCTGATAGGAAGACTCACTCATTCTAATAACTGCGGTCCCCTTGACTGGATATGTTTGGGCGAGATACATCAGTGGTTAAGATCACTGATAAAAACGACCCAATCACCTATCTGTTGGTATCCCTGCATCAATGCTCAGCCGCCTACCTTCTCACTTCAGCATATTTGTGAAACCATCCCATATAGATGAACTGGTTATGCAGTCGCCTTCAACTCGTAACTGTCTGCCCTTCCATTGGCCGTTCTTCGTACATGCTGACAAACAGAAACTCACCTGAACCTACCCAAAATGTGTATGTTACCCATACGTGATACACCATTTTTGATTCATCTTACTTGACGGATCTTCATGACGGTTCTCTGCATTTCATTGTTACCAGGCTTTGCTGATTACTTCTCTCTCTGGCTACTAGGGTCACGTACGCGCCGCCTATCGGCTGTGATTGTCTTACTCACTTGGCTGTTTGCTCGTTCACCGAACTTGGCAATTAGAGTAGGTCGGTGAGCAAAGCAACAACGAAGCAGCGTACTCGAGCTACCCATCTTCCTTAACATAGTACATCTTATCCACTCCGGGACAACTGAAAACTGTTTCACGTGACAGAAGTCAAGTTACATTCACTCGTTTTATAACAGAGGTTGCCTCTTATTCACTTTTTAGATGGCCTGATTGATTGTTTGGATCCCGACTGTTGCGCTTCGTCTCACTGTCGAGCACTGGCTCGTTCTTCGGATGCGAATGCCGCAGAAGCGAGAGAAAGTTGCGCACACAGTGAACCGTTTCACTACCGTTTGCTGATAACCCAAATGGCTCAACCAGGCAGCACCTTCTACGGAAATTTGGAATTCTTGCTTCGCCGCGACCGAGTAGTGGTGGATAATCTGGATCCCAGGTGTGTCCTTATTTACGCAAATTATGTGCTGCCGCATGTCACAATGTTGTTCCTTATCATCTCGGGTGGTTCCACCCATAAAAGCAAGGACTGGAGATATGTATTTATGGCCATCTTCCATACTCGCGGTTCAGTAAGCTGTTGCAACACGTTTGTTAGAAGCCTCTAAGGAACCACTCTTCAGAAAGAAGCACTTGCTCTCTTTCGGGTTTTCTTATAATGAGGATTATTGACATAAACAGTAGTCAGACACTCAGCCGCTCTCGCGGATATATGACCTCTCTCTCTCTCTGGATAGCGGCGTCTAACTGACAGTTGCTGTATCAGTTCCAGTTGAAAACGAGTAGGGAACAGTTTTCCGCTGTTTGACCTTTTTGCTGGGTGTCCTTGTTCATACCTTCAGCAAAGTCGCTCCTTCCGTTGACTGAAAAAAGCTAAGTACTGCACGCCCAAGCGAAACAGCGTAGCGCATCTGCCATGTCACTACGTTTCTCGACCTAATTCATTGTCACGTGTGATATCAAAACATTCTCTGTCAGCTTTATTAGAATCAAATCTAAATAGTCTCTCAGGTGCTCACAACTTCATTGCCAGTGAGCATAGGTCTTACGGATATTTTTGGAGAAACAGTTGAATTGCTAGACGGCAAATTACGGACCAGCTGTGACTACTTGACTTTACAGAACCAGAAAGTGTGGATGACAAACTACCGTTTTATGTAGACAGAAACTATCACAGGGTTTGCCCTAGATTTGGCGAATGTTGATCAGGTGTAGGAAGTAACTGCCGTTCACTGTTTTCCGGATCTTCCCCAATTAGGTGGTCAAAGACGGCAAACCAGCATATCAGGTTACTTTGCTGTCTTCCCAGAACAACTCCAAAATAAAATACTGGGTTGTGTTAAAGGGATGTTTCTGTATCAGAGGGCAAGGCAGTAAAAATGGTCTAACTAACGCAAGTACTAAATGGAGCCCCGTAGTCTGGTATGGACGACTCGAGATAGCTTAGTGGTTAAGATGTGAGTCATTCTGAAATATTCCTTGGTTTCATTGAGTGTTCACTTTGTTTTAGACCTCCATAAATGATTTAAACTGCGCTGTGTTTTGTCCGTCATACTGTTTCACCTGTCCTTCAGCGGAAAAGAGCGAGCGAAATGAATTCAGCTCGTAAATTTATTGTTATTACTGCGTTGTTCAACTTGCCGAATAGTCTGTGGTTCGAGTCCACCCCTGGCTTTTTTATCATTCTTTCCTTCTCTCGGGCAATCTGGTATTTTGTCTCTTGCTCCCTTCTTATTGAGGGACAACTGCGTACTTAAAAGACGTCACAGGTGAACGATCTGAGGTTAGAGTTTGACGCAGATTGAATTCCTAGGTCACTCCAACTGAAACCGGTCTGGTCTTTTGCGCAATGTGATTGACACAATTCCAGTTGGGTTAGTTGACCTAGCTCAATGCACATGAAGATGCATCGACGCTGTCTTCTCAACGTTCATGGACAGCGGTTCTCGGAAGGATAGCATGAAGTAGGTACCTTCGGGGGTTCCTGTCCGTATTACCTTTGCACTTTTCACCCTGATTGCTCGCAGCTGTTAGAACCATGAGTACTCCTGTTCCGTGTTTCGTTAGTATCCTCCACTAAATTTAACTTTTTGAACAAGTTCTATGAAACCCCTGTTTGGTCGCATCGATTCTAATAATTGCTGACCAGATTCCGTCTCCATCGATCATTGGTGAAATTTTGATTTTTCTGATGCATAAAAGAAAGCTCTACACTGGTTAAAAACAGTACAAAATAGCCCATATACCATATCTGTCATCCTCGCCCTCGTCACCGGAGTAAATACTTTCGCCAACCTCTCTGTTGTCATAGCAATCTTGCTTTTTATTTCCCGTGCACACGTGTGCCCGTGCCTGTGCCTGCCATGCCTCCACTTCATGTTCCCTGTTGGGTGAAATTTGCCGGACTATATGCTCCTAGGCTTGTGCGTATGTCATGCGTAATGATCAGGCACGGTGACTGAGTTGTCTATAAGTGGCGTTTGAGCGTTACTGCCGTACCAAATACACCTGTGCCTGGTGAGGTCTGTTTCACGTGTCCGCTGACATGCAGTCAGATTGACCATATCCTGTCTGAACCTGTTCGATCATATCCTAAAGATAAATCACTGCTTTACCTTGTTTACGATTGCACTGCTCCCCCTATCTAACGGCTTCCCATAGGGACCACTATGCCCGTGTTTTTGCACAGATCAATCGTAAGGAATGAGCTGCTCGTTATTCCGCAATATGAATTTACCGGGACTTTTTTGGAGTTCGCAATACAACCGGGGTAGTATGCTCTCCTTCCTAAAAGGGTTTTGCGTTTTCTCCTTCCATAGTAAGACAGCAACCCTCGTTCTCCCGTCCTCCAATATCATCGAGTTTCCGTAGTCCTTTTGTTCTAGGAAAACAAAGGGAACGACCGAAAGCTGTTGCTCTCTATACTGGTATCGGATTCTCATGCTGTCATGTTTGAGTGTAATCACGACTCCATGACTGATCCATTATTCATCAGTTTCTTTGAAAGGCCATCACAGTGATGTATTTGTAAGCATCTCATAGGCGAAGGCAGCTAGCTTGTGAAACTACCAAGGTATTCAAAGAGAACCGGAACTATTGTTGGGACAGAATGATGTGTTTTCACCCGTGACCTCGATGCTCACAAACACGAAGCCACGTGTTCCGGGTTAGTCATCCCTCGGCAAAGAATATACCAGCTCCAAGTGGTTAGATTACAGAAGTGAACACTTTGCGGACAGGTTTCGACTCACTTTTGTCCTCGTTTGAGTGCATAGAATTCGTTCTTATGTGGTACAACTAAGACCACCACGTTTTTGCACACCCTCTTTGTGTATGTGGAACATCACGTGTACTGCATCGTATCCGTTGGACAAAATGTCAAATGCATGTTCACATCATCATAGGTAACAGTCGAGCACATTCGTCCATCCGCCCAAACCAACGATGATTCACATCAGACCAACAATTATCTGTTTATATATGTGTGATTCATCCACCTCAACTCTGGACGACGCTCTAGAAACTCAGACCACTTCACCCGAACCTCGCGCAAAATTGAATTAAAGGGCACATCCTCTGCTCGTTTTCTGCGAAAGTTTAGCGCAAACAAAGCCTGATTGGTGACGGTTAAGCTCGACTTATCGGCTGTTTATTTTCTGTCAGTGTCTAAATGGGTTTTTGCTTCACCGTCCCGTCTCTCATATGCATAGCCAAACCTTCTATGCTAAATTTGAGTCCACCTATCGGTGGATTTAACTCACCCCTGGCCCGCCTCATTTAAATTGCTGTCTTGGTGACATTAACCTGGGGATGGATATAAGCGGTAGTGTTTGCTGAATGAGTTGGTGAAGACAACGACTCATAGCATCTTAAGGGAGCGTTTGAGTGGCGCAACCAAGTAGCTTTCGAGAACGCAACCCTAGTGTAAAACAAATCTCTCTTGGAGAAACGTCGAACACCACCGAAAAAGTCTTCTCGTATGCGGATAACTTTCCTCCGGAAGGATGAGTGAGAGGATACACCATTTTCAGCTGTACGGAGACGTGAAATCACATGGAAATTTGAACTGTAAATTCAGGAGACTCTCTGTCAAAGAACAATGTAAAACACAAAAACGACACCCAATGAAATAAACTCCGGATTTGAAGTTTCTTTTAATCCGTGATGTGAAAAGGGAGATATAGAATGAGAGAGGTTGAGGGCAGGAAAAGAGTGAAGGTAGGAGTGAGTCCCTCGGTTCGACGGTCCTGGGAAATGGTGGTGAAGAATAGTTTGTTCCTGGCAACGGGAATGGGGCAGTCGCTTGGAAGCAGTGATAGGGGCAGTAGAAACGGTAGGAAATAGAGACAGCACTGGCAGACTCTGTACAATACCGGTGATGTTAGCGGTGGTAAAGAGGCCATATCTTTACGACGAGTAGACTCTAGGTTGTCAGCCGACCACGGGCCGTCGATAACTTTTTCCCCTATTGGATTCAGTAGGTCTAGGTAGGACGGGAGAGCAAAACCCCAGACTTCAACGTCCAGAAGTTGGACAGATGTAAAATACTTTGTGAAACGGAAGAAAAAATCGGTTTAGAGGCTGTCCAGACGGGCGTCCCCAGAAGGAACACGCTAGGAGAAAAAAAACGGCTGAATGCAATGTTAATTGGATGCTGAGCATCGAAGAAAACTACGAAAAAGTTAGTTTTTGATGGGTTTAGATTCAGCTCGTTCGCTAGTTTCTATTTCCATCACCAGAAGCTGAGTTGGTTAGGCCATGTATTCCACATCCCGGACCATCGTTCTTCAAAGAAAGTAATATTTTCCGTGCCCAATTCAGAGCGGCGGAAGCAGAGAGGTGATCAACTCTTGACCTGGCAGTGGGATATGAAAGCCTGGGTGCTGTCGGTGCGACTCGCCTTCCGGGATAGGGACCGCGTGATCCCCAATGCACCCGGCTGGAGACGCTGCAAGATATGACTGTCAATTGATGTCAGTGGCGTTCTTGCTGTTAGTCTCCATCCAGATTGCCTGAATGAGTGTCTGGAGGTGTAGGCACCTCGGATTGATTTTGATAGGTTAGCACCTTCCCTGTCCACTTCTGTTCTTTTCTTCACAGTAAGACTTTCAAATAAATCGTGGTTGTACGGCAGCGAAGCATCAGTGCCAGACTCTGATGTCATGCTGTTGTTGTTGATGACGAGGAGGAGGATTTCCAATCTTGGCAATGTCGTTAAAAGCGGCTGAATCTTGCTATCATCATGAAGAATATGAAAGTGAACAATGTATGTTGATTTCATCTGTGTGAGTACAAAAAGGAGACGAGCAAATCAGTAACGAAAAGTAAAATAGTGACCGAAGAAACTCCTGTAAAGTACGCTCGCACTGCCGTCTATAGGGTTGGACGTCGCTCCGTAACTACGTATTGCTAATGACCATTCGTGAAACAAACTATGGCCATCGGTTCTGGTGGTCGGCCAAGTGTTGAAACATTTGACATGAGGCTGCCGTGTCAAACGCGGGCAAAAGCTCTAGAATCTCTCAGCCGATTGACTTCGATTTTGCCAAACGAGTCCAAGTTGGAAGACCGAAGTTTGATACATAAACCGGTTGGCCCTCGGTTTTTACAAAATCCATACTGGTGATCACTGAGGCATTCATAACAGTGACTCCGCAACGAAAAATCACACTATTTTCGGTGTAATAGGTGTAGAAGTTCGGGTAATAGTCGTTCGGATTGGACTCAGAAAAACGCGCGCAGTTGAATACGTTCACTTTCCAAACACTGAAATCCCTAAACTCCTTTAGTTAAAACAGCAAGACGCTAATCAGAGGCCTACATTCAATCGTGTGCATGTGTTCAACTTACCTAACATCGGTCACGCATCAACGCAACTTTCAAGAATGTAGCAGCACATTTTTGTAGCAGTTACCATAACTACAAGTTCGTTTCACAAGCCCACTATTTTACTGTAAGATTAGCTGTTTTCAAGACACTCGCCGAGTTGGTCTCCATTGTGGGAAGGGATACACGTTCGAAACCCTGGATTTTGTCATCATGAATTACACAACTGTAAATTCCTTTTCTCAACAAAAAACGAGCATGCCCGAATGAAATCACCCATTTCTCTAAACGTCTACATAGCCTGATCGAGTTAGTTTCAAAAACCAGCGCGCGGAGGGAACTTGTCAGAGAATTTATAGTAAATTGTAAATTGGACAAAAATAACCCAGTTGATGATTGCACATTTCTGGTGTCAATAAGTCACTTAATGTTGAGTTTCTGCTTCCCGGTGCTTTTCCGAATTTTCAATGACTTTGGTGACCATTGAAATCCCCTCGTCTGCTACTAACAGTGGGTATGTCGATTGCCTATTGACCAGTTGCTCTGTTTCCTTCTACATCGTTTGGTTGTGATCCAATACCGAGCTTACATACCACATCATACACCACTGAAGCAACAGCCAACCTAAACCAAGCACTAGTCGTATAGTGATTCCAGCTGTCGCACTGGTAAAGTAACCGCCAAAGTGGACGCCGATTTGTTTACGTCTTGTTGACAATTCGGTGGAAACAACGCTTCAGGTGTGTATGATGCATATAAACATGACCCGACATTCGCGCAGGTCATTTCGTGTGTGCGTGTAAATCAGACCCAATTATCCGAACAGGTGATATGGATAGCGTTGTTATTGACTTTGACGATTTGGCAATTGTGTTCCTGTCGTTGTTGTTGTTATTGTTGTCTCACTTGGTAACAACATTCGCGTAGTTTTCTCATTCTTTCCTAACGTTCCCTGTCCTAGACTCATTTCTGTTGTGCGCGGTACGGTTCGCCAGTGGGACAGCACTCCTTTCTGGGGAGTTCGTGTATCAGATCAACAAAAGATGCACAATGGCTACACACTGACGGATGAACAAGGAAGGTGAGTGGAATGTCTAAAACCGTTCGCGGATCACACTGCATCGTCATAGAACGGTGGGTTGTGTTGTCGAGCGAAGCGACCCTATTGCCCGGCCAGAGGTGAACACAAAAAGAGTAGCGAGCCCTCATGGTGTGAATGGTCATGTGACTGAGCAGTTTAGAGTGCTACTGCCCGGCTTTGGTGCGAGTATGAGGATGGTAGGATATTTACTCCGAGCGACTAGCATTTGCATATCCACGGAAGTAGCGATTCTGCCTTCCTTTAGGGAAGGATGGGTTTAAAACTCCATCAAAATACTTGTAGGAGATTCGAGCCTAGTACGGCTACATCGCTAGGAGAAATCGATCTATGTTTCACTCTCTAGGCTAAGCGAGTTCTCACAACCAATTGGACTGGGCCTTTGGACTCTACTTGAGAAAACTCTGTCATTTATTGTCTTTCCGTTCGAGGGATCAAGTTGAGCACTTCAAATCTCAATCAACCAACCTAAAAACAAACCGATTTTCAAAACCGCATTTGAACACGAATGCAACTAGTGTACTGAGGATCGCTACAGGATCACTTACACTCGACACCTGTAACGTCAGCGCCGTACTGTATAAGGAGAATAGTGGCAGACCTGAAAGCTATCTTGTCGATGTTGCGACGTTCAGTGACACAAAACTTGCAGAATCGAAAAAAAACTACTTTGAGCTGGATCCAAATGCACTTCCCCCTGAACAAAAGTGTGAAAAGCAATCGATGTAAACACAGCGTAGGATTTGCAACATCTAGACACCCGTTTTGAAAGGTCCTCAGTGAACTAAATTGCAACGATCCATCTGCGTTGACAACTTAAATTCGCCTCGCAATACAGTGCTCATGACCGCCTATGCGCCCGCATTGTCTCATTCTGAAGACGACGAAAACAAGTTTTACGCTCGGCTTTCTAACGACGAACGATCGATACCTGCCAACGTTTGTCAGAAACTTGGAAGAACCTCCTGTTACTCAGCCTCCTTTGTTATGGGGACGATGCTGTGCTGAAATTTGAGTAACAGGCATGTTACATTAGCAAAGTTACCAGAAGTATCCCCAACCAAGTTATCAAATTCTGGATTTGATAAAGTTTGAAGTAAGTTGCGAATTCGGGTAAAGGTCAGGGATCCACGGAATAACTCAGATTTGGGTCCCGTTAATTGTTTCCAACAATCAGGTGGACCATGTTGAGTTACTTGCAAAATCCCAGAAGTCGAATCGTTCAAATGGAAATTTATCAACAAGGGCGGTGCTATGAACACCGTAATAAAATAATATTACTGTACAAACCTCAAAGTGTGTGCTTACACCGACTTCTATACACCGGGTTAGGTGCTGTTAATTCCAAACGGGATCCTGTACAAGTGGGCATGCAGGAAACAGTACGCCTACACTAGGTTCATATCGACTCAAGGCAAACTGGCCACAAGGTGACGAAGCCCACGTGGTTGTTTAAACTAGGCGCGTGATGACAAGGTCAGAGAGCGATTTACGTTCAGATTAGGACAAATAAGGGGTTATAAGCACAAAACAGAAATAACAAAACAAGGAATCCCGTTGTACACAATAAGAACAGAAGAAACGAATCAACACCCCGATGCTCTGAAATTGAGTCAGTGAATGGTACTATCCATCGTATTTTGTCTGTGTGCAGCTCTTGAATGGGCCATTACAAACACAAGGTTTAATCCTGGGGAAACTGCGTTTGCCGTCACCACTCTAATTCCCTCCCCGATAAATTTCACGTGGGAAATTGATCGTACTATCGGTGAATTTACCATGAATCCTACCATAATGCTCCGCTATGTTTTCCCCTTTAGATTTGATCTGCTGGTGGAAGGTGGATCCATAGTAAAACTGGAATTCTTACGCTATCCAACCCATCAGTTCTCTGCTGTATATCATCTCTATGTACCTGTCAATGAAATTGTCACCTTGGGAGATTTCTACATGTATGATGCCCAATTCTCTGCAATGATTGCCCCCGGGCTCACCTCAACACCGAATGCCACCGGTGGTCTGTTGGCCCCCTCACCGTTGATGCACGACTTGTGGGTTAGCGGGAAGTTTGTGCCCGACGACTTTGGCGATTGGAAAACCTGTTTGCAGGATGGTGTGCACGCGCTCACAGCTTCTAGTGGACTCCTTGTTGAAGTCGAACGCCGAACAAATTCCGTTGGGTTCTGCGTGGACTCCACTAAATCATTGTGTGTCAACAGTGCCGGTGTTTTGTCCTATGCTATCCCACTCCATGTAAGTTGTGAACCGTCATCTTCCGAGAGACTTTCACAGGCCGGTCACATTCTACCTGTACTACATTTTTGGGTACCTCTTCTCTTCCACAGGAAAACCAACTGCGTTTGATTCACCGAACGGACCGCGCTCCAGGTTACCATCCAATGATTCGCGTGAGGCTGTTACATTATATGAATGCCTTGCCTGATCGTCTTCGTGAAATTCATTTGGTCCTGGATATTGCCGGCTTGAGGGAAATTCGGCGTCTGGAACCGGAATTAAGTCTGATCGAGACATTCTACTGGAATCAAACGGACGGATACAACCGAACAATGTATGGACTGGTGAATGCCAAAGGTAAGCTAGCTTACGCGAGACCTGTAATTCATAACAATCTACTCTGCACGCCCATCCACTTTTAATATTTGGAAGTTTGTTACTTGGGTACTTTGTCTTAGGAATCCTCTTATTCTGCTGTCGGAATTCCATTTCTTCACTGCTGCAGTTTTCTGGGATTTCGGAACCTTCTTCTCTCCCCGCCCACTTTCGATCTTGTAATTGGTCAATTTTCAGTAAGCCGTTTCGTTTCAATGCCTTCTGCTTGTTAAATGCAGAAAATTACCCACCTGCTTGAGCATACTCCCCAGAACTCGAATAAGGGCGAATTCCGTGGCTCATTCAATAGGCCTGTATTTTGTGTTTTGTGTTAGTCGCGGTATGTGGCGGACTAGAACCGCTGAAACAAGCAGAACAGTACCTATCGAGAATGATCCTATCTCCATTTGATTGAACAGACTCGTAGATCAGCGTTCGACTCATTGGCCTATTGCCATCCTGTACAGCGTAGGGGAGGGGGCCACGGTGCAAAATTGTCCATGAACAGCGTCATGAGGATCCACTGTGGTGTGTGTAATACCGTGAATATATTTTATCAACTAGCTTGCTAGTTTCATTTAGCAAAATACCGAATCGAGTTGTCAGGCGCGCAACATCCAAATAACCGTTGTTGCATAACCACGCAAGACACGGTTCACGTTCAATTTCGCTTACTGTGATATGTCTGTGGATCACGGTCTCTGGGTGTATGCAGTCAAGCCGTGATGGTCCAAGTTCATTCACCTCTCAATGGACGGCTCAGTTCATACAGTCGTTTGTTCTTCGGGAGTTAGCCTTATCAAGACTCCGATAAGTACACAATGTCCCACTATGGTGGGAAAAAATAGCTGATAAAATTTGTGCCGAGTTGACAACGCATTGTTCACTTTTGTCTATAGTTAGTGACACTCACATGGTCCTCATATTAACGCACTGGATCGTCCATCTGGTGATATATTATCGGATCCTTACTGGACATGCTTTTCTGCTATTGTTAAAAATTCACTGTTCATATTGTACGTTGGCGAGTTCAGCTTGTAACTCACCTCTATCTAATTCCTGAAGTGTGCTCCCATATTTGCGAATGCTTAGAATTCCAAATCATTATCATCACAAAGCAGAAGAATGTCTTCAGTAGTGTGTGGTTATTTAAAGTATGCAGTTATGCTCTTTCTGAATAACCAGTATCAACCAGCGTATGTGAAACACATGTTGATGGTCAAAATCTCTCGATAGTGGTCTTTCTTCAGAGGGCCGACGCACAAAATCGTGCTCTTCAGAGAATGCTGTTCTATATTCCCCAACAGATTGTCGATTCAGAACATTTTACACCGCTGTATGGGACTGTTTCTTAACTATTGCGGGTTCTTTTTTTTCGAGTGAAAAACCCATACATCTCGCTCCATCGATAATCCTGGATTCGCTTATAAAATGAAGAGTCGCTAGCGTCGTGCACCGAGAGCTAGGGTGGCGATAACTTAAAAAAGTTTGCAACCACCGATCTAATGTGTCCAGAGGGGGGGGAAGTTTGATGATAGCGATGCAGCCAGTTGTGCCTATTCAGCTGTGGTACCATGTCTTGCATTCCATAGGTATCCTATTAAGGATCATCCCCTCCTACAGTCTGTTTGACTTGATAGGGTCATGCATTTCGTCGCCATCTTTGAAGCGTGTCGAAATACAGAGTGATGGTTCACTCTCAGTTTAGCATCGAGACGCATTTTCGCTTTGTTCACTCCTGGAATGTACAACTTAGTTTTGTTTTTTTAGGACTGTTCGTGAGAGACAAGTGCTCCTCTATTTAGGTCTACTTGTTGACCAACCGGTTCCGCGCACAATCCGTTTTCTCCTGGGTTTTTGATCGACTGAACATGGTTGTTTGTGAACAAGAGGCGGCTGCTAACGACTGGCTTACTCTACCCCACTCTTGTCCCTTTTCGGTTGCGCAACAAACCATGTGTACGTGAACAACTGTTAGGAATGGAGAGGTGCGAGAAAACAATAACAAACAACAGATGTTGCCAAAAAGGGAAATAAACACAACCTTAATCATAAAATTGAGCGGACTTGCTGGTAAACTGCGTAGCATGTCATGGAAACTGACGGGTTCTGCTTCCGTGTGTATACGTATATCGAACGAGTGGATGCGTAATAGAAAACTATGCCAAGTTGACATACAACGCAGAAGTTCAATGTCGTTTTTCAATGTCTGGTGCTTTGGGATAAATTTTGTATGAAGCCTTTTGAATTCCCGTTGGTTGTGCGAATATCTGCAGGCGTGTGAATTTTCAGTAAACTCCCCCAACACACCTAAGCAACGAGCTCCCTATTTCGTGTAAAAAAAGGCTGGTGAACCACAAGTTACGATACTCTACGGACAGCCTACTCGAAAGACGTTGGTCGTAACTAAGATGAGTTAGTCACATCTACATGAGACGCTGGGAACTCTGGTCGTCAGGTGGGACAGATACGGGTAGCCTGGTAATTGCCGAAGATGGTAAAGGGTGGCAGAAAGAAATCTGGGGTAAATTTGAAACGGGTGTCAAAATGTCTGCTTACCACACCGTTTTCCAAGACATTTTTTACATGTCATTACACATGCAGAAAGAAATCTGGGGTAAATTTGAAACGAGTGTCAAAATATCTGCTTACCACACCGTTTTCCAAAACATTTTTTACATGTCATTACACATATAGGCGTACTTTTGGGACTTTTTGGTAAGGCATTAGTCCTTTTAAAGTGTCCAAGGATGGGAATTGAAAATACATTCACTGATAGAGATTATCTAATATCACTCTTGTGCATAAAACCTAGCGAAGCAGGAAGCTAAAAAACAACTTGAAGATGAAGGACCAAATTAGATTACCGAATGCAGTTGGTGAATTAAGTAATCCTAACATCCTTGTTGGGGAAACGTCTGGTGTACAGCAGGTCAAGATATAAGGAACAGCAGTCAATTTCAAGTCGCCCGTAAGAGGTCGAGTCCGGGTCCGTGTTGCTATCTGCTGAGCTAATCTGAACTATGGTTTAGCCTAACCGTGCTCTCTCCCAGCTGGATCCCACTTATTTGTGAAAAATGTATGAGGGTTGCTCCCAGGGAGCTTTTTTTTGTTTTTCATGTCTGAAAGTGTACGTACGGGGTAGCGTTGGAAATTTGTTTTACAGATAATTCATCCCTCCGGTACAGTTCCGCACTCACTCACTGATGGTGTCTGACACGGACTGTACACCCTGAATTTGTCTAGCACAAGAAAAACACTTTCACCGATTTTTTCTTGTTAATATTCAGATTTTCTGGTATGATAGGCCACCTTTGTTATCCAGTGCAAGCACCCCCGTGAAATACGGAGGGTTCTGACCGACTTCATCGCTGCAGCTGTTTGACTTGTTTGATCAAATTGCTCAAGATTATTATTTTCTGTTACTTATCTCCCTTTGTCGACCGACCCATCAAAAACGGTCTCAACTACCTTACTCGGCTCAACTGCCAAATTCAACAAAAGGATGCAATGCTATGCACTGGAGAAGTGATTCTGAATTCTTTCACTCGTCATATTGAAAATAGTGATGATTGCACAACAATTATATGGAAAGAAATTGTCGGACGTTTTGGCGGTCCAAAACCGGTCAACGTGCTCTCATTTGGGCTGTGATTAGTGGGAATGTAATGCGTGTGATGGCTTCTTTGCTTACGCACGTACGTACATCCCAATATCACTGTGAGTGAGTATATCTGGTGTCTGCAGTTGATGAACCTGAGAGCCAGCTTAAGAGCCCTTAGTTTCGTATTCACGAAGACTCTGAACAGCGTTCAAACCGCCGTCATCCTGCTAGGATTTGGGCAATTCAGAGCCAGCACTGGCTGGCAAACTGTATAACTACGCGGCTACAAAGTTTCGGGCCGGATTCAGTTCAAAACTGCAATCCGCTTTTTCTACACTGTCGAGTTTTCTGCTTTACAGCCATCACCTTAGAAGATTTGCTAATCAGTCCGTTATGGTTTTGCTGTCGTTTAGGTAAGGATTCACGTGGTCGCCACTGCATGGGATGATGTCGATGGTAATGTCGTAGCTGGTTTGTCTCGAGGTTCACCGATATCGCAATGCTGAAACTTCCTACTTCCAATCGGTATATTGGACTCTCTTGACATGATTTGACTGTACCACCTCTCATCAACCACTTTCACTCGATGATAACCTTAATACACGTAAACAATTACTTTATTCTAACTCAGCACACCTTATGATTTTTGTCCCCCTCGTTCTTCAACAGTCTCCGCCGGCTTCGTCTATACCGGATGCCCCCAAGTGTTTTGGGAGCACCGTACTGTGCAAGTTGAAGGGCATGAGCTTCCAAGCTCCGAACTAGCCAACTGGAACTTGAACTTGGTACATCTGTATTCCGTGAATCATGGCATAGTTTATCGGTGAGTTTTTATCAGTCCGGACACTACTCTTATGCTTCTTAGTGGGCCATGTCGACATGACCTTTTCATATTCCGCTCCAGTGCTTCTCAATCCCCAAGAGAGGACTTCCAAATACAACGGGACCCTCATATTTGAAGAAAAAACTACCGGAGTGTTGATTTTTTAGCCTATCTCTCTGTTGTTCTAGTCGCAACAACTTTTTGTCATTTCATTTGTTATCATTACTGGTATATGTGCAGCTAGGACGTGTGTGTGTGTGTACTGCATGATACTTCCCGGCCACCTAGTTCCCTGATGAGCAAGTAGGGGACGTGATACTTCAGCACGACAGCGCTTCGGTCTGCACTGCCTAGTTAAAATCATCTTGACCTCTCTCCAGGTATCAAGTGCGAGTATAAACCTAGTCTATGACACGTAAGACAGGCTCTTGCATAGCTGAAAACGGCTGTCCAAACTTATCAGACTATGTTGAAGTTCGAATGCGAAACATTTCCGTAGTTTATTGTGAAGTGCACAAGAGTGCCATCTGTTGGTGGTGCATGATGAAGTTGCATACCCTGGGAACTGCGGGTTCTCACACTAAGTCTGGATTGATCTGAACAGCGTCCCGTCCCCCGAAGAACCTAATATCAAGACTGAAGATGAATCCGGTTACGGATGAATGTTGAGCATCTGAATAGTCTCAGTCGATGAGGAGCACACTACTCTTCAGGTCTCCCTGCAGTGTCGTCTTACGATTGATTATCCTGGCGGACAGACAAGTTGCCTGGTGTCAATACTGTTCGGTGTAAATCGTCCGCATTATCTGCTTGACCCAAGATTCACTGTACTGTACGTTTTTTGAAGCAAATGTGTGGCCTTTCATAGAACCGCTATGGAATAGTCTCATTTGATCCTGGAACTCGTTGGTCAAAGTGAGTCTGGTGGATTGTAAGCGGCGGGCCGAATTTCGCGACGACGCTTTGAATACCCTTGAAGTCTAAAAGTTGGCGATAACCGTTATATTCGTGGTCAGTAGTCTGTGGGACCGTAAATTAGTTTGTTCAACATCATCACCACCAACTCTAAACGTTGCGTACTATCTTAGCTGTTTTATCGCTTCCATCGAATTTCAGCTAACATTATTTCCTCATCTGATTGCTCGATAAATTGAGTTTCCAGTAACAAATTCGCCTTTGCTACACTCTCCCTTAGTTCTCATAGCTGCACTGATCATTCAACACATTTTTTTAGTTTTCGCCACCGTATCCAAGTGAATAGTGTTTTTCAGTCTGGCGGCAAACGAAAACAGAGAAGCGAAGCAAACCAGAGACAAGAAGTGATTTGCCTTATACCCTTCCGCTTACCTCTCGCACCTCTCAGGGCTAAGCAAGAAAAAGCTATGAAAACGTCCCTGTCAAATGACAGTTTAAAAAAATAAGATTGTTTTTTTTCTTGTTATGGTGTGTTCTCTTTGTGGGTTACGATAGTAGAACGCCAACAAATTGGCAATAGCAACCCACCCATACGACTGCCAAAAGCTCATGGACATCCCACTGCCGGTCTACCACTCTGTCTACCACCACAACACTCAAGTTGTTCGACAGCAGTTCGGGTACAGTTTCGCACTAGCGGAAATAGTGGTTATGGGGAATGAATGTTCGAGATGTACTGAAAGAGGTGCGCGACCCCGCAGGCCTCTGTCAAACCGCTTGATGTCGAGGCTGTGCAGTCTACATGCATCATACGCTTTTCCATTTGTTCATCGCGGCAACCCAGCGAGTTGAAATTAACGAATTTTTCGGTGCACTTTTCGGTTCACACACCCACCAACCTGCTTTTGATTCAGATGGCCCCTACAGATAGTATCTTGATGGGTGCGAGCGCGTTTATCTCCCAACTGATCAAAGCACTGTGTCAGTTCACGGAGAAAACAAGTGTTTCAGACCAGCTAGATGTACAGCAGCCCAATAACGCTTGGCAAAGTTGTCGTCCTAACAGATGCATTCGTACCGAAAGATGTTTTTTGTCTCCGCTGATCTATCCGCCCAAAAAATTATACATCCGTCGTTGCACAACCAACAATCTACCGACTCGCATTCATGCGTACAGGGTTCCTGTTCAACATCTCAAGTGTTTGCATTGCATCTCTAAATCAGTACACGGAACAAAACTAATTCGACCGAGGACAACACTATCTTTCTCCTCGTTCCCTCTTAGGATTGCAATTTGACCGCCCTTGTGGCTGGTCTTTTTTGGATAAAAAAAATCCACCACATCAGGGCCTGTAGCTCCTTACGTGTCCTCTTGGAGAGTCTGATGCGATACCTTGTGGACGTCACTTTCCTTCCATTCCCTGCGTCGATCTTTCTTGATAAACTGGAACTGTACAATCTGCTTCCTCGATCCTCCTAATGTCACTTCCTTTTCAAAATTGGACTGGGTTGACTCCGTAGTTCTAGGTTTTTCTGCTTTTCAGAATTCTTCGCATTAGTTTCATTTCATCAGCGTAATGTCATGGTAAAAAAATGCCATGTGGTCTTATATGGTTTTAGGATTCCTGATTCAGTGGCGGCTACAATATGAACCCAACACTTTCGATTTTCTCCCAGCACGCCAAAATCAATCCAACCTCAGTTTAGCCCCACTTTGGGACATCTCAGATTTAAAACATAGGATTCCTATTTTGGTCTGACAGTCCGAGAGTTGGCCGACGCCTACTTGGGAGCTTTTGGGCAAGTGTCTGTCCCCTCCACAGCAAACCTCCGCAACAGCCATGGCTCTCTGTTTCCCTTTGAAGAATCATCTTAGAAGAAGCCTGTCGTTTTGGGGCATAAATTGCCGCTAGTTTACTTATACAAACCGTCTATCTGAACATTATACTTTGCAAGTGGTTCACTGTTTTTTAGAGCTCAATGCGATCTGCTACGTTGTTTAATTGAACTGCCTTGCATGTGAGTTCTGTCTCACGCCAAGTTTGAGTGATTTATGGGTCGGTCTTGCGGTCATGTCTAGCGTTTGTCCAAACGAGATCGAGCTTGTTAATAGTACTCAGTCAAAAACCATCCACCACGGCTTCCCCAGCCTCTGGCAGTTTCTTCGGTTAATAGACTCTACCGCACAGTATCGCAGTTGAAGAGATCTTTGTTCCTTGAATGTAGCATAATCATCTCCATTGCGATGAAGTTTGTTTTTCTGGATGGAATCGGTACGGAAAAGCCTGAAACAGAATGTAAAAGTTTGGGGGGGGGGAGACAGCCCGTTCTCCCATACTTTTTATCGCTTGATAAAGACCCTTCGCACGTGCAGCTTATACAGTTCTCTGTTACTATTTTAAGGATGTCTGTAATTTAAGCACTTGTCCAGATCATTGCATCAGGAAGCCGTATTAACCAAATTTTGGGTGAAACGTTTGAATCCGATCGCTTGTCAGTCTTGTTCAAACATGCCGCCAGTCGGCAGATCAACTGGTTCTTCACTATCGAACTGAGTGGTGCATGAACCTTCTTCCAGGATTGATTGGCACAAATCTTTTGTTAGGAAGGGGTGCGAGTTGTCCAATGAAGCTATAGGCCACAACTAATAACCTAGTTTTAAGCCGACTCCTGGGTCGGTTTGAGAGATCGAACTGTGGTTTCGTGTAACAAAATGAAATACGCAAAGTTAGATGGACAGGTGCTGGTACTTCCGCTGCGCATATATCTGCCATTGAATCAGTTATTTTACCACCTCTCTGTATGTTTCAACTGGTCGTATTAAACACTGGTGAATACAATGATGGCCTAAGCGAATAACAAATTTTGTGTGCTTCATCCATGGTGGACACGTGGTCGATTCCCTCAAACCTCAACCATACGATGCTTTTGATCCTTAGGTGAATTCATCGGATGGGCATCGATTGCCCGCTGTTGATATCATAAGTTTCCCCCCTCCCTGACATTCTACAGCAATTCGTCTGCAGGTGAGTTTTTTTTTTCTAATCAGCGCCACGAAGCGAACTTGGAACCGATAGTGTAATTGACTGTCTTCAGTAACCACGACTTTAGGCCCTTCAGAGGTCGTCTTCCTGCGAAATGGCTTTGTTCCAAACATTACGCTATTGAGAACAAGTTACCCTTGGGATCGAGATAGCTCAGTGGTCAAGGCGCGGATCTACTGACCGGAAGGTCCGTGGTTCGAACCTAACCGCAGCATGCCGACTATTTATGTCTGTGCCTGGGCAACCTGGTCCGCTTGCTTCCTCCGGGTTGCATGGCAGGTATGCACCTAAGTGGTGTTACTGCTGAACGATTATTATTACCAAGTTACCCTAAACTGGCGTATTCGGTTGCAGTTTTCTTATAGTTACAAAGGCCTAAACCTTAAAAAATAGACATCTATCCGTTGGTGTCCGTGGTCGTTTACTCCCTCTCATGTCATCTTTACTCTGGAGCTTGACGCGACCGGCTGAAACCTGTTGACCGAAAAGTTTTCAGTGGATCCAACTTTCCGACCCCACCTCCTTTGTTAATGAACTTGTGTTAGGAATTGACTGTCGCAAATGCCCATCTGGCAGAGACTTTTGATCGTAGGTTCATGGGTGGAGTAGCATCCTATAGGATTCAACTGCCTATCGTTTTGCTAGCAACTGTATTGCTATGTTTGTGTTCGATCTTCCTACCACCCATTATGGGAAATCATATTTTTTGCATCACATTCTCTCCCGTTGTGTGCACAGTGGCGACGGCTTGCATTTGTTCCTAAAACACATGAATTGGCGTGTATTTCCGATACTTGGGCAAGGTGATGATGGTTCGCGCCGAATTCCTGACACCTGTGCGGACTGTGACTCTGGTCAGATTGCATTCGGTTCGGCAACGTTGAATTTGTACGCGGTAATCACTGATGCTCTTGGAGGTGTGTTGATCGGGGACGCTGCTTACCTGCGTTGGCTGCAATCGACTGACCTGAACAAGTAAGATCATGTCTGCACTGTCCTCGTTTGCGTTACCTACAATTTCTAGAATCATATCCTACAGTTTTCTAATTCTTTGCTTACCGTCCACAGATTCAAACCCTCATCTGCCTCGGAGTCCCTAGATGTGCGTGCTCAAACGATATTTCGTGAGAACAACCGGTACATTTGGTGCGCAATGAATTCATCCCAGTTACGTTTTCTCCAACCCGATTTGGATTCCCTGTCTTCAACTCGATCTGATGTTGGTTACTATCTGGCTCCCCACCCCAACTTCGTGATCAATAAATCGATTTTTGAGATGCCTGGTTCGTCGATGAGTATGCAATTTGGTTGCTTCGTTTCACACGCCGCGACCAAGACAATCTGGTGGCTTGCGGATTCTCACCATCCACAACCAGTTGTGAGCGTAGACTGCGCGGAACAAACTGTGTTCCCGTCGCTAACCGGACTTCCGTGCTTAAGACATCCGCTTATTGGTCCTAAAGGTATAGCCGTGTCTCAGAATGTAAGTAAATCCTTGTCATACGCCTCTTTCTGTACGGTTCTGCACGTGAGCATATATTTGAAGCCTGTGTCCTGGACCCTAGCACTTTCATTAAAGCCTATGGCTAGAAGAAAGTATCAGAGAAGGTAATGAAAGATTAGTAGCTGCTAAACGGAATTAAACTGAAAAGCAGGTAGGTTGACCATCCCATACTTCTGAGTGACTATGGCGCATTGCAATATCGGGGATTATCTACAGCCCCCCCCATGAGGGTTGACCGGCACCTGCCAATCCTACCCAATTGATAGGATCAAGACGATCATCTCTCCCACCCAGATCATTGGCTAACTACCACTCCTTCGTTCCCACTTTCATTGGAGCTTCTTAGACAACGATTGGTGTTGCACTCGCCCTCCCAAACATGGTCTAGCCAGCAAACACTGTACATGTTCAGTGGGTCGTCTATTTGATGTATTTGACTCACTGCCAAGTACACGTTTTCTGAACTGTATCATTGTTGATTCGATCCACTAAGTTGATGAAAGCGGCGGCTATCAGAAGCCGGAGGGTCATGTGCATCTATCGAGAAATAAAGTTCATGACCGTAAAAATGGACCGACCGTACACAAGCACTATGCACTCTATCACTGGTCGAAAACTTGCTATGTTTTGAAAGCCATGTTTGACGATAGACGCAAACCTCGCCTTGCTTATTCTGTGGGCTACTTCATCCGCAGCACGAGACAAGTCTCAGGTTAGTGAAATTGTCGGAAGCATCGTGCAGATGCGGTATTTCTGACGGTACCGTTGCATGAATTTGCCTTCTGAAGACTCGAAATGCGTCCCTGAAGACCTACCCTGGCGACTGCATCGCTGGTTAGGTGGGATATTTCAGGTTAGTGACCGAACGTAAAATCGAATGAAGATACCCCTACATATTTCAGGAGTACAACCTAGTAGCTCACGCCGCCGAACTGCGCGTGGGCAGCAGGGCTCAGAACCTGAACTCGATTAATGACTATAGAGATAAAAGTGGAAATTACTAGAAACGGAGTAGCTAACGGAAAGACAGTCGACAATGGAGCGAATGTATGATAACCGCATTGGTAACAGACTATAAGTGCATCTCTGAATATCATCATAAATCACGTCAACGGTTGATTCTGTTTACACTCCACATCGGATTATACTTGCTGCTTTTGGTTGCTTTTTTAAATATTTTCTGACCGGAATACAGACATCTTATGTTGCCGTGGTCTCTTCAGTTCATGGATGCAAGACGGTTACGCCGCCCGCCATCCGCTTGAGATAGCACCACCACCACCACTATGTGAAACAAAGTGTCGTTTCTCAAGGCTTAACTTTTGAATGATTGTCCCGCGAAATTAATAAATGAGACATTCCACTCAAAAGGAGAGGATTTTCTGTTGAATGTACCTAGAGAAAGAGTATGTCGGACTGTTTGCAGGTCCTTCCTCTGGGATTAGCAGCCTCACCTGTTCTGCGCTTTTTTCCCGTAGTTAATGACGTGATCGTATCTATTTTAGTGTAACCGTTACTACGCCTCTTCCCCTAATCACCTCACAGAGGTAATCTCAAGCCAGACGGACACTTACATGTTTGTCCACTAGCACTGTGCATGCCAGCTCCTATCAGACGAGGCGGTGCAATCATGTAGCAGAAGTTTCTCCAAGTTGTTTCCTTCCATACTGCATTCATTGTCTACTGACATTAATGCGGCGTTTGTGTGCATGTGTTCCTGAACGAGATGATTTGTTACAATTCGATCGGACTTAAGCTAGTGTAATGGTTTGGATTAACGGAGCGACTGAATTACCGGGAAAGTGTAACTATCCCCCACCCATCGTGGCACAGCTATTTTTCACAGCATGTCTAGTCGAACCCTGCCATAAAACTGATGAATTACTTTCTGGCTTGGGTAGCAGGCCTTTCCATCACGATTTAATGGAAGTGTGACTATGTGCGTCCGTGATTGCATTCAAATGCAGTTTTAAAAACTACAAATCGTTCATATTATGCTGCCATCTCTCTACAGTGATTGCTTTCCGTTGGCCCCGTACGCATCCTCGTGTAAGAAAGAATTAATTCCCACCGTTCTAGTAGCAACATGTAAGCTAAATTTAAGTCCAGATCAATAGCCACATTGTTTTTCTCCTAAGATTAGATAGCGAATGTAAGTGTTCCATCCCGACAACCCCAACATTCACTTCTCTGAAGCAACCGTGTCGACCTCTAGCGATCACTGTAGAGGGCTTTTACCGTATCGGGGCTAACCCGTGCATTAAACCATTTTAAAAGCTATATGTGTAATTTGTTTTTGTTTTACGAGACGAATTAAAATACATTTTTCGACACTGAGCTGATTTGTGGTTGATGCTCTTCATGATCTTCAGCGAACTGAACCATTGTTTTCTTGACTTTCATTGCCTTCCCCAAACGCTCGATCCTATGGTGCATACATCGTAAAGCCGCTACCAGGTCTGTGTCACCAGACCATGGGAGAGAGACCATGTGGGCGAGATGGCTCAGTGTTTAGAGTGCGAATTTACTGACCGGAAGATCTGTGGTTCGTAACCCAATCTCTGCATCTCGACTTCTTTCCAGGCTTGAGCAACCTGGCAGTATCCCAGCCGTCGTGCTCCTTTCGGGTGGCGTGGCAGCGTTACAGCTGAACGATTTATATATATATATATATATATAATGGGACTTATCTACTTCGTGACAACCATTATCGTCGTCACCATTATCATCTTGTTGCTATAGCGATCCAGACTGAACGTGTTCTTATTGCTTCTTCTTTAGGAGCTCTATTTTGCCGACGGCGATTCAATCTGGCGTTTATCGCTGCAAGCATCGGGTGTAAGCGGCAAACGAACAATCCAACTTGCGGTTGGTCGTACCGAAAGTTCAACAGGGAGTTGCATATTATACAACCAATCCGTGCCAGGTCTTCGACTTTCGCTTCATTCCCCAACACACCTTGTCTACAGCGCATTTGAAGACGCCATATACTTTGTGGATGGGTTACTTGTACGTCATCTTACATATTGTTTATTATATGGTTTCAATGTTATAATTCACTTTGTCATCAAACATATTGATACCGTTTCTCACCGATTCATCAATTTACCCTCAGGTTTACCGATTGCATTTGCCCACTCAAATGGTATCTTTAATCGTGGGATATCCTGTTGATTGTATTCCAACTGAGAGAGAAAGCGGCGATCGACGCTTTCCTCAGCCTGCCACGGAGTTTCTGTTATCTCAAGTCAGAGGATTAGCCATTGGCCCCGAAGGAGACTTGTATGTGGCCGAGGCCCGCCGTGTCTTTGTCCGAAAATCTGATGGACGTCTCTACCTGGTTGCGGGAAAGTCGTTGGGTAATAGCGAAACAGAGGGTCAGGAGCATGAACAGCCGAGTCCTACAAAGTTGGCGACTTCGATGTTGCGTGATGAAAACACTGGTGTGGTGGATCTAGGCTTGGCTCAGAATTTCGGGTTTTCCAATATCAGCGCAATCAGCTTGAGCATCTACGGTGAGCTCTTTGTTGCGGACGCGTCACACGGCCTGGTAAGTTTAGGTGAACTTTCAATGCATGACATTGCCGGTAAAGTTATTGCTGAAAACCTTGTATGGACAAGCCATTCGCCTCATAATTTAAGGCAATAAGTTCCATTTAGTCCGTTGGTTACAATAATAATTAGAGCAGACAATATTTCAGAGAGAATCTGAAGCTGCTTGTTTGGTTAGCCTAGGTTAAGGTCCGGGACTATGAACGGTCTAACCGATACGTTTGGACGGGGGCTATCCATCATTTTGTAATTCTTGCCAACTGTGAGCATGCCATTTAAAAATTTAAGATCTAAAAACCTGGTAGTTTCGTCGAAAGAGACGCATAGAATACTGTTTTGTTCGTGAGCCCCACATAGGAAAACTACGGGTCTTGTTCAGAGCCCCGTAAGAACATTCTGTGCTGGCCGAACGATTATCCTCTCCCTTTTGTGTAGGTAGCGTCATTACAGAGTGGCGGATTAGTGTATCATGTATCCCATGTATCTTTGTCGAACGGATGTGTTCCAGCCAGCTTGCACCACACTTTGCCGACGCTTCTACCCCCTGTTCACTAGCATGAACTGTGGCTTTTTCACAAGCCATCTATCAGTATTTTAGGACATCTTGTATGTACGATGTCGGTTTTCTATGGATCACGATTCAGTTATCCGGCGAGGAGGCATCTGAAACTTTCTGAATTGAGTGTAAGTAAAAGTGTACAGAAAATCAGTTTGACTGCCCTTTGTGCATCCACGTGGTTGTCTTTCCTATGGCGACATACATCTCCGATAGATATGCGCCGCTTGATATCTCGTTTGTTTGCTTGGTTAGCTCAATAATTTATTACATATAGTTCATTGCTAATCGATAGATCTCATGAATATTGGCCAAGGTTGACGCTCGCTGCCTGCGAACCAGTTCACAACATACCTAACTCTTAAGCCTGCATGTTGTTCTTAATCAAACCGTTACAACCGCAACTACTCGTTGCAGGGCTCCCCTCCCGCCTATGGTTGCCGTCTGAAAAGCATTAATAAATGAGTTACCCTGAGCATTCTTCGAGTTCGGGCAATTTCGTTCAACAGTATTTCATGTTCGATTGGTCGGGAACTGACATCAATGTGAAAACAACAGCGAAGTTGGCTGGTCCACTGACCTAGCCATGGCGCCGCAAAACCCATCGTTTTTACCATACTACTGTTGATTGATGCAGTAGCCTGTAATTAATTTTGTTTCACGACTTTTGCAAAACCACTTGAACTGTTCATGCACATTAGGTTGGTGTTCTCCGGAACATATTCTCTGTAGTAAACCTGCTTGTCCACATGTCTTCATTCCAGTTTTGTAAAAAGTATATATATTTATGCCCCTCTGGATCGGCCTCATCAGGTGGTCTTTCCACAGAGAGCTATTAAAGTACATATGGACCGCCCCTGCGTAGGCCTTCTTGTAGTTGATGCGTGCGGGGCAAGTCCGTTATGACCTTACAGGTTGAAAATATAACCGCTATATATGGTTTCTGGAGTCGATTTCTAGATATATGCATCCAAGCGTACCGTTTCTGAACATATTACCATCCCATATTTTCATCTCACTGATGGTAGCCCAACTTTAGGTGTACTTACTCCTGTGAAAAGGATTCCGAATGTTTAGTGAACCTCAGTCCCCTTTTTCTGGTATTCACCACTTTTGTCTACTTCACAGGTTTACCGAATTCATCACCATCTACCGCAAAGCTCTTCTCCTTCCTCCAACTATCGCGTTGTCTCATCGCTTACGGACGAAGCCTACGTCTTCAACGAACGCGGTCAACTCATTGAAACGGAAAACGCTGTGACGCAGATGACTCTGCACCGTCTAGTCTATCGAGCTCATACCGTTGATGGATTACTCTCCGATGTTCGAGGGAATACGGTCAATTTACGGTTTCGTGTACATCGAGACACACATGGAAAGCTACTACAGCTACGAACCCCACTTGGTAAATTTTATTCAACGTTTTGTCATTGAGTATATCCATAATACACTTGCAGTGCTCCCTTCCCACGAGGAAACCACACGAAAGGTGCCCTTTCGTCACAAATAGTAGCGGGTCCCTTTATTATCGTACAGCAACTATTTCTGAGTGCCTTGTTGTCCATCGCAAATTCCACTCGATCAACCATTGATCTCTATTCCTCCTTGTTTTTTATAAGGTGGGTCTATTGTTCTCACCCAATGTCCACTGCTTACACTTCGCGGTTGTGTTCATATCGCTCCCCATCTTTCCTCAGGTTTCGTCTACAACGTCACCTTGGAGCCGCATTCTCCACAGAGAATTCAAGAAATAAGTAATCCAGCAACCAGAACTAGCTGGCATTTTCGCTACTCTCCTTCCGGGCTGCTAACGCATTTGCGCAGACCGCAAGATTCGAGATTTCATCGCTTTTACTACAACCCAGACTCTGGTCGACTGAGCCATATCGTTTTCCCCAACGGCAAAACTTTGGATATCACTGGCTTGAATGCGTTAGGTGATAGGGTGTTCATACGACAGTCTTCCAATGCTACTGCCCAAATCCCCGCGGGTAAGTCGGTCCTTCTATATTTATCGAATAGACAATCGGTAGGATCGTGTATTAATTCAACCCCTCTAACTTCAACCCCCTTGTTCTTTCAGCTTTGTTGAATCGCCAAGTGGATCTGTCACATCACCCAGTACAACTGGTCTACGGCGAACCCAACGATCGATGGGTTGCTCAGCTTAGTCAAGTCTACCTCTCACTAGCCGGCTTCGATCGGCCCGTTCATCTGGCCCGGCATTTACGCCTTCCGGACCGAAAGGGTCTGGCCTCATTGCAAAACTCGTGAGTAGCTGGACTTTTACCCGTAGGGAAACTCTTGTCTATTTTTGAATCCAACAACCACACTTCGTTTTTCGGCATTGGCATCATTCATAACTTAGGGAACAGGCGATGAAAGGGTTGCGGCCCATAAGATGATTTATCCCTGGAAAAAACTGCACTTGTATTGCTACTATTCATTTTAATGTATCGTTGCTAGTAAGAGGCAGGACATGCAACTCCACTGAATTGACTTGTCTGTACCACTTGTAACACTTTGATAAATCCTCAAAAGCAAACTTCGGTATACACGAGCTCTTTCTCCATCACAATTATTCAGGACAACATTCGGGTACAGACTCCTGGTCCATTGTCACGAAACGGACTCACGTAGAAGGCCGACAGTTTTCGACTGTTTCACCATTCGGCAAAGACATGCCGAACGAGTTCAAGCGTGTAGCTGTGGCTTGGGGTAGCGCTTATGAAGCACCAGTATTCTGATCGAGAAGTCGCAATTTCGACTTCGGTTCCCAGTGTTTATTCTTTCACTTACATCAGGTTCTTACAATAGATTCTCCTCTGCGTTGTAAAACAGTTGGAGGAGAGTCATCATCATCATCCCAGGTTCTCCGCCAAACAAACTCAGAATGAAGTGACTTACAACATGCAAGTATCAGACAGGTGCTAGATGCTAGAAATTGATGGAGTAGACACAATTGTTGAGAACCGTTGGCCCATAGCCTACTGTCTCCCTCGATCTTGTTCAAACTGTAGTTCATTGCACAGGATTACTGCATGTGGTTGATGATGCCGCTTGCTGAGCTACTCATTCGTAGCACGCACACACGTCGTTGATCGGTACCACAAGAGAAGTTTTTGACCATTTCTTTAGTGTATTTTTATGAAAGACTCTATAGCTAGCCCACATATCCTATGTTAGAAGATACAGGTTAGACATAATTATTGTTCACTACGGATTCCATGCGTCATAATCATCAACCCAAAACAAATCGGTTCGGGGAAGGGTTATCACTTCTTCCTTCATTGCGTTTTGCTTTGGATTCAACCTTCCAAGTGTTTGCATTCCCATCGTCTTTTTTATTTGCAGGTTTGGATTTGTTTTGGGTGTTATTGGAGCCCCCTAATGAACAATCATCCAGCTCAGACACTCCTTCGAAGCATAGTTGTCATGCGGCGCAATATATACGAGAGCGCTGAGACAATACCAGATTACCCAAGACTATATATAGTTAACTAAAAAGCTAGTATTTGTTTCGGATCAGGCGCCCCAACCACTAGGCTACCTACAGACCCAAACGTGACTGTCTTTTCAATTAAAAAACCTGCTGTGTCACAGCCCAAGTGATACAATGAAACTCACTAGAACTACTTGAGTTCCCAGTCAACTCGTGGGCGTCACAAACCTATCATCCTTTGTAAATCCGTCTGCTCCGTCCCGTCTCTCTAATGTGTTGTGAAGCGCCCCTGGTAAAACGGACGAATTCGAAGAGCAGTCAATTCTACCTTTCTGTCGTTTCTAGACGTGATTTTTTTACGGCGCTATTTCGCTCACTAACACTAGAGCATTTAGGAAGAGAATGACTTTAGTTGAATGTGATCTGGTTGCAGGTAAAGGAGTGGTTGGTTAAATCATCCGTGTTTGGCTCTTCTTTTAGAGTACTAAGGGGATACTTCTTAGTTAACTCCGATGTGAACGAGTTTTGCATACTCAGCTACCAGAGCTGTATGTGATTTCCCTTAATCACTTGAAAACATACAGCTCATTTCTTTTTTTATCGATACCGCGCCCACCCTGTTTCCATCCCATATATAGGGTCGTATGGACTTTCGCCCTAAACTCACAAGGGACCCCATCAGAATCTCGACGATTCATTCGCCAAGCAACCCTTCCTGAGGAACTCGCCACACAAGCGCTAGGACGACGTGTTTCACGCTTATTGACGGTAGGTGCTAGACATCGGGCTCGACGCCAAACATACTTTTCTCATCGCACGGGTGCACTGGCACTTTCTGGTTTCAAAACAGACTCTGGTGCGAGGTTCGAGTGGCAATACCAGAAAAAGCTAGTGGTGAGTATTCTTCCTATCGTTTTCGCTCCATAATCTGTTGTAGAGATTGCTGAATAGTTAGGGAAAGATCCCAGTTTTGTACCCACCTTTCTAGCTGCATTGCCGTACCGAGGAAAATTGTTCACATCCACAAAAGCTGTTTAGCGAAGTCCTAAAGAAGAGTTGGTGTTTTAGAAATGTCACATCATGTTCCAACTCATGTTAAACCCTTAACGATCGTAAACGAGAGATTTACGAGTCTCTAATCAACGCGACCTTCGTTTTCAAATGGGCATTAACTCTACAAAAATCAGCTTAGGTCCTATGCGTCATCGGCTAGTGAAGTTCCAGCCGAATGAGAACCCAGTTAAGTGTGCACATATTTAGCAGCATAATTGTCGATGTGATCCTGTGAGTTGCTTCAGACCAATGCCTAGATAAATAGTGATTTTGTGTGCAGACTCTACTTATGCTCCCGCCTTGCCCATCTTGAAGAATCCAAACAATTGTCGACTCCAGTCTCCCAGAAGAGAACTAAAATAACTCTGGGAATTCTCAAGTCAATTCAAGGGAAGCTCTATACACATGAAGGTGAATTCTCACCAAGTGATCTTATGGCGACGCCAAACAACCAATCAGTAAGCACCATACATAGTCCACTTACGGATCTGATAGAAAACGGCCAGTCCATGGAATGGATACTGAAGAGGCTGCTATAACCTCTCGCTTGTGTATAAACATAGATGTGTTTGACGTAACATTTAAGTTCCCTCTTATCTTCAAGAGTGAGATGCGCTCCCAAACAATCAATACTAGTCATTTCTCACTATCGCCATTCTCAACAACTCTTCACAGGGGAACTTTGGCCTCCTACTGTGCACTCTCACTAGAGCCTTGAACAATGACACTCCATATCAACTACGAGTTATTGCTCCGGTACTTATTTTGTCACAGTTTTTGTGCTCCTAACGGTTTCGAATCGGAGACAAAAATTCCCACTTTCTATGTCAGTCATAACAGATTGTAGCAGATCATGCCTGAACTTTACCAATATTCTGTTTACACCCAGTAATACGTCCCTACTGTTACCTTCATTCAAAACCCCTAGTAACCTAAAGGTATCGGAAAATCGAGCACGCCACTAGGTAAAGCAGGAATTAGCTTGACTTAGCTCGATGTCACATGCAGTAACGACAGGGAAACCAGATATCACTGAATAACTTTATATCGAAACAGATTGTGTTCCGTAGCTGACCAGTCTGAACCGTCTACCAGTAGTTAGGCGAACAGTATGCATACTTCTGTTGGAATTGCTGGATTTAGTCCAATGAACTTCCTGAGTCTATAGGCCCCGATGAGTTTTCTGAATCGTTAATTAAAGTCAGCTTTTTGAAATCTGTCATGCATTCTATCTGTCGAATGCTTTAATGGATGTCAGCAACCTATATCCAGTGCGGTTTATGCATAAATTTAGTCTGTGTGAAACCATGTGGGTTGATGCTTGACCGAATTTCGAATGGATATGCACACACTATGGATTGGTCTGGATGCCACGCACATTCATGTTACACGAATCACGGATGCCATTTTTTGCGCTTAGAATGCTGAAAATGGGGAGTTCGAATTTTTGGCTCCCCAGGCAATTGAAGAATCTGTGTAGGCTACTACTGATACTTTGTATAAACGGGAAATGTAGCGAATCAGTGCAGTCTATTTGTATTTTGGCGTTGATAAGCTGACGCCAACCAAAACCATTCTGTCTTTTACCGGCCAAATCACTTGGTTCAGTGTGGGATTCCTTAGGTGTTTCAGTCATCATTCGAAGCTTTTAACGTCTTGAGCCGTAGCCACTTCGCTCCTGCCTCGTGTGCAATGACATCCAGACTTTGTAGCTGTCTTAGTTCCTCTCACGTAACTGCCTCTTCATTCAGTCAGCTAATAGGTAGGTAACAGTCACAACTGCGCTATCGAGATGAAGTTGCCTCGTGTCTGCGTATCGACAAAAAATGTGATGAAAACTGCGATGTTCCGTCTAGAGTGGGATGTTTTTTCTGACAGATTCTGTGTATGACGTAGAGTTACAGTCTTTTATAGGGATTTTCACCTGGCGCGAGGTATCATCATAGTATATGCTCTAGAAATGATTTGTTTCGCTTAGCGGCCTCTTAGATATACATTTCGCCCCCTCCTGCACCGCTGTTGACCGGCGGTGGGGTGGGGTACACGTGAGCGATGCTTGCGTGTGCGAATTTTCGACTTTATTGCCATGTCATCCATTGACCTAGGTGTGTACTGTTCCGCTCCTTCACTGGACTGAGATAAATTGGTTGGCTGTCAGCCGTGGAACCGAGACAACAGATGTCGAGAAACTGTCGGGTTTGTTTACCCTTGTTATCCTGATTCCCACACACTGTGAGAATTCATCGGCCAGACTGTTCTCTCGCTAGTACTTCTACCCGTTTATCGTGGTTGCAATAGCAACCCATGGCCTTGTCCGAACACATCCAACTTATCCTTATACATCCTTCGTTTGCGTTCACTTCCTCCTTGTTACAGATTGTGTGCCATCGGTTCCGTTATTTCGTCTGTTTTAGTCAACTGTATATCTCTGCTTATGTTCTGCCTTCTTGTGTGATGTGTGGGCTTATGTGTTCACGCCGTTGTTCCGCAAATCGTCTTCACATTTCTTTGGTGCGCTTTAGTGGAAAAACTTGCACTGAACCAGTGGACACTGCACGGATCAGTAACCTTTCCTGTCTCCATCCTTTGTGTTCACCACCTTGCTCCCATTTCCCATTGGTTGGGTTCCGTCTGCCGCACGGGTCATTTCAAAAAGACGAATACCGTCGTTTCATATCCACTATTTGTGCTTCCCCACCCTAAACTAAGCTTACCAAGTGGTGCGTTCTCTTCGTTTTTGTCTTCCGGCGCGTGGCTGTTGTCAGGTCCAATCATTGCAGCTGTATCATCCACGCACCTCACTGCACCGCGGTTGTCGCTTGCGAATCCTCTTACCTACTGAACTGAATCCACAATTACTTGACAGGCTGGTGATGTTGTAGGGTTGTGTTGTAAAGTAAATAAAGACGCGGCTTAGCTGATTCACCTTCGGGGACCTTAGGTACACAAATGCACCCATCAGCTCAATCAATCGTTGAATGCAAGTGTTAATGGTGCGAGTTTTCCCAGTCTTGTATCAGCGCACTAGCGGCAGATCAATCCGTGAATTGATCCCGCTGCGTGACCACATCAACTGCGGTCCACACACAACAAACTAACGGTGTTACGATGGCCCGCTCAATGGGTGCAGTTCTAGCCCATTTTTCAAGATGAAAAATCGAGAGACGCAGTGGACGGAGTGCATTTGGAGTTTCGCCCACAATCAGCTCTGCGTAGATGACAATTTGGTGATAGCCAAAGATGTGAATCACAGGCGGCAATTCATTCAGAGTATGAACAGTGTTCACTCAAATTTGGTAACACATGAGGAGAAAGCTAATAACTCTTTGTCATGCTTGGACATCTTGATACAACTGGGGACTGTTAAACGTAATATTTACAGGAAACCTTCACGGTCAGGTCAGTATACGCACTGCTTCAGTTTCACCCCATTGAAGTACTGCTGGAACATGGCAAAAACAGCCTTCACAAGAACATGTCGGATTCCTTCACAGGAGTGCGTCACCCGGAATTTGGAATTGCTCGCAAAATTATTGGAATAATGCTGATATTATTACAAACAATTTGAGATTCAGCTAGCAGTCAATCGAAAATCCCGTCACCACAAAGCTTAGTCGCAAATGAGTGCATCTCCATTTGCGTACAAATTGGCATTCAGATAAGAACTGAAATTGACCGGGAACTTTGTCTATCTAATGAGCCTCAAGAACGACTGTCCAAGAGTTTCCAACTTACTAACCAGTGTTTTATCGAAAAGGCTATCCCTCGCGTTTCATTAGGACACTAACGAGAGAAGTAAATCCAACAAGCGCACGCATCCATCAAAAGGGATGATGCAGTGACAATAGGAGCGCAACACTTAGCTCACCACTAAAGTGGACATACAGTGCGACAGGAATTGACGTGAAAACACCACAGTCCCCTATAGCCGGACATCTCTTCACAGGCGATCAAGCTGATCCCGCCTCAGCATTCAGTAACTTTACCGTCGAAACTCACGTGCCCTAAAGTCTAGTGGGGTCATTACAATAATAAATCGATCAAAGCCTTCCCTATGTGTTCAAAAGCAGGCGGCTTAGACTGAGATGTTGCCATTAAGTCTAAAGGGTCCACGAAACTCAGTGCTTCTGAAAGAACAAGTTCCTTAATATCGACCTTTGACCTTCCTTGTGTTGGTCTAGCGTCCGACTATTCCATGTTCACCCCTATCTTACTTAAATCCTATTCACTTATAAAAACAAACACCCTTACTAAAGTATTTGCTGGATACTCAAAAGACGCGCTTCACACCATTTCTTTACCACCCGAAACCTCCGCATGCTTTTCTTGAATTTTTGTTTGCCTGACCTTTGGGCAAAATGTTTTGGCTAGTAACAGTGTATTACTCATTCAGCTTACTCATCAACATCTCGTGTATTGGTTATCGACTGTCAAACATGCGTTTGGCTTGTCTTAGTCTATACAGCAATTTCGCTGACTGGTCAGGTGTGTCAGTCGCTGACAGCAGGGAGGACAGCCCGATGTTGCTGCCCACTCATGAATCGGTAACCTGGTGCCAATTTGGCTCAGCAGAACACAGAGCAACAACTGTGGTACTGTTTCCCATATACCGCCACCTGTATTTTGCACTTGATTGCTTTCGGATGCACGATATCCGGTACTTTTTAGTATTTGATATTCTGTTCCCGAGTTATTCCATTCACAACCTGGCACCCATTACTGTGCTCTCATCCGTACACGTTGGGCGTGGTGACGGTTCTGGTGACAATGGTATTGTTTCGAAGGCATCTGTCCCGTAACGTTCACACCGTTTTTTACTTCTAATCTCGTCAATAGGTCAACGGGCATGATGTCATATACGTCAAATTTGATTGGGCACGTCAGTTGGAAACATACCACCATGCATCTACCGGGCGCGTTTTACTCCAAGTGGTTTACAATGATAATTTCCAACCAATGAATTTCAACGCCTCCACAACTGTCAGTTGGCAAGATTCGCGTCGGCGCGACTTTCGCATCACTGATCGAGACGATCGGGATGATATCCGACCTGATCCCAGCCTGTCCGGCCCGGCTCCTCTCGGCGTGGCTTACACCAGGTATGTCTTACGGATCACGTTACCTCTCCGTAGTCCCCAGCCCTTTTGAAACCATGATATGAGTATATAACAAACTAGAAAAAGTTCGATGTCCCTCTAGATAAGCCTTTCCCCAACCAAGACTGATACAGTACAGTGCGGTTTTGGCTTGTCATTGGTATATTCTGAGAGATTGCGAACTACAAAGAAATCCCCTCCAGACGTCATTCAGGTGCAACTCTTCCTCATCAAAAAGCTAAGGTCATCACTCGCAAGTGCGTTTTTATTTTCCCCGATAATCATGTGTATTACAGATAGGTTTGTTATTCAGATGTTTGGAAATCCGAAATCGTGACTTTCACGTGAGTGTCTGTATCGATATTAGGTTTTGCGGCTATAAATGGGCTCAAAACTGCTCACCAACACAGAACAGGTGACTTTTCGGATGCTCTATGTCGAATTTTGGAATTCTAGAGAAACGCCTTACCCGGATTTTACATTAAACCAATTGCTGCTGGCAACTTGGAAAATTTGTCGATCACGCAAGCTTATTACATGGAGTTCTGATAACTGGCATCGTTCTCACTTGGGAGACAGTCAGCCCCTTTCATATATCTCTAACAATCTTTCAAAGGGGTAGGTCCTATATCTTACAATGGCAGAGATCGGGTTCAAACCCCGGACCTTCCGGTCAGTAGATTCGCGCTCTAACCACTTGGGCCATCTCGCCCAATGGTCTTTATACAGAAGGATCGCGAAGGGGGCACTACTTTGGTCTACTGGTATCCAGACTTTATTAGTCTACTAATAGTTATTGCCACTGATATCACTATTGTGCACTCGTAGTACAACTCTCTATCTACAGTACAGTTTCAGTGTCTCCAATTGACACCTTCGTGATTTTCCTCTTTTCAGTAACGGTCAGGTGAGTACCGTGAATTGGGTCAACGCCAACTACCAGTTCAGCTACGACTCCATGAACAGGTTGAAGATGGCCGAGTTGGGCAGTCAGGTGGATACAATATCCTTTCGATACACTGACCGTCAACTTCCGTATCAGGTATGTCTTTAACTTTTGTGAGCTGAACTCATTATTCTGGTACATTTGCTGTGAAGAACACTCATCCGTCAAGACTATCCTTCGTTTAGTTCGATTGGCGAACCAAAAAGTGCTAATACCTGAACATACAATCTTTTTTGTATGTACGGATAACATATTTTTTTGTTCGCGGTACCTGAAACCAGTTTCCGGACAAGGGTGATTTTCATCTAGGAAACCAGGGCACTGTTGCTGAACGCAAGAAGTCTTGTCTGGTAAACCGATTTTCTAGGCTGCTTAGGAACCAAGAGGGAAACAATTACAACGCGTGGACAAACAATCTAACCAGCGGACACCTTACAGAAGTAAAACAGCGTGTTGGTAAAAGGTCTCAATTTTAACACACTCATTCGTATACTAGTTGGGTTTTCACGGGAGAAGAGCTTTAAACAACCTTATGATTAGTGCGTTATGTCTCAATTTTAACTGAGGATATCACGAATCGAAAGTAACTAGCCACTCGGAAAGCGCCAATGTGGTCATCGGACTTAATCAGGATACTCAACTCTGACAATCCTTTGTCCTAGCAATTGCGCGCAACAGAACATTCGAGTCTTTCTTGAGCAAAAAAAAAAGAAGTAATGAACAAGTTGAAAACGCCCGGGGGTCATCATGGACAAACCGGACTACATTAATAAGGCAAAAGGTCTACTCAACGACACGAACGAAATCTGTAAGAACCCAGAGCAACTCCAAAGGATCTCAGAAGAAGAATATTGAACAATAAGAGCTGAAGATTGAGCTATACCGAAAATATATAAACAAGTAACACCAAGCGTACCACTCTGAGAGACGCCAATCTACGATCTTTCAAAGGGGCTGTGGATGAAGTTAAGACACGTTATCAATGGATCTCAATATTCGCTCAACAATACAAGACAATTTTTGGATAGATTGAAGAATAAAAAACATCGAAGAGGATGAAGTGATGGTCTCTCTTTTTGTTCACACCTATGGACATCAGCTCTAGAACTCATGGAGCTCTAGCTCGAGATAGCTTAGTGGTTAAAGCGCAAACTTACTTACCGGAAGGTTCGTGGTTCGAACCCAACCCTAGCATCTCCACTGTCCCTGTTTAGGCTATGACAGCGTGGTAGTATCTCAGCCCTCGTGCTTCCCTTGATTGACATGACAGCTAGGTACCGAAAGAGCGCCACAACTGAACGGTACTTCTATCATGTACCTCAGCTCCGCCAAGAGGAATAGCCATGACTTACCAAATTGGTCCCTGAGAAAAGATCCCCTCGAACTGCTTAACTCGTGTCTGAAAATATTTTTCGAATCCAATGGACAGTAGTTTGAACAACTTCAGGGAACACCAATTGGATTTCAACTTTCAGGATTTTTTTGGTAGAAATAGCAGTGCATAAGCTCAAACGGGTTGTGTTGCCAGATATAAATGCCAAAACATGGATCCGGTGCGTGACCAATACTTTTGTAGTTATCAGGTGGACTGAACTACAGCGAACAAGTCAGCTGATAATCAGCGTTAACGACGACATACGATTCACAATGGAAGAATAAAGTGATGGAAAGCTGACATTCTTATATTTCCGTACCACAAGATTGCAAAATGGTTTGCAGAAGGGCCAGGCATATTGACCTAACCCTCAGGTACCACAACAATCATCGAAACCGCCACAAACAAAACTGGTTCGGATACTTTTCAGGCGGATTTCGACACACCATAACACTGCGGAGCCCAAAATCAAAGAAGAGAGATGCCTGTATACATTTTTTTAAAGAAATAGATGCCCGAGAGAGTTTATTTACCGAACCCTCAGAATCAGCCGAACTCCGTTCACTCAAAAACAGTAACACAAAGTTACCGAATCGCCCTTCAAATTGCATCAAAATCCTTTCGGAAATGATTGTAAGACGGTTATGACAGCATAATCCAACGATGGTTTACCAACCGGCGAACACGTTGCGAAGTGCGCTGTCAAAAACTGAAGGGAAATCTGATTCAATGACGGGAACCAACGTCACACTAAACATCCAAGGCGGACCGTGCGATGAACTTTACGTGAGACCAACAAGAAGAGAGCCTTTTGTCATTCTTGTTGCTAAGAGCTTGACCAATTTCCACTTGTCTCTGGACTCGAACATTAGGATGGACACAAATTCGACTACATACTAACTTAAGCAAGAGTAGAGAAGCAATGCTAATTCACAGAAGCGTGGTACTTGGCCGAAAAAAGTCATCAACAAACCTCTTGAAACTGACCCGAATTATCAATTGCTACAAACAAAGGGACCGCGCAACTACAAGAAACCAGAGGGGATACGTAGAGGAGCAAGCGGACAAATAATGAAGAACGCCTCAACAAAGTAAGACACCTGAATAACCGATCGAATGCGGAGAATATGACTGTATCAAACAGAGGAGCGCAACCAACCAAGCAAAGTTGAGGAGATGAGACCGCAGAGCAATAAAAATTATGAATTGACCAATCAACCCAAAGAAAGAAAACTAGTAGCAGTAGAAACTGTCACAAAAACCAAGACGGTCCGAGAAAAGTAGAGCACGACGCAGCAGAAATAGGAAACCGACCAATCGTAGCAGGGGCAAAAGTCCTCGAAAAGAATCTACTGAACGCACCAACCGAGTGCAAGGACTGCAGACCCCAACTTAACACGAATCTCCATGGGATTGCGCGTAGTGTCTTTCAACTAACTTATCACATCTACAGATACCAAATAGTCGTTGTAACCTGTATACACCCATGCGGGTAGGGATTAAATATCCATACGACCGCACACTGATGATATCTTCTTAATTGATGACGAAACGTCTGCAAGCCACTTGCCAGGCTCGACAAAGGGTCAACGGTCACTTAATCAACTACCGGGACAACACTTCCCGAGCCGTTGTGCACCCGTTTGATGACCAATCTGCGTTCCAAATGGGCACTGGGACGAGGCTGCTGACCCACAAAATGGACCATATTTCGAACGTCGACCGCAGTTTCCCCATCGGTTTTGGGCTTTACTGTTGGCCTGATCGTCGAGGTCTCGTTGATGGATTATTTGTAACTTTTAACCATAAAAAACAGGAGACCGGAGTCATTTGATGATGCTGGTTCACTGTTTTGGAGTTGTTGCTGTTGTTGTCTGAGCGGCAAATTGTTGCGACACCCCAATGAGACTGATGCCATCAACTTCGACAATCTGCTCGTAGACCATGATTTTCCCGTTGGCTTCAGCTGCATCCCCAGGTGTGAGCGTTTTGATGAAGATGTCCAACTTCTACTCTCCATCGACGTTGTCCACACCTAACCCTAGGACACTGATTCCAAGACCCTGGGCACTTTTCTGTATATACAGGTCCTTTCCAACATTCCAGCCTACATGCTACAACTAATGAAGAAACGACTGAGGCAGTTAATGTGCATAAGTTTGTTAAAATCTTAACGTATGAATCGCGACCAATTGCTTAGCTGTGTGATTGAAGGAACAGTTCACTTCCTAAAGGACCTAATCTACTCCCTAAGCTGGATCGAAACCCACTTTGGAGTATCGCAATGGTCTTCTGTTTGTTTAGTCTCCAGGTTCAATCAATTTTTTGTGTAACCCGTTGAAAAACAGCAACCAAGCAGTTGGCAACCTTCGTATGCATGCTTTTGTATTACCGCACCCTGCTTTTAACTGATTGTAATTGGTTAGGTCTTATTTGTGATTTTAACTTTACTGCTTCATTTTCCAGCCGTCAGTGATTTCAATGAGTGGTCTAGGTGAATTTCGACTGTTCTATGCCGAACCACCTCGGGGACGGGATGCATTACAAGACAACTATCGTGACATCGCATCCAGCTCATTCTCCTCGTCCAGTATGGCTTCTGGGGTCCTCACTCCATCTGGACTTATTCGTGAGTTTTCGCGAATCGCCGCCTTGGGTGTGCAGCAGCTGAGGTACAACCCCTGGCCTGGATGTCCCAGCCCTTGGATATTTGAATGGGGTACGGATCTACTGTGGTCTGCCTCGCCTCCAGACGATCCGATCAGCTCTGCCTTGCTACGGTTCATATGGCCCAGTGGGTATCGACGCATACAACATTTTCCTCGTGAGCAGCAACTCGTGTTTGACAAGACAACCGTCAAGTGGGATTCGGCGACAATGGAGGAACCAGGGCCGCAGTTGAAACGGCTGACTGCTGCTCCCCATCTCCAGCTGACCGATGTCATGGCCGGTTATCGATTGACCGTTTGGCGTACATATCGCGGACCACTGGTTCACACCGTTCGTCTGCAACAAAGTATTCCTGGAGCGAGAACAGCACATCCTGATTTAGGTGGCTTGTTCAATGCTCGATTTGTCTATTCGTACAATTCAAATATGAACGTAAGTCTACGTGAAAGATGGGATAAATTCCCATGGAAATCACGTTTATCTCACCTCGCCACGAAGCACGCCAAGGACAACATCGTTTTCTGATGTAAGGCTAGTGTATGATCACCTATTGGAGCAGTCCAGGTGGGATAGTTTACAAAACATTGCCTTGAAAACATTTAAGCCAAGTTTCACCTAAAAATTCCCGACGTTTATTTACCCCTAGGGAATGGGAATAACCACATTGTTTCGCGTACTTTTAAACATGTTTTTGTTCTTCTAATCCAGTACAAATCGAAACATTGCACCATGCTACTGGCTATCGATAGCAGTTCTGACTTCTAGTTCCGAATATTGGTTTCTGTGTACTTATGGCACCTTTGTCGACCAAGGTTGATGCTCACTGATACTTCGTGATCGACTTAATTCCACTGCGTGGACCTATCTAAAGAGTCTTTTGAAAAAAGCTTCAATTTCCTTGTTGGATTTTGAGTTGGAGTTTTTAGGAGCAGCTTCAAGGTGAATGTGTTCAGTGAATGAACGGGCTGATCTAGCCACAATCTCTACTCGAATTTCATTGAAGAAGATGGCAAGTTACGAGCTCCTTCTTACGTTTGGCAGTGCTTCCATTTTCTCATCCCCTATCTCCTAAGGATTAAAATAGGCGTTTTCTGTATGTGCATCTATGATTTCTTGTTGCTGTCCGGACGTTTTTCTGATAGACCTTATTTGATCACCTGCACTAATCTCCCATCCATAGCTGGTCGGACTACACACGCAACTGTACAGCTCAGTATCTGAGGTGGGTAAGGATGGCGTACTTGAGGCAGTTCGTACAATGCGGTTGATTTTGGACGAAGAAACTTTGATCAAATATGACCCAGTTGCGGGACAAGTCCTAAGCATATGCGATCTGGATATAGTTCAACGTCCATCTGCTCTTTATATCACGTACGCCCCTAAAAGCTTGCAACTTTCTCGGCATCTGGACGACCAGGGACGATTACGACAAGTGGTCCTTTATCCCGTAAGTCCACGTCCAAATTCCCTATTTGTTTAGCTTGCTTTTCTCTGAAAGATTTGAGCAACGTTTCACATTGGACTTCTCCAACCTTTTTATACGCATCCATCACAGCGTTCGCTCTCCGCAGTGACCTTTTTCCACTGATTGTCCGATAGTCGTTGTGAAGTGATGTTAATGTACACCTGATATATTCGTTTTTATTTGTTTCGTTTGTTTCCAGTTATCATCCCGCCGGGATCCACTGTACAATCTGTCGCTCCTGTTCCGTCCCAATTCCATGGATGTTGTTCAACGCGAAGAACAACGGGGCCATGTTCCACGTTGGGTAACTTTAACCCATACGTTAGGTGGTCTTTTGAAGACAGTCGAGCGCGAAGAAGCGGGTTCAAGTCTACGTTCGCATACTGAACTAATGCACAATGCTGAAGGGCGCGTGGCACGACTTCGGATCGCCATGTCCGATCCACAATTGGCCGGGGGTCGGATAGAGTCAGGTTCGACCAGCCGTTCCGAAGAGCTGCAATTCATCTACGACGCGAGAGGGTTGCTGAAGCGCCGTGGAAATTGGGAATTTGTATTTGATGAAGATGGATTTCTGACAGAGCGCCGTCTACATAATGACTACCTTGTTGATAGATTTGCTTATAACAGTAAAGGCTTGTTAATTTGGGCTGAGCGCAGATTGGATCTGGATACACAGGCCGACTCCACTTCATCCTCGTTCGAACACTCTCCTGTCGAAGATGACATCGGTTTCAGACGAGCGTTCCGTGTACAATATGTGTATGATGCCCAAGACCGTCTGATGCTAGTCCGCGACACCTTGATCGTTCGTGATCTGGTGCAATATTTCTACGCTGACCCGAGACATCCTAGTCGCCTCACGCATGTTTTCAATCATGGTGACCTCACATCCTTCCGATTCCATTACGATCCCATTCAAGGACATTTGATTGCCATAGAAGAATTTGATATGTTGCAGGAAACAGACATTCCTCCGAGGAATAGCAAAAAGTCAGATGAACCCTTTGATCCAGAAATGCTTTCTTTCTCCCGATCACAGAGACGACAAAAACCAAAGCACCTTTATTTCATAATAACCAATCATGAGGGATCACCGGTCGCTATGGTTTCCGAAAGTGGACAGGTAAATACATCCTGATATTTCTTTCATGATTGATTTCTGTTCACAATTTGTGGGTGCCTATTGCTCGGCCTTTTCTCTAGGGTTTCCTGGATTTACTCCCATCCTTGTTTCTTTTTCTCGGTCCTATTTACCTCAGTGCCGTTTTATTCAGGTTGCATGAAAATTAAGAGGCAGCGTATTAGTGCTCCTGAGGATGGTGTTATCACATCACATTGTACTCTTTTTACTCCAATTCCTGAAGCTGAACTGAACAGGTGCTCACGCAGTCGGTCACAGCAACCCCAGTGCCGAACACCCTACCTAGTTTTCGTATTGGTTAATGGTCTCAATTGAGGTTAGTTGGCCCTCACTAAAGCATGCAACATCTTCTCAATAATTAAAGCTCCGATTGCCATACATCGTATGCCTAGTTTACGTCGTGAGCAGAGTTTATTTCATTATATGGCTACTGCGCTTCTCGTTTTCCCGTTGCATTTCATAGGGTCCTGTGGGTATGTGTAGGTGTGCTGCAAAAAGAAAATCGTAGTATTTCGTAAAGCGATAAAACTGGTCAAAATCCACCTCATATCAAGGAATGATAAAATCTTGAGTCAATATCTCTTGTTGTAAATGAAGTCAATTTGTGACAAAAGCCGATGAGCGCTGCACAGCTGTTTAATCTTTGTTGACAATGATCATCAGTACACATCTTATAAGAGTATTGATTACTTGTAAGCTAGACGGTCATTCTACGATAAACGCTTAATTGATGCTCATGAGGAACCTCTTCAAAAACCATCGCAACTAGTTGTAGTTGGGTCTTCGCTGATGAGTGTACTTTGATCAGTATTTGTGTGCTCTATTCCAAAGCAACAAATCTATGTTATAAACTAAGAGGAGTGGTTTTTTGTCATCTAGTAGTGGTGAGTAACTCCTAATTTGTTCGACCACCATTCTTAGAAAAACTGTTTCAACTAAATCAACCTGATTCAATTTGTTTAATCCCATTCACTTTTCATCAGTCAATAGGTGCTTTTAACCAAGTTGGATCCTATCTTCCTCCCACAGACCACATGGACCGCGGAATACTCTGCCACCGGTGCACGTCGTCTCACGCAACCAAACAGAAACAAGTTTCTCAGCCATTCCATCCTGGAAGATGCCAATGTTCCCATCGGATATGCTGGCTGTCTTGTGGATGGACACACTGGATTCGTCTTCTGTCCGGCAACTATGCGTGCTTACGACCCACTCGGTGCAACCTACACAAGTCCCGACTGGCGTGGGTTGCTTACCACACGACTGGCTACTGTCTATCGAGATCCATCTGTTTTGGACACCCACAAATGGGGTACAGTGGAACAGCTAAGTTTGGGCATAGGACCCGCTGGGATGTCAGACCGCCTGGTTAATGCCATTCGGTCTCCTGCCTGGTGGCTCAAACAGTCCGGGCTAGACGTGAACACAATCCTTCCACAGGTCGACACTTGTACTGGAACGATCAGTCGCAACGATCGACTAGAATGGGAGCTTCCTCAGATTTCAGCCTCCTTCGATCTAACCGGTCGTCTTGACACAATGCTTTATCGTGATTGTGGTTCGGAATTGTTGAATCAGAAGTTGCAGCGATTGACTGTGACTCAACCCAGTCAACTGACGCCGGGTGGATTAGAGGCAAACGGCCTTCCTGCCTTTTTGACAGGTTACATCGTCGCCAACGATTGGTTGTGTTTGATTCCATCACAAGACATGTTCGGTCCTGAGGTTTGTGTACCTTCTCTGTTTTCTTTCGATGAAGTTCAGTCTGAAATATATTGTCCAACCAGTGCCACTAAGGGCCATCGCTATCTGTCACTCCAACGAGAAACGTTCTTGCCACGATCAAAACTCAACGTAACAAAACACGTTTTTGCCCTCATTTGTTTCACCCCATTTAAGGAAATCATCCTAACTAATTACAAACAATCAGGAGGTTCTTTCTAATAATTTCCTATCTACAAAGAGGATCTAATAGACAGCTAGCTTTTGGGCACAAGTTTGGAAATGCTTTCATAGAAGCCGTTTATGGTTTTTACTCAGCCTATAGTAAAGCTGTAGTGGTCAAAACAATGTACGGGGATTATGGTAACAGACAAAGGGGAACTTCGCTTTCACTGCGTAGGGTTGTTCGGCATCGTTATGGTGACGGTCTAACATACTGTTTGATCGATTCAACTTAGATTCAGCAAGAATTGGTGTGTGCTTTGCAAAAGTTCGATTATTTGCCAACATCGCTCAGTCCTTCCGTTTACTATGCTCCGATAGGATGATCAATACACTAACTAACCCCGCGTTTTCATTGTCCAGACAAGTTTGGCGAAACAAGAATGATTGGAGGAAAAGCCATTTTCGGTCACCATGCTACAAACCGTTTTCGATAGACAAGATAGTAGTATTCCATGGGTTATGGCCGTTGGGCCGGCTGCCCAGCAACACTGCTCGTTCAGCCGTGTATAAGGTAGAAATTACCTGTGACTTCACAACGAAAAATGAAATTCTTGGCCAGCAATTTCACTCGTGTTGTAAGCTATCATTTTTCAGGATGGGGACTCCGAAATAGGATATGCTGATGGCTGATTACGCTAAAATGACCCATTCATGTAGCGTTTAGCACCTTGCATCAAAACGATCGCCCTCATTCTGAATTTGTCCTATTCCCCACTCCATTCGATAACTGTACTTGTTCATTTCAACCGACTTGGTCAGGCTGTCAAGCCGTTTCCCTATCATCCTCGCTATATTTGTGGTACAAAACTGTACCAGCAGCAACAACTTTAGCTTTGATACTCGGTTTCCGGTTCACAAATAAGACGTCTTCAGAATCACTCGAACCCGTGTGGTTGATATCCTTTGCGTAGCCGATGCAGCAACTACCAAGGCATGCCTGTTCCCCATATGTATGCTCTTTAAGCTCGTTAAACTCTCAACTGTATATGTTAAGGAATGATTGTCTTTGTTTCTAACCTCGGTGTCGTAACTCGCTTAGGCAACCGTTTATAGTGGGAATCTTTCCTTCAGGAACACTATTCTAAGCAGTCCAATAGGTGTTCCCTTCAATGACTTTGGTCACCAACCTTAAAAAGCTTTCATCAAAGCCGGCATAATTGCCTCCACTCACGTAGTTCATGGCCTTGTTTTTCCGAGCGGATTGTTTACCGTCCCCTGACACGAACAGTGATTACATCGTACCGAGTGGTCATCCTTACTGTACTATCACTGTGTCATATGTCCGAGACTAGCAGATGACTAATCAATACGTGCCACTCGTTTGCTCCAGCAAACCATACGTGCGAGGTACGTTCCGTCAATTCTCTGTCCTTTCCTCCTGGTCAGCCAATTAGTTCATGGATTTCGCTTATTTTCCGTGCCCACTAAGAAATCAACTAATCACATATCTATAGGCTCTTAGTAGTGGATCTCAATCACTTTTATACTTGATACGTGACTTCCCAAAATCTTCTGTCCATACTTTCCCAAGATGTTGTTGGTTACTGATTCTTCTTCCTCTGAATTAACCTTCAGATTTGCTTCCCTTTGTTCTCAATTTGTTATCCTATTTCGTCGAATCGCTAAGCGAATTTCTACCCAAATATGAACATGTTCCGTTCTCAACACAAACCCCAAACTCGATATGGAGACGGGGTTGGCTCATAAGATATCCACTCATCCTGTTTAAAAGGTCCCGCTTTTCGTCAATTCTTGCGATGGGTCTTTCCTCCTCTGTATTTTCGCGGCTTCCATTAACCAGCGGACGACGAGCTACATCGCGCGCCTTTCAGAAACATCAACCAGTGACTTGTGTGGGTGTGCGGTGTTTGTCAGTTCCTTCCCTCTCATCTAATTGATTACAAACCCTACTTGGTGGAAGATATTACCAATCAGTCCCGTTATTTTACCAGCTGTCAATACAGAGATGTCTCCTTGTTCTTGATTTGGTAATGCGCTCCAGTTTGCCTGGTATCTGAATACTCCTCCGCTGCGGCTCGTGTATAGTTCTCAGTAGCTTCTTTACATCCTTAGAATGCAGCTATGTTGTGTTCGCTTTTACTCTTTTCAAAATGTAATACAAGTGTTGGGTTCTGTATTCGTTCACCCTGAAAAACTGGCTACCGATTTGACGGTTGTTTCACCGTTCATATGAAAAATTGACGAGAAGCTACTTCACCATGTTTCGCTTTGGTCCTGCTCATTAATTTAGGTTACGTTCGAAGTCGATCGCCATGGTCAGGTTCAGGTCTTCGGAACTCCTGCTGCGCCGAGTCGAACTGGCACTAACTCCGACCTTCCTCATGCCGATGTCTTCACCTCCGTTAAACTTCCAGCGATCTTGATTTCGGGTGCGCGTCTGTTAGACTGGTGGACGGAACTTAACGATTTCTCTGGGAAGTCACTGCTCGTTCAGTCTCTCGCTCGTTTGGGCCAGCTGGCCACAACTTTGAAGGAATTGACGGAAATTGGTATCAAGCTCCCGGTGATTCACAGCCCCAGTGATTACAACTTGACCGTGCATAGGATAAGCTCTGGTCATAGTGAAATCTGGTTAACTCGATATCTGATCCAATGGCGAATACGCTTCGTTGCTTCATGGGAAGAGGCTCAGTCTCAGGCTCTCTTGGATGCACAAAATCGGGGTTCAACAGGAGCCTGGGCCCACGAGACACGAATGGCCCAAGGGCTCATGCGCTTTGACTCCGCATACGCTGCGACCGTGGACTTGATGGCGGACAGCAGTGCAGCCACTCAACTTCTCCGGTTAAACCACCTGTGGACCTATAAGCAATTGTCCCAGCTCCAACAGTCTGAACACTTGTCAGGATATCGATGGGTTTCGGTAGTCTCACCCCCTGAAAATGGGACTGCACTTTCTCGGCTCTATGATGATCCAAGTACCTATCAGTTACGAGCCTTTTCCAAAGCCAAACTAGATTCTTCTGGGTGATCTGTCCAACCGATCGACCCAAGCGCCTTCCCACTGTGACCACTGTAAATTTCCGATTTTAACCAAAAATCCATTATCCTCCTGGTCTGTCTGTTGACCAGCGCCAAATCTGTACAGACCACAGACACATTCGATGACCCGCAACCGACAGATTACCTATCAACGTTCATGATTGGCAAAACATAATAAGACGGGTAAGTTCTTACTTTCAGCTATACGATGTCGTATCTATGGTCACACGTCTACACCACTGTCTACAGGTGGATCACCATATTAATGCCAGCGGGCTGAACAGAATGTACTACTGTGGGGCTATGTTCAACATTACCTCTTATCCTCTGTCTCACCATAGAGGTCTAAGCTAGCAACGTAACGTCCAGACGAGCTGTGAGATCCTGAACTCTTGTCGACTCGTGAATTAGTATGAGACAAAACTGAGATCGCCACTTTTTCTGTATATAAGGCAAACCATTCGAATAACCTGTTATGTGGAATTAAGAGGTGACTTTGTTACATGTAGCTAACCCTGCTACGAGTGACTGCGTGTGCAAGAACGAGACCACCCTAGATAAGTGGTGCCTGTATCAACTCCGTTATATCACTTCCATCGCGAGTGAGCTCATCCTTTAACTAACCAGACGATGACATCTGCTATACTTTTCAAGCGTCATCGTATGTATTACTCAGAAGTCCATTCCTCAAGATACCATCCAAGTTGACTAAGCAATTTCTCTCAGTGTTCCTGTGCGTTGATCAATAATGTGTTCTTATACTATCTTGTAGCACTTCCTCAACTGTTTTCGTTTCAGTTTTCTCACGTCTGCCTTTTCTACGTGCGATCGAATTACACCATCACACCCACGTCTACCGCGACTGCTCACTCAGTGTCTTCCACGGTAGTGCTGATTCCCCCGCCTATCCCCTGCATCCCCGGTATTAGCCGCGTGACAGTCAACCTAATGATTCCTGTATTTTCGAGGGCTTTCACTTCCTCAAAATCGATTTTCACTGCTCCCCTCTCACTCGCCCATCCTTCAGAAGATCCGATGCACAACTGCTCCTAGGTACTCTCACCTACATCTCTCGCCGAATCTTGCTACGGACCAATCTTGTCGACCCCATACAACAGGACAACCTTCCGTGAGATACCTGAACTAAGGTCACAGCAACAAGGTGCTTCCTAACTCTTTTTGTTTGCTTTGGCTACTAATTTTAGTTGATTGTGTCCTCTCTGTACAATATCATCCCCTTCCACCCCATCGGCTCTTTTGCTATCATGGCTACTATTTCTCTGGCTCGACAATCAGACACCTTTATGATATTGTTTTTGTTTTGTTTTTTGAACAAATAGCCCTATTCATTTCTTCCCATGTTTTGTCCTGCTCCATTGTGGGTTTTTTCATTGATCTCGGAAATTCCGATATTCACACCTACTCCATTGTTCTCCCTTGTAATCAATGTAAAACGGAACCTACCGTTGAATCCCAATGCTCGTGTCTACGTGATATCCAAAGCCCTATGCATCTTTGTACACAACGCTGTTCACAAATGTCTTCAACAGTCTCCTTATTCGGTCCCCGTTTACGACTCGTTTCTCCTCTGAATGGCGTTCTTACCATCAATCAGCTCCTATCATCAGTAATATTATTTTCAACGTTGAGAGGTATCCGTGAGCAGATGACTGAATTAGATAAAAACGGACCAAATGAAGGGATCAGGAAAGTAATATGGTCGAGATTTATCAGATAGGATTATGGAGGCTGAGACTTAAGACGGCAGGTTTACCAGCCTATGGATACAGGCTCACCATTGGTGGTTGCATCTTGCTGTATTAGAATGTCACGAACCATCAGTGAGGCTTGTCATCTGAGCGCCAATCCGGTACATTATCCTCCACTCACACACCCAGATGAGTTCATTTTCCGAGACATTATCGTGGGCAGCAATGTACCAACATTTGAAAATGGCGCTCAGCGACCACACAACCATGAAGGAAGAAAATAAGAGATGAAAGAAAGCGGAAGAGAAAACGGCCAAGAGCGAGGTGCTTACACCTGCCCAAACTACTACAATAAATATATCTGAGCATTATGATGTATTAAAACTTCATCGGCAGGATTGACCGAATGTCCTTTGCGAACGTCAACCAACAAAAGCCCAGCACACAACGTTAGACAAGCGTTAGCTAGGTAGTTCCACTAAGAAGTTACAAGAAGCTCGCCACTGGGAGTGGTTAAGCACCATGGCCTGTAGGGTTTCCAACCACGCGCAAGTAGAATCACTTGGACACACCCAGGAAGGCGTGAAGATATAACAGCCTTCAGCCTGACAGTTTCCGCTTTCACTTCGCGTCGACACATCACAGTCTGTTCTCCGCGGACCTGTCGCCGCCGTTTCCAATTGCCACTGACCTTCCGAGGATGCAGTTTCTAGGTCCTCACGCAGGCTCGTATGATGGAATTGTTTAGTTTGTGGGTCAGAAAGCTCTTAGATAGCTAAAGGAAGATTTCGCATCTTAATTCTCCTCAGGAAACATCGGAAATTTAGGTCGGAAGGCAGCATCTTCCGTATTGACGTGAGTTGTCCAGAACGACTGACAGACATGAATTAAACCTCGCCATTGGATGCCAATGATTTTGTGGTCATTTTGGTTCCCCCTAATAAAGGGATGCCAGGGAGTGTAACGGCTTCTGTTGCCTCTGGATCCAGTACTCCTGGGGAACAATTGGTGATCTGTACTAAGCTGCAGAAGGCGACCACCATTGTTGTTAAGACTCGAGTCTAAATGGCCAAGACTTGTTCGGTGAGCTGGACAATTTGATTGCAAACGTTTCATCACCAATCGGGGTGACATCATCAGTGCGTTATTGGGGAGCGTAGCGATGGGTTGGTGGTTGTGCGTTGACTAGGGTTACGTTTGTGTTAATATACGTACTGGTAGCCGGGGCTGACCTTTGGTCGCGATCAGTTCGGTCGGGCGGTTCCATTGGTTACTCTGCTATCGTGTGTTCTCATTCGCCGATGCCCACGTGACCTCTGAGCTTGGTATTCCCTGCCATCATACTGTGGTCGATGCTGGAGTGACCTTTGTCCTTGACCCTTCCAAGTTCCGGCTTGTGACATTTATTGATTGGATTCCAAGGAGTTCCTTGTTTCTTTGTGAATCCAATATTCGGTCTTCCTTGAGTATTCCGGTTGAGATATTGATCCTTTGCACGTAGAGGTGTGTAAATCGGATCCAGTTCGATGCACCGGTTGATCGAATCCGCCGTGGAGTACCATGCTTCCAGAAATTCCCTTTCATATCTCGTGTCTCTGTGTGCCAAAATTTTTTGCGTTTTCCAGATTGAATTCGTGGCCTTCTTGGTCTCCTTATATCAAGGATAGGGGGTCTGTCTCCTGACGGCCGCGCTGTGTTCCTTTATTCGTGTGCATAATTTTCCCCCAGTTTGTCCAACGTAGAATTTGTTACAGCTGTTGCAGTTCATCTTGGTTTTGACTCGCTTGTCCTTCGGTATAGAGATTAGTTTCCTTAGGCCACGAGAATTCCTTTTTAAGCCAATAACCTGGTTGCGAGTTCCGATATATTCTTGATGTAAGGCAGAACCACCCGTCTGGTGGATTGTGCCTGCTGTTGCTGTTGTTGAGGTGTCTTCTTCAAGCTTCTCTTGATAAAACTCCTTGGACATCCATTGTTCTGGAATACTCTGAATAGATAGTTTTCTCCCTTCTTCCGTAGTTCTGTGGTGCCGCAGTGTCTCCGCCCTCTTGAACAGAATTTGGACGCAGCTCTTCTTGTGGTTTACTGTTATAGTTCAGTATCTGATCCGTATGTGCCTCTTTCCGGTATACGCGGGTTTCCAGAGTCCCATCCACCGTTCTGTTCACTAAAACGTCCAAGAATGGTAGTCGATTGTTTCTCTTTATTTCGATTGTAAACTTGATATCTTCATGCATAGTGTTGAGTAGTCCATGTGCATTGTGTATTGAATCCCATTTCACGATGATAAAGGTGTCGCCCACATAGTGGATCCACAGCTTTGGAGTGATGATCGGCAGTACCGGGCGCTCTAATCTTTTCATTACCCCCTCGGCGATAAATCCTGATATTGGAGATCCTCTATAGAAAACTCAACTCTAAGCTGAACAGGCTACCAAGTCGCGCCTTCGATAAACCGAGACCCCCGCTTGTGCACTTAGATCACCAGCGTCTAGGACAATAGGTGAAACCCTTGCGCGGGATAGGAGTAACCAGTTCCCAATAAGAGTGTCTTTCACCGAATCAGAGCTGCTGTTGTTTGGTGCATACGCATAAGCCACTACTAAAGAACGGACATTGTTTCGGCTAGTAAGAGTTCTTATGGAATATGACAGGCAACTAGCGCCAGGACGGTTATTTATAGGGATCTAGTCGAGTAAGGAAGCCTCAGTTCGAGACCTGAGAGCTACACCAATGCCAGCGTAACCCGGCTGTAGCAAATGCATAGTTAACTGAAGCCCGTGAGCTGTGGCTTCTAGGTAAGGAAGATGCTGTAAGCTCGATTGCCCCACATGGATTTTGTATTCGAGTTTCAAAACCTCAGCAGATATCTATCGGTACAGTGTAAATGATGTGTTCCAGAGCAGCCTGTTGGCCGATTCACTTGAGCTCATACATCAAATGTCGCGATAGAAACGGGAACGAAGACTCGAAACAGCAGTCGTGAGCTGATCACGCTACTAGTCACTTCTCAGGATGCAGAAGTGATGTTCTTATGACTGGGACTCACAGAAGAGTGATTCTTAAAGTGGACAGGAAGGTAGTTACGAGAGACAATATTCATGGCCGACGGGAGGTGACAACACTAAACTCTTTCCGCCTACCCTCTCTGCTATATGCGGCAAGTAAGGTGACTCGGCTGTTGACACCACGCGATAGCCAATATGTTATACGGTTATTTCTAACTGTGCAATTCATGGTTTTACGTGGGTTAGAATACTGCCAGGACGCCCAAACCTAGACAGAAATACGATTAAAGCCCTAAACCAAAGTCTGTATCTCAACAGCCTGACCACAGGACCGCGTTGATTGACGTGAGACTACCAGGGTAGTACGAATTCTAAGGAACATTTCGCCGGACGTTCCAACCCCGCCAGGAGACTGTTAGTTTCACTTCGTGGAATAGTATGAGACTCACGGACAACTCCCAATGTAGGTCATTTGGGCAACAGCTGCACAAACCATCACACCATGCTAAGGTCCACCCTCTATTCCGCGAGGGTATTCATAAGTACCTACATCCATCATAAAGTACAAAGGGCATGGCGGTTCCGAACGATGTGTTTCTGGACAGGATCCTACGCATCACTAGCTCCTACAGTGTTCAAAACCTGGTTAACCTAGCTGAACAGCGGTCTTGAATTTAAAGCCTGGAAGCGGAAACAGGTTAAGCTTACCTTCACACTGCGAATGGCGATGCCAAGCTAGAATTCCCCAGTCGTGATGCTATTTTGACCTTTCGATGTGGACATCATGAATAATGTACTACCCGGAACATATAACTCATAAAGTTATTGAAAACTCTTCGACAGTGCACGACCGGTTTCGCCCTCCCTGAGGCTCATCAGGCAGGCACAGTCCCCGATTTCCCGTCAACCTTATGTGCTACCTGAAGAATAGCACGAACGAGAAATTCAACTGGGATTCAGTTGAGTGGTCCGTTAAGGGCAAATCAGCTCGAGAAATAAGTATATTTCGCGTATGCGCTAGCCAATCACCATAGATTACACTTGTGAAGTTAAGACACAAATAGTCGACCATCCAAGCTAGGGTGAATTTCATATGCTTCTCTTGTCCATCGACGTTTGATCAAAATTTGCTTGAAATTATGTTTCTGGATGCATGTGTATTAGTTGTGATACACAGTCGAGATTGGAAGTGTTAACTATGATGGAAGCTGACGCCCTATAGGCTACTGTTTTCGTGGACGAGTTTGAGGATTACTGCGCATTGCTTTTCGTTTTATGTCACCGTTTGATAGTTATTTTAAAATGCAGCGTCGCTTCTGCTATGGAGGCTTCCGAGATGTATTGAGGGACAAGATAGAAGTGAGTAACTACAAATGTTACAAGAGATGGCATTCAGTTCACTCAACAATTCGGACAGTTTCCTTCAAAGAAACAACCAGCACTTCTGGTGAAGGTTGGGTTGGTATGATAACGCTTGCACTATTCACAAGACACGCTCGCACACTAATTTGTTGCCAAAGGAAGACTAAGCTGAATCCAGCTGAATCTCTTGTCCGTCTTCAGCTGAATGTGCTGTACAAGAACGCTTCATGTTTCAGTTGATACAATGTTCAAGATAAGGCACTGCGTTGTCTTGCTCCTAAGGCTGCTGGAAACTCTTCGATCATGTTGGTTACTGCGTTTGCATTATGCACCTTCCCAAAGGTGGATACGTACGTAACTTCCCGTTTTTAGTCCGATCGGTTTGAGCTAACTGGGAGAAACAGTAGTGCTCAAATGAGCTCAAAACCCGCTCAGCAGGCAAGTTTCCGAACCCTACGAAAGGATTGACTGCACACAACTGTACACCTTTTCGACTAGCTAAGTGCAACCCACCCAGACCACGATCGGCTTATGCTGCAGACTAATTTATCCACAACCTGTGTGTGGGCAGCAGGACACAACGCCACGAAATTGTCGACAGTCCCGGACAGATCATCTGCTATACTGAAATTTTGATGGGAAGGTGTGAAATGAGAGTGGTTTATTATTCAAAGTATTCTCTTTTGGAGAGGGTTTACTACTGGATTGTGCTTTAGTGGACCAGTTGTAACTAGTTTCCTAAGGGGGGTGTCATTTTTAATGGTGCGTACTACTGCAGGTCCCACCTTCACCTAAGGTCGAGTCTTTTCAATGTTCCCGAAAAACAGATAACTGTTAATCCTTTTGAACGCGAACTAGGCACCCAATCTTATGAGTTGATCGATCAATTTTTCCGATTGAATTCAGTTTGGATGACATGCATCGTCCGTTAGGTTACGTTTGGTGAGTAACCACAATAGATCCTATCAATGAAGACCGGCAGAGTTGCAATGGTGCATTAGAAGATTTTGACTGCAAATGTTTGTTCATATTTGTAGTTGCAAAGAGTAGTTTGAAACCTGAACAACCCCACCGAGGATGTATGTTTCCATGAGAGTAATTTCTTATTGGTAGGCCATTTTCTCCCTAATAGTATATTATGTAGCTGAATCTGATCGTTTTTTTTCGCTACATTTTTTCATTCCTTGTCATTTCGCCACAAAGAAATCGAAGTCACTTGCATTGCCCCTCTGTAGAGCTGGTCGAACGTGTAAACCTATCATCTTGCTACCAGTTTTTGCTTGTGGTCTTATACTCTTTGCAGTCCTGCATTACTTCAGGCCAAAGAATCAGGTATGGTCATATGACAATTTTCAATACCGACTTTTTGGACTCACAAAAACAAATGTGATGTGTACTACTCATGCATCCACATACCTCAGGGACTCAAACGTGTTGTGGAACCCTCTCCCAAGAAAACATACTGTTGGAGCCGTACGTAGAAAGGTGACAGCAAACCTATCCGAAGTACCTACCTATCGCCTCGTATAGGTGGCGCACTCGTGTGTTAAGGAAAGCTGTTTACATGCATATGGCAGAAAAGTCAAAAGCTAACCGGTCGCCATCTGTTCAATTTGGCACAAAACAGCGTCCAAACAGCCGATATAGGGTGTCCGGCGTCGCTTCTTTGGGGACAGAAATTTACTCCATTGTGCGCTTTGTCCATGCCGGTGAAAGTGGTATTCATATTTCGTATTGAATATGGACGTGATCATAGTTTACTTCTTAGGTGCAGTTCTGGCAGATTGTGTACGCCGTATGCCACAGTGACCACAAAGTCAGCTCTTTCAGGATCGTAATGTGGATTTTCGTATTCAACCTTACAAATTCATCGCATCAAATAAGTGTACTTAGCAACGTGTAAAAGTTGGGAACGGTGGTCTGATCAGTGACCTCGTACTCAGGTGAGGCCTGATTATACCACAATTCAGTAGTACTTAAGCTGTCGATGTTCACCAATTCGTAAACCACACAATCTAGATAAACTTTGGAGTTTGATTAATTCAGATAAGATTGGATCACTTACCCACGTGATTTGTGTAGCTAACTCTGCATACATGGGAACTCATAGCGTGACACTTAATCGACCGCCAACTTAGTGCAGCCGTAAATGGACATCCTAATATCGCCTAAACGACACCGATGATCTAGCTATGAGTACACCCCCAGCCAAGGAAGATATCGACATAACAACAAATGATGTACCCGTATAAGCATACTAAAATAAAGATCGGATGTGTGAGGACTATTCATTGGGAGGTTAGAAAAATGTTTTATGTCGCCCCGGAATTCCACCTTTTTGGCTCTCTGCGAGAACAATTCCCTCCAGACTCATTCAGCACTGCATCAGTTTCGCTCTAAAAGTTATTCGTGTATTCGTCATCTGGGAAGAAACATGGTAAACGCTTGCAAGCATTTTGCGTTTCATCCGTCATGGGAAAATTCCACATTTTATGAAACGCAACCAAGTTAAAGCCCGACTGAATGCACATTTGCTTGATCCAAAGTTGTGTTCTCTCCATTTCATCTTTTGGAGCCTTCTTTCGAGCTTCAATAAAAGCGTTGCCGACCAGGCCGTAGCCGAAAAGCTTGCCCAAGTATCTGTAATAGCCCAAGCCCGGTCCGTTGTACTCCGATGAATTCCATCTATTGGTGTCCATGTCACCTTTGTACGGGTTAAGCCCTAGAAGCAAATCTTCCAGGAGCAGGCGGTATACTCTGTTTGTCACTTCATCACCCCCTTTCAGTGTAGCTTCTTTGGCCTGCAAGTTCTTGTCGATTACGTCCAAAAAGTCCGGTTAACCACCGAGCTTCATCAAATTACTCCACATAGAAAAAGTTTACTCCAGTCGAGGTTACCCATCCATGGGTAGCCAGAGTGTCCAGGTGGAGAAGATATTTGAATATCCGCCACAAACTTTTCAGATCCTCTGTAGTTGTGCATTAACCTGATTGCGTCGTCAAAGTGACGGGCGGATGACGTAACCTCGCTGGTCTTCGTTGTGTAGACACCGACTGTCCTCAACATCGAATTCATTGCACCACCACTAATGACCAACCAAGGCACGGTGGAGTACTCTTTGATTTCTTTCGCAAATGACGCAAATGACCCCTGGTTTCGTAGATCCAACCGAGGATATCGATAGACATTTTCTAGAAGGAGTGCAATACTGATTCCCTGAGGCAATTGCAGAAACACTGGTCCACCGTGAGGACTGACATATTGCCCCTGTTTCCACATGCATATTGCAGTGGAAATTATTAGCCATCGACTCCATCTTGGGTAATGATCAATCAAATCAGTTTGTGCATTTATTCGTATCCATTGATTCGTGAGGCTGCTGTTAGTGTTTGTTAATACCATCCACCTGAACGCCTCACCAGGTTTGGCATATACACCCAACGGGGAAAAACTTCCGGAAAGGTCAGAAGAAACCTTCGCCACAAGAGTCGTTGGACGTGTGGAGGAAGGAATTTTTCCGGGATATCGGTGAACACCCGGGAGAGCAAAACCACTTTTGCCGAATTGGTACTTCAATATCAAATTGTAGTTAAGCAAAGCAGTTGCTGTCTTTTCGTCTCTGACATAGTTTTGTATATCGCACGGAGCCAGATACTCCATCAAGGCCCCATATTTCGCAACTAACGCATTTAACTGTCCCTCAACATCTATCTGCTCCACTCCAAGCTCTTCACCTCTAACTTGGAATCGCTCTGTACTGAAGGCCTTCCAGCTGTTCACATAGCGCTCTATCCAGTAGCTTGTGGGTATGAAAGCATTACTCTCGGCTGAACCACTCACGTTCCAGAACTGTGGTTTCATATCGTCTTCAGTTCTACCAAAATCAATCTCAAACTTTTCCAGTAGTTGGGACAAACTGTCGTTTTTATCTTCACCTGGATAGCCAACAAACGCGGAATTTTCACCGGATATCAGTTTATCATAGATTTTATCAACGTCAAATTGATCTTTCCGTGTAATAAGAAGCACATCACCTGGCTTGTAGTTTGCAGTTATGTTGACGTATTTTGCTGTGGATGACTTGTCAATGAGCCAATCTTTACAACTTGTCCGAAATTCCTTGTGCATTGAGAGCCAATCTATTTCTATCGCTAATCTATATCCCATGACAAGAAACACTCTGGCCTTTTTTCGGGTGATCGCCATGATCTTTGGTTGGTCCATCCATCCAAGCACAACATCTTTGTGTCAGTTATTTGGTTTAAAGTAGCCAAATCCGGGATGTACCCATAGTCGGTCTTGAGTTCCAATTATTGCCCTTGTGGTCTCCTGGATGAAACGGAGAAAATATGAATTTGGTGAGCCCATTCTATGAAAATACCTTAGGTAAATAGCTTACATGGGTATATCTGAATCTACTGGAACTAAGACAATGAATACATAACACTCAGAATGTTTGCGTTTTGACTCTCCTGCGACGTCGGACATCGGTGAATCAACAGGTTTATTCGCTATAATACCAATCAGGAGGTTACCCGATTTACTGGATTTTTGGATCCTGTAGGCTCAGTAACAAGCATCAAGTCAAGGAAAGAGAATTTTTACGTGCCAGAAACCCGTTTCCTGTAGCCTTGTGACAGCCGGGTACAATCGTGAATGTCTTATTTCCATGGGCAAAATGGTGCGATCGGTCAAATTTGTTAGCCGCACATGTAATACATATATACAACAGTTCTTCCCTTTCAGACCAAATGAAAGGACCGAAAAGACTGCTCCCCTTTCAGTGGATCTTGAGCCTGATTCCCAGGAGTTCAGATGGTGACGACGTGATTCTTTCCCTAGATAGACTGACTCTGGAAACAGCATTTTGATGGATCTCTTAAAAATTTATTAAAGGGTCAAAACAAAATCAGCAGAGGCCTCTTTGAGGTGACTTCTTTAGTCGATCTCTTCAGAGGAATCGAATTATGTTTCGGCAGGCCATTTCTGCAGGAAACACGTGTTTGTCAAGCTGACCCATCTGCTGATGAAGTACCCCATAAGGTAGTAGCCACATAAAAATCGAGTCCATCTTGGGTGACAGTCCAGACGACCTGAGTTTATCACCAATTCCTGAAAAGCAAACTTTGTATCTGACTATTGCATTGAGCATTCTTGAAGAGCAGACAGTTGGCTTACGTGCAAATTCGATCCAGAACACTGCAACCTTAAAGGAGCGTGGTGGATATGGCCTGCACTGCTAGCCTGAGTTGTCGGCCAAGAGAAGCAAACTGCTCTACGTCTTCCAGAATAACCAATCTTGCAGCAACTAGTTGCATGTGTTCTTAACCTCACTACACTGCTTCTTTGAGCATGTTTGTGTTAGAGCGAGGCATTTTCGAGCATCCATGATACACCCCCTGAAACTGACCACCAGAACATGGAGCTTCTAGAAGCTGGCCTCGTTGCGCCCACATTGGTGAAGTTCACAAAGCATGAAGAACCATTTCGAGAAAGTGACATTGGGGACATCGATTTCGTGATCATTAATTTGGACTGAATTTCGTACTGTATGGCCCAGTATAAATCGACATTTTCTGAAAGAGGCTAAGCTGATCGATTTATTCACGTGTGAACATAGCGCAAGTTTGTACTGCTATCTGAAGCTGCTTTTCTGCGGGTTGTCAACTCTTTTCATTCAGAGGTTTAATGATTTGCCATGGCAGTGGTTTTGGTCGGTGATGAAGTCTGAATGACATTGCACACTACTCTTAAGGTAGTACCATTAGGGTTTCCGTTGAAGGGACTTGTGCTTTTTTGTGACAATGAACTGCAATGTGGTTTGTACGTAATGGTTATGAGTCTTCTATCTATTTGATTGTCACAAGGCAAAAAATAGCATCCCTAATCATCAACTGTCCTACAGTTATCGATCACCCTCCCATCCTTTGGCGCTTGTCTGAATTTGGTGTCAACTAAGAAATACGGCCTGAGTTTCGAAAGGCAACTTAGGTATAGCACAAGCGATCACCTCGGTCATTTTTGTACACTGGACTGAACTGTCCTGCTGCAAGTATTTTGTTAAATCCGCGTCAAAGAGGGTAAACACTGGACTCGAATTTTGTGCTTATTAGAGCTTATCAGCAATGCCGGTTTTGAACTCCGAATATCTGATACGCTAGGCGAGCATGTTTCCACTCCCCTTCCCCGGGACATTCTGAACTCATCAGAATTATCACGTCTAAACGAGCGAACGTATTCACGCTTGAGCAATGTGACTGACTTGCCCGACAGCTTGAACGACTGCCCTAGTTGTGTTCTGTCAGAACTTCTCAGTAAGCCTGAAACTTCTTGGACAGTCTTGAGTAGCTGTGGCGGGATGCGGGATCCGTAGATTCCTATTCACACCACTCTCATCTGAGCAATCCTCCTTTTGTCCTGGAGCCATCATTCTGGTTCGTCCACCAGACAAGACGTGATGATTCATGTGCTTCCAACATGCGCTGGTGAAGTAGCGGTAGCACGCTTGCCTCTCATGTCAAGCCCTGGTACGGCCAAGGAGATGCACTGCCGATGAGCTCTAATGAGAAAGAAACCCGGACCCAGTGCTTTTTCTCTTGGGTGTGGACTCACCAGAGTAATTGCACAAGGACAGAAGGACGGCTGTTCAAACGAGAATGGTGTGAGTGCATTCCTCCAAAGCAAGTAAGTTTTCTTAGTGGACAAGGTAAGGCACACAGTGCTTGATCTCAGCGACTGCTGATTTCTGCAGCTCGTACTGTGACTGCAACGTGAAGTAATCCCTTCGCTAATCGCATGACAGCTAAATAGCAATATATAATGTATATATATATATACATATTGCTTTGTACGGTTGTGTCTGAACACACTTTTTATCTCAGTTCGTCTTTTCGTCCAACGAACTGCAACCAAAACTGACAGGTTCACTTCGAAATAACTTTGGGAATCCTGATATCCTAATCCAGTTATCGCCGTAGAAAACGCTAAAATCAGAACTCACTTGATAATAATTTTTGGGTACCGGACCACTATCCTCTGGCGCCTGCGGTACAGGTGTTTCACGCAGCTTCTTTCCGTAAGCTTGCACCTCCCCAATTGGAATTGGTCCCGTTGGTTTTGAATAGCTAACGTTTGGATTGCCAGTGATGATATACCGAACGGGCTTTTGTGGTTTCAGCACAAGCTCTTCTCCCTTTTTTTAAATTTAAGGGTCGAAGCGAGTGGATCTCACGGATAGTGTTTCATAGTTGCATGGTGACATCAGGCCCGCAAAAGTGTGCACATCGAAGGAAACACCTACCCCAAAATTTTCTGGAAAAAAGTGGAAAAAGGACATGTTCATTTGATAGGACCTGTTCACTCCAGTCTATTGCGTCCTACTAATTTTCCAGGACAGCACGCTGTGACCAAGTTGGTCGTACAAATTCTACAACAATCTTACGAAACCGAGTTTCACTAGAACTCATGAAATGCCCCCAAGCTTGGATAACGTGTACAGGATACAATTGTGACGAACAAACTCACTGAGCGTCCCTTCGTCCTAGCAAAACAGGTTGATTGACGTCAACTCATAGACAGCCCCTAGATCCACGTAATAATAGGGGAATTGGACAGCATCCGGTACAACTGTTGCTTTGAGATTTTCATCGACTGCCACTTGCCGATGCTCACCACAGTTTTCTGCAATGCCACATTTGGAATTGCAAAGAAGATAAATGAAAAACGTTCAGCATGAAACCAGATAAACGATGCTCACGGACAAACAAACAGTCTTTGTGCATCTCACATCTATGAGTATTTTAATCCTGACATGAGCTGGACGTTTGTGTCGTTTTTTTCGGGCCAACTGACAAAATGCCATGTTCGATGCACTCGCTTTTCAAAGTACTATGCACATATTATTGGACTATCACAATAACGTCCGAAAAACTGAAGAAGAGAGTGATTTTGATAGGATTTCGTACCTGATACCGTTAACTAGGCTTAACGGGTATACGGCTTGGTCCGCTTTTGTGTGCTCACAGGATGGCATCACAAACTTGGCAGACTTAAGTGTTCACTGTGTTAGGGAAATTCTAGAAGCCCAGGTGGGGACAACCAAGCCGTTGAGACCATGCACTGTTAATATGCTTAACTTGGACCGAACACGTATGGCAAAACATGGTTAGCCAAGGGTCAGTTCAATTTTTTTCAGTACCAGAGTTTACAGTGAACCCCACCTCTAGCATCATCGCAGGCTGAGCCATCTGGAACCCCGGACAGCTAGGACAGATCATCTGAACTCATCTTGTCGGCTGGTATTTTGCCGTCAGACCACTGTCCTATATTTAGTGTTGACCTAGTAGACGATGCTTACGAGCGCGAATACGCACGCCGTTACATGTGATCCACCAGTTCTGTTGTCTATCCCAGAAGCTTCCAGTGTTACCTAGTACCCATTGTATTCTAGCTCTCTGGCAAGAGGATGTCACCAAATGAACTTACAGAAGCTCGATAAATTCAACTCCCTCTAAGTAGTCCCGTTCCATACCCGGACCTTCTCATTCATAGGAACAATATGCAAAGTTTCTAGATGTGTTCCGCAACAGAATTATCGTATGGTCCATAGTTTTCACAATGGCTCTTCTGTTTCTGACCAAAATGAGACAGTATTCGGTCAGTAGGCAAAAGGTTCCGTCAGAACACAAACACTGAAAATAACATGAATCTTACGTGAAAGAACCGGCGTAAAAACAGAGCGAGCGACACATTGGCGAGACATAGTATAGGACAGCCCCCTCAAGCTGCTGTCCCGTTCGCAAACTTTTCAGTAATACATTTAGTTGGTAACCTATATCAATCCTATTTTTCTGGTTTACTGATTCTCTGAGTGACAGTTCAACTCATATCTTTCCACTCCTATTTTGCATTAGGTGGGCCAGTGTGACCTATGTTTTCTCAGTCTTTCTTTAGTAACTTCAGTAAGCATAGAAGAAGTAAACACCTGTGTCTCATGGTAGTGAGTAGAAGTACATTCACCCCAGTAACTGGATGTCCTTACCAGAGTCTTGGATACCGATAAGTTGAGCTAGCATGCTCATTTCACGGCTTCAGAATTCATACGTGTCCAGCCCTCTCCGACTGAAGCCTAGTTCGTGTGCATGAATACCATGCTCTTAATGCTTTCATAAATCTAGTTCATCAAAGGTGAATTTTTGACTACTGATGATGCTATAGCTCTGCCGCTGACTTCTGGTTAAATGAATTTCACTTCAAGAGAAGTGGTGTTGAACCTTAGATCGACTGAACCCAGCGGGACTCCACGGAAGTTTTAGCGTACAGAATCTTAGCGTGCAATACTTTACGTCTCCTGAACAGGTCTGAGAGCCTCACTGATAGAAGGCCTTTTGTTTATGAGTTCGCTCTTATGTTAGCTGTATTTGAAAGCGCTCAAACTAGCAAAACTTATTGTATCGTCCATTACTTTGACATTTAAAATTTCCCACGTTTATTCTGTCCCTATTTGTAACCCCCGCTCCACTTTTGTGTTTAGTGCGTGTATATGAACTGGCGTTTGTTTGTCCTTACTCACTCATTTGGCCTTGAGGTCATGCAGCCATTTTTGGCCGACTTTATGCACGTGTGACTGCCCCACGTGGGAGCCTGTTTGCTCCTTTGGTTCGTACTTTTGTAGTCCAAGTGGGCCATTTGTTTCGGACGAGTATCTATTGTCGAGGTTTGTATAATTTGTGAATTTATATCTTACATTAATAGTACCGTATAGAAACCATCTCCGACTTTGTTTTGTCTTCCCGGTGGTTCTGGTATTACGCGTCACTCGAAGATACCGTTTGCTCGTTACACTTATCGATGTCCAAGACAATGATGCGGGCATCCAGATATCTGAGTAATCATTATTACCATCACTGTCATGGAAGACAAGATGGCGAGGTCTTGGAAAAAGACAACCCTCCGGTTCGCAATTTTAATCCTATCCAGTTTTCGCCTCTCTTCCGCTTCATCCTAAAACTGGTCAACCTGTAGCCCCGAACTAATATCGATCGGCAAGCCCACAGGATACACAAAGTTGACGTCCGATGAGCCTGACCTTGTTTGTCCAGTCGTCCCATGTTGTCCGGATAACCAACATTCTCCTTCGTAGCCACTGAATGGAGATTGCTGGTGCACTTTTAACCTGTTTCGTGCATGTAACGATAATAAAACCATCTGAATGTAACCCACAGGCCCATTTACACCTTATTCATCGGCCCGCCATTTAGGCCCTCAATAAGTTACACAAGCTACAGCAGGTGATTAGAGTTTAACGATTACTTCCATGGCACTTCTCAATTGAGATGTTCGAAGCCATTTGTTAACTGATCTTAAGGTGAAGTCAATGGGAATTGGGAAGATTTTCTTGCGATTAATATCTCGGTTTAATATTGATATCGTTTGACATGTACAAGTCCTGCATGTATCATTTAATGGACGGAATTTTGTGGAAAACCACGCTTCTGTCTTTCCTGTTTCGGAAATTTCTCCTTAATTCAATTTCAGGAATTCCATTGAAGCTAAAGCGCAATTCCTGTATTCTGACGAATTTAAGCGAGTATACTGCACAGTTTCTTAATTTTCAGGTAGAACATTTTCCTGTTCTCATTGTGCTAGTAACATCCGTTACCAAATTTAAAATGTACGATATGGGTTTAAATGCATGACTCATAAAAAACCAAGGCTACGCATTCCACCGATACCAGCACAGTCCGTTAGTGGGGGCTTCCCACAACAAGAAAAATGAGGAAATGCTGGTCTGGAGTCAGTTTTTGATTGGCCTGTCACATCGAAATGTGCTGATAAACTCCCACGCAAAATGGACAATGCCACATGCGATTCGCGCTGAGCCGTGTTTGCTAACTCATAAACAACCCTAGCGGAGCCACTCAAATTGGTGTTCGTTAGAGGTTGTTATGATGTGCTCTGTACACAGATGTGACCAAACTTAACCGTGCTGAACACACGTGAAAGCTACCCACAGACCTCTGCAGTGAGAGAAACTTAGGAAAAAATTAAACAGCCGTTACTTTACTGAAAGGCTGGTTTGTTTGTTGGTCGTTTTCATCACAGCATTTTGGATGCCATTGCCACTGATTTTGTCGTAAGACGTAATCCCTTACCTCGTTTACGCGAGGCGAGCGTTCAATGAGGTTTGTGCTCCCGCTACACATCGGTCAGCCGTATTTACGAGTTGAGTACGACCTCGTTCCTTTTCTTCATCCCTGCTCAACCGGCACGCCTAGCAGGTTCATTCGGGGGGGAGGCAACAATATCACCGTCTGGTTGAGCGTGTGAGCTGGTAGGGCTTTAGCAAATCGCCTCAGCTGGCGAATTGTGCACTTCTTGCCCACCTCTAACACCGTGTTCGGCAGTTATTCAAACAAGTACAAACCATTTTGAAAAGGTCAACTTATTGGGAGTATTAGCGAAATTCCAGCCACCGAAATCGGACTACCCTATCTCTATAGCTCTCATTTGCATGGTATTAACTGCTATTTTAGAGGAAAACCCATTAAATAGTCATTCAGTAGCAAGGTATGAACAGTCGTCAAGCCGTATCAGAAACAACATTATATTATTCGGTCGACGATTAAACGATCACCTCACAAAGACAGAACTATAGTTGTTTGTTGCAACCATCCCTAGCAAGCATACGAAAAATCTATTCCGTAATACATTCCTTGCTGCTGACGGGTTTGCGCTAGCTGTGAGTCAAAGCAACCTAGTTGATATTTCTAACTTACCCGAAACAAAAATCTAAATAATCTTAATTTAGAAAACTCAATCCTGCATGTCTAGTCTTTCAATAACGATAGTCTGAATCGAAGTTTAACTCACCGGAAAAATTTTACAGATAGCACCCTATGATAATACGTCACCTCAAAGATGGATTTGATCAGCTGCTCAGTGTCGCCGCGGAGTTCTGTATTTGAAGTAAATTCTTAACATCTCTTTGGGAAGATAAGAATACTCTGCTCCAAAATGCATTTATTAGCAGGTTATCTTAGATTACAGTGACTGATCAGTGCGATCTGCAGGTACGAGTCTCCTCACAAACGCGATTGCACTCAACTGAATCTCTCGTTTATGATGTTTTTAAGCAACTGAATGTGCTGCGCAAATGCCGCCTCATGTTTCACTTTGTAGGATATTCGAGATATCGCAGTACATTTTCATAAAGGAGACTACTAACAAGGTTGCGGTAAAGTCTTGGACAGACCACGACCGGTTTTGTTCTTGTTGGGGCTCATCAGTTTGGCGCCGTCCCCGAGTTCCCCTCAGTCTTATGTTCTACTTGAACCCAAATCGGACTGCTTCCGAGAAATACACTCATCTGCAAATCACTTTGGTTTTCACGGGAGACTCAAGTGAATCTCTCGTTTATGATGTTTTCCAACTGAATGTGCCGCACAAAGGCCGCCTCATGTTTCAGTTGGTACAATATTCGAGATGTGCTACACACATCATTCAGTCAATGGCCACTGCTCTGCTTGTGAAAATGAATCTTATGCTTCAACTACGGCACTTCTTAGGCGGGCAATTGCTATATCATTCGAAAGAAGGCCAGAAGCTATGATAGCACCAAGCTGCCAAGGAAATGCATAATCTAAGAAGAGCACTATGATGGAACTGCCGCAACTTCATGAAACTCACTGTTGGTAGAAAGGAGAATATAGATTGTATAGTGATGGGTACAAAATTGACGGCATAAAGCAGAGTTTTATATCAACGCAAGTAATTCGCTGAAAGTGGGTACTGGAATAAGGTATAGATATCGCTTTAATCTGCACCATCCTTTAATGACCTCAAAGGCCTTCCTGCTCCTACGAATTTGAAAACCACCCCGCATGAAGGATTTTTGTGAGTCGGTAAATACGCTCATCTGCAAATCAATTTGGTTTTGCGAGAGACTCACCTGGAACCCAGCTGAATCTCCCGTTGTGATGTTTCCAGGCAACTGAATGTGCTGCGCAAATGCCGCCTCATGTTTCACTTTGTAGGATATTCGAGATATCGCAGTACATTTAAAAACCAAATTGATATGCAAATGAGTGTATTTCTCGAAAAACAGTGCAATTTGGGTTCAAGTAGAACATAAGGTTGACGGAAACTCGGGAACTGCGCCTACCTGATGAGCCCCAAGAAGGGCGAAACCGGTCGTGGGCTGTCGACGAATTTTCAGCAACCTTATGAGTAGTGCATTACGTAGATTTCTGTGAGTGTTTATGTCACTGCGAGAATTGGTTAATGCTGCGCTTCGACACAAATGTGGTATGAGTAATACACGACAGAAAAACCAACTTACCTTGAGATTCTACAATGGGTGACAACAGTAAGACAAGTAGGATGTCCAACGAACATTGACCCATTAAGGCTGACGGCGAGCAAAGCACCCTTACACAATATTCTCTGATCATACCAGTTCAGCATGCGAATAAATAGCTTGGTAGCCCAGCTAAACGGAGTAGGATCGGAAAAAAACATTGCCACAAAATCATTGTTGATGTTGATCACGAGAATGATTCAGCGGCACCACACGATAAAAATTCCTACTCCGGAGCTTTCGCTGAACTCACTTCCCGTCAATAAGGGCGCCAAGTTGTTTTGTTCTAGAGCAATTTTTCACTTGCGCACAAATTCAGGGTGGTAGGTGTTTTATGTCCCAAAATGCAGGGACTCTATTTGTTTTACAAATCTTTTGAACAAATCTGTTCCGATTATATTGGTATGGTTAGTTGCTTACAATTGGCATTGGCTACGAGTTCCGGCGGCGTGCTACAGCAGCCATTTTCATCCACGAAGAACAATAAGAATCATACCTCCGTCAGACGAATATCCTGGAGTTCGAACATATGGAACAACTCGAGTATGAAAAGACAAATATGCTCTGATAAGTGCATACCTATCTGGTCCTGTATTCACGTATAAAGTCTCCCCCTTAAAGGTGGGTACTTCTTGGACGTCGAAAATCGTTCGCTCCGAGCAAGTGCTGTAGCTTAAAAAGTAACAAGATTAACGATACCCAACAGAGATTTAGCTTGACTTAGCTGATTGGTTCTCCTTCCGCCTTAAATCTCGACCAACCTCCTAACCTAGTCACTTGGCCTTACGAAGCTTTTGCGTCAAAAGCTTGTTGTCCAGCAATAAATCTACCGATTGTTACTAAACTTTTCCGAAAACGAAGATTAACAGTACTTCAACATCCAGGGAGAACATCAACCAGGCTGCTTTCTTCTTAGTAAAGGCGTGACAGTTTCGCGGCTTTCGAGCTTTTAGCCAACTTCTTCACTATGCATTAGGAAGAAAAACTGGGCTCCTTGTCCTCGCTTCAAAAATTACGGTGAACAGGTATGAGTAAGCTAATCGAAGGAAGGATACAAAAATAGTCGTTCCTTTCGATATAACTATTAGAGTTCTTCAAACAAGTATCGAAAATCATATCGACCGTCTGGAATTCTTGATATCCTTCACAATATGCATCCTCATACGGGTAAATTTTGAAACACCAGAGGTTGCTGGTCTTCCAGTTTACTGGTGGTTTTACGGAATTGCAACACCTATGTTGATAATAACGATGAGGTTGATGAGAGCGATGACAAGGGAATATGATGATAAGGTGCCTCATTATCTTGACTTACTTTTCACCTTTCAGCCTCATCCAAGCTTGGCAGCAACTGATACCCGAATCCCGAGAGCACATGCCAGAAACAACCCCTTCTCACAGTTCGTCAACGTTGGGGATTTTCCTTTTGTAAGGACAGTTTGCCCACTTCCTGATGGAATAATCGACTGAAGCAAGCGTGTGACCGACTCTGATCGTTAAGCTTAACCAACCAATCGAACATCCCGCCTCATTCAATCGGTAATGAAGAAAGTGACACAATATAACCTACTTACTGAAACCAGCTACTCGTATTTTGTTACTGTCGGATAAATGACGCTTTAGACAACTGTGTACGATGCCTGCTCGCTCCTACATGTCTGTTCGCATAATGCTCCCGTATGTATACGTCGCTTAGCCTTAACACGCCGACATGCGTAGTTATCTTTGTTCCGGTGACAACAAGACTGCCAGTATGTGCTGTGCCAAGATTTTGCGGTGTTGATAAGCCCAATGTGACTAAGCGATAACGAACACAGAGACGATGATGCCACAACGAGTGGACTAGCAAAGCAGGGCTCATCTCGGCCTACCAATTTTCACACCTTATTGTCTATGAACCCTGTGATCACGCCCTAAGCATCTGCGCTTTCCAGACTTTTCCTGTTTTCACGAGGATGGAAGATAACAGCGGGAAGCCAATGTTTGTTCCAAGAGAACATGAGCTTCGAACTACGTCCGTGTTTTATTATTTTATAATGGCACACAACGAATCATGTGTGCAACGACGTAGCGCGTTTTATACAAATCAAAGAAGAACTAGACAGTCCCGGAGGAGCGGAAAACAAAGATCGTCATCATAAATACCACAACCAGCCAAGACAAATAATGCGCTGGCGGTGTTAAGTATTGTCCATCTTCTTATTCCGTGAAAGTTTGGTCTTTTTTTTACAAGGGTCGGCTTCAAGTGACGTCAAATCCACTCAGTAGGACGATTTACGAAAGGGCCTTTTGGTAACTTTCCTGTTGTTACAAGGATTATATGCGGTTTTGTTTGCGGCAAATTGACAGAACTCTCCTCAAGCACACCTGTCCGGAGAAGCGCTACAAATGTACGGCTATAAGACTCTAGTCCCAAAGAAGTGCGCTTCCACGTGACTTCGGCCCGTCCCGAAGGGATGAGAGAATACGGCAATTGATTCACATGATCCAGTAGAGCACTGTGCCCAGTAGTTATCACAAAACGGCGAACGCAAACTTAGGCTCGAAGAGCTTAGTTTACGTCCAGTTGGTTGAGACGAATCACGGAGGACATTGCAGCCTCACTTTCGCTTCGCCTTCTGTACAGAAAAATGCAACTACCAGCAGTTCAACATCTCTGAGTAAGCTTGCTATTCGGGTGCCTAACCTGGCCTTCATAACTTATTCCGATAGGCGGACTCTTGGATACAGTATGTGGACCGTAACATCAGTTGTACCTTATGCCGTCTCAACAACTGTGAACAACTGAACCTATTCTGATGGCTACACATGTTACTTCGTTTTATGTTTTAGCTGTTGTGCTTATATTACTTCGGGTAGGCAGGCTTTGCTAAACGTACCCCCTCAAAGGGTAACTTACACTTTTCTTATGCTCACTGAGCTGAGGGGATTACTTCCGAACGTGTTCCCGCGTTTTACCACCATGTTTTAAAATGTTCTTGAATCTACCGGCTAAAACATTATTAGCTTACTTAGAAGATTGCAGAAAGTTCATGCTGTCTGCATGAAAACCACCAATAACAGTGTAACCGTCTGTAATGTGCAACAGCTTTCCGCTACCAACAGCTAACTCATGATTTCACTTCAAACACTGGAAATCTTCCAGCAACGCAGGAACCTGTTTTTGATTCATCATCTGCATCTTTTCACCTAGGACTTCCGGAACACCTACGATTGGTGCCCTTCCCGATGGCTGGTGGCATCATTATCCTCACTCCGAGGACAATGCGAAACGGATGAAAGTTGAGCAGATTCTTAGGGGTCTTGGATCTCAATAATGTCATACACAAGTTTATGGTACGCGCGCCGGCACAATAATTCGGTTGCACCCTCCGCACAATTCCTGCACTCCACTCAACAGATCAACGACGGATTTAAAACAGATCTGCAACGTGTCTTTTTGCGTTGCTGCGGCTTTTATAGCCAGCCATTGCTTGTTCTGAAGTTTTTCTGGCTCAGTTCTTTAACAGCTTTGGTTGCTTTATTCTTTGCTAATAGTCTTTTCTCTAATAGATTCATATGGCGCGCATCCACCGTCCATTCTAAAACCAGCCGGCTCAGAACAAGTTTTGAACATACACGTGCATTCATCCATTGGAGTTGGATCCCGATTTTCAGTGCACTGTGGTTATCTTTGTCGCTGAGTATATTCGAACTTCACAATAGCTGACACCCATGTCAAAAGAAATCATGCCAGAAATCCCCCTTCTCACTGAATTTCACCACTTGAACTTCGTCCTCCGGAACGAAGAATTTTCTTGTTAAAGGTGTGATCTGTCGGTCGTTTGATACAACTGACCAACTGAAGCAAGCGCGCAGTTGGCTGTGACCGCATGGCTCGAAGGAAGGTCATCTTTCTGGACATACTCCCAGAATGTCCGAAACCTACTGTGACCCTCGAAATCTACCAAAATATCAAGAGGGAGGTCAGCAAGCATCCAGGCCAGTCAATCGATTAATCAACTCAACAACGGCTGACGAGTATTCAGGCACACCATAGAAGCACGACCGACAATGGTAAGTGTTCAGATATTTCACGGTCAGTGACGATGAGTGTTCACCAAACGCCAATCAGGCAACCTGGATCAATGTCAGAAGTGCCCTTTAAATAGTGCGAGATCCCTTGTAACTTTTGCACTCTCTTGTTCGCGATAAAGCAGTTGTGTTCCCTGTTGACGAGTTTTATTCCCGGCACCAAGGTACTGGAGTGGGGACCATATTTAGATTCCCTTACAAGCAGTAGTGAAAAAGGTGACAAATCAATCTGTTGCCAAAACAAATGATGTTCCTGACCTTAGGGAAATAGAAACGACTTAATGTCCCTAATGAAGGAAATAAGACAATTACTTACCGCTGAAATTTCCCAGTGCAGTTCACACGAATAAGAGCCTTCCATTCGGGAGGTCTTCATTGAAGAAGTCAGACAACACGTGACTATGAGAATGTGAATCCTGGGATTAAAGGATAAGCGGCGCTATATCCTATCTATGCATGAGTTAATCATACTGCTAGTCAGCCGCTTCTCGGCTTTTCGACATAGATTGACTTCACGTACGGCACAAATCCTATATTGAAATTCCCAACTCTGCTCATACATCAACAAACTTAGTAAAAACTTCTTTGTGCACAAACATAATGAATGATTTCATCATGTGGCGCCTTTGAGCTACACTCTCCTCACGACCAACATCAACGCACTTCTGTAGCGTTGCTTTTTCAAGGTCAACATGTGTAGACCAGGCTCCAATTAGGGTGGGGAAATAGGGTGAGTGCTTTGCCGGCCGTGACGAGTCAACACGAGTTAGGCGTGTCCCTCACATTACAGTTATCGTCTAGTGTCGAGTCTCAGTGTAGGTTGGTTCTATGTCGTCCCATTGTTTTACCGTATTCTTGTCCAAGCTCAAGCCCAACGGACTCTCATAATACGAAAATAAAGTATGGCATGGTTGGAGAAAAAGCTAAACCATGCCGAGGGCTTCTGTGAACCACATAGAGGTCCATTTTGATGAAACATTAAGTTTAACGTTTGAAGAGACTGAGGTGACAGTGCTTTCAGAATACGGAGCGTCAGCTTTTATGATCAGAGTAGGTGCACTGGAAACTGACCAGGTAGAATGCAATTGCGATGAAAGCCAGAAATGATTTGCATCTCACGTTCAGTAGGAGATTAGGCGACCTAATAGTACTTGTTAAGCACCCTCATCCAAAATCTAGCAAAAGACTGATTTCTGCAAAATGATCTTCTAGTAGTTAAAAGCCTCCTGAATAGGTAACCGTTCCTTGTTGGGGAGACGGTGGTACGACTGGAACCAGCATGCTCAGTGGTGCAACAAAGCTATTCATATCAACAAGACTAACTTAAACACTAATTTCCATCCTGAATCTTTGTGGCTTATGAAAACTGAATCATTGCACACAATCCAACTGGAAGCCGATATAGGCGTCAGTACTGGCCACTTTTGCACCCATTTTATCTCTCCTGTACATTTATCCCCAAAGGCCTAATACATACAGATGTTCACTTCGGTCTCTTGTAATGGCTATCTAATGGTTGTCACCTTTTCATCCGCGTATCTCTAGCATCTGGGAATTCGACCCTCACAATTCTGAACATCTTCCCTAAGGCCATTTTCAGATAGCATACCTTGAAGTTATCATAACTTGATAGATATCAAGATCTACAACCGGCCATAATGCCTTTTATGATGCATGAGGTTCTGTACAATTGTTACGGGAAACAGCAAAAAGAAACAGGGCTTTTGTATATGTACCCACAAACTGATGGACGCGTCAACTGGAATAAACTTTGAAGGTGAGTAGTGTTCCTAAGTGCGATACCCTATGAAAAATGACTCCCTTCAACTTACAAGTACGGGTGAAACACCGTCATCTAAATGTCCAATAAGGCCTGACCTTAGTACTAGGTAATAAAGTGGGGGTAAAACTGGCCCATACTATTATACGTGCCTATATCAGTCTCTTGGTGGATACTCAGTGGAAGGAACCAACAATATGCCGAATTCCGGCCAATTATTCTTTGAGGCAGACGAACCGCGCTTGAGGTACCCAGAAACAGTCCAAGATTTCATATCGAGAAGAAATTTTTCTTGTTTCCCATGGGACGCCTACGTATGTTGCAGTTCAACCGATAGCCAACCCTGATTATTTTGTATTTGGCTTTTCACCTCTTATATACACAATGAACTGGCAGCTTATCAGATCATGTTATCCCTATCCAAGCAAGGCGCTTGCGAACATGTTAGACATTCACGGTGAGTATGTGTTCTAACAAACTTGTTACTCCGCAAACTGCTACAAATTAAAAACCCGAACTGCCTGAAGCATTCGTTAGTCGTGTTACAAGTATTCTGCAGTGAGTGGAAGTTCTGTGACAGCGTCCTACTTTATAAAGGTACAGGTCCCAAGGTTCGCTTCATCTGGGTACGTCAACCACGTCACGAATATCAATGGGTTGAGCCGCGTGTTTGTTAGCTGGCTGAACAAGAAACGCCCAAACATCCGATTAATTATGTCAGAATGTATGTATCTCAATGTATTTTGTTCATTGCCAACTATACTGAATGTTCTTCCAAAAACAATGGCGCCCAACTTTGTTACCACGTCCTCCGGCCTAAGTTAGTGCGAATTAAACTCCAAGATCTCCAGCAATCCTTCCTGCATCCAAAAAGTCGGTTCATTTGCTTGCGCTCTGAACAGTCACGGAATGTCAAGAGATTTCCAGAAACCTCACTGGCTTTAGCTTTTTGCAATGGTTTTTCGCCAGTCAGTCAAACTGAATTTTAGCGAAATACACTCATTTGCGAACAAATTTGGTTTTACGGGACCTGGAACCCAGCTAAATCGCTCATTTATGATGTTTTCAATTAGTTTCAACGTCCCCCGAAAACTGTTTTTAATTAGCCAATGTACAACCTACAGACGATCTTGTCCCAAGGAATGAAGTTCCGTACGTCCTCGGTCATATCATAAAACAAAAATTCTTTGGTAACTTACACACTAGCCCAAAGGAACCCAGAGACGGCCTTTGTGCCACACATTTGGTGCAGGACACAAAAAAGTTTTCATTCGAACCCATAGTTTAGCATGTCAACAAATGATTTCACTGGCATGGGTGACATGGAATGGCCCATAAACGAGCCTTCGGGGCTATCCGAGGCACACGGTGTTCATCACCTGAACAATGTGCTGAGAAAGTTGCAGCTAAACACCTCTACTCCTCACGCGAACTAAAAGATTACTGGCGCCATGCAATGAATGCACTTTTCGTCAACTCATCAACTTTTGCACACACGTAAGTCACATCAAACGATGTGACTAATCTGGATAACAATTGGAAAAACATTTTTTCATGAAAATGAATGCTCCTTATAGGACAGTTCATGTTGCGCTCTGTTTTTTTGCTCACTGAGAGTATTCAATAGGGAACAACTTTTGATAGGAAAAAGCATTTTCTCTAGGGGGTCATGGCATGATGGAAGGTTTTTTATTGTTGGAACACTGTAGTTACATTAATGAACACTTTCTGCAGCACGGAACTTCTTCTTCGTCAGTGGACGTACCTCATAGGGTTCATCCAGGACCACGGCGTCGACTAGAAAACATCAGACCATCGATTGTGGCACTAGTATGCGGATTATGCTGAAACTCGTGAATCAAGGAGATAAGTGCTCCCCGAAGTCTTGTTTTCATTTAGTCGCTGTGTCGCGAAAAACTTTTTATTAGCTTATATCCTTGTATGCTAGCTTCTGACGTGTAAAAACAAGGAAAGCTTATGAAATACGACATATGCTTTGAAGATAGAGGAGAATTTTCAAAGTATGACAGAATCACTGTGTTGTGACTTGTACGGTCGTGCAACTTTGTGTCGGTCCTTGGCTTCCTGCTCCGCCCACCATGGTATATCCAAAAGCAGGGGGCATCACACAGCCCTTTATGGAGACGAAGGAAGATTATTACAATTGTTTTTATAGAGTAATCGCAGAATGTTTCACAAGGTCGTGATAGAATCTCCGTAAGGGAGCGAGAAGCGTCGAGCTAAAGATGCCCGATCTAGATTGACTGGTATTCTGACCAATCAGGCCATGCCTTCGTTTGGTCTGTAGTCCGCACATCCGTCCAATTGATGTGCTGTTCAGTCATTGGGGGTGGTTGGCCTCCGGATACACCGTTCCGATGAAAAGCCCCAGTACATTAGAGTGGTTCTTTGTTCCAAAACAGGATTAGCTGCTTCTTGAAGCATGCTTGAATTCTCACGGGATCAGTTTTACAGAGGACGGATATACTGCGGTACCATGGGGAAATCGGGTTCTGACTCTGGCAGTAGCAGCGGAACCTGTAGTTTCTGAAGTTTCCAAGACAGTTGGTAATTTTTAAAACAGTTCCACCTGTTTGAATTTCGGATTTGACCTCTGACCATCTGGTCCTAGGCTTCTGATTGACAGAGGTCTAGTCCTCAGTGTGAGTCTTCTCAGTTTACCATCATACTACAAATGTTTTGTATCTATCACGAGCCAGTGTGGTTCAGAAAATGTCAACGACATTAAAATTTACCGAATGATTTCTTCGTGAGGTTTCCTTGACACGTAAACCATTGAGGAAGCAATAGTCTTGTCGTATGTTGTCCACTCTCTCCACTCGTTTGAAAGATGATATTCAAACAGTGAACGTTGCCGTCCACAAACGGCCACCAAGAATACAACTCAAACTGAAGTGCCTACGTGTGTTATTTTCAGACCAGGGCAGACGGTGAATTTTTTGGTGTACAGCCTGTTCCAATGAAACTCAGTGACTTCTTCACACCCACTGCTGACAGCAATATTCTAAATCCTTGGACTCGTCCCTCTCAGAAACTTCATTCCTTTCACGTACGGTCAAACACAAATTCTCAGTCCACGCCAGGTAGCCATCAGCCTAACTGCCGAGTAGACTGCGTTTACCATGGCTTAACCACCAAAGCAATTGCGCGCCACGTGTAACATTGGGCCCCATTCTGTCGGAAGTTCTGGAGACTATCCTTACGAAACAGTTTCTGCATGTTCTCCAGTATGCTGCCCTCTTGAACAATCACCAATATGTAATTGGGCACCACCACCGGACCGATGGCGTATGTTCCTCACATTCGGTCATCTAGTCTAGACACCTTCGGTGAATCTTAATTTGGTTGCCTGGACGCTTTTAAAGCTTTTGATCGAGTATGGTATAGTCTCTTCATCAAACTACCTTCATTTCATCGAGCGGATTGAGGTCCACTTAATGAGTCTCGGTCTTTACAAGATCGTCTAAAATGCGCTGTTCCTCAGGTCCACAACATCAGCACTGAAGCTCTGTAGGGTTGCGTTCTATCTAACAATCTTTTTCTACTATCCGTCAGCGGGTTACATTCATCCGTCTCTGGTTGCATCAAGGCGTACGCTGGGGATGCTACTTTTTCCACCCTCAAACCTTATCTGTCTTATCTCAGTTAAGTGAGGGCTGGGTACATATCATCAGCAGATTGAAAGCCGACCTTGTTGCCATTCATGACTGGGGTTGACAGAGAGCTGTTATATGCGACTCTCATCTGTCCATCGTCTCCTGCCCCAGCCTACATTCTGCAAGTTTTTCCCTTTGTGGTTTGGACAATTTATGGCCCAGGTCTCCAGAAATATACGATGTCTATTCCTTTCCCAAAAATCCTCCCCCCCCCTCTCAAGTATCTAACTCATAAACCTCATATTCGTCCCTCCGTGAAATACCGTTGTCATGTCTGGACTGTAGCCGCTTCCAACTACATTCCAGAGTCAAGTTCAATAGAAGGCTGTGCGCCTCACTGCTTCCTCCACCCTGAACGGTGTCCTTCAACTCCTCACAGTCCAAATGTAAGCCTCCCTTTTCTGCTGCCACTACAGCCAAGGTTCTGTACTCTTGTATGTTCCACTTCTCAAGACAGGTGTTCGTACGCATTTGCTTCTAGTGACTTTCACTTCTAATCCTCGGCAGAGAAATCTTCTTCTCTTTGTTTTCCCTTTAAAAACGTAGGGCTCCAATACTCTCTTCCAAACTCTTCACAATACTCAGTTATTCGGGACTATGCAGTTCTGACCGTACATGTTATATGACTGCTTGCTCGTTCTTCATGTCTTTACAGGTGGGACTTACGACAAGGTGTCTATCCCCAGGAGTTGCTGAGCACATAACGCCCTGAAAGCGTTCTGACAAGCCGAACCACGTGACAAGTGCGACTGCTGCCCATGTAATTGATGCTGATGCCTAGACTAGTCCGGTCGAATCGTTTATTGTGATCTGTTGAGCTTCACCAGTGTTATATAGGGGCTCAATTAACCTTCATTATCGTAACTGACTGAATGGCTGATTTGAGTGTAGGCTTTTCCTTGTGCCCACTCGGCTGGAAGATAGTCTCCCGCATGGCTCTTGGGACGTCCATATTCAAGAGCATTTTGACTCTCCAGAGCACTGATCAACTTGATACATGAGCTGAATGCTCTCCTATTGCTCTGTTTTACCCCGTGAAAGATGCAACAGTCGACCGGCACCTTAAATGCCAGAATTCACCTACCTGTGGGAAGGGTTGTAGTAAAACTTGGGACCGGCACATGACTCCCGCAAGTCTGGTAAATCAGGTCACCATGTCTGACAACGAAGCGCTTCCTACTAAAATTATATTTTGAGCATATCCAATAAAAAACACTGGATGTTAGACTATGGCAACATGCATAACGAGTGTGCGGGTCGTTATCACGTGGGATGTCGTTCCTCGGCCTTGCCGTACGCACACAAATACAGACTAGACCGTGAACTACGGCCACAGGTACTCCAGTATAAGGGTGCCTGCGGAGCGTCAGACTTACTGAAAGTGACAAATGACAGGACAACTAACCAACTATAAGGCTCATGCGATATCAGCTTATCTGGAAAGCTGCGCCTTTCAATGATTCCATGTATTCGGTTTCTGTTGACATTGTGTGCGAGATGCCGCTGTAGTTTATCGATTGTCATAGTTTCCATCTAGCTGACTCATCTAAGTTACCTGACGCTGAGACTCGCTGCATTTATGACTTATTTTAATGGCCTATGCAAAAAACGGAGGATAACTGTCTCATTCCAAGAGTATTTGAGACCTTGTTAACATATCCTAATAACTAAACTCAGTCTGTGTATTCAATCAATGTTGCAACAAGATTCAAATGCAATGTTTTCAAACCTTTATGTTATGATCTAATGAGGGGTAGGCCGACTCTTGGTTACCGAATTCTAAGGAAGGAGACATTTGATTTACTACACAACACCAGCAAAATTTCAACCTTGTACGAATTAACTGCCTTCAGGCTGACTGAAACACTTGTCAACAAGTTGATATCATTCTGTGACGATTCTTAATTACACTTTTCATTTGCTGTAAAACCTACAGTAACAGAACCGACCGAAACCTCAGAACACGCACTTTGATATTTGAGTCAACTGAATTGAACAATTTTCTGAAATTCAGAACAGCCTCAAAAATCAGCCTTATCGATTGCATGACATTCAAGCCACCGACCAAAACATTATTCAGGGTCTTGCTTCACGAGCTTCATCCGAAGCTGTCAGCATCAGTTAATCAATATCGGCAAAGTTTATGTACACGAAAGACCATGACTTGTGCACTTAGCTTGTCTTGGAATTAAAAAACCAGCCTGATTCCTTCACATACTAACTGACTACGTTCGTCGTATCTGAAGTCCACCTATCTCAAAGAACCTAGAGGCATTTTACAACTGTTTCATCCTTACTGTGAATCCTACATATCTCCATGAAGCTTCGAACTCACAACCTCCACCACGAGCGACTGGTTAGCAGTATGATCCGCTCGCTCGTACACAGCATAGAGCGCTACTTATCTTTCAGCCATGGAATCTACATCACATGTTCACGTGTTTACTGGATCCTCGGGTGACGGTTTCTCAGATGAAAGGTTCACCCGTTGTGTGAATTATTCTTCCCGTGAAGCCACTTTTTGGCAAGAACTAAGCTTACTTACAAGACGAAATCTCCATTGAAAAATTCCCAAATCTCGTATTGCTATCAGAAAACTATAAGTACCTTAGTGGAAGACAGTAATCCAATTCATTAAAGATAGGTTGGTGCGTTTGGTTACCATTTGTTTTTGGAATCGTTTCTGAATTAGAAAAATATTATAGCCTTGTAGATGTAACGCATTGGCCACAAGATCCCTCGCCGGTTTTGACACTCTTTGGGGTTAATCTGGTAAGCGAAGTACCGGAGTTTCTGTCAAACTTATGTTCCGCTTGAACCCGAATCGAACAGAATTCGCCAAATACCCAGTTGCACACTAATTTGGTTTCAACGAAAGACTCCACTGAATCCAGCTAAACACTTCGTGTATGTTCTTCCCAATTGCTGTGCGAAAGAGAGTACTTGGCGAATTCCATCTAATTTGGGTTCAAGTAGGACATAAAGTTGACGAAAGCTCGGGAACTGTGCCTACCTAATGATGAAGGGCGAGACCGGTCGTGGGTTGTCGAAGAGTTTTCAGAAACCTTGTGAGTAGTTTCCTTTATGAAACTATACTGCGATAACTCGAATATCGTACCGACTGAAACACGAGGTGGCCTGTGCGCGGCACATTCAGTTGAAGAATATCATAAACGGGAGGTTCACTTGAGTCTCGCGTGAAAATTAAATTGATTTGCAAATCAGTGTATTCGTAGTATTCTAGTTTTGCTTTCTCCAATCCCCCAAAGTTGCCCAGAAACCATTGGAACTCTAGTGCACATGCGTCGTTTAGCTAGCAATTTCAAGTCATGTTGAATGAAATTAAGGGGGTGACTGTTGCATCGCATAGCAAACATGTACGTACCCACGTATAGTCAACATAGAATCTAAAACATTGCGCTAATCAGGTCGTATATCCGAAGTTTGTAACTGACACCGAACAATCTAGGTGACGGTGGCGATTGTTGATACCAAGTTCGCTGGGAACTAACAAATTAGGAGAATCAGGGCCATGAAACCCTCTTGCTGACCTTTGCCAAGAAGTAGATCAAGCGCTAAAACAATGACAAATTCCATCGAACGGCGAATCATCAGTCTGTCGGACTGGAAGGTTGGCGACTAGCCGGAAGTGATATGCTTAGTAGGAGTCACCGGCCAAATGGCTATTGCAAGACAGGCAGTGATTTCAAGTCTGAGGTCACTGGTTTAAATGGCACCGGTGATGGGATGCATCCTGTGATAACGAATGACCGCACAGTGGCCATAGGGTTAGGCAGTTGTTCTGCCCTCTAAAGAGACCAGATAAAGAAAGAAAATCGCGGCTCACTAAGTTAGCACTAGGAATTGACGATGCCTGAGTTTTTTTCATTTCTAATATATCCTGTCAGGCATTCCAATTATTCTGGTTTCCACAAACATTCCAAAATAAATTCAATGAATGGACCGATCTAAACAGAGTGGAACCGCTTGTTAAAGAACCCTTCAATGAGGCTCTCCCTCATTCAGGAGCATTTCTACATCTCTAACCTCACCGTGGGAATTAGGGACAATCAACTCAACCAGCCAAGGGGCCGGAAATACATATTTACGATGCCAGGAAACCCTCCATAAGGTACAACATCCTGCCTACCAACCGCCCCCACCCCTGTTATTCATTCCAACTCATGAAGTTGATTTTAAAGAAGGCAAGGTTTCTCGTGGCACTGGTACGGTGTCCTGTTTTTCGGTGAGCTCTGAAGGCGAACCAGAGGACGCACAGCAGCCATGTTTTGGTCTGCCACAGTTTGTCTCAAGCTCGCTTTATCCGGTAAGGCCTGGCAATTCGTACGATCGAATGCAGAAACAAACGATAATTAAATTATCATCATGGGATTTTCATCTTTCTTCTCTGCTGGGTATACGCAGCTGAAACGTTTTTCTGTTCACGTTGATATTATGCCTCCCTTCTCCCTTATTTTTTGAGCTGAATTCTGCCTGCTGATGTTCTTTCGTAGTTGTATTATGCTCACTGTACCTGAGGTGGATGACATCTCCAAGCCACACCTATTACAAAATAGCGATTCCTAAAAAGGATGGATGTCCAAACCACCAGTGCTATTTGCAGCTCGTTTGGATGCAAAACCATCAGTGACCAATAAATTTTATATACAAAGTTCCCAGAATCGTTTCGTGAAAGGTGAGGAACAAAATCGCATGAGGTATAGTTATCTGAATACTGTGTTTTCTTGTTCCTGCTCCCTGTTCGGTACTCTGTGCTCTTTGTTCTATGACGTCGAGCTGCTCCGGTAGAGCACAGTTCTTGTAGCTGGGCCAACACCGACAGAATACAGTTTGCTTATTGCTACTCACAACACTGTTCAGTAGTTAGAGTGCAGCCGACAAAAATTAATAGGGATCGTCATCTCAACGTGACCCGCTTCTCCGGTACTTCCGGAAAATAAATACACTAAGCCTAAAATTTCGACAGGGCATTTCCCTAAAAGCTAATCCAATCATGGCGGTCATGGATCGCGCGAAATTAGAGTTTTTGATCAAGTAGAACAGGTCCAGAGAGCAATGCTGTCAAGCTAGGTTGGGAAAATTTGTCACCGTTGAACTTGATTCTGAGCCAGCAATGCAAACAACTACATTTTAGTTACTTACGAAAACCTCCACTCATCTCAACCCACTGATTTAGACTGTCGAGTATAATGTGGATCTCAGGCAGAAACTGATCCGACCTCAATCTTTCTTCAGAGGGAGGAACTCATTGGCTCCAAAGCACCTGGTGCATACAAAAGCCGTGCTAACTACAGCGAACTTAAAAATCCGGGTTCAGATTAGAACATCATGTACCAAAATGAGCAGAAACCTGTAATTCATGTTTCCATGTAGCCTGGATACTGGACTGAATAATTCAGTGTAGTGAATATTTCGGTACGCTTTGGTGACACGTCGTTCGGTCGATGACCAGGATCTTTGTTGTGATTCCGAAAAGGATTTCTCGATCATTTCTCGTTCAGTACGTGTACAAAAGGGACTGACGAACCACCCACATATACATACCTATTGCGCTTTGTTATGAAGATGCAGTTGGCTGTTATAGCTCCCTCGATCTATCTGACTATCGGTCTACTGGTCATAAGTATAGCAAAGCACTCTTAAATTAGTTCATATTCTGAAGGCAGTATCAATTAGTTCATACTGGTTCCGTAATTGTACTCCATCCGTATCGCACCGTACGTTTGCGTGCTACTTATCAGTGACATCCTGATAGGGAACCCGGAAGGCTTCCGGGAGGAACACATACTGGTGGAAGGCAAATGTCAGACCGTTAACGAGTGATAGTAGAGGATGTGTACTTAATAGTCGGACATTCACTTATCTATTGGAATCGAAAGCTAAGTTGACCTGCCAGGCCATCCTGGACTGACCACACGAGCTGTTTGTACTAAGGTTTCGAAAACACCGGTTAAATTCCAATGAAAGATTAACGTTTGAAATGAACACAGTACAGCAACTTTTGTTTGGAATGAAAGGTGTCAAAACCTGCGGGTATTCAAATATTTAGGTAAGTACCATTGTTTTTTTCGGGATCCAACACAAGTTGTACATATATAAAGAAGATTATTGAGAGATATGTTTATCCAACGTATGTGCTCTTCGATACAACAATGACGCTCCGTCCGATGATCAGTTCCTGACTAAACATTCTCAGATCCCTTGGAATTACAGTTAAACTTGACAAAGCAGTGAGATTTGAAAAGAATTCTGCTTGTGCAAGGCCAAGCAGATTAACAGCCACCCTTTTGATTTGACTGTCCGCTTTTCCTCAAGATGTAATGCCATATAGGGCCTAAGCTCCTGCATTGCGACTGCTGTCACTTCCCGTATGGACATAATACAATTGACCGTCTTATTAGTTCGTGCACTCAATAGCGTCCGATATGTTGTCACAATCAACTGTCTTTCTGGGATTTCCGGGTAACGGTTTGGACCTGATGTCGGCTAGACTATTTTATTACGAATGACACACCCAGAAAGCACGAATTATCTTTAGAAACACTGAACAGGTGTGAACTTAAACGTTTAATTACAAATTAATATGGTGTTTACAGGAGACCCAACTGAAACTCTCTCCTGTGGAGTTCTTCAACTGGATGAGTTGCACAGAGGCCGCCAAATGTTTCACTTGGAACTATATCCAGGACATCAGGATATTCGCCTGGATATGACATTACTAATGGGATCTTCATGCAGCACATTAAGTTGTGTTTCCCAATACCACCAGCTTAATTTGAAAGTGAGAGTTCAACTCCATATGCGTACAATTTTGAGTTTAATTAGGAGATGCGATTGATAGAAATTACGGAACTAGACCTACCTGATGAGCTTCCAACAAGTGATACACTTAACAGGCAGTCAAACAGTTTTCATAGACCTTATGAGTAGTGTTATCTGATGTACGCATGGGCTATCTGCCTGCTCTTTAGGATTATCACCTAATCTGCGAAGGCCACACTTCAGTCTACCACGAACATCTAGAGTCTGGCTCTGCTCTTCCTGCTTCGCGCCAGCAGTGCACTAGTTTATCAGAGCTACCCGGACTAGAGATCACATCATCCTATTGAAAACTCTAGGTGTAACCCGCGGCTCAATTCAATTTCTTCTGGCTATGACTGCAACTCATCGAACGACCTTTTCTCAGTGCTGGTGGGCTAACCTTACTAATTGCTGTGTGCTTCGAACACAAACATTTGGTTCGACAGACCTTCTTGTTTATAGGCTCTTATTGGCTCTTATGGCTCTTACTGAAGCCATAGACATAGAAGACATAGAAGTCTTCGATCTGCCTTATTGGAATTTTTCTTCCGATTCCACATTTCTCTCTCTCTCTCTCCCTCTCTCTCTCTCTCTCTCTCTATATATATATATATATATATATGTTTATATCGAAGTCTATGGTAATTCTTTGTTGATCTCTGTGTTTTCTCTATAGTTTTGTGGGTACTGGGACTTTGTTGTATATCTGTATTCGACCTTGCACGGGTTCTTATCCGCGTGCCATGTTTTGGCTTCGTCCAAAAAGGGATAGGTAATCATGCAAAGTTCAGAGGCTTCGCCCAAGCTTGAAAGTCACTTAACCCATAGTTGTATGCCCTGGAAGTGCTCTTCAATTAATAATAAAAATAATCCATGACTCATCGGCGAACTACTTGTTTCCACCACCTACCATGATCTTAACAATTTCGAACTTTTCAGGCACGCTGTTCACAACAAAGCAGACTTAGGTGAGTCCAAGTTCTACACGATAATGTATTCAAACGTCAGCACACAAATTTGTTTTCCTTGAGTTGTAGAGTTTCCGAGAAATCCAAGAAAAACAGTGTTCCTTGTAGCAGTTCGTGTATCATGTTTTCACTTCACCGCTCCACGTAAACCGATCCAATAGGATCTTACCACATTTACCACACGCATCACAATGTCACAGAGTACGGTGCTCATTAAGTGAGCAGACTCGGCACCAGGTGGAGTCAGTCATGTGATGACAGGATTTGGCACTCTCAGGAATGCGTATTCGATTGCCAAACTAGGAGTTATGTCACAAGCTTACATCAATAAAAACGAGAACATTTAGCTGTCAACCTAACCGCATCAGATGGCTAACACATGCGCAGTTCGTTGACACTATATCCTATCTAAGTGTGGGTGAATCGCACTACTGATCAGCTGCTCATTGACGAACGGTTTATTCTTCACGCACCAGACTGGAGTTGAGAGTTAGTATCCCCCTGAAGATCCGTGAGATGCACATTTCTGATGAATCGCAATAAGGATGAAACGGTGCTTCTCGGATTTTCATCATAGATTGGCTTCACTTGCGGGAACAAAATATCCATTGGACATTGGTAAATGGAGTGAAGCCCCACCCTATGCGAAAGTCGTAACTTGGTCTGAAAGCACCTTAGGCCGGACTGGAATCCGTGTATTGGCAAGTGGGTGGAAAGTAGCTGCAACCGTTGAAGGGGAACATGATTAGTAAATGAACTGTTTATAATCCGCTGCACGCAGCTGTGTGTGTTGTAATGAGATGTGTGGGCACACTCAACGTTTTTGGGATCTGAACCTCAACTGCTGAATGTATTAAGCTCTACCACAGTTGCAGGGTTTGGCTGGTTGTACACTATTTATGCTTTGGTCCTCTATTCTGATCTGCCAAAGCATAACAACAGCCTGGAATACCCCTTTTGCCCACGACTTTCTTTTGGAAACCCGAGAGAACTGACGCCTACTGATTGCCTATCTGCAAATGATGGTAATACATGCGAGATTCTTGTTTAAAAATCACTCGGATAAAAAATCTGTCTGCCACAGGGGCCTCCAACACCTTTGAATCACACCAATTTATGGACTGGTGAAACCCTCGTTGACAGCCTTTCTTGTCGTACTATGAATACGACTTCACTGAATATAGGAATACGATTCACTGACGGTGGAGTGAGTTCAGCTTTTATCCCGCAGATGTCAGAAGACTGCTATAGGGTTTATTTTTTGACGCTACCTTTGATGCTCGATTGATTGTGTCAAATCTGAATGGATTTGGAAAATGAACAACTAGGGAATTCAGGTCAGTTATGAGTGAACGAATCAAGAAACTCAAGTTAATCTATATGCCGCATCAAAGTAGTTCACATCTGGCTTTCTGGTAATGACCCTTCGTTCACGCCGGGCTGACGGTTACAGGCTGTCATGGCGGTATTGCAAGCGGCGAAGGAAATGTAAACCTATTTGATCTGTTCCTACCGTGCCAAACATCTTCTGGGGGGCTGTTCGCTTTGTGGCAACCTATAGTCACATGGATTAACGCAATGTGCACTATATCAGTGCCGAAGGAACGATTCATAATTTTGTTTGTTTTGTCGGATTTATCAATTCGTGAACCTGCAGATACCAACAGAGGGGAAGATGAATGCCGCTTCATTCAGCCATGCATACACTTTGGTGCACAGCACAACGGACGCGGTACTGCGACCAGCAGCATTGGTGCTCCTCCGTTATGATTGTTTTCACTCACACGCGACCAGTAAAAGCATAACTAATCTGTCCAGGAGTTAAGCTAAGTAAGACCAAGTAAATTCCACCGAGTTGTTTGTTCTCATTTCAGCCAGTTATAAAAGCAAACAAGTCCTACGATAACAGATCGATACAGCATTGTACATGACTATCTGCATTTACTCCATTCACAATTGCTGTTCGACTTTCACTAAAATCCTAACTTGATATACCAACATTTCTTCTGGCATAGGAACATTTCATTTCATTTCATGGAACCAAGAAACCGACTGTTTTCAATGAGCTATGCCAGCTCAGCATAACTCCAGCGGACTTAGTATACCGAACTATTCTTCACCTATCGGTCTGACCGGACTGGATACAGCTACTGAAGGCAGCAATCTGAACTGATTGTGAAAACAAATGAAGGGTTCAAACCAGTCGTATCCGTGTTTTTGCTGTACTCTATGAGCTAGTTGATAAACCCCGAACTCGAACCTAGTCAACTGAACACAAAATAAGACTTCTTCGTGTGTACCCATTAGAATTAAGAGGAAGGACATCACTGGCATATCACTGTAAACTGGCCATCAAAACCAATATTTCCGCTCGTAACTGGAAAAAATGTTGAAAAAGGAAACGTGCTTTACTCAGTCATATTTCATGGGGACATGCTGATCTAACCAAGCCTATCACACTTGAATGTGAATCGACTAATTTTAAGAGTCTCTTGCTTCTACCTACCTGGAAACTCCAAATTCGTTTTGAGGCACTGGACACATACCCAGTCATGTACTAAACTATACGACGGCTCCTGAAGACAGCCCAGCTGACTGTTCGAATGAACCGACCAGTGGTTGAACGAGCAATATGTACATAGAGATATCCGGGTTTTCAGGGTCTCCTCCGACCAAGTTCCACAAGTTGAAGTTTTGCAGAAGTAACAACTCGTGCCCACCTTATTGCAGCATTTTTCAAGCATTCCTTCCTTTTCCGTGTTACTCAGTCTATTGAAATATCCACCACTTGTGCAAGTATCAATAAGCTGCCTGAGGAAATTTCTGGTGAACTGCTTGTGGGTAATTTCATCGCTGGTCGCCCTTCGTAATGTATCTAAACCTCAGCGCAGTGGCATACAGCACCTTCTGTCACACTGTCAATGCCCATGGGCCGTTGCACGACTAGACGAACGGGTCCTTAGCACGATTTGCACAATAACGATACGATATTTGTCGCTATCACAGAAGCTGACTGTTGGCGGCTTCTTTGAAGTAGTACTGTTTTATCAGGGGAACATCAAAGGAGGCTTCTCTTGAGCTTACTGTGAGAATTACCCAGCAGTGTGTGCACACTATTTCCACAGTGGTTCCCTTCTGTCGGAAATTTCGAGCCAATAATCAATAGGAACGTTATATCTCTTATCTAAAAGCCCAGTCACCAACCTTAGTACAGCGTGTTCTGTCAGAGAAAGATAGTTCCGTTGCTCTTTCCCTCGGTACCGAGAGAGGACAGCATAGTTTGTACGTAGGTGACTGGCGTGTTTACAAGCATGCTGAACCTAATGCGAACCTCACCAGTTTATTCGGCATAAAGCTGGTGAACCGACAGCATGACATCAATGGTACGAGTTTCTCACTTGTCAAACCCAAGTTAGGTAAATAAACAGTTCGACGGTTGGTTGTAGAAAGTTCAAATACAACACGAATATGAGCGAACGGATCCAGAGATCTGCAAATGAAGTATGTATTTGTATCATGCAGTCAAAGATGCTTCCTGATCGTGAAATGTCACCCTCTTTGCATCACTTCGTGAATCACTTGTGCACCCACAACAAATGAACAGAGAGATGAATTCTCACGTCGCCCAATGCCACGAATTCAACCACAGATAATCACAAGCTGTCATCAGCACTATAATGCGACAGTGCGTAAGGTTTTCTAGATAAGGGGCTTGAATGCGTCTAAGAGAGTGCCTATTTTACAACACGTTCTTTTGCAGACAGAACAGAATTCGAAAATCGGTCGCCCCGGCCAGCTGATTCTCATCCAGTATGTGCGATTTCCTCTATAACCCTAGATTGTTGAAGGAGCCTTTTGGGTAAAAATGCATCAAACGCTCAAACCAAAAAGGTTCACAATCTGTCGTACTTTTGTTAAAAGTTGTCTGAAGCGAACTTAATTCACCGTTTTCCGAAGCGCATTTCAATTTGAAATTCGTTTATTTAACGTCATGACTCAATAGCCTCAGCCCCAGGAAAACTCTTTTTGTCAAGAAACTATTTACTCCATGATTTTAAACCTTCATGACCTTCGAGAGGGAGATAGCCTATTACACGGACGATAAGTATACTGTCACTGCGCGTGCAGCAAGCAAAAATTAGCGTCATGGATGTGACTGGCAACCTCAAAAAACTAACACGAGTCGAAAAGTCTGATGAGGCTAACAGGTCGGGCAGGCGGTATGTGGAGCACCGACTATCCATTCCGGTTTTACCTAAAAACTCAAAGAGACCACCTTTCAGTCACCTCTCTACATCTTCAAAATCACAAGATGACCAAATTGCCGCAGGACGGGTTACTGGCTAACTGATGAGCAACTGGGCACCTGCAGTATGTGGCTGAAATACGCCGGCGATTTGAAGTCGATAAGTTCAGAAAAGTCCCTAGAACTCAGGACATGTTCAACTACAGCTGCAAGCCTTGAGCTGCTTTGTTAAGTAAGTCTATGATAGCTGGATTTCCATTTTGTTTACGGTAGATTGCCTTAGTTTTGGCGAAGCCCTAAACTGAAAACACGCGTTAGGATTAGAATGGGGTGAGCACAATGCTGCCACATCTGAATCGCCAGAAAGCAACAGATTCCCTACATTCTACGAACTTCAATGCGTTGTTGCAGATAAATCTTTCTAAAACAGTTCACCTATGTACAAATCCTACACTGTCCTTATCACGAATGGTATCTGTGCCGAGCGTCCGGTCATGTACGCCCTCATGAAAAGCAGGCAGTTTGCTTCTATGCGCAAACATTTTAACGCCTTTAGGTTTTCAGTTCACTGCAATCACCCTAAGTGGTATTGGAAAACGAATAAACCAGGAGACAAGGCAGAATTTTCGGAAACTCAAATAGTAACTGGTCCTCTGGGGATGTATCCGGCTGCATCGACACTCAACATCCGTGAGCTGGAAGCTGCTCTCAGTGATAAAGGCTAGCGGGCCGCAAACCAGGTGACAGTTTAAACACACGGATGTTATATTTGTGTATTTTGTGCCCTGTTAACCTCTGGTGTCCGAGGGGTCGCTTATCTTATCAAACTGCTTGATGTGATAACGGACTTTGTTCGTTTCGTTGTGAAGGTCTGCAAGCCTTTCCCCTAGGTGAGTACACATATGACTAACTATTGTTGTTGTCTAACTACCAGTCTCTCCAGAAAAAAGCAACCTTGACCGTAGGGTGCAAAAAAGGAGTGTTGTGATGTCGACTTGCACAGAAGTACGGATGTCCAGCCCAACGTGTCCCGGAAGAGTATCGGTTTGGGACAAATATACCTATTTGCATGCCAATCTGGTTCCCACGTGAGACTCACCTGGCTCTCAGATGAATCTTTCGTCTAGGGTAGATCAATCGTAGGATATCTAAAAGTTTTCAGCAACGCTATGAGTAGTTTCTTTCATAAAAGCATTGGTTTGCATTTTCGGAATCGCAGAGGAGCCAGCGAAGGCCGTGAGTTTGTGGTGTAATACTAAGTCCAATGTATTAGGATGTCAGCTGGGATCTACGCATGATGATGACTACCTCAGCCAACTGGAGGTTGCCTCAAGCTTGACGTAATCGTCCGGTTAGTGAGTTGTCATGGCCCTGCAGACTTCACCAGTCGGTACGTCGTTTCACTAATGGATATCGGTCGGACTAACTGTATGAATACTTCTGTTGGTAACCACACGTAAGTGTTTTGTGTCATTAATGGTACTGTCTAGAATTTATCCTGTTTGGGTAGCTTCGCGCGCGACTCCTCACCAAGACCCTCTAACCGCGCTGTCCTCTGGCGCTTCCCAGTTTTGATGAAATTGTTGACGCGGATACTTATATTTGAGAACTTGTAGAAAGGTCATCTCTACAATATATGGTAAAGTAAGCCTGACAATGATACTTATGCGTAGTTCTCTGAGGAGCATGATTGCTTACAGCTCCGACGACGTGCACCGCCAGATAAAGTCGATCTGAAACTTTCGTAGCCAAGTGAAGTAAGCAATGGAATCACTTTAGTATCAGCAACTCCCAGGCACAGGCATTTTCTAAATAAAGCAACACAATATTTCCCTTCCATGAACTTCATGGCGTCAGTCTTACGGTGATACAACTTGAAAATCTCCTAAATGTGTCACCCAGAAACCGCCTAACAAAACGTAATTTTCGATCCTGTTTCAACTTCAATACTGACTTCACTTAGCTGGACGGGATGAGGAACCAAACTACATCTCGTAAGTTGAACGCGTGGCTAATTTCCCGTTTTGTAGTCTACCCAACGACGCCTAATCTACTTCAATAACAGAATAGTTTCAATGGAGATTTCGTCATATAAGTGAGACCAATCTATGCTGAAAATCTGAGAAGCACTGTAAGGCTGTTTCAGCAGAGCGCATCTCAGAAAACTTCGGGGAATTGCGAATCCGCAACCCCCCAGCTAGTAGTTGAAACCAGTGACTGTTCGGCCACGATCGACTGATCACCAATGTGATTAATTTGCACGTAGACAGGCTGTAGCGTCACTGATCCTTCAGTCACGGATTCCACATAACTTAGTCACTTGCCGACTTGCTCCTTGAGCGTTGGTTTCTCAAAAGAAGAGTTCACTCGTTGTGTGAGATATCTTTCCGTCTCAGCTATTTAAAGTTTGTTTGTGGCGTGAGGAGATTTCGAACTTTTCGCTATCGATTTTTCTCCTGCAGGTGGAGCCAATCTAGGCTAAAAGGGCGAAAAGCACTGAAACAGCTGTACAGTGCTTCTGGGCTTTTCAGAATAGATTGGCTTCACCTACAGGACGAAATCTCCATTGAAAACTTCCAAATCTCTCCACATGACCAACAAACTTTGAGTATTGTTCACTCATAACTTGAGATTTATCCTTGATCTCCACTGGTGTGCTCAATCTTGTACTTAGCTGATTCCTGCAGGAATCCATTACAACAAATCAGGCTACAATTTTTCTGTGCTAAGTGCAACATGTTTTTAACACATTGCAAACATCTGCAGTTTAACGCCTCTAGGGTGATACCAAGCAGTCTTCAGGAGAATTTGTGGCAACATGTGGACCTTAACAATTCGTCGGAACCTTATGACCAAAATGGAAAACGCACTACGTCCCTGCATATTTGTACGAGCTTGTAGACCTTGGTCAGTATTTGTATTATCATAATTGCTCTGAATAGCACTACCTGCTTCATAATGAAGCATCCGTCTATTTAGACTGACGTGATATCAACAACCCTAGAAATAGGGAAAAGTCTTCAGCAAGTTTCGCGTTGAAAATTTATACATCTAATACAAATTATTATGCACCTTATTTTGAATACAAAAATACCGACACCCTACCTTCCTTTTCACCTCATTACCTTATTGGGAAAGTGTGTATTTGATTTCATTCATTGCATACTATTTCCTAATTCGAACTATTTAATGACCTTGAAAGATCCCTTTCGTAAACAAATCAATTAGACAGCAGATCCCAGAGAAACCTACCGAGAATAAACTTTTAAGCCGAAAAAATGGTAGGCTTAGGAACCCCTTGGTTTCCGAGACTCACACACCGGACACTGAGCGGAACCGTTGAATCGTTGTGTTAGCACTTCTATCATTCAGGTGCCTCCGCGTAGAGCCGATGTTACTTGGACATAGTGAGCCCCACACTCTCTCGCCTACAGATAATACGTCAGCCCACGTATCTAAGCCACGGACTAGACAGCAAGCTGTGAACACGCAAATGCGTTCAGATCGCATGTCGTCGGCGCAACTGGTGTCTCAATGATCGATGACTCATCATGGTAATTCATACGTGGGCAAGTAAGAGAGCGTTGTGTTGGTCATTGGGTAGTCTCCTGCAGTTTTTTCAGCGGAACAGGATGAGTGCTAGAAGAGTTGGTCAGCATCCGTTTGCAGACAGCCCCTCCGCACGTACGAGACGGTGGCCCCCATTGCCTAAAAACGGCACTGTATGGCCATAAAGCTGCTTCAGCTTACGCACAAGCCGTGCAGCCGATCAGGGCGCGTGGATATTAAAAACTAGGTTGTACAAACTCAAGGTAACCCAGTTACTTAATTTTAGGCAGAAAAAAGTCACCGAAGCATCACGGACATGAAAACAGTCAAGGGGCTTCTGTATTACTAGTGTTTTTTGGATGCAGCTTGCGATAATTTCAAGTGACATAATCACTGAGCTAATGACGATGTGACCTCGATTAATGTCGAAACGTTTACAAGCTAATTGCCAAGCACGAAAAACAGGTCAACGGCCACCTGGTCAACCACTAATGAACCCACACAAGCTACAGATATTCCCGTACATTTCCGATTTCAAGAATAGTCCAGTGGCGTAGCCCATGTGCTCTCAGAGAATGTACCCTACCTAGAGAAAATTTTTATCTCCTTCTAGAATCAAGGAAAGTTAGGTTCATACTTTGTTTGAAGAGAAGAGAACGTTTATCAAACTGGTCTTGCAGGTCACTCATGAATCATATTCTCTCTCAGATCAAGCAAACCGTCGCACAGTGAAGCCACTTTGATATCATCTTATGTGGTGAACTTTCATCAAGAAATACTGTTATCATCCGGCTACATACAACCTATTCTCTTTTACCTACCTTTCTTCTTCTAAGCCAGTCGACTTACTGCAATCTTCCGCAAAAACCAATATCTGCTACCCGGGGTTCTTCGTAAGTTACGGTTGGTTCGACGAACAAACCTCAATGAAGGACATTCATCCTAGAGAAATTGTCGCTCTATATGTTGGACGTTGATCGTTGCTCATTTGAGGATGTCATTACCATAGATCAGGCTTTGGTGAGCATTCGACATAAGGCAAGTTGGTTTGTTAATTCGTTTCCTGATTACTTGTTCAAAGCTGAGTTGTTACGGTAGAGATACGTAAAAATCGGCCCCGTCGACCAACTCAGTTCACTCTGGAATAACGAATGCATTTCATCAGTAATTTCAAATACGCCAGACCATAAAAGCTGAAAAATCCGATTTTTAGAGAGGCACTGCCAACAATTCCACGGCAAAATTGTGTTCGGCTAAAGTACATGTATCTAATCAAGTTAAATCCCATTATCCTTTTACAAAGCAAACGGTGTTGCAGATTTTGCGACATTTTGTATTGCAATCGAAACAGAACAAAGTATCCTTTGTTGCATTCTGTTCCAAACGAATGCATTGTTTTACACCTGTCCCAGTTCATATTCCCGTTCACACCGAGATAGTCTGCTTGTTCTTTTTGTGTGCTGCAATCAAGTCGGATCAGTGCGACAACTTATCGGCACAGAGACACTGGGCGTGCATCGCAGAAACTAAACAACAGTGAATCCAGGACAGTGTGCAGAGAATTGGCTAGATAGAGTCACTTTTAATGAGACCTGTTAAAATAAGCTCCCGAATGGTAATTCTTTTCTTTTATTCTAATTAGGTACAACACGATTCCCCATTTTGTTGTTTTTCCCTTTTTTTGCCTGTACCGCCTTTCTTGTTTTGGCCTGAACGTAAACAGCTCTTTGACCTTGTCATCGCAAGTGTTGTTGTTTGAATCAACACGTGGGTTTCGTTACCTTGTGGCCGGCTTGCCTCAGGTTGGTGTGGACTTTGGGATCCCCTTAGAAATAAGCAGTTCCTGAACCGGTGTAGTCCCACCATTTGAGGTTCGTACAATTCTAGTATACTGTTATTGTATACACAACCACGCATTTGTTGACAAACCTCCATTTTGACAATTTGACTTTTGGGGTTTTGCGCGTGACTCAGCGTGGCCCAGCTGATTGCTGGAAACAATCTATACCGACAACACTTGAACCAATTACCCTTGCTGTACCCATATTGTACTCAGTGTATGAATTGCCTCCTGTTTGTGGTAACCTTCCATGTAGACGGTCTCATCCTAGCAGGGCCAAATACAATAGTGTCATTCCTATAATACAGTCGAAGTTCAAAGGCTCAATATCGGTGAAGTATCATCTCAAACCTAGTTTACAGAACCGAATCCAAATTCCAAGAAATCGAAGCATCTTCCTAGTAGCTATGTGGCATGCCTAGACCCAGGACACCACTGCTTTGAAGTAGCTAGAGCCTGACAGGTGATAGTGAATTCTAGGCATCATGGGGCCACAAACCTCTCTTCGACTGTGGTCGTCAGTAGTGATTCGGTTGATGAACTAAAATTAACAAGGTGTCGCTATGATAGCAACCTAATATGGAGATGAATCCTACTGTGAGAGCAAGAAGAGTTGATGCAGAAGTTAATCTTCAAGGGTGAGAAGTTTGGACACTAGTAACCGCTGAAAGAGAAGACAAGGAAGTGTTAATTTATCTGTCGAACCGAGGGTGATTCTGTTACAGAAGCCTCTGCAGGTATAATAATTGCGTCATTCGACACCGGACCAAGAACAGTGGGGATGCCGACGCACGCGAGGTAAAGCAAAGTAAAGCAAAATGAACTGTAGGTATCTGCAAACGACTGCTCTAAAGATCGACAATCAGCATGGAAGCATCAAACGAGAATGGATAATTCAGTTGTCGGCCTTAATTGTTCTGACGAGGTTGTATTTGGAACCGTCTGCACTACAGTGTTTCAAGCCCGACGTTATGGACAACTTCAGTTAGTAGCAGCGTATTAAAATAAACCTGCGAGAACGTGTATGCTGACCTGGCAATTTATTCTAAGGCGAGTTTATCCGGGCCTGGCGATGTATGCTAAGAGTTATGGTATGAGCAATTTTTCTCGTACCATTTGTTCGATCGGTCAAATGGTTTGGTGGACTATCCACGTGTGTTGGAGCTGAGAGCACATGTACCCGGTACTACTCGGCGGTGGCAAGGCACAATCTCTCTTGTGTAGTTCAACCTATTATCTATCAAGCACAGCAGGCACCAAACGACTCTTCATTTAGAAGTGCGGAGTAGTGATCTCCGTCATTTTGTTTTCTGTTGACGGCGCACTATCAGCATGCTTTCGACGGAATTCAGAGACAGGGTTCCACGTACAGGCCAAGAAACGTAAGGAACTGCTTGAATATTATGCCAGGTTGTAACCCTCGAGGGTAAACCAGAAGACCAACACTGGGGATTGAGCCCTCACTGCTGGACCTCAAGAATGCGGTCTACAGTCCATCTGGTCCATACAGTGCAGGCGTCAAGAATCCTGTGAAGATGAAGCTGCTAAACCGATGGCTTGGTAAGAGGAACCAGATGACGAATAACTCCAGCGTTCTATTCAGTTAAGCAAATATGACCACCTGGTTTGAATACTGACAACTGATCGACAGAAAGAAATCGATGCTTGTCGTACACGACGAGAATAATTTGTTAGTTAGGCATAAGGATGATTGAGAATCTTGTTGAGATCACTGAGTGCAATTAGAATTATCATTAAATTCAAAGGCTCCGTCAGACGTGGTGTTCACGACTCGGTTTATTGAGTGTGGTAGTATGAAGGTTCAATGCAGTGCCCTCCACCTACAGGGCCTGGCGTGGCAGCTGTTCAGTATTCTTGGAACCGTGTTTGTCATTCATGTTTCATGTCTTGATGCTAGCGCTACCTACTTTTCTAGGCTTCTAGAGCATTCGATTCAAATCACTCAACAAAAGGCCCCTCGATAAATGGCACTTTTCACTTGTGGCCACGGTTGAATTCTTCATGGGTTTTTCGTTACAGTTCTCACGAGAATTAGGAATACCTTACTGAACGGGAAACTGTACAGTAAACAGCGCCCAGTGAGGTTGACGAACTCTTTCCAAAGGGCTACCGGATAGCTATTTTGTGGCAGAGTTCATCTACATACTAGAGTCCCGTTAGTCATTCCGGCTCGTGGAATTATTAGTTACTAAATAATAACCTTTCAGCTGTAACACCCTTCCGGCCCCTAGCTGCCAAGCCACCCGAAGGAAGCACGAGGGCTGAGGTGATACCAGGTTGCCCAAGCCTAGACAGGAGCGACTGATTTGCCGGGATTGGGTTCGAAACATGAACCTCCCGGTCCGCGCCTTAATCAGTGAGTCCTTTCGTAAACTTATAAGTGGATGAGTTTAGGTTGACAGAGCGCCCGTACGATGCACTTTCTCACCAATGAACTAGGAAGACAGTACAAAGCGAATGTTATCCACACATCAAACTGACCCAATTCGTCTTCCGGTCCAGTGTTTGTCGGCTGGCTAAATCAAACATTTTCGTGACCGATCATCAGCTGAAGCGAAACACGACATCTACGCCTCCGTATGAGCATATACGGAGTTTGGCTCTGATACATTGTCTCTGGTTTTTTTTTAACAGGTTGTGAGTTGGGATACACCTAGCTGCTACTCGGGACTTTGTCTCCCTGACATTTGAACGGCTGTCTTTAGGGTATTTGAAACGCCGCATAGGGCTAGTGGTTTTTAGATGATACGTTTGCCATACAGACCAGTTCTTGCGTCAGAATGTTCCCATTCGAACCAACGTCTTAATGCATGTGACCAAGTCCTCACAACGTTCCACCTAATTATTTTCATGGAGATGTTTTTAGGATCTAATCCCGAGCTGATCGGAACCACACACACTTTACCGATGTCCCAGGAACGTAATGAGTCATAAAGTTGGAGTGATCGGTCCAGGTAAAGCATCCATAGTCACTCTGATACGGCGAATTTCAGCTAACATCGTTATCACGGTTGCAACCAAAGGTTTAGTTATATCAATCAGTGACTGATCTTGTCGCGTCAACGTGATTCACGCGAAGGTTAGTTAGAGAGAATAACTTTCGTTGGTCATTAAAAGACTGTTCCCACCATAAAACGTGGAAACCGGCTTATCACACTTCCATCTCTTTTTGCTATTATGACTAGTCTGATTTAGAATTGAAGCTAACACTCTCTGTCCATAGTTGGCACAAAGAAGAGTAACGTTTAGGGGAAGAACAAGTTCACAAAACCATTCACCAGCTGGACTATGTGGTTATCAAGGTAAAAATCGATTCGAGGTTTGACACAAGCGAATGATCACAAGTCCGTTGTTTTCTCCACCAATGAGCTGGTTTGCTGTATGTGACCGGATGTGACTGTCCTCTAGTGTTTAGTGCGATGGTATTATGAAAAATCCTAGGTACAGGTCTTTCCTGGTCAAACGAGTTGATTCAGCTCCATTCACTGCAACACTACAAAGTGTTGCCGAAAAGACCACTATTCAGTCCTTTGCGGCTGGCTCAAGTAAGTCAAAATGGTCCCTGTAAATTTGAGGTAGTAACAGATGCAGCCTGATATGGCTGACAGATCAGGCATTAGGTTTTCTGCAAACAAGCAAGCTAACTTGTGCCTCCTATTGCCCATCGTCCTACTGCCTAACATATTTTCTGGACATCATATGTATCAGGTAGTATACGTAATAGTTGGTCAATATTTTACTCTTCCCGGTTAGTGTGTTCAGGATTTATACGGCTGATCCGGAAGTGGGGTAACATTGTAAAAACGTCTGGGTAATTTTAGATGCATACGGGTGGTTCATTTTAACAACTAATGTTTGCTTTGCTCCAAGTGGGATCTGGAATAATCAGGTCCTTGCTTCTCTGGGACTCCACCGAACCTCAATAACACCAGTTACTTCGTTCTTTTGCGGAAAAAGAACAAGCAGGTGGTCAAAAACGCGGAACGATAACCTCCAAAAGATGTTTCTAAATACAGGTCACTGTGTTGAGGAGTTCAACACAGGTTTCTAGTCATCTTGGTCTCAGTGTGCACTCCAAAAGAGAAGCCTCCCTTAGGAAAGGGCAAATACCTCTTTCTCCATGTTGGTACTCTACTCTGTTGATAGTTCCCAAAGGAAGAAAATTTCCAGACGAGAATCTGCCGCCGAATTTCCTTCGGATTTCCTATTTCTACGGAAACCATCCGTACCTCTCTAGAGAGTTTACAACTTTGTTCTCTGATCAGTGGTCTTACTTTTCGGAAAAGACAATGAAGCTGATTATCCATAAAGACATGCAGTTACCATGGTGATACACATATTATTTAGGTGTTGGTGTTGCGGGATTGTGTACAATACATAATAAACACATGACTCTCGTTTGTACAATCGTCCTCTTGTCCTGGTGCATTCATTCCGGTGAGTCCACATTAAAGGAGGGGAAACACTGGACTCGAGTTCCGCTCTTCTTAGAGCTCCTAAGCAGTGCATGTCCAATCAAATTTTAGCTTCATTTTACCTTGTACTGAAAGACATATCCAAACCCATTCGTCCTGTCCCCGCACCGTACTAGTGGTCCGTACACTGATCATTTCACTCGGTCTTTGGATGTTATATTTGTTCACTAACCAGAGTGATTTTTGCCTTTCTATTCTTTTGTAGGTCATATGCACTAAAAGTAAGACGACTACGGTGGGTTCTACTTTCAGCTCCATAAGCTCGGGTACAACAACAGAAACAAACAGGTTTCAGGGTCAACATGGCAAGTTTGAACACGAGTACGTGGTATAGACCAATATCTACATAGTTATTGAACTTTGAAATCCGTTTGAACTAGTTAGACACTGCTAATCTCCAATAAAGCTTCATCCTTAACTCGCGTAGCGGTGACAATGCTTGGTTCATTTCCTTCCATCCCAACACAGTATTCCCTAATTTTACGCGGTTCCGATTCTCGAAAATCCGAAGTACACAAATGATTTCAGATATTTTTGGCAGCAGGTTATCCTTTCACACTTTTACAGAGCATTCTGGACAAAATCAAACACATATAGAGAGCATCTGCAAGTACGTGGTTAGGTGAATATTTTGCACAATTCTTCAAACTATTAAATCTGCTTTTCTACGTGATTTAACACACTGAACTCACTGCATCTAAGGACTAGGAGACTTGAGTGAAGATCTTGCTTAACTAGATCTGAACTACGGTTCGATGAAGCTGAAAATGATTACACTGATGTGTACCGCATGGCAGAACAGAGCCTTTACACCTGTTCGGAAGGTATCTCCTCGTCAGCGTCTAAGGATTTGATTTAGGGAGTCACATGACCTCTGATGGAAGTGCGTCAGAAGTCTCCCCTGCAGGCCGTAAAATCATTGTGATGGGTAACCAATGCCGTTGCCAGTTGGAAGATTTTGTTCGTTTGCGCTACAACATTAGCCGCGTTCGTCAATCACAGCTCCCGATCTATGGAGAAGTCCAACGTTGCAGCCACCCCCAACCCCTTTCATTTGCGAATTTTGCCATCGTTGCGAGCCCCTCCAGTTAAAGGCTTCATTTCAAAACAAAAAAATCCTAAAGCCAGTTCAGTATAAGTTTTGTAGGCATTCACGAAAAATGGAAAGGTTTCGAATAAAAAGCTGTGAACAGCCGAGGACACGAAGGCTGAGCAGTAATTAACGGAAGGCTAGTGTAGTGTTGAGTTGGCGCCATACATCGGTTGGTGGTTGCTTGTGGTACCAGTCCATGTGCCACTTATGGTTCAGTGAATGGTGTATCAAATGCTGATGTCTGTAAGGTTGAGGTAGATTTCGATTCCAAACCTAGTTTGCCACCCTATGTCCAAAGCCTACACAGGATGCTGTTTCCGGGGTGAGGTACGTATCAAAAAAAGTCGTTTCGTCCGCACATAAGTTTCCTTTCAATCAAATTCCAGGCAGTCACAAATTAAAGGTAAAAAGGTGCTACTGTGTCTGGCCGAGCCTTCTATAGAGGGTTCCTTTTTTTGACACAGAAACAAACCTCCAGTTCAAAACGCAGTGTTTCGTAGAGCTTGCTAAAATTCACAAAATAATACAGTATGGAGGGCTAGCTGTGAAGAATATGCTATTGAAAATCTGACCTTAAAACTATAGCGAAAGCAGGATGCAAAGAAGTGACCATATTTAGGGTGATTTCATTTACGTACTATTCTGTGAATTCTCGTTACTAATCGCTGTTCCATTGAGACTACGACATCGTTTATACACAGATGTATTGCCTCTCGACTTTCCCTATCTAGGCTTGGGCAACCTGGCAGTATCCCCAGCCCTCGTGATTCCTTCTGATGACATGGCAGTTAGGCACCGAAAGGGTGCTACAGATGAACGATTTTCTAAATGTATTTAAAGAAGAATGAAAATTCCGATGGGTTTGTTTTGGAAGACGGGATATCTGCATGAAAACTCACAAATGATTCAAAAAGAAACATGAGGACGGAACACAACAGCGTAAATTTGCACGATATTCCGGATTTGTTTCGTTACGTCTCCTCAGGCACCTACTACCGACTGAAACAATAAACAAATTTAAAGTGAAAAAATGCCGTAACAAATGCTTGCTCTTCAGTTTATCGCGGTAGTTCAAACGAAACGAAAAATTGTTTCTGCTTACACAGGTTCGGCTTCCACTTACGAGCAAATTTCAGAGCTTTGCTGTTTGCTGTGCTGAACACGATATCAAGTGCACTCGCTCGGTCGAAGGTTGCTCACAATCATACGACAGACATCTGATGAGGCCGTCATTTTAGACTATGATCCTGTTTAGCTTTGTTGTTGTGTAAGTTCTTCTGATTGGTTCAACTGCCTTCGTAGTCCCAAAGGCATGTGCTATCCAAACTCAGACGTAATTGCTGTTCCGTCTTGTCTAGGTATTTGGCCGTTTACCAACGTGAATTGGTAAGTGATGTTTGACTTGGCAAACGATGGAACTGGAACTTTGACTGGTGGCACTGTAGCACGAGTAGGCTCGTGAAGAAAGGCCGGCCTGCATGCGCAGTGGACCAGCTAGATCGTAACTGTCAGGTGACGCCGTATGATCAAGCTGATGTCGTCCTTTTTTAACGAGGGAGATTATTGAATGTTAAATCTAGGCATAGTGATGACGTCCTCCAGCTCTGGTGTTTGCACACTGTGTTCCCTAATGAGCACTTCGAGAGATTACTTGGACTATAGAGGTTATTGTGTTCCTCTTGAAGTGTGTCATTAGCGTGAATCTGCCGGGCTCGATGGTACAAATTTTTGTCCAGGTCAAACATGATCACAGCCCAATCACGGCCTCATCAGATGCCCGTCGTTTGATTGAGAGCAAGAGTTAGACTAACTCAAAGGCGGTACCAGATATCGTGTTAGGCACAGCAAACAGCAGAGCTCTGAAATTTGCCGAGATCAACGTTATTCACAGGTGGAAGCCGGATCATTGCAAGCAGAAGCAGTTTTTCGTTTCGTTGGCACTACCGAGATAAACTGCAGAGTAAATCTTTGACGTGGTTGTTTTTTCTTTTTTAAATTTATTCTTGTAATCTAAAGTGCGCGCCTTCTGGGACCCAAAGAAATAAATCCGTAATGCCGCGTAGAATTAAGTCTTTATGTCCCATCTTCAAGTTAGTTATGAGGAAAGGATGTTTTAGATTCAAACAGAAAGCATCTAGCCCACCGTGTAGTCGAAGCAGAAAACATGATTTTTCATGATGTTTTTAGAGGCGAACCCAGCAAAATATCACTGAATAGTTTGTCAAAAAGCATTCGTGAATTCTGCCTAGTTGTTTTATAGTTTTTGGCAATCAGTCAAAATGACGTTCAACCAGTGTCATTACCTTTTGACGAGCGTCCACGGCCAAAAGATGATCCTTTACTCGTAGTTGCCTCTTTCAGAAGTTCACTGAATGTCATCTTTTCTAAAGCTGACGAAACCTACACCTGTCGTTTCATGAAGCATCGATGTTTTGCATTTACACACCCAATGACCCCTTACACACTTGCAATGACCTGGTCATTTATAACGTATGTGATATATGATGCTCATGTCAGTTTGTTAGGTCATCCTGTAGTTCTATGCACCGCGTGCTAGAATGAAAAGTTTTTGGGCGATCCAGCTAATGTGAGCGATTAGTATAACGGTTCACAAAATAAGAACAAGGCAAGCCATGGTGTTAGGACTGCCTTGGAAGTTCTCAAACACTCTTATCCTAAAGGACAAGCTAATTATCCGGTAAAGTATAAATCATTTTCTGATTTCCATGCCACGTGGTAGCAGATTCGCGCCTCCATCTCTATTCTGTAGGTAGACATGAAGCTCATTTTCTCTGAATGTGTCGACGGTGAGACTATATTCATCAGCTCCGCCAAAGGGTTACATGATTTTGAGTGGAAAACACACAGGCTGGCTCCTCCAGCGGTTGACAGGACAATGGTAGACCATGCACAAACACAACATGCAACCTAGAGTTATCTCCGGAGGTCACATCTGCATTCCCCCGGACTAGCTGAATCATGAGCACAACTCCAAGTCCACAGGAATGGTAAGTATATCAGAGGCTACCGTCCGAGATATACGCAAACAAAACAAACAGCTTTTTATGGTCCAACTCTGCGGTACTGAAACATCCAACGCTAAAAACATTTTCCGGATTTAACGAGAATAAATGGTCCTAATAGGAACGTAATGAATTCCTCAGGTGATTTCAGTCACACCGTACTGGTAAGGCTTTTTGATGAATTCTTCGGAAGATTACAGAAGATCCTGAAAAATCTGATCGCGGATTTAACTTTTATCCCCCCCCCCAGCAAATTAAACGGTCAAACCCCGGAGGGCTTCTACCAGACATTTCTGTTACCATCTATTGTGCTCACCACCCGCCGCAAAATCCAACCTAGTTGTTTAGTTCGAAAATTTTAACAACTGCGAATAGTTCCGGGGTTCACTGATGCTAAACACGTAGAACCGTCAGTCCTTGTCCGTGGGACTTTTTGATTGGATAGTTATTTTCCCATCTGAAAGCTAAGTACACAGTCCGACAGTGGTAGGACGTGAACGTCTGGATACCGCACTACCCCATCGGTGTTTCGTCACTTACCGAAAATACTCTTTCGAAAATTCGACTTTGGCAGCCACTTCTCACGTCTCAAGATAGAAAAATATTTCAAAGGCTTTCCGGAAAATGCTCTACTTTGAACAAAGGAGTCAAAGAGATCACCTAATTGGATACTTGTTGTGATCCATGCCGACACTCACGACCACAAGCGAGTCCTGACATTTCGGTATATGTATGAGTGTTAATCATTCACTGGATCAGTTCATGCATTGATTAAATCAGTCGACGAGTGATTTTTGCTAGCCACATTTCCCCCCCTCCATACACTGTCATACTAAACCCGCAATAATCATGCATGGGTCTATTTCTCCGTAATTCAGGTGACTAAATTCGGATCCGAAATTCTGAGGTATGCGTTTCAGGATTTTGGCATTGCATTGTGTTAGTCACTACTTTCACGTTCATGATGGGCGCACTTGCACAAACTATTGAAACGGGATTTTGTGGTCAATCTTTGCTTGGCCCTTACCCAAGAGGATACCTAGGGTATGTATTGATATGCCTAGGGTAGTGGCGGACAATATCAATACAATACGTGAGGTCCAGAGCTCTGTGCTCTGCTAATATTATTAACGAAACCTAGGTTAGGTTAGTTATCATGTGGCAGGAAAAGAGCTTGCGGTTGTTGGTCATGTGACCAGTTTAGCAAGGTCATCCAAATTGGTCAGGTGATCGGTTTATTGCAATACGTGTAACAGCCCTATGCATTCATCGGGGCATTAAAGCTCCTTCTTCCTCCCGATTGAAATAAAAGTCAGATCAAAATAAAGTTCAGATGGAAATGGGCCGGGAAGGTAAGTCGGGGGGTTGGTTCGCTTGGGTTGAAGCCTCACGACAAATTACCCAATCCAATCGTTGTCGCGATTGTGATGGGGGTGGTGATGGTGGTAAGTCGCCAATTGGGCTTGCTCATATCGACTGCGCTCCCGGCTTCAGATGAGTGGATATGGTAAACATGCACAACTGACTGGCAATCAAACCTTACCCGATCCATACGTATGGTTAGTATGCTTTCAGCCGACTGGAGACAAACACGAACTAATACAAACTGGTTCAATGGCGAACGAATTAGTGGCACTCTAGTTGATCACTAAATCGCGTTGCAGTCTGTAAAACTGGTGATACTGAAACCTAGCGAACCGTCAGAAAAAAATTGCGGCTACAGCTTTGCTTAAAAACTGGTTACAATGCGTTTTAAGTAGACTTACACGTACATGTCTACAGGGCTATTGTTCGAGTTCAATCGATATCAAAACAACCGCATGTATCCAGCGTTACCCTATTGGTGTAAAACTTGAGATCACCTTCACGCAGTGAACTTTTCCAATTCACGTCACACACCGTTTGTTCAGCCTCTTGAACTGATCGGGGAATACAGGGGGTGTCAATTAGCTGCGAGAGATCAGTTATCAGAATCAGATCAGTTATCGAAGTTGCCCTTCACAAGAAAGATCGCCTTAGGAAGATACCACCGCTCCAAGCGACCACTTCTGGTTGGTACCTAGAAATCACCAACAACATCGACAGCATTTCATTATCCAACAATGAAGCTTCGCTCTCTTACTGGTGATACCACGGAACGGTCGATGTGGCACGACAGTTGTAAGAATCACGGTTGTACTTGGACATAGATACTGCCAGATCGCCCTCACCTGGACAGGAGGACTATTAGGGTCCTCACCAAAACCCTTGACTAAAAAGCCTGACTGCAAAGTAACGGTATTTGACCAGAAATACCAGTGCATTATGTTGTTTAGACAACAAGTCGCCACACATGTTCCAACCCCCAACCTGGAGGACTAGAAGACTGTGCCGATCGGACCTCTTACCATTGCCCAACCTGGTAGGAAAGACTCTGTGAGTGTCGTACGATCATCCCATGGTATAGCTCAATGGGTGTCGGAGGCACATAAACCATCACATCAAGGTGGGATTCTCTGTATCTTCGTGACGGCCCGAATTTTTAAACGAAAACCTAGTGAAGTATTTACTCAACAAGTAGTACTACAGCAATGGTCTCCTAATTCTGTGTGAGTGAATAGAGAAAACGTGGAAAATGAGGGAAGTCAGGGCACCAGTGTCTTGGTCATACACATCTGCTAGAAGCCCATTGTTAGGTTTTTCTGTCGCCATCGGGCTAAAAACAACGTCAGAAATGCAGTGAATAAAAGTCCGATCGACCTTCCGGAGCCATTGTCGCTCAGTCCCAGTGGCATGAGGTTGCACTTTGGGAGCGCAAAAGCCTGTGAGTTTCAGTAACATAAGCCCGGCACGCTTGTCGTGCCCTTTTCTCAGGCCCAAGGTAAATGAAGGTGGCAACCACGGCAACTATTTTTGCCGTGGTCTGTCTGTGATCCAACCAAGGCTTTATGGTGCCATTCAGTTCCAACTTGCATGTTATGTCTTGGGTAGTCGGATAGGTCAAAGTAAACGGTGGCAAAGCAAAACACCATTAACATGGATTTACCATCTATGCACTGGTTTTGCGATAGGCATACTGCGAAATCGCTTTCAAAGATATAGTCCTGAGTTTGTGGAATTTGCAGGGCAAACTTACACTTGCGGATAGCAAACTGTGAATAAATGACCCGAATTATCCTTAGGTATCCTTTATTGTTTTGGTATCTTGGTCAAGTCAAACACATGGGTGTCGTCGCATCGCGGGCAATCAATCGATTTCTACGATTACGCCGGTGTAATGCCTGACTGCCTGGCTGGGAGATGAAACAACACTTGGGAACTTGGTGCATGAAGAAGTGGAAGAGGTTGAAAAAGCATGTTTCCTGAATACGAAACAACATAGCATAGGGCGGTTAGGGTCAGCCGCCGACTGCTGGCGATTACGAAACAACGGATGTCACATTGAATGAACATACACACAGAGTGCAGCGGTATCTTTTCCCGGATTTGTCCGTCACACCAAACTACGCCGATGGACCTGGTGCACAAGAAAGGTAATGGCAGAGATGTTTTGCTCTAAACCGTGTGTGCAATCGACTGAGAATGCTTTACCCAGTGTTAAACCAAGGGAATAGGACCGGAAGATGAGCAGCAGATTACGGTTCTAAAGTACTCAGCATGCTAAACTGCCGGTCAATAATTGTCACATCACGTGGAGACAAGTAGACAGTTGAAATCCAGCATGTATATGGAAGGTAGCTCGGTGGCCCGCACCACCCATAAACTGTACCCGCGGCACACACATGGCTAGCTACCGATAACCACTAAGGTGCTTGATCACAGAGGTTTAGTTTTAGCACCGTTTAGGTGTGGCACACAGAATATCCTGAGTGTTGAGGAGGCACAACCACCGATCGATCGCTACGCTCCACTATGCACCATAACAACGCACTGATGACGTCGTCTCGACTGGTGATGAAACGTTTGCAATCAAATTGCCCAGCTCAACGAACAAACCGACGACCATTTACGCTACCTGAGTTGCCCAAATTCTCCTCTATTTAAGTATCCATACAAGAAACAAGGTTACAATCATACATTATATAATAAGTTACAACGCAAAGCAAGGCAACGCAACTCAAGTGAAACACAGTACGTTACGGATAAGTACACAAATAACACCGATAGGGATGAAAAACAGAGACAAGTCGGTAAGCTTGGAGCCACGAAGTGTACAGGGCTTCCATAAGTTTAGGTGGTGGTACTTGCTGGGATGACAGCGAGGGGTGTCAGTCACCACCACACAAAAAGCCGCACGCCAGCAGCAAAATCTCTCGCTTACTGCGGCTGGATTAGATAATTCTGTGGCACCAAATTATCTGTGAAAATAGATACTAACCACAAATACCAATATGGCCTCGAAAGGCCAACACGCAAACGAATTCTTTACCATGCACCGCTTTTCCATGGCCAACGGCAAGGACTAGCCTATATTCATGGACTAGTGGTGGTGTAGAATACCTCGATAACGGTTGAAAGCATAAGCATGATAACAAACCTGGTTTTCAACAAATACACTCATTGGCGTATCAACTGGGTTTTCACTGGAGAGAACTGAATCTCTCGTTTATGATGCTCTTCAACTGAATGTGCTGGACAAGGACCGCCTCTTGTTTGATTTGGTGCGATGTTCGAGATACCACAGTATATTTTCATAAACTACTCACAAAGTTGCTGAAAACTCTTCGACGAGTGCCACAGACAATGATCGCGAACCGATTCAGCTTGCGACGGTTCATGCTTGTCTTCAGCATGTTTTATCCCTGTCAGCTCCAACTTAACTCACAAAATGTATCGACCGGGCAAGTTTCGACTTCCAGTCGGTTGTGAGTCTTTACCGTATCCATTCATCTACAGCCAGGAGCGCAGTCGATCTGAACGAACTCAGTCGGCGACTTACCACCACCACGATTTGATTGCGTAGTTTGTCGTAAATATTGGGCCCGTGCGAAATAGCTTAACAGCCATAATTAGGCCTGATTCGCTTCTCGAGTCATTCACGTTTTTCCCTCAGAGCGTGAGTAAACCAATGAACACATGAGGCTAGTAAGGCCTGCGTGAAGGCAAACACGTTAACGAATGAATACCAGTATACATCATGAGACCCATACATTTTTGATAGCGGGTCAGTCTGCAGTTTCCGTACGAATGAAAATACAGGTAGAGTGTATGATGAAATCTTGTCATAGGGACCAGCTCTGTGGTCGTACTTTATGCCTGCCCTTCCCAGCCCTATTCATGATCCTTAAGTGAGAATTTACTATCTTCCGGGCAGAAATCAGTTCACACATCACACTACCGTTCCCTTTACAAAATCAGTAACTAAACACTAATGTCATTTTGAGGCATCAAGTTTGATGGATCACAATACCTCAGATGACCGGTTTCGGGCGCGAACGATAAATTGAAATGCTTTGCTTTATCAATATATCGAGCAGTAGACTATGCACAAGTAGTTCGCTATATCCACCTACAGGCAAAGCGGTTTATCAACGTCTGTTTTCCATCTGTTAATCGTGACAACAATTACATCCCATAATTGAAATCAGTCAACATCGAACAACTGAGAAGTACTACGTGGCTGTTTCATCCTCAAGTGGAATCATCATTGCTGCGCTTCTCACGAATTTCGACGACAATCTAAAATCGCAACCTCACGGTTAGTACCTGAAGACCAAACCATTCGGCCACGGGCGGCTGGGTGACTTGCACTTAAATGGGGTATAGCTGCTGGAGGCTCTTCCACAGTCCAAGATCGGTTTCGTCCTTCTTGAGACTCATCCGATAGATGCAGTACTTCAGATTCCTCCTGGGCCGTCTATAGGTTGTTGTTACTATGAGAAGATCGGGAAGAATTGAGAATAAGTTGGACGACGAGTATACCTTCTGTCTTAGATGTTGTCGCTAGAGGAAGCAGTAAACACGTGAACATGTGAAATCGATTTTCTGATTGAAGGATGAGTGCCGCTACATCCTGTTTATATGCAAGTTAATCACACCACTGAGCAATCGCCCGTGATCAACCGGGTTAGCCTTTAACCACCAGACGGGAATTTGAGAGTTCAGAACTCCTCAGGGATTCGTTAGGTGAGCAACGTTGATGATCCCCGATAGGGGTGAAGGAGCTGTACAGTGCTTCTCGGCACAAATAGGCTTCACTTACAGGAATCTTGAAATTTCGAAATCTCTTCATAATATCAACAGAATTTTTTTAGAGGTGAACACTAGAACAGAAGTCTGATACGGAAAATGACGGACTTAAAACCAAACTCATCAAAAAAGCTTAACACTGATACTGATGTAGTTAACAGCACCACGAAAGCGACCGGTTCCGCAGCGAAACGTATATTAAAATGTATCTCACAGAGTTCGCCAAATGCTCCCATTTGCACACAAAGTTGGTGTGAACGGGAAACTCAAACGAATCGCGACTGAACCACTCGTTTATGATATTCATCAGATGATGTGTTGCATACAGGTCACCCCATGTTTCATTTCGTACGATATTCGAGGTGTCATAGTATATTTTCTCGAAGGGGACTACTCACAAGGTTGCTGATGAACATAAAATTGACGGGGACTGCGCCTACCTGGTGAGCCTCTACAAGGGCGAAACCGGTCGTGGGCTATCGAAGGGTTTTCAGCAACCCTGTGAGTAGTCACCTTCGAGAAACTATCTCACAGAGTGCTTGCTGACGTAGGATAAAATTTACAAACATAGGGCTCAGTAAATCATGGTTTTCTCAATAACGCCTACTCTCTCCTGTCACAAAATTTCGCGCATCAGACACGCACCCTCCCCCGTCAATCCCTCCCTACACGTTTGAAGTAAGTTTAATGATGCTTGTTATTTCGATATTTGTGCTTTTCGAAGACGCCTTTTTCGTACGTCCTTCCGTGAACATTGTGAACGGCTAATAAAGTAATGTTTTTTTACAGGAAACCAAAGTTCAGGTAATCAAAGATGAGTCTACTTCGAAGGATTAAGTGTCCTGTGTAAACAACGCATCAAATAATCTTTGAAAAGAATGCTTTAGCACAAATATCTGGAATACCGCAGTATGCAAAACCACTTTATGTCGGAAGTTTGTCAGAGTAAGCCCTCTCTAAGCAGGACAAAATTGTCTCAATTTTCTTAGTGATACGCTGTCGTAGATATAAACCAACCGCATTCCGCCTGAAAGGTAGCGACCGAAAACTCGTGAAAGACTCAGTAGCGGTATCTGTAACCCTCAGAAGTTACAATGTTGCCATGCTTTTTGTCCCAGCTGCTTCATTCCTTGGCGTGGCGCAACTATTAAGCGTTTCTGCCAGCTTCCTCTACAGAGAGAGGCTTTGGTAAATTTTGCACGCGATAAGCCCGTTTGGTGCAATAGGGCCAAAGATTGTGCAAACAATTAACCTGAAGAAAATGTCGACATGCCTGGCCCAAAAATTGTATTTTATGGATCTGTCCCTGTAAGGAAGAACATCCGTTGGTCTGCACCGTACTTGAAATGGGCAACCGCCTAGTTTCCAGTGGTCATTTTTTAATAGCCTCAGTAACATTCTGAGCCTACCGACATTGTGAAGGGGAGCGTTTTAATCACAAATTGACAAGAGCTAGATATTCCAAACCGCCATCGTGTATTAACTATGCCCAGTGACCATGCGGAGGACTACACTTATGCACTGGTTGAATAGGCTCCCGTTCGAATTTTTCGCCACCGACTCTTAGTACATGGCATGGTCTACAGCACCCGCCTTCTCTAGACAACATTTTTTTCAATCTAGAGGGCGTGGAGCGTCTGTTCGCCTAATAGTGCCAAGTCTGTCACCCCATTAAAACCCCAACCAAAGGAGCCCTGATCCCAGAAACTAAAGATCAAGACACCGAACTAAGTCTCGGTAACACTCCCAATTTGCCACGGTCATGGATTCATGGATTCATTCACCGTCACTGGTTTTCATGAAGATATTTTTAGCTGTGCAGCTGTTTGTTGCATTGTCTTCAACAGTGTCATGCTTTCCGCATAGTTATGCTTGCAGGAAAACCTTTATTTTGAAATTAGGTTGTGAGGTGGAAAACTGTGTCGCTTCTTCCTTGTGCTTTAATGTGCCTGCCGGTTGATAATTGCTTTCTTCTCGTTCAGCGGGCAAGTGAGCTGCATCATAGGCAACCCGAGCGTAGTCTCCTCACCAAGCTATTTGTGAAAGGCTCCGGAAGGGCTTGGCAAACAATCGGTAGTTTTTAAATTGGCAACTTCTCCGCTTTTGGTTGGGGGGGTGGCGTCAAATTATTCTTGATCGGGTTCGGTTGCTTAATCTTCCGGTTCAAGATGCTTCGAGTGATGATTCACCTTGGGTGCCACTGGCAGATTTCGTTAGTTTTGTGAGCTTGTGAGTGCTTCGACAATGTAATTGGGGGGAGGGTGGGTGAGATTAAGTGCACTTGAGATCCAAGCTATTTCTGGTGATGTCTCCTCTTTCTGATAGCCGCACACCACCACGTGTCAGCTCGATTGATCTAAAACCGTCCTCCACACGGTTGCCAGTTCCACGCCTTCTGTTTACACCTGGCGGCCTTGGCGATTTGTGAAAAAGTTCTTTTGTCTTTCAGAATGACGTTTGATTGTTTCAGGTGTCGCGAGGAGCGAGCTTTCATTAAATCACTAATTTGAATGGCCTGAATTTTGCACGCAGGTAGCCAGTCCACAATCGATCAAGCCACAGCTAAAGAATGCAGACACTAAGCAGGCCAAAACAAGCCAAGTTTAGCGGGATGCTTCAATGACCATAAGCATGTTCGCACATGCACAAAATGGACGTGATGCAGCCTCAGTACTGAGTTAGGCGACAGCTGTGTTGAATTACGGACGCAACCCTCCAAAGCCTGCGCGTTTAAACCGTCGTCCTCCCTTTTTTGGTGAAGCTACTCTAGTCAGCACTTACACTATGGATTAGTAAGTTTATACTTAAGGGGACGTATGAACTCAGTTTGAAGGCTCATAAGTGGCGCAGACTCATGGCCACACTTGGACTCTAACTTAGCACTCTGACGCGTGAGATCAACGCGTCACAACTGCTCTACCAGTAGAGAACAGACGCCCTATAATTATCGTCTTAACGTGCGAGCATGCTCACTCTTGAACGATGCTAATGTGGTTAGCCTGACGGCTAGAAAGATGACCCAATAATCCACCTGGTTGTGCCTACAGACGACCTGCCTACCAAAACTTGACGTTCAAGTCTCACCCACCTCGGCCAAGGTCAACTTTTGAACGAGTATATTAACAGAATCATTTAATGAATCCAAGGAAATTTTAGGAACATTCGTCCTCCATTGGTAGTGGAATTCCCACAGCACCATATAGCGATGGTTGTATAGATGTTTCGTGGGGGTATTGAACGCTGTATGATAGTAGAATTGCGTTCACTTCACAACATGGAATTCAGTGAACCCAATAACTCGGAATAGACAATGTTCCGCCGGCCTCTACCTGTCAGCCTCCACCTGCCCAATTGATATAGCTCACTTACCCTTAAGATCTCAGGAAGTCAAAAGTGTCTGGCAGTTTAGCCCAATAGTCGAAGTGACATGATCGCCAATTCGCTTGCAGCTAGTCGTCTGCTTGTTTGGAGGTCACTCAAAATGATACCATCAGTCTGAATTATATTGTTTGCTCAGTGGTGCGATCAGACAGATGGGGGTGAACATTTAATTAATCAGCAGCCGTCCGGCTGAGGCAATTCGAACGCTCAACACATCACTCACGGCAAATGTTCACCGAATTTACCATAAATTTCGCCTTAGCGGGCACAGCCCCCAAGAAACAGTGTTCTGTGCTGAGAAACGGAGTAACGCTACTAACAGTTGTCGTATCCAGTAGTGTAAAATTTCCCTTGACTAATGAATCCATCCGACCTACCAATAGTCCGCAATTCACCCCAACTTCACTTTGAACTCATTTGATTCAGTTGGGTTGTACCATTACAACTCCGTGACGTAAGGCTCCGCGTACAACATTAGTTAAGCTGCGATGGTTTTTTTAAAATCCTGATGCTAGATCTCCTGTGGACGTATACTGGCTAAACAAGTGAATGGGTTAAAATGTACCCCAAGCTCTCCCACCACAGGCACCTGAACCACGCGCTTCGGTTATGACTTGTTCTTCACACACCTTAGTGGGACTGGCAACTACTCCGTAGTTCACATGCTACCATTCGTGAGGTGTCACAGTAACTACCTTAGCAATTCCTGGTGTGACGATCAGGGCACCACAACGCATAGTTTATTCGTTTTCTCATTGTTCAGTAGCTCGGTTTTTTCTGTTGTGGTTGTCACCCTGGCAAGCCACAATGAAGTCCAACAGCTGGCGCCCTCCATTGCGCTAGGGGGGGGGGGGGGGGGGGGGGGGGGGGGGGGGGGGGGTGGGGGGGGGGGGGGGTGGCTGAAGCTACATTGCTATTCAGCAGCCCACGAATGCTGACGGTCGGTTCTCCTTTGATCAACCTGTTGAATGTCTTTCTAATGAAACCAAATTTTTCGAAACAGCAAGCAAAAAACAATGAATGAGCTCCAATAGTTAGGAGAAGCCCGATCAGAAGACGACCACGAAATGCGCGACCTGTCCATCACAATACGAGCATTCTCCTCATTTTTGGATAAAGGAACCTAAGCACAATCACTAGTTAATTCTTTATACGGTGAACATCAAAATATTGAGGGAATATCAGGCACTGTGGCGTCCCATAAAACAAAGAAAGTTAATGTTGGCCGCCTGTCCAAGAAAATTCGCTGCGTCAAGCACAAAAGGGGACTTTGACCATGACTGCTTGTAGTTGCTTGAAATTTTCTGGACATAACTTCTATCCACTTCAAGTTTATGGTGAACGGAAATCGTTCCAGTAGTAATGATTACAGTACCACATTCACTTGGAGACTGATGGTCATCAGCTGCACAGCACGGCAATCAAGGTCACAGAAATGGTGGGATATCGCTGGTTTCACTAACTGTTCATATGCAATTTTTTTAAATAATTTTATTCATTTTTACAGCGTGCTGCTGTTGTATCCAGAAATAGCAAATTGGCTGATTGTGCACACGTCAGTTAGGGGAAATTTCACCTTAATTTATTTTCCCCTTAAATTTGTTTCCGAGTGTTGTGGACCACAGTTTTCCTTATGCCTTCTTCATACCGTGAACCCGAGTCTGGATAGCCGCTTGATAGCCTGATGCGCTTGGCCAAACCAGAAAGCCAATGAACGTGCGAATCAGCTGATCTACGGAACACTGACGCGTACAGGCGTGTCATGCGCAACCGAAAACGGGCTGTTTATAAAGCTCACGTGGAAATTTCTAGGCGTGCCAAAAAATAATGCCAAAAATAGAACTCATCTGTCAAGGGCAAGTGGAGGACAACCAATCAAATCCGTCTCAGCGAAAACGGTTATTCCATTGGCAGTTGTATAGTCCAATTACGTTTGGAGCTGGTTCTCTTACTACCGAGTCTACCTTGTTTTATGGGTTCAGTCCTCGTCGAACAGCCTCGTGCATTATGAAACCTTTTTCTCATATTGTGGTCGTTTTTTGGCGGGCTCATTGTCACTCGTGGAGCCGATCAACATGTGACCATGTGATGTCGATTCCGTGAATGTGGAATGAGTGGGACCAATCCTGTCTAAGTGCGAGTTAATCACACTGCTGGTCAGCCACTCGTGGCTGAACGGTTAACTGTCCGAACTACTAGACTCGAAGTTGCAGATCCGAAGCCCCTTGGAGTTTCGTGAGATGCACACAGCTGATGATTCCCAAAAAGGATGGAACAGCTATACCGGGCCTCTAGACCTTTTAATAAAGTTCGGCTCCGTTTACCGGACGAACTCTCCAGTTAACAGGTAACTCCTTATTCCAAACGTTTGAGGTTGTCCGAAAACAGCCACAAGAACTTTTTTCATTGAGGAAATTGCATGGAGATTAAAATAGACATTTCAAGGGCTACAGAGACCGGCAATTCGTGTGTATAAACGGCAAGAAATCAGTCAACTGTACGTTGGGTTATTGCATTCGTCCCAATTCAACTTAGTCAACCGTGCTTAGTTTTAAAAAAATACGATGCATGGTACGTATAGAAAAAATACAGCTTACAAATGGGTGTTTTGATTGTTTTACTCACGACCTGTCTATAAGGAGTGTCGAAAGTCTGTTTCAGGATAATGGTTTAGGACGAAAACAGTTGAGTAAGTACATCTGAGAGAGACTAGCCCAAAGGAGATAGCAATGAGCAGTGATGAGCTGATTGATCGTTGACTAACGTAGCCGTAGGCTAGTTCATATTGTTCACACTACATTGGCAGAAACAACGCGCGCTTGTGCACAGTTTTTTTTGTGCACATTGGTCATTTTGATCAATAGGACGGATCTAATGACAGCGACTGCTGAGCTAACCATAGGTAACTGTCTGAGACGCGCACATATAACTTTGTCTATGTGCAGTGGTCCAAAGTAACTCACTGTAGAAACATCAGTGAATCAACTGCACATCTCACGCGATACAATATGGTAGATATTCAAAGCACTGACATTTTGAAGGGGCTGCGACGTCGACAGTACCGTTTCTACCTCCATAAACTGAACAAGACAAAAGCGAGACTGAAGCGATGATGAAGCGAGCTGTTGATAAAGTTTACACAGACGCGCTCTCTAAGAGGTACTTATTTCGCCGAAGTTAGACGTAGTGCAAACGACAGCGAAACCCATAGAATAAATTCTTCCGAACTAGAGGGAAGTCCGTTGTGGCAGAAATGTACTGAAGCCGCCATTATTGCTCAGCATTGTGTTAAAACTCTGAATAATAGACATCTAACAGGAATCGTCAAGCCTCCTTCTGGTCTAGATTAATTCCCTGCCTCGTTAAAAATCTTATGATAGTGTAGCATCGAATAGAACTGAAACTGCATCGGGCATACGGCATACTCTATCTGCGAAAGGTAGTAGAACACTGTAAATAACACATTTTTTGTTCGTGTGAAATTATCCGTACTCCGGATATATCCATTCCTCCCCTCTAGGATTCGACGACAAGACAGCATTTCATTTTGCAGGCCCTTTACTGTAACGGTTATGCGCTGAAGTAACGCCACACTTGGATTGTTTTGGCGCGAATTTAACCAGCATCACTATTGAACAATAGGACTGGGAGTCCTAAGTGATTAATTTGAGTACTGGATATAAAATCTTTTTCGGACTAGGTAGATAATTTAGCTGTATATTCGTGTGAAAATGGCAGTGCAAAGACGTCGATTTATCCAGTAAGCTAAGTGAAGGTCAATCGATAAACATTCTACCCAAACGGTGTCCATCCATGCCCTGTTGTTACTAGGTTCTCGAACTGAAGCCAGCCCTTCGCACTTCCACAAAACCTAGTGTCTGTCCGACAAAAGTTGACCAATGACAAACGTGAAGCAATGCTTGGAGAGTGAAAGTATCGTACATGCTGTCCAAACGGAACACATTACTCACAAGGTGGCCGAAAACCGAATAACGGACTATGTTAGATCCACGCAACCTAGCAGTTTGGTGGATGATCAGGTAGTTTATGAGTTGGATGTTCAACCGTTCTCACGCAGGCCTTCTTCATGAGTTGTGCGTTTGTGAGCATCATTTAGTTTGTCACAAGGCCAAGGGCACTGACACGGCAAGCGAAACAGGTTGTGCACCTACTTGTTTTGAGAGGGTGTAGCCTCCATCCACACTATGTCAATCCATTGGAAACATCATAAACGAGAGATTCAGCTGGGTTCCAAGTGAGACTCGCGTAAAACCAAATTTGTTTGCAAATGAGTGTAGTTCGCCCATTTCGTACAATTTGGGTTCAAGTAGAACATAAGATTGACGGAAGCTCGGGGAATGAGTCTAGCTGATGAGTCCCGAAAAGGGAGAAACCGGTCGTGGGCTGTCGAAGAGTTTTCAGCAACCTTATGAGTAGTTTACTACGTCTACCCATCTAATTAAGATTTAACAAAGTTTGCGTTTTGAGACATTTGCGACAATGAAACGTCGCCTTGAATCTCGGAACCTTTTCACGAGTGTGTGCATAAATCAATATCGCACTCACGCCAGTGATTTAATACTTCTCAAATTTTACGAAGAAGTAACCTAGCATTTAAAAGCAATACACATATAGACTGGAGCCATTCGTGACTTGAAGATCAGTTGTACTTAAGAAAGCCCGAAAACAACATTGGGTTTCCGATTATTGCCGTCAGGTTACGCTGTCCTTCCCCATGGCACCAGGAATCAACAGATCTTAATACATTATCGATAGTGGCCGTGCATCTGGGTCCGGACGTACCATAATGCTCATCACATTCGGTCTCACCTATCAGATTTTCGTGTCAATCAGTCAATATCTTGTCAAACTGTATCGCAGAGTGAGCTAGCCCCAATGTGCGACGTAAAAAGACATGGTGAACCGATTAGGACGAAAAAGCCGAAGTAGCCTGTCACCACCCCAGTGTTCAGCCGACATCAAGAGTGTATTGAAGTCAGTAGCGAAAGGCGTTGGTACTGTGGTTGGATAACTAAGAACAATGCGCATTATGCTGGGGAAAGTTGTGGTCAACACGAGGACACTGGGGTCGCTTTTCAAAGTACAGTACTTCCTATCTGGGACGGATTTTCCTGTGTCTTTCCTGTGATACGATGTCTAACTCGCTCTAACAGTTCGCCCTATAATACGGCTGAAGTGTTGGAAACAGGATACTTGCAAACGATGGGTGGTGAGATACACTTCATTCTAAGAACTAGTGATCATCTGCTTCCAGCTATCTACAACGAACACTTTTTACAGGTCCTGTCAGCGTCGGGTCATCTATGTCCGTCGTGTTGATCCTCAGAAGTATGCAATCTAACGGCCTGGTAGAGGAAAGCGTTGATTCGAACATGAAAGTATTACCCCAAAATTGACGGACGATCCCTATACCACGCGTTATTTCAGTAACGACAAAAGACAGTTCTCTACCTGTTGACCCCTCGAGATAAATTCGTAAACACTTTATGCAACTGGGTGCTAGTTATAGAAATTCCTATCCGATTCGTTGCCTCCCCATAAAGCGTTGTCATGAGAATTTCTGTCTGTTTTCAGCGCCTGTGAGAGACCACATCGTGGTAGAAACCGGTCGTCCCCGATTCTCCAATACAGGCGAAACTGGTGAGCATTTTTCGAAGCCACTGTAAAATAGGATTATTGAAACCCCCCTCGACCAGCCGTGTAACTCTGCGCGCAAGACGGTTTTCATTCTGTACATACATCACGCACTGAACCCACGAATTTCCCACAAACCAGTCGTGCAAATTAAGCACTGATAATCTGTAACTCTGACGTAAGAAAAGAAGTATATCGAAAAAGAATGTCTTAGCTGCGTGGAGGCATAATATGCACGAATTTCCTGCAAGTAAACCATTGTATGACAGATGCGTCACCGGACAAAATGGCAGCAATACATGTTTGGAATCAATGACTTTGCAAGCACACCTACCAAAACGCTATTGATCGAGTACAAGTGTTGGTGCGTAGCTAGGCTACCCTAAAAAAATAGACGGTGACAACACTCCCTCACACAGTGCTGCCGCTGTGCCTCGAACCAGACAGAACTTTGTCCGGCCGATTACTGACAAAACGACGTTATTTCTGGGGAGAAGGGGTGTGCGAACGATCGTTTCAGGGTGCTAGTTTGAAGCTTGGAGACCATATGCACATATAGCCCAAGTTCCTGAGTAATTTTTCAGATTAAAAACAGACATCATTCTACATTTATTCACTGAGCTGACTACTCCAACCATAAAAGGGTGACGACGATTTACAGTGTTGGCTAGCCATGTAACTAGGTTTCCTCATGAGAGACTCCGTTAGTTTCACTGACTGACGAGGACATTCGGTTGCTTAACTTATGGTGGTTGGTCTGCCAGAAAGTACATTGAAACGCCAGTCGAAATGCTACTGACTAATTTCGAGAAATACTCTCATTTACTGACCAATGTTAACTAACATATAGATAACCAAACTGGAATAAATGTCGATTAAACGAATGTCATTTTCGTGGCACGCTGCCTATTTCCATAAAGGAACGACTGTGTAACCAATCCACTTCAAAAAAAGTCCTTCAAATGACTTCCGAGTTTGCATTGGAGCGTCAATCGCCTTACCACCTATTTTGCACAGTATGAGTGTCCCGCAGTGTTTTTCGTACCAAAGTGGCAGCATGAAATCATTCTAGATGCCGACTGGGAAATGTGTAATGGCCACCCAGGCACTCGATCTTATTGCTGCTATCTGCCGCGTGTTGTCCCATCATGGCCAAACATGGTCTTTCCTGGGAGGAGAGGACATACCTTCTGCACGTAAGGGAAACTCGACATCAGTTATAAAATATCTCGGTAGAAAAGAAGGAGAAGTTGTCTCTACACGGTTCTTGAAGTGACGCGAAACCAAAATAATGGTATCTTCATATCAAATTAAGGGTCTTACAGCCTCAGTGCGTGCAGCCCTACGCGCGCATTTTCGAGTCGATATGTCCAGACGGTTGGCTATCCGTAGTTCCAGAGATGCACACGAAATTCCACATGAAGCTCACGATAAGAGACCACACTGGTCAGTCTGCCAATCACTAAGCCCCCGGACAAATAAATAAGCGGTGCAAATATGTACGCAGTCTTGATCAGCATCTACAGTGTTAAGCCCGGCTTGTCGTGAAAGCGGGCGACAGGGTTAGCGCGTCAGACAGTGGCACAGAATCAGCAGCGCTGGGCATTGGCGTGGTTTTTTTTAAGAAAGGCAACCCACGGCGGGCAAGCTACCAGAACGTAGCGATAAGTGAACTGCGAAAAAATCAGTCGCACATAGTGTTTCACTCAGTAAACCAATTAATGGATTGCCCTCGTTCGATCCGAATTCGTTCATTTTGCATATGTTGTTTGTTCTAATCTTACCAGGAGCATGGTACAAGTGATTTCTAACACACTCAACTCCTGAACACTGGTTTGGGTTGTTCGACAATTCACTATGCACAAAAAAACGATGAAGCTACAAAAGAAGCGGGAGAAGATGCGGTAACAAATAAACTGTGGGTATTCACTTTCCGTAAGTCTGGCGCGATCATTAACTCATTCCCCGTCTGGGCAAGGGCACGACAAGTATGAGGGTTATTCAAGCATACACAAGTCGTTTCATGGCTTATGGTCTTGCTTGAAGAAGAACAGTAGATCCGCTTATTTGGACGTTAGGCACAGAAATTGCACGCCGACGGTTTTCAAACATCATGTGAGGCGTTCCAGAAGCTTAGAAGAGTGAACATACTCATATCTAGCACAGCGGATAGGGTATACTTCGCTCGCATGGTGGGACGTCCGAGTTTCTGTTGTCTGTTTCATTCATTTAGCTGCTTGCGGATCTGGAAGAAACCAGGTCAGTTTGCCCAAGTTGCAACTGATCCTAACTTAAAGGCAGCAGCGACGAAGTATGGCAGAACGGATTGAGGCTATGCGGGCGTCGTTTCAGAATTCGCAAAACTAACGCTTAGGTTCACACATTTTGTTGCGATGTTTAATCTAATTGCAGACGATAAGTGCTATGTTTTTTCGGTCTGTTCAAGGCTTTCATGTATGGTTGGATGAATATCACTCACTAGACATGAGTTTGTGACTGAGGGGAGAGGTGGCAAATAAAAAATGCGAAATCATGACCATTGTACCCTATTTGGTGTATTCGTATGGCCTGACCAGCACCGTTTCCTCGCTCAACACTATTCTCGAAAGGTGGATTTTCACATTCACACCAGGTAAGAAAGACTGGCAGCCATGTAAGTGACGAGTTGCAACTGTCAGCCGTTTAAACAGATTGAGACGCGAAATTGCTCACGTCGAACGCGTACGGTTGCGTGCACCTTAATTTTACATGGAAACGCCACTATTTTGACCTCGTGTCATCTTAAAAATTGTATCGAGGCAACTTTTGCTTTCCACCGAGACACGTTTGGTACCCAGACATGTTTTTACTATTTGGGGTCACCTGAACCCGAAAAAGGTGTCGACTTCCCAGGAAAGCAGCCTCTTTTTGAAGGATTGTCTCCTGGGTGGATTACTGCTGTTTGCTTCGGTACGGCCTCGAAAATGGACATCCTGTGTGAGAAAAGCGGGTCACTAAGGTATTGAATTAAATAGGAGTATCGTGGTAAAATCAGTCGAACTCTGCGAGAACATAGCCAAAGCGGAACAAGAAATCTTGACTACCCAAGAGTCGTTCGGATTACCTCACTGGCTCCATCATCACGAAGTTGTCTGTTCAAGATATCGGCGAAGTGTGTCCAAACCACTGCCATCTGATGGGCAGTCGAGGAGAATCAAGCGTAGTAAAGAGTGCAGGGATTAATTTATTCGTCGACACAGCAAGCCTGCGAAGACATGAAAGCGTGTGAAGTCCACATTATCTCTTCTCTTCTGATACGATGGAGACATTGCAGTTTTGCCAAGCGACTACAATAGGACAGTTCAGGGAGCGTTGGTGACGACATAGCTAGTGGTAGTCACAAAATCACTACCCTTTGGAACCAGCCATTTTAACGGGTTTTGGTCTTCTCCAACGTGGGACAAACTACAGCTGTTTGCCCATGAGTGACTAGGTCGTAACAGTGATTTTCCTACAATGCAGCTGCTGTGCCATAGTAAGCGTTCACCTGTGGCACCCTTTCAGTGCACCCTTGCAGATCAAAGAAACCATAAGAATTAAGGTATTGCCAGTTGGCCCAAGCCTAAACGGGTGCAATCGAAAAGACATGATCTTTTGATCAGTAGCTACCGAGTCATCTCGGGCACGTTGAATCGGAAGGTTACTTTAGTTGTAATCCCAGTTTATCTGCACCACAATGCGGAACCGTCGTAATGTGAGACCAGGTATGCAGTCAGCTTGAATCACACTGCTGGTTTTAAGATGAAGCTGAGGGTGGAAAGAAACAGTTTGAAAACGCGGTTGGAAATATTGTCAGCATTTTATAACGGAAGTTGTTAACCGGTTATGACTCAATCTCCAGCTGGAAATCCAAGTTGCCTTGTGTCAGGATGTTGACGTTTACTGACAACCTTTGGAATTATACAGCTCACGGCCTAATATGTTTTCCGTAGCATATTTAGATTTGTGAATATACAACATGCAAAATGCTACTGGGTATACCGGTTAGTCCTGCTGTCCTTCAACTTGGAACATTCAAATTCCCCAAAGATCCTTCGAGAATCTGCTTATTGGATATAGGACCGATTTCAAATTCCGGAAGCATTAAATTACATGATGAAAGGTTACGAAACGCTAGTAAGGAGGGGCTAAAGTGAATGCGAAAATCAGCATGTCCCAAAGTATGTGACGCAATCACCAAGATATAGCACTTACATATTTTTAGTGAAATTTTACAAACGTCTTTCATTCTAATTCCGCCATATATTCATGATTCCTCTCTTCAGTCCACTTATAGTTGAGAAGAGTCTTCAGCTATACCGACTTGCTACCATACCTCACACGCATTTGAGTCCATTTGTGCCTGAATGGGAGTGCAAGACAGTGAGAGACAGACAATAAAATAACTCGGACGGAAATAATGAGCTCGTCAATTAGGCAATATGTTTTGTCGTTGTGCTGGAATATCACTTTTACTCTCCACCAAGCCATCTGGACCCACTCTCTTTCTTCCGTCCGCGGTTCCACAATGGATGATCTGCTCAACTGGATCCATATTTTATATGCAGATAAGGTCTAGTTCATACACCAAGATCACAAAGCATAGCCTTCGAATGCAGACATTTGTATTAGAAGTCCCCATTGTCTGGTTACTTGTGGCCTTCAGAAACTTTCGGTTGCATCACGTTAAGCCCCTAACTTTGATAATGTGAGAGAGATTGGTCAGAGGGAAAGAAAAGAGAAATTGGTCATCCAAGTAAATTTATCAAAGAATCGCCCACCGGAATTTCTGAGCAAGCGAATTGCCTGTCAATATACAGGATGCTTACTGTAGGCATATCTAATTTCGGCATCTATCAATGATAATAACCATTCAAGGGCAAAACACATTACCCATAAGGTTGTTGAAAACTCCTTGACAGCACACGATCTGTTTCGCTCTTCTTGGGACTCATTAGGTAGGCACAGTTCCCGAGTTTCCATTATCCTTATGTTCGAGGATATCTTCTCAACTGAAACATACAGATTCGAGGGCGTTTCTTCAATTGTCTCACATGAACTATCGTGTCGCTTGTAACGGGGACACAGCTAATCAGTGGATGATAATTACAATCGAGGACACTATAATTATGACTTTGGACATCGCTGATTCTACCTACAAACAATGTACACGTTGAGAGCAGCTCAGAGGTAGCGACCAATTAGAACAATGAAATGGCCTCAATATCGCTTTACACTATCTCAACATTCGATATCATCAAACGCACGCTTAAAATCAGCCAACAACTACTTTGGGTGATACATGTTGAAAACCTGAATCTTCCAGGTACGAAGAAAATCATGAAACATGCGTGCTTTAATCAAGTTTTCGCACCTCTCCCTACTATCGTTAACGAGTTTTCCCGTTTCCCATTTGCCTTTCCCTGCGCGGATGCATGTGCATCTACCGTTATTAAATGTCTATGTGAATTATTCTCTTTGTTTGGCATGCCTGCATATGTACATTCGGATCGTGGCTCCTCATTCATATCTGACCACATTCCTACATGACAGAGGAGTTTGCACCAGCCGAACAACTGCTTATAAAACCCCAGGGGAACGGGCAAGTCGAAAGCCTCAACGGGGCACTCTGGAACGCAATCCAGCTCAGACTCAAGACGAAAGACCTTCAGATCTGTCACTGGGTGTCGGTTCCATCAGATGCCCTCCACTCTATACGGTCCCTTCTCTGCGTCTTCACGAATGCCACTCCAAATGAACGAATGCTTCGGTTTGAACGTCGGTCATCCTGTGGTTTGTCTATAACAATTTGGCTAACTACAGGACCTGTTTTACTGAAAAGATTTGACCGTGCCTCAAAGTATGAATCAGTGGTTGGGGAAGTCGAACTTATAAATTGCAATCCACATTACACCCATATTCGTTTTCCCGATGGAAAAGAAGGCACTGTATCCGTCCGCCATCTCGCTCCTTGTGTTGATCGCACACATGTCAACGAGTTCACGCGTACCTCATCCATTGAAGGCAACGGCGTTAATACACCCCCCTCTGTCTGACATGCACGCGCCTCCGCTCAATAACCTTGAAGATAATACCGATCAGAGTTCAGTCTCACCCCCGTGCCCCGACGATACACCTGCATCTCCAAATACATATGACCCTAGCATCTCTGATTTAGCCAGACTCCAGCAACGTACGCGACCCTACATTTTAAGAAACCGAGAAGCTTGACCACACTTATCATTACCCCTTAGTCGATTTTTACAATCATTCATTCAGTCCCTGTGTCTGAGTTACCCCGCTCTACGCACAATCCAACGTCCCAGGTGAATGTAACGACTATCCCTTGTGTTCACATTGTCGTTTCGTAGTAACCATGCTTTCGCCTTCACTTTCAGCTTACGTATGTCTATTCTTAGACAAGTAAAACGCTATTCATTCTACGCTATTCAGTCTTGCTCTCGCGCTCGATAAGGATCGATATTCCAGCCGTAACGACTAACACGTCATCTTCATGTTACCAGGTGTCGACAGGGATCTCAAGACACGGTCTTCTCCCCCGAAGAGAGAACCGCTCACAATAAACCGCTTTTGGTTGGTATCCTGATGTGCATTCAGATGGTAAACTTTCTACAAAGAGGTCGGTCCCTTGAGGCAGTCATTCTAAAAAGTAGTAAGTGTATACGAAGTTCATACAACCCTAAGTGTCACAAGGTCTCGAGAACTGCACACGATGCAAATTCTGGAGTTGCACGCACTAAAGCCGGTTTCGAGACATCTTACTAACGATATCGAGACACGTAAAAAGCTTTAGCGTTGAAACAAGTACGAAAGTTGTAAATGGAATCAGGTCATGAAGTGGGAAGATTTGGAGTCAACCACCCAGTAAACGTATCGACGAAACCCTGATAGGTAAATAAGCTCAATCGGAAACAAGCGACCTTTCCTCTAAAAGTAGCACAACATACTTTTATTCTGTGAATAGCGCATCGCCAAATTCCCGAATTATCAGCATTTGATAAAAAGCAAAAGAGGGTTCACACTATGAAAACTATGCGCGATATGTTCACGGTACATGATACCAAAATATTAATCAACTATGATAAGCAGCACCGACCCACAGCACATTCCGGGCGTAAGTTTATCCAAGTGATCGCACTTTCTAGGGTCGTGGAGCCATTGGTAGGCTCTAGAAGCCTTCCACATGATGTGGAATCGGTGAATTCTTAAAAAGGTTGACAGCGTGCTGAATGTAACAAATAACTCGTTGTCTTGCCCATCCCTCGGTTATCGAACCAACCGTGAATAATTGGGATTAGGGTGTTCGAATTATGAAATGTTCCCTAGAAAGTGCTTTCAACTTAAGGGAAGTTGCTCATAAGATTGCTGAAGACTCTTCGACAGCCCACGATCCGCTTCGACTTTTTTCAAGCTCATTAGGTAAGCGCAGTCCCCGAGTGTCCATCAACATTATGTTCTACTTGAATCCACATTGCAAGAAATTCGATTTATATGCTCATCTGCATACCAATTTGGTTTTGACTGGAGAATCAACTGGATCTCTTGTTTCTGATATTCTTCAACTGAATGTGTTGCACAAAGGGCCTCATGTTTCAGTTGGTGCGATGTTCGAGATATCGCAGTATATTTGTATAAAGGAAACTACTCAGAAGGTTGTCGAGAACTCTTCGACAGATAAGATAATAATGGTTCAGCCGTAACACCCTTTCAGTGCCTAGCTGCCATGTCACCCAAAGGAAGCACGCGGGCTGGGATACTGCCAGGTTGACCAAGCCTAGACAGAGGAAGTCGAGAGGCAGAGGTCGGGTTCGAACTAAGGACCTTCCGGTCGTTAAATTCGCGCTCTAACCACTGAGCTGTCTCTTCGACAGCCCACGAGCGGTTTCGCCCTTCTTGGAACTCATCAGGCAGACGCAGTCCTCGAGTTTTTAACTTGAACCCAAGTTGTACAAAATTCGCGAACTACACTCATTTGCACACTAATCTGGTTTTAACAGGAGACTCAACTGATAACCTCGTTCATGATATTCTCCGTCATTTCAACTTGTTAGTATACGCTCTGAAAACCCGTTCCCCGGCCACTACTTGCCCCTGTTTTGTGGATTATGCATGTAAGTTTGTTCGAATATATCAGCGTCCAAGGTCACGAGCCAGTCCGCGAGGTCGAAAAATTCTGACAACAAAATTACGTGCAACCAGAGTCCTAAGGGGGGGTCACCCCATCCCGACTTAGCCGGTAAATGCGACAAGTGGTACATAACTATGGCACATACAACGCATCCACACGACCACAACGTTAATGGAAACGAGCTGGAGCTGGTTATTCACTTGCCTGGAGCAGTCGACAGTGGGAAAGGCAGGAAGCGCACATTTCATTTATGTAGCTGCAAATTCTCTCCAAGTACACAACGGTCGCGGCCGAGGTTTAGAGGAGGTGAACATCAAGAAAGTTGACAGTCGATTTGGGCCGCAGTTTTGTTGGGCCATAAAGGAATTGGCAGTTGAAATGACGGAGTTCCGGTGTTCTTAAGACAATTCCGCTTAATTTAGTCATACTTAGAGTGTAAAGGTTAAACTGATACGGATAAAAAAACCGCTAGCCGGTACTCCCAGAATGCCCACATGTGAATAACTGCAAGGTATATAGTTCAAGTATCTTGCTAGGTTCTTATTGATGGAATCAGATGCATACAGCCATTATGGGCGAGATAGCTCAGCGGTTAGAGCGCGAGCGTACTGACCGGAAGGTCCATGGTTCGAACCCTGCCTCTGCCTCTCGACTTCCCCTGTCTAGGCTTGGGCAACCTGGCAGTATCCCAGCCCTCGTGCTTCCTTCGGGTGGCATGGCAGCTAGGCACCGAAAGGGTGCTACAGCTGAACGATTTTTTTTATGCAGCCATTTAAGAGGGAAGGGAACAGCTAGCCAACTGCATCGTCCCCAGATGGACACGAACACGTTGAGCTACCTGAGTCCACTTTATTGATGAACTTAATTATGGCCATTTTCACTATGGAAATTACTTCATGCTCATGATGTGGATTATACGAATGTACATGAGGCTCAGCGTACACGAATGTGATTAAAAAAAATGCTCCTGTTAATTTCATAACCAGGGACAATATACAACCACCGTAAAACCTGATCAGCTACTGTTCACCTAGGTTAATTCACTCCTTAATTCAATCCATGAACTCATGAATTTCTGTCAGTCAGGACATACCTTCGTACTCCGTCCTGGCTGTCTGTCGTTTTACACCAAACAGTGTCCCAGCTTGTTCCCATCCTTCACCACCTTCAAACACCTGGCACACCATCTGTCAACTAAAAAGGCCAAGAGGATATATTTAATAGATTTTGTTCCACAAACAGCTGAATTGGGTTATTCCAGTCCGGTTCTCATACAGGCTTATTAGCCAAGTTCAGGGGCACGAAAGCAATCAACTGGGAACAGGTTACATCCGTCGTGTGTTGACTTATTTGAGGCTACAGCTGCGACTGAAACAATCAGGCTTCCTGTCACATGCCCGGTGTTGACTACTTCAAGCAACCGGCACGGGTATTCCTGAGTTAACCTAACCGCGCCCAGCATTTCCAATGTCGACTTTCTCAACACAGGCTTAACTATCATGAGACCCAGCATCCAATGAATAGGGCCAATTTGCTGATTAATGCTATTCTCAGACCACCCTAGCTCCAAAGTCGAATAAAGCGTGGCGGACGTTCAGTGGATCTCACATGTAAACGCTCAAACCATGGTGACCAGACCATGCCCTGATTCTGTGCTCTCACGCCGGCGCGTTGATCAGCTGGTATCCTGCCTAGGAGTAGTGTTCAATGACCCGAGCCCAATGTCCATTGGCCGAGGCCTGGCGTATAACGGTGCAGTTTGAGTGGCGGTACCACGCATTCGGCTGCCTAGATAGTCCGCAACTCATTGTCAGACCCACTCGACTGAACATTGTTTCTCTTGATCCGACCAAACGACTCTCTTTAGGCCACGCCAGACTCAGGTTTCGTTCGTATAAGGAACTACCAGTGACAAATTGCTCCGCCGGACACTACCGTCACAGGAGTGCACCCGTGGAGTACCGAGTAAACGTGCCTGTCCCACTCATCAGATCATCATTTGGTTATCACTGAATCAGCCTGCCAGGTAGCGGGAAACACAAATGACCGTATATCACAAACAGATCACTGTTCTATGGTCATCTTAGGCTTACAGTCACACCATTAGTAGAGTTTACAGAAAGCAAAATAAAATAACGAATCGAGTAGAATAATGGAAACTGCGCATGCAAACAACTGGTCGAAAGGTAACTGTATGTGGCAGCAAGAGTGGTGATTCGAAGTTCATGATCTAGTCGCGTGCTGGCGCGGAAGAAAGCAAAAGGGCGGGCCGCATAATCACACGTACACTTTCGTTTACACAAGCAATTGATTAAATGAAAAACGTTTCATCTGGTAACACATCTCTGTAATGCATCGCCATAGGGTGAAAGACAACGCCATCTCATGGATAGCTGAAGGAATAATCTGGGGCTGTGGTTCGACAAAACGTCACTTGAGTTTGCTAGAAAAGAATGCTCGATCTCACTCACCTGGGTCTGTAGACAGCCATCCCAGGATGCTGTAGAATGTGGATGTGTAGTCTGTTGGATGGAAACTTGGCAGCATAAGGCTTACGCATTTGCAAGAACAGTAAATAACTTTGTAATCCAGTATTTGTTCGTACAGAGATGGATACAGGAAAATGGAAGTTCTCACTCAGAGGCCCCAGTTAGACGATGAAATAAGCGTTCGTTGCAATCCTGACTTTTTTCCGGAGTTCGCTGGCTTAGGAAAACATAACCGCCGATAAACTCAACAATGGTCTTGCAATTTGTACAAAGCGGTCGAAACGTTAGAGAGCCGGTTCGAAAGTCCAGAACCACCTTTCCGGCTTCCCAGTTCACATTCCACGCACGGAGGTCTGTAAAGTTCCAGGCCCGAAGCACATCGCCGGTATGTGGAGATATGATCTCGAACCGACCTTGACAAATGGCAACAACATCATCCATAGGAGCACTGAAAAACCCACCGTTGTTCGTATTCAACCCAAGGTTAGTCCCACGGTCGAACTCTACAGTAAAGTAGCTTCGACCGAAGCCAGTGAGGCGTTGCCACGCTTGAATGTACTTGTACTTTGTTTCAAGCAGAGACAGATCACGAATACTCACGTGAGCCTCAGTTATTCTGTGCCGCAGATAGTCCTTTGACTTGGCCTTCCGGATGATCCGATCTGCACAAAAATCACTCAGGTCGCCCAGGTACTTTATCGATTCATCCGCAGAGATGGCAGGAGTAGGTCCAGGCACTTGGAGTCGGAGAATTTCCAATATTGTATCGACCTCTCGATCGTAAGCGACTCGACTGGCCAAGGTTTTGCCTTTTGAGCCCAGACGGCAGGCCGCTAACCATCGAGCATACTGCTCAGCTGCTTCAAAGCGCAGCCAGAGTTCATCACGACCGCCAGTTTCTGTGGAGTCAGGGAGGACAGAGAGTTTAAGGATATACTTGTGAGTTGCTGTGCTCACATCAGGGGTAATGGTACAATCACGCAGCGAATAGCTGTACAGAGGGTGCTCACAATCACGTTGACTTTTGTACAAATGGAGTCGAGCCTCCCGAATAACAACCCAATAAACCTTGTAACGCCGCAACAAAAGAGTACGTTCCTTGAACACCCGCAGACTATCTTGCAACGAAGGGATCTCAGCCGTATCTGTGACATCACAACTACGAAGATTAGAGCGCAGTGTTCCACCGTAAGCGTCTGGGGAATTCTGTAGAGCTCTGGACGCCGAACCCGGTTCCTCGGCTACCCCACATGATTGTTCCAGTTCTGCCAACAAGGCATCTACCTCATCTACTCCGCCCTCAAGCTGCTGTTGGGAAGCGCCATCGACTACACTTGCACCTGGAAACGGAGATGCATTTCCGGAGAGACGCATAAGCGATGAGCTGCCTCCCTGTTCACCAACCCCGTAATAAGGTGATCCAAGGGCAGATGGTTGTCGTTTCGAGAGTTCTGGGCTGTTTCGCAGTCTATGCGTATAATGTGTACCCAATGTGCTGCTACCTGGTCCAAAGGTGGGATAGTAGTTTGGACTCGAGGGTTCTGTGAAAGACCCTGGATACATCATTTGTCTGACTGCTGTGGACTGCAATTCGGCTTGTAGCTGATAAGCTGCGAAAACGATCATTTCATCCTCTGTACAATCGATCAGACCTGACAATATAGACCAACGTGCTTGTTCGTACAACTGATGTATTCTCACGGCATCGTACTTCATATTGATATCATAAAATGCAAAAAACTTGAAGCACAGGTACAACGTGGGTAAAGCAGTGCCAGCTTCCTCATATCCGGACAGTGGAGGTTCGATTCCATGTTCTAAAAGGGATCGGGATGAATCAAGCCAACCGCTATTTAGCCGGGCTTTTTGAACCAAATTCTTCGGTTTTAGTAACCAGTCCTCACCGAACACTGTTTTCGCACGTCGCCTAAAGTTACAGTCAGCATATTGCGCAACGTCCAATCGCTCACGGTCCAGAGAGTTCTCTGAGTGCATTCGGGCCATAGTCCCTGCGGTAGAATGGAGTGTTCCGTATGGGCTACGCGGTGATGCGTCAACACCAGGACTGAATGGTGTGGGTGAGCCGGAAGTGGATAACTTGGAACGCATGGCTGAAGCCTGCGTGGGACGCGACTGGAAGCTTGTAGGGGCCGGAGAAACCCGGACTCCCTGCCGAATATCCGGGCGAGGCAAATTGGATTTCAGGTGGGCCTTGGTGATTGGAAAGGATAGGGACAATTCTTCTGGATGTCGAATGTTCAGTTCCTTGCAGATACCTCGGACAACATTAAACACACGAGCGGAATAATTTACACGAAGCACCACAGACACCATCGAAGGTAATATCACTTGGAGATTGCCGTGCATCCGGCGGAACATCAGTTTCGCATCAGACTGGATTCCGTATTGGTCCAAGGTGGTTCTGTTATGTAAAAGCCACATATTGCGGTCAGCCCACCAAACCCCATGATCGGACCAGCTTTGCTGTCGATTCGCACACTCAACAATTCGGTGCATCAGTCCTCCTAAAGTCAGATCGCCCAAAACCCGAACTTTTACCTCCGCACCAAGATCTTCAACGTACACCGACAGCTCCCAAGATCCGTCAATGTAGTTCCCATCCACAAGGAGCCTATTAAGCGTATCAAGTCCATTAGCAGCTGAATAGCTGTAAGAAACTCCATTTTCTGTTCCTCCACGATTCATCCGGTCGTAATGACTGACGGTGGATGCCATGGTGTATGGATAAATCCGTGTACAGTTATGACTGTCGTTCAAGTTAATCCATATTTCACCAAGACGCGCGACGAGGAAGACCCTCGCCTTCGGCTATCAGAACGCGAATGACTGTCGTGACTGGCTAGCTATCCTCTAGTCAACGGCGTAGGCTGAGTGGTGTGCCATCACACAAACAGGCGCACACAACACCAGCCACGAGCGCATATGCGCATCGCACGCGCATACACACAATCCACGCGCGCCTTCATTGACCCTGCGTCATACATCGGTTTGCGATTGGCTAATGTAACCAATGTCCTGGTTGGATAGAAATCAAGTTGCATATACCGCCTATAGATTTAGGGCTTCATTGTCTGTCAGCCTAACGATCAGCCCAACAGCCCATATGACTGCCTAAGTCGGCGTGTGCAAACACCGCGCTCGATCCAAGCTAGATGCCAGACCATCGTCGGCTCGACCAAGAGCTCAGGTTGCATCATAGGTTGTGTGATAAACCAGGCCACAAACGATGTCACGGAGCTAGAAATCGACTATGGTTGAAGTTGGCTTGGGGAGCTTAGCGGTTCACGTAGCTTGCCATCCATCATTTACACAGGCGAAGTAGCGTGTTCCTGCTTCAGCTTGCACAAGCCTTTCCAACAATCCCCGCTTATGCAGTACATTGCTCCCCCCTTAAGAAAGAACACCCTCTTGACTGACAAATTGTTGATCCTGGATACATTCATAACGTCTGACAGCATCCCCAGATTGGCTACTTAGTTATTCGGACGTTCCTTAAATCCGTGGCCCCTTTATATACTCGACAAAACAAACTACGCTGCCTTGAACGTTCTTGACCCGACACTAAATACAGGGTTGCTGAACCACTTCGACAGCCCACTACCTTTTTTCGCCCTAGTCTCCATCAGCTTTTTTTTCTTATCCTAAAACCAAGGTGTATGTAAGTGGAGTTACACACTCATTGGAAAAATCAACTTGATGTTAAGGAGATGTTATTTTGGTGCACTCAAAGTTATTGTGCAACCTATGGTTGGCAACGATGTGGTGCCCAGGTCTCCCGTCGACATAAAGTTGATTTGCAAATGATTGGATAACTCCACAATCCGATGCTCAAATAGGAAAGAAAGAAGAAGATGGAAATTCGGGGACTAAACCTGTCTGATTAAGCCGAGAATGGCAGAGCCGGCAGCGAGCTGTCTGGGGTTTTCATCAGCATTTCATTTGTATTGAAACACAATTCAACATCTTGAGTAACGCTCCAGCTGGAGCAAGAGACACCTTTTGTGCAGCTCCTTCAGCTGAGTCTCCCGTCAATGCCAATTTAATTTACATACCAGTGTTTGTCGCAACAACAATTGGTTTCTATGCTATTAATGAGGTAGCTGAATACTCTTCGATAGTCAACGATCAGTTTCGTCCTCCTAGAGCTCACCAGTTTGGCGTGATCCCCGTTTCCATGATGCCTATTTCCTACTTGTACACTAAACTGTTGCCACTGCCGAACTAAACTCAGGTGTTAACGAGAGACCCGACCGAATCTCTCACTTATGATAATATTCCGCTGAAACTTCTGCATAAGGATCACACCATGTTTCAGCTGGAATGATATTCGAGACATTGAGGTACATTCTTTTAACATAACGCACTAGTCTTCAGGTTCATGAGACTTCTAGACAGCCCACTACCGGTTTTCGCGGTTCACGGGAAGGCCTGACTCCGAATTTGATCAGTCTTATTTTCTGCATGAACACAAACATTTGGTTTCTTTCTCATCGTTCGAACTGATTAGTCTGGACTCAAACTTACTGATAAACTGTAAGGTATACGAACTCATTCGGTGTGCACGGTTGCAAAATCTGTGACTTCAAGACTGAGTTAGGAGCCACTCGGAAAGTATAATCGGGAAGTCTCAGTCAAAATGTAATCTAGGTACCGAAATTGTAGCTAGTCGTTTTATAAATGATTGTGGTGAAGTTGTTGGAACATGGCGCTTCTCTACCGTAGTGCCATGTTTTATTACACTCATTTTTACACTTTTTGTGTTCTGGCGTCATTTCTATCAAGATGTGTCAATACATATTCTGGGTTTAGCTTCTGGTAGCCCGAAAATCTTCTTATTCGATTCACAATAATGGAATCATGGAAAATTTTTGTGGTCCCATATTTAAACCACTAGGTTTACTACTTATGCTTTTTAACTGTTTTTCTTTCAGTTCGCTTACAGGGTATCACTGATCCTGTAAAAGAAGCTAGTGACTTCCCTGGTCGGTAAGAATAAGGGAATTATGCGACACTGCTCTTCCATAAACGCCTGCGGTCGCGGAAGGTTATGGGGTATCTGGTCACGTAATATCTCCATCTAATGACCTGACAGGTCAGCAAGCGACAGCACGTCATCCGAGCTAGCGATTCTGAAACAGTTATTCAAAGGATGGTTGTACACAAATGCTTCATTCACTGAAATTGCATTCTAACTGATGTACCTGAGCGTCTCACCTGATAGTATAAATCTTTCATGATCCTAATCCTGGTCTTATAGTCTAGTCTTATAGTCCAGAAACCGTACTGTCTTACCCTCAGCGCATAAAAAGGATGATGTACAATAGACTTTTTTGGTTGTCCAAGTTGTCGACTCCTTCCGAGTACTGTTTTACTTGTCGCAATTAAGGAATGGTATTTTGTCTACGCGTCCACGTAAAGACGTGTCACAGGAATATGCAAAAGCGATTATCGCCGCGGAGGAGACGAATTAGCAACCTAAATTAGTAGTTCGTCTATCTGCAGCCGTCTCCTACTTCGCAAGATGATGTAGGTGAATTCTGGTGTAAGACGTTGAGCACTTCTGTATGGAAATTTGAGTTGTGCTGACAGAAACATCAAGATGAAACGACGTGAAGGTGTCCCTTGGTCTGTAGTCTACCAGCCAGTCAGCTAATGTTCTTCTCATTACTGAGGAAGGTACAGTCAAGTAAACAGCTTGAAGAAAGGCAATACGATGAAGTACGGAGCATCGCACACTGATGTCGACTATAACACCACAGATTCCCTCGAATGGATTAGGTTTCACAGAAAAATGGCATTTTGGTTTCGAGTAGCATCCTGTGTTTATTGCCTACTGTGAGAGAACGACACTATGAATGGGCTTAACTATAATGTTTAATCTGAAATGCACTTGAATAGTTCAGTGGTGTCGAATGCAGGTATTATTCAGCGGGGGTCATTTCAAATGAACCTACTTCACAGCCTTCACTGGGTAAGACCACTACATTGGCTCTCTCTTTTTGCTTCGGTGGGTGGAGCTACTACAACCAACAATGATTTAAATGAAAAGCCTGGCAAAACACAGATGTGCGGTATTCTTTAGACAAGCAGAGTCACATTCTCCCAGTACACAAACAGTCATCAGTCCATGTGAAAGAAGTTGAAAAACGATAGGTTTTTCTATACAGACCTTGGAGAGTGTGTGGTCGTACCTAAAATTCTGTCTAATTTTTCTTGCCTACCTTCTATCTTGCGCAGCTCACCGGTAAACTTCGAACATGTTTGAAATGGGAACCAACGGAATTTTGCAGAGGTTCATTCTCAACCGAGTTTTAAGCTGATAAACATGTTAATAGGTTCGTAATGCACTACTCATAAGGTTGCCTGGAAACATCACTCGCAAAACCAAATTTGTTCGCAAATGATTGTATTTCGCTAATGTTAATAGGTTTCTTTTTTGTCTTGAACTCATGTCCATATATCAGATACTTCAGCTATTTTGTCCAGCGATTTGGTACGGTCTGATAAGCCTCACACGAAGGAAATATCTGATTTGCCGCGTTTACTCGTTTAAGGTAGCCCAGCTGACTAGAAAACATCTGGCACCGATGCCTTCCGAGACCTATCAACATCTAGTCAGTTTAGGTGTCGGTGGGACCAGCCCTAAAACCAGGCTAGAAAATGGCATTTTTGTGCTAGAGAATGAAAAGGAGAAGCTATCAGGTCCACTTCGGCCCCTGAGCGAAATTGCGCATGCCATTGCGGATGAAGTTTCCTGATTTGGCAAACAAAGTACAATATACCGTTCCTAGAAGTCGGCTGTCGGAGGAAACCATATGGACTACTGGTACTTAACTTTTATTGCATTCACTGGGGTAAAATTCAGCCCATCGATCGGGACTGGAAAATACCTGAAACTTCTGAGCAATGGATCCGATATCCGATCCCTTTATGCTCGCCTGGTATGTCCCAAAAGGAACGAAAGCACCCATGCGACAAGTTCGTTTTGGGATCTAAGCCTAACTACATCAAAAGCACATCAGGTAAATCCAAGCTCATGGCGTGTTAGTTGTCAGGATTTATGCAAATAAGACATTCTGATTATGGTCATCAGTAGTCAGGGGATTCTCCGAATATCTTAACAGCCAGCTAAAACAAAAAATTCCACATCTGATTAGCAGATCTGTGTTCTAAGTCTCTCGTGCTGTTTTACGTGAAGCCGGTTGAGTAAACTCAGCAATTCAGCAATGTTACTTCTTTAACCATAAAACAAAAGTTTGTTATCTAATTTATGGACAGTCTTAAACAGCATGAGAAAACCGGTGTGAGTTGAGTTGCGAGCGCTGACACGATTTTCCGACAGTCTGATCACGTGGTTCACGGGAGTGGAACCACACCCAAGAAAGACTGGACTCAGTACATCCGGTAGGTAAATCATGCGAGCTGTTCCGAACAGCTTAATGAATTGATTTGCTGAAGACGATGGTTTCGATGTGCACCTTATACTGAATGTCTGCATCGCTGTCCGTTTTGATCTGCACTAGATTTCTCAACTGTGACGCACGTCAAAGTATTTCACCAGTGCTCTAATCTCAGTGGATGGAAATGAGTGACTTTTGGCCAGCAGGTGGCGAATAAGATTCGAAATCAAGCCCAGAAACTGGTGCGGAAACGTCAGGGGATGGAATCAACAATTGGATGAGAGAAAATCAAGGAGATTTCGACTTCTGTTCCATCCAACAAAGATTTCACACTGACCAGATTGTAGGCTGGATGTCCGCCTGATTGGGAATTTTTTAATACACTTTCACACCAGGGAATGGATATGAAAACGTATAGAGCTATAAGACTGGTTTGTCGCTGAGCTGCATTGAATTAGGCACTATGCGCTCGTTCAGAGTACAGTGAAGTGATTTACTGAGTTATCGAGGCGAAAAGATCGGAAAATATAGTCGAAATTTTGAGTTTGTCACGTCCAGTTTCCAGTTTTTTTTACGTTTTTGCCAGTTACTGGTGCTATGCCTGGTGCTATACTTGTAGCTTCTGGGTTTGATTTTTAATTCAATTTGGATTGGATTGGATTCGTCACTGATTGACCAAAAGTCATCTATTTTCATTCACTCGTGAAAACACAGAGTGATCCTATGAATTTACCATGAGGTAAAGTGTGAGAAAACAGACCGTCATTTAAATAAGATTGCTTTATGCCAATAAATCGAACGGGCGGTTAATACCCAGCCATCGGCCGATAAGGGTTCAGTAGGGGGTCAATAAGGAAAATGCCGGGGTATTGAAGCTATACTTTCAAATTGTAAACGAAATTTGGTCGTTCCGTGAAGTGGGATAAATGCCTGTTCCTCTTCAAACCTATAAGATAACAAAAAAATGACCATACGATTATTTTGACACTGTATTTCACTACCGTAGTCTTCTCATGACCAAACACTGGCTCTCACCTTGAAGTGTTTCTGACGTGAACGCAAACTTTCAGTTTATTCGTCGCAATCTTTAGTCACAAAAGCTTACAGAAAAGACAGTGCTGACAAGACATACTGTGTTCAATTCTTATCGCAAAATGTCTCAATATCATACATTTAAAGACATTTAGAATCTTCACATATAGAATGGCTGAATAGCAAATTTGAAGTTTATTTTCGAAAAACTACAATTATGGTTGAATACTTTTCAATACCTATTGACAACTTCCCTTAAAATAGTCAAGGCACGAATTTTTCGGCCATACTGTGCCAAATTACCGCTAGTTTTTCACCTGCTTTTCATCTGCTAATACCAAGGTCTCGGTCGTGTGTCTGTAAGCAGTCCTGTCATCTGTCATGACCCCGAAACGCGGCTTAAAGATGCTGGTCGATGAAACTACGGTTGAGAAGTTGGCGATATTTTCGCTCGTCTCGGTGACGAAGGCTTGCTCTGCCGTAGCACCAGGGTTTTTATGTATCGCAATGATGTGGAGGCCCTATTGCTTAGGACCGGTCACTGTCGCACGGCCGTACGACGCATGTAAGCGGTAGCCACGGCAAAGTTATGTTACGACGCTCGAAATGGGCCCTGGTAACTCGTCCTCGTGGCTTGACTGAAAGTGCGACTTACTGCATGTGACTTGTGGCGCAAGACTATATGACCGTTACTCGGCTTCAAGCGGTATGGCACTGAGTCTAGAAAGGTGGGGCTTACCAAAGCAGGCGATGAAGAAACATCAAACGTACGGATCCACTCTAAACACTGGTTTTCTGATCACTGAGTAACAAAGTCTGTTTCAAAGATGCGGTTCATATTTTGTGAGAACTGTAGAGTAAATTTATGCCAGCATACACTGGACTGTGAATAAACAGCCAGATTTGTGCTTGTCCTCCGCACCATGGTTAAGTAGGTGTTGATTTTCAGTACATTTTGTGATATGTGTATGACCGTTACTCGGCTTCAAGCGGTATGGCAGAGTCTAGAAAGGTAAGGCTTACCAAAGCAGACGATGAAGAAACATCAAACGTATGGATCCACTCTAAACACTGGTTTTCTGATCACTGAGTAACAAAGTCTGTTTCAAAGATGCGGTTCATATTTTGTGAGAACTGTAGAGTAAATTTATGCCAGCATACACTGGACTGTGAATAAACAACCAGATTTATGCTTGCCCTCCACACCATAGTAAAGTACGTGTTGATTTTCAATACATTTTGTGATATATGTACACGTAACCATCTTCTACAGCCACGGAACTTTTCCTTAGCATTACAGCGGTCGTTAAAGATACATGGAACTCATATGGAACAAGATGGTCGTAACAGTTACATAAACGGACACTAAATCACGCACCATGCACCCGTCCCATTGTCACGGAATCGCCCACATTCAATGGCCAGTTAGCGAATGAATTCAGAAATGTGTGGTTAAAAACTTTGTACCGGTAAATTCATCCTATTTTCTGCATGGAGCACATCTGGATCCAGAGTTGTTCTAACAAGCGAGTGGAAATAGATATATGGACAAACTCACAATATCAGCGTATCGTTGCGTGTATGGCTACAAACATCCATGTATTGTTAGATCTCCTTTGACATACTCTCAAGAAGTCCACAACTCTCTGTCGAGCATTTCGTTAATTACCACTTCTTACGTGGCGCCTTCAGTTAAGTTAATAAACGTAGATCTAACAAAATTGTATCGCCTCGTGTGTCACAACAACATGGTCCGTGAAGGAGAACAGACGGAGAAAGGTACAAAAAAGCGGGATCCATGTTCGCAAAATATCACACTAAGTATGCCACTGGCCTCTCATTTCTATCATGTCAGAGTTTACGTCAAGCATTTCTTTTTCTTTGATCCCCATTCCTGATGGTTCAGCAGATTGAAGGGGGGAAGCTGATTCATACTTTTGACCCCAGGATATTCGCTGTTAGTGGAGCTTTTGGAGGAAAATGGTGTTGAGGCATTCTACGACATGACTAGATCAAAGTAGTTGGCTCCTCTCTGAGAAGCAGCTTAGGGGGTAAGCATTGGTATCCTGTTCCTAACACAACGGAGTGCTTTGTCAATGTTGGTGCACCAAAATCACCAGATACAGGCAATATGTTTTGATCATTGCTGATCGAAAACAGTTGGTCTCTGAAAGTCATTCACTCGAACAACGAAGACTGCGCTATACACACATTGCTTTGGAGATAGACTATTGTCTTGTCAACTTCACGGGTGGCACAGGTTTCTAAGTGCTGCACTAGGTTTGACGATTTCATCAAAGGTTTCATCTCCCAGATCACTGGTACAAAAACAACTTCCCTGGTAAGCAGACTTCACGATTTCAAGAGCGTCACCACCGAGAATGAGGGCGGTGATGACCGCCAGTCAACGTGAGGTTGATGAGTCACCCTTGTGTGTCGCGATTTGTAAGTGTAGGGTAAAAAGCGAGTCTCGTGATCTAGGGACGATTGAGCTGTGTAGTCAAGTAAGTCACGATTGTGTAGCGTGGTTTGTGAGTGTAAAAAAAGGACAGATCTCGTGATCTAGTGAGTGGCGGTGAGCTGTACAGTCATGTAAGTTGGTGAAGGGGCCGCTACACGCTCTGGTGAAGACGAGCTAAGTTTAAAAGACTGCAAAAGCAATGGTTTTATCGGTGTTCTTGCCTCTTATACTGAATTGTGCAAAATGACCATGAAGTCCGCGTATACACGAAGAGTGGTTCACTTTTGGCTTGTTCCACGGCGTTTCTTCTCTGCAATATTCGTTATGACCTGAAAACGTTGTCCATGGGAGGTTCGAATAAGAACCAGGTAACGAACACCCTGGTTCTATTCCCTCTGAGATTTTGAAAAGTGGGGGAAGCTCACCGTATGTGCATTCTTGTGTAGATGTGAGTGTAGATGTCTGTCATTATGCAGATAAATTTATTCTGCACCCAATTCCTCATCAGTAACTTCATCAGAATGACTGGATCGACGGTGTCCAACTTGCCTTTGACAGCAAGGAAGGCTTGGACGGTTGGTTATTGATATTGGTGGCACAGTTCCAGCAGCTGTCGTAGGATGAATTCATAGTAAGTGCAGTGGCTGCCCGCACGGAAAACAACCTGTTCATCTTCAGTTTAGGGTAATCATAGAAGTTTAGGTTCAACGTTCACCAACATTAATCCTCTATACACGCAGTATTCGGCATTTGTGGATTGTATCACCATTCTTCATTCGGCTAGTATTCCCTCGGCAATCTAAATTTTCTTCACTAACGACACCAGTTCGCGCAGCAACAAAGATTATCCATCTTTGTATAAGGTAGGCGACAATCCTGTGGACGTGAGGCCTCGCGTCATCTCCGGATAGTTCTGGCACATAGGTAAGGATCATTTTATGCACCTTGGTTATTTAGTAATGAAGGAAAGGATTGGCACTCAGTGCGAAGTCAGTTCAGTTGATGTTCGAAGTAGCTGCCTCAACAGTTGATGAATCGTGGCACTCGGGGATTATTTCTCCAATTGGTTTCTGAGTGATCTGGTTACTGTTTGGTCATCTTAGCCGAAAGTCCTGGAGGCATTGGCAACTTCCATTCCGAATGTGAGATGGCTCCACCAAGCTTCGCGACTTCATATCGAGGAGGTGATAAATGCCAGCCTGAATTGTTTGTACATCTGGTCGTGCTCGTCGCCAATGGGAAAACATCAAGCGATAGGGACACATCTCGAAATAGCTCATTGGTTAGGACATGAAGCTGCTGAACGCGAGATCCGTGGTTCAAAACCAACCCTATTTATTCGGTTTCTCCTATCAAAGCCTAAAAAACCTGGTAGTATCTCAGGCGTCTTGTGTCCTTCGAGTTGCATGACAGCTATGCACCAAAAGGATGCACTGAACGATTTATTCATTCAGTGTTGAGGAGGGTAGATATCCAATGATTATCATATGAACGGTTTTCGAAGACACTTATTAATCTACCTGCAGGCTGTAGAGTATTAGTGCACAGTTGATGATAGCCATAATATGATTCAGAAGGTATATATGCACTAATAACAGTATTTACTATGGTTGACAGTGGTGAGTTGCAACATGTATAAAAATAAATACAATGTGAATGTGGAGCAAGACAAAAAGGGAACTTATCGGTTGTGAGAGTCCCTTGGTGAAAGTCCGGACGGCGGTAACGTGTTTTCTCCGCAGCATAGTTGCTACACGTGTTCCATATTGTCCGTGGACTTGTGGAGGGCGGTTGACGTCCTGCTCCCTGCGCGCGCGCGAGACTGTGTCTTGTCCGTGCTCGGCTTTCCTATATGTAGGTGCGTTTGCGTGTACGTGGGTGTCAGCACATGACTTGTTGCTACGCTTACTGGCCGGTGGAGACAGTCAATATCAGATGAGTCATCCTTGTGTGTCGCGATTTGTAAGCGTAGGGTAGAAAGCGAGTCTCGTGATCTAGGGACGATTGTGAGCTGTGTAGTCAAGTAAGTCACAGTCGTGTAGCGTGATTTGTGAGTGTAGAAAAAAGAACAGATCTCGTGATCTAGTGAGTGGCGGTGAGCTGTACAGCCACATATGTTGGTGAAGGGGCCGCTACAAGAGTATTCCGAACTGTGCGATTGCAATAGGATAGAACAGGCGTTAAGATCAGTACAATTGTGCCGATCGAGCCAGGTCAGTATGCCTGATTCACTGTTTACCGAAACGAACAGACAGTCACGCACACACCAGGGAGTTACCGGAGTCCATGTAAGTTCTCTACAATCTTGCGCGTAGCTGCATTATCTAATTCTAGTCTCAAACTGACCTTACTATGTCTAATTTCGTGCGAGAAGTGAAAGGTACAAAACCTGCTGAAGAAGTTAGCACTTGGCAGCAATAGTCCGTAATGTGTACACCGTTAGTATAGGCATATTCGGTGGGCTAGTGTAGTCCACCCCTGATATGCCAAGCTGCAAAGTCTTATCTCAGGGTAGTACTACAACGTCCTTCCTGTGCGTCCCATAAAGACCTCCATTCATTCATTCTTCCATAAAAGTGGGCATGCTCAAAGCCACACAGTTTCATTAGAGAGGAGGATCGCTACGGAATTGTTCTATGCACGGAGGGACTAATACAGTAATAATAATATGATTATTACAGTAAGTTGAAAAGCTGGGGTTGTTACCTATGTTTTGAAGTAGAACGAAGTTTTGACACAGTAAGATGCAGAAATTGGGTGATGAATTGTGTCAGAATAGCCCCGTCTAGTTCCAGGGTATCGGTTAGGAAAGACCGATGATTTCTCCGTAGTGAGACGCACGATACGCCTGAAACTGTTTTTTTTCTGTGTAGTTTACCAGACACTGATACATAAGGTTTTCCCCTTTTTCATTTGCGATGTTTGTCATGAGGTTGCCTACGCAGAGGAAGCAATCCCACAGTGTTGCTATCACGTGATCTTTGTATGTAACTTGTGAATATGCCAGTAGGTTTGCCCTAAACCGATTGATCAATAACCGTCTACCACAACCGCTTTTACGAGCAACTAGGCTCATATCATGCACATTCGCACGCGCGTGCTGACCAGCTTCATCCAGCACCAAACCACTTGCATCCAGCCTGCGCAATGTTGTTTCGGAGTCATCCAAGTTTTATTTACATCATTCACCAAAACCAGAGGATAGTAAATGAACAGTTACTGCAGTTGGGTCCTGACAAACGCAGAAACTCGCAGACAGTGGGATCAGGCAAGAACTCTGAAGATGTAAATCAAATTTGGTCTCTTCAGGGTAATAAAAACCTAAAGCTCCTGGTGTTGTCGTAATGTGGAAAACACATGTCCGAGTCTGACTGACTGCTATCACTCTATACGGGTAGGCTGGTACGAGAGCCGCAACGACCTTGAAACTAGTAGGCTAAGAGTTGAGTTCCTTCAAATCCATTATTTCAATAAAATGATGCTGGGCGGACAACCAAACAATTGAGGCGAGGGCAAATTGCTACTCCCTTGTATGTTAAAGATGCAGTTATGTTAGTCTTCCGGATGATAGCACCTACCCATAGATTAAAACAACGCAGATGCCTTCCAGTGCACAAGAACCGCATTAAAGTACAGTGTTTGTTCCGATTATCCAAAGCTTTCCACTTAAGGTACCGATGTGCTTTGTCCTTGAGATCCGAAGTTTGTTCCTAGAGAACTCAAGAATCAATTCCTCTCGGCTGAATTCTTTTCAGAACCCATTGTACTGAACACTACTTTAATAGATTCGGAATTTGACCGCGCGGTGCAGTAATGTGAAAATTAATATTTATGATGAATGTGAACGCAAACTCGAATGCTGGAGTGCAAATTCTCTTCAGTCAAACATTTCAGAGCGTCCACAAGCACAGAATATTGATTTAAACACGATCGCAAGACAACTGGCGATTGCTTCCTTCGCAGGAACTAGAACAGCTGCGGAGCTCCCATTCGAATACCTAAAGAACGCCGATAGGTTGCGCGCATTTCCACAGATGTTGCTCAGCAATGGCATCAGTATCTGTTGCAACTTCAGATGCAACTTTTGCGAAACAGCGCTATTTCGAACAGTGAAATTTCGACTACACTAGACATAGGGGAGAATCCAACAGGACAACTATTAAGCCAAGCCGCATCTTCCAATTCGTTCAGCTCATTCAACGAGCTTTAGTCAGGCATCAGTGGATGCCAACATGGTTGCTCAAATTTTATGTTCACCAATACTAAGACAACCGGAAAAAATGATTGCCTACCCAACATAATTACTACGGCAACCCCGCGGCGAAGGGCTTTCGTCCTTACATTTACAGTAAATCCTTTGAAGCTAAACCACCGAATAGGAAAGTCGTGCTTGGTCTTCCTTGGAGTCGTGCATACTCGTGGCTGACAGGACTCCTGGAGCTTTTCCGAGGTGGGAGTATGTTGGGTGGGGGGCTGATTCCTTTCAAAAGGGGGTTTCTATTCGCAGAATCTAGTGGCTTGAATGTGAACGGGATTTGCTTGCCAGTAGTTGGTGAACTATTGCAAGCCTGTGCATGCATTCCAAATCATAATGCTCTTGCACAGAACAGAATGTCGTGCCACTTGAATGGTTTTGACGCCGATGTAGACCCGTTGAAACGAGATTGGCGGGCAGACCAGTGGGTGACAGTTTTTAACCAGCAGTCAGTTTAAACTTGGTGACATGCAACTGAAAGCAAACACCTGATCATCAGTGAATCATCCATCAGTTCATTCGAGTTTCAGCGCAGTGGTTCCCTCCTCTCAATTTGTCGTAGCACTCCGATTTGCGCACCGTTTAGGTGGTGATAGTTACCCTGACTCACCAATTCTCTGTTTGTACTCCTGTCTCTGACTAACGCGTCCGTGACTGTAGATATCACTCGAGGAGGGGCAGAGCTGCAACCTCAGAAACAGGTCGAAACGAGTTTCAAGGCACAACTGGTCTGTGTTACATTGGACAGTTGTTATGGTCTTAAGCACTGACTGTAAACTCAAGCGGTCACTAAAACTAACCTCACGCATGGTGAATACAAATCCACCGACTGTTTCAAAGCCTCCCCGAAGCAAGTAAATGAAGTGATCTGGTTTGTTCAGTGTGGTATGGGGGACTCGGATACTCCGGAATACGCATGGATTGTTTTTTAGGATTGACCATGCTCAGTTCCTCTAATTAATATATTTGAATCCAATTCTCTCAGGTTTGATGCTTTCTTATTCCGCACGAGGATCGTAAAAAGTTAGGAGTGAATGTATGACTTGAGTAACCAAATTCCTTGGGAAAACCACTGCATGGGCTGAGCCAACAAATCACGTCAATGCGCTGCTCGAGCAGGGGAATTTGACAAGTGATGTGCACCAAAATACTTCCGCCTCAGCCCCACAATCTGGTTCCAGATCCGACCTCACGACCGTATGGTACTTTCCAAGGTGCGACTCATTCACATTGGGTTCTGTACAAAGAAACCGCTGAAATCCCTGTTGTCAACAGCACTCCGTTTGAACTATTCTCCTACTCATACTCTTTCTATCATACAAGAGAGTTACTTGCGTGATGCCGTACCGTAGAATACAGCTACTCACATGCTGGACCTATTGTTTGTTTAATTTCATCAACCAACCAGTACTTTTAGTCATACTGACAATTAGGGAAAACAAATGAAGTTTTCGCAGAAATGGGTGCTTCCTGAATGGAAACATTACAAACGAGAGATTCAGCGTGGTTCCAGATGAGTCTTTCGCAAAACCAGATTTGTTTGGGTGTATTTCGCTAGTTTCCCGACTCAGTTATTCCCACCTCCAACCCGATTAGAGATCAGATACAATGAGGCAACTTGTTTGGATAGCTCAGCCAGACGTTATTCGACAGCTACCAGACACAAATCTAATACTGAGTGTTTGTCTTACCGTTCAATCGTCGCTAACCAGTCCAACAACCGTTCGTTTACTCGCTTACTTATGTCAGATGCAACGTGAAGGCGAGAAACGCGGACCTGTTTAATGGTCGGTAATTGGGGCGAAATTAGGGTTTTCGATTTTGTAATGCTCTTAACAGATACACGATCAGCAGTTTTCAGACCCATGGAAGACCACTGAGCCACAAAACTGCTGGGTTCACTCGTTGGTGAGTGCACTAGATGACTATTCATCCGAAGCGATTTTTAAGCAATCCTCTGACTGATTAAAGCTAAAGTGACATCAAAGACTGGAGTTATTCCCAGGGATTGAATCTCGGAACATGCGAAAAATGAATTTGGAGGAATATCGCTGCAGCTGGGTCGTATATCAGGTATTGGTCGGGTGGACAGGTAGGGACAGTTGAACCCATTCCTATGCGAAGGATTGGCTGTCAGCTTATATTTTCGTGACAGCTCCGTATGGGAATTGGTTTTCAATGCTTTTCAACTCACTTGAGAATTTTGCATTTGGTATGATCCGCAATCCTAGCTAAGTCCTGAAACCGAAAGCTTGGGCATCTTGTGGCAACAATAAAAAATTCAACTTGACGCTATCGGCTTATTGGTGAAAATGTGTCACCCTAAAACGCAGTTGAAATGATAAATGATCCACTATCTCACTTCCCTTGTTCCTCACTGAGAAGACATCGGTGTCCCTTTTTGAGACACAGCTGCAAGACCTAATATACGGCCACCTATTATGCGCCTACAGTCACGCATCGGTCAGAATCTAGGCCGTCGATTCCGGAATTCATACTAAAACTGGAGAGCTAATAGGAGATGCTTGTGAGACCCAATATCCTCTCCAACAGAATGACTTTACATTCGTGAAATTCCCGTAGACGATCCCCGAAGTCTGTCAGCATCACTTTTGAGACATTCACTTGGTCAACAAACCCAAAAACGCTCTTTTATGATGACGAAAAAGGAGGCTGAATTCCATGCGATCATGACGCATAGACCGTCGATTCCTCTTTCGGGGGACTACACCCTTGTTCTTAGGTGAACCCACTTTGGATTGCAAGCTAGCATTACCCAGTCCCAGTTCGGTTAGAATGTTCGTTGCACTTGGATCTGTTACTGCCCAATGCAGCCTTGTAAATACTGTTCATTACCCCCATTGCTTCTGCCCTCCTCTTTCTAGTTGTGAGAATCCATCTCCTTCATGTGATCTTTCGAATCTTGACGACCATGCGTCACCAGTGGGTCTATTTGATGTATGGTGATCCGCATGCTTGGTACTGCTTTCGGGTTCTCACAAGTTATCAGCTGGATCTTTCTAATACATGAAAACAAGTACGGATTTTTGATGAGAGGTCAAAGTATAATCTTTTCCAAGGTATGTAGATATCCTAGTTGACACTGGGTTGTGGAGCCACATCAGAGGTTAGATAGCTAAATCTCAGTGGAACTTACATTGCCCGACTTTCGACAATGATGGACTTGACATTCAGAAAGTCAACCAAATATTGGAACGAAATTAATCACATTCACAAGGAACATTAAGGAAAGCAAAGTAACAGCTCGTTCTGTGTGACACATGTGAACCATGTGAATGTGTGCGCTAGTTGGGATCGCCGCTGTATACGGCAGAGAGTAGTGCAGGACGAAGAGGAGATTGCGAGCTCGAAAAAATCAGTGGGTCGGCGAGTACAACTCAGAAAACAGGTAAAACAGCACGACTGGCTGGTTGTCATCGCCGTGTCATTAAGCAAGTGACTTGGTAAGTCCGTGATACTTCTATCTCGCAAACTACGTGCAACAGTGCTGCTAAGACTGTTGGCCAGGTTCTTCAACCCTTGTCTGTAAATCAAACATTGCCAACTTGTCAGAACCCATTTCACCAAACAAGAATGAGAGGTAACTGATCACCTGGCATTCGAAGAAGACGACAGAACCTGCGTAGTTGGTGAAATCAAGTCATCCATTAAACGAAACACCGCCAAAAACCGGGTTCGTCCTTCTCGGGCCTCATCAGGTAGGCGTAGCCTCAGAACTGAACACCAAAAGGTACGTAACTGACGAAACAGACTCATTTGGAAATGAAATTGGTGTGAGCGCGCGACTTAAATGTTTCTTTCATTTGTGATGTTCTTCGACAAAATGTGTTGCACGATGACCACCTCATGTTTCAGTTAACATGATATTCGAGGTATCGGAGTTTACTTTCTTGAAATAAATCACACTAATCATAAGGTTGATGAAAGTTATTCAACAGTCCATTGCCGGTTTGTCCTTCTGTTAAAGAATATCATAACTGAAGTAATCATTTAAGCCTATTGGTAACAACAATGTACTTGTCAAATGGTTATATTTCCGTAAAATTTGCTGTTCTTGAAGAAAATACAGTTGGTGGAAACGCTGGGATCACGTCTTTTTGATGAGGCCCAGCAAGAGCGAAACAGATAGTGGGTTGTAGAAGAGTTTTCAGAGAAATTCTGAGTAGCCTCCTCTATTAGGAAAATATACTGAGGCATCTCGAACAGCATACCATTTGAAACTTACTCTACAACGTTCGGTTGCAGAGTATCATTAACGAGACAATCGTTCGAGTCTACCGTTAACATAAATACAATCTACAAATAGTTGTAGTTCATCAAAAAGTTTAGTTGTTTCAATGTAGTGATTTGGAAGTTTCTCATTATGTGTGTGCAAAACGGAGAACAAGGGTAGAAAAAGAGAAACAATCTTTCTTCCTCTTCCACTCACTGTGATCAAGCTTCAGTTCCATGAGGTCATAATCGACGACTCCGTGCTGGCCGACAGGCTAGTGCCACTTCGACCCCGGCTGGGGGAAAAAGGTGGGCTTCACCGATTCTGGCATTCACTTCGTCAGCAATACTGTTGTTTGACGTGTTGCGACCACATAGGAAGTTGGTTCATCATTCCTAGCAATTCTGATATCATGACTGGGTTTGTTAGTGTACTCATCCAGGCTTGCAACAGCCCCTTGTGTACCGAACCACAGTGAATAACTGAGATCAGGGAACCTTCAAAGTCCTCCCCCTACTACCAGCTTCTATAACATTTATCAACCTGGGTTCGCCTAGTGCCTCGCCCCCTCCATTAGTGGCTACTTCGCCTGAATAAAGGTCGAAAATGCTTTTTACACCAGCTACCCCCTTCGTAAAAATTCCTGAAATAATTATCTTTGCCTCTCAAATACAGTGTTCTTGAGACCGATTCGAATGTTTCTAATTCATCGTTACATCGTGCAGAGTTTATCTAGTTTATGGATGCAATGCTTTCAATTTCGGGTGAGAGAAGACTTGAGAGCCAAACAAATACACTTAATAATTATATTCGAACGATTTACTTCTCTTATCAGTATATTCATGCTGTACCCAGTCGATCGATTGAAACGCTAAAATCAATAGTTACATTCTGGTTCATGATCGTGGATAGTGAATCAAACGTAGACTGCGTTGCCATAGAGATATACGCATCCTTTATGGCTGGAATGTGATTGAAGGATTTAGTCGACATAGTTTAAGCAGCTGACTTCTTTGGGTGATGTCCGCATCAGTGGTGGTGGCTTCATATGAAAACGATTGTCTCGGGGTAGGACAAACTGAGAAGTGAATGTTGGGAAACTGGAAGCATTTCCTTTTTGAGCAATATTCACACACAACAACAGAATATAATCAAATACAGGCGTAAATGTTATGAATGAGCCAGAAATTAACACAGGACTGGTTAGCTCGGAAATAGCATACCCTAGTTTATGGACATATGCTCAATTAGGTAGGGGCATGTAACCTAAAATTCCCAATATTCCTAAATAATTCAGCGAAGTTAGTATATTCTGGATTGCTGTGGAGCCTAAGAATGATAACTGTACGGGTGCGGCTTTCCTAAAATAAGACAAAGTGTCCAAGTCAAGTCTTGACACTAACTGAGAGTTAGACCAGCCCGAAGCACCAGCCAGAAAGGTGCACCTCCAATCATATTCCACAAAAGTGGGGTTACGGTGAAGAATGGACCCTAAAGTCGACAGAAATTAAGAATATGGAACATGGACAATCTGCTCTTCAACTCCCGAGGCATTCTCTAATGGATTGATACGCAGAAGCGAATCCAAAGATTTGGATTGACGAACGGCATAAAGGTACTGCGGTTGGGTGATAGTGCCTCCTCGGACGACAGCCCAGGTCTCCAAACGCTGAGCTTCAACTGACAGCTGGTAAAGAATCCGCTATCCCTGGATTAAACATGTCTTCTCCCTTTTAGGTTAAGACGCTTTTTAACTGTTGTAAATGTCTTGAGACCTCCATCACTAGGTTTCGCACAATCACGGAGACCACGATTTTGCATTTGTTCGTTTCAGTTTGCTTTACATAGACGTAGTATTAGCTTACATTTTATTCATACCTTATTGGTTGCACGGTCGTAGTGACGCCCCAGTATTCAGCGAGGGTGTTACTAGCAATAGTGGGAGTATCTAGGGCATATCTCACCTCATGAGTTAGTAGGACGAAACGTCACTACGGTCCACATACTGCTTTATGTCCACTCCAGCACTACCTCTGATCAAGACGCTACTACATTCTACGAACTACTTAGGCTGGAAGGCTCCCTACATGATCGACTTCACAGTTGTTGAGAACCGCCGATAGTGAGGGCGATTTGTGTAGTTTGTATCTACGGTCTAAGAAGAGGGTACTTGTTCCAGGAGGGTACAAGCAAATTCAACCACAGCCCTGCACACACAAAACCTGAATACTGCACTCGGTAACCGGAACGTTCAATGAGCGCACTGTTTGGATGCGCAAACCACGTAAGCACATTTACCGCTAGCACTGGTTTGACCGAAGAGCTCTTCCAGCCTTCCTTAGTGCAGGTTCCACATTTACATTGAGGTCCACACACTCGATCTGTCTACTGTGTCCGGAAAATAGGATGACTGAGCAGCTGAAACCTTGGTCGCAGTAATGCGACATCAATAGCAGGCAAACGAGACCACACGTCACATGATGCTCTTGGTGGTTTAAAATAGCATTCCTCACCAGGTGCCCGTAGTGAGTGTTTTCAAACTGGGCATCCTATCTGTATTGTGAAACTGACCTGAGACATGTAACACAGCGAACTGACCACTAATATTCAGCTGGTTTAAAGCCGATATTCTGATGTCTTAGATGGTCTGATCAGAGATTGGATCTATTGGTCTCTGTGAATGAGAAATCGATTCCTACAAGGGTCCCGATAAAAGTCTCATTACAATTCCGTACTTTCCACAAGCGTTCAACTTTCTTGCTCCACCCAAACCATACTAGGAAGCGCTACCATTCTGGATTACTAACTTGAGATTTCGGACGATGTATAGTCCACTTACTTCATGAAGGTGCACTCATTCTTTGTCTTCTGCAAGTTTCCACAGAAAAATCCATCGTTTCTCCCTACACAACGGTGTCTCTTCCTCACTGTGCGGTATCAGTAACACAAACCGTATGTGTCTGTTATAAGACTGTAAACACACCGAACTGCCGATCGGGTAAACTGTGGGATGGACCGACGCATCAGTACATAAACTAATACTGATGCAATCCCTGTAACGCTCATAGAACCAACACTGGACCGTATACGGGTCTGGCACTTTTGGGCTTGGTCCTAACGAACTATGGCATCAAGCACAAACCTATTCCTTAAAAACTAATCAACTACTCTGCATACCTACGCCACTGCGTTGGATAAGCGTAGGTAATCCGATTCTGAGTTGCTACGACTTCGTTTCTGCACCCTTGAAAAAAAACTGAAGGTTCTAAAGCTCATCAACAGCCCAGTCAGTTGAATCAGTCAAATACATGGGAGTTTGTCAGCGAAGCCTACGTCTAGTCTACTGCTGCTGAATGAACAATCATGCGAGGCAAACGGAATGAACGGCACTTCACATGATTTGGTTAGGGTTAGGGTTTATCAAGTCATCGTGTTAGTAAAACCCAATCTCGCAAACCGGGAGCACATGCTTTCCATGTCATGTCGACTGCACGCCGTGTGCTTGATACAAGGCTGACAGTGTGCGCTGACCTGTAGATCAGATAGGCCGGTGTGCCATTTGCTATGAGTCATTCAATGCACTGAAGAAAAATGTGGGGGTAGCGGGGAGTTGACCTGAACGAACAAGCACCAGCAGCACGTCTTCCGGTAGCAGGCTGACAGGAACTGTGGCGTCCAATAAGTGGACGGCTGGCCAAAAACAGGATTCTCACTAACACTGCTGCTGGCACTCAGCGCACGGGTGTTGTAAAAAATTGACTGGGCATGAGGACATGAGGCTTGCATCCACCATCATCACAAATGCGCCTAAGCGAAGACGAGTGTTCATGTACGGATTAAAATGGTGTTAACGAGAAACCCTAAGGGACCTGTCGCTTGCAATCTTGTGCAACTGATAAAGGTCAAAACCGGCAGTGGATTGTCAGTGCGTTTTCACTAACCTTGTAAGTTGTACCATGTGGAGAAAAATGCACTGATGGAAGTATCAGGGGATGATTGATTAAAATCCACAACCCTCTACCGGTTTCCCCTGTATGAGGCTTTTTGGGTAGGCTCTGACCCACTGGATCTGCGACATTCAACCCACAACTCGAATAGCAATTTAGCTGAAGGTTCATTTCGAACTCGCATACATGTTGAAGTCGGAGCTCAACTGTCTCCGTCGCCAGAGCTCATGCCTACCTGATAGACTCAAAACAGGGTGGGACAGGTAGTGGGATACCTGCGTATTTCCAACAATCATCCGATGATGTTCATATCAAACAAAGGAAACTTCAATGAATATCTTCGCAACGGAATGCATGCTGAAAACTAGTGGCACCGAAAACAAAATCATGTGGAATATAGGGACTGCATTGAGTCTCGATTCCAAGCACGCACAACATGTGCCAGCTCAGAAATGGATGCATCGATACTGTGAATGTTGTTCCAACCAAAACATGAACATGAAGTGCATTACGTATGAACATGAAGTATTTTGATTTGAGATATATCAAAAGTGGTAGCTTTAGTTAAGTTCCTCGCTCACCTGTGAGTGATTTTGTCTACTTAGTCCTAATTTGTCTTTCAGGTACGAAGTACGCTTCGTGGGAGTTCATGGTTAAGCATACCTGACGTGTCTCCTAAGACAGGGTAACCGGTAGTGGGCTATTGGAGAGTTTTCACCGACCTCATGAGTGGTTTCAGATCAAGAAGGTTGTAACTAAGCGTTTTACTATTGCTGAACTCATGAAACTGAGTTTTATGTTCCAGTGAACAATTCGTAATGCACTATTCGTAATGCACTACTCATAAGGTTGCTGAAAATTCTTCGACAGCAACCTTACGAATATACATGTATCGCGAAATCTCGAATACCGTAGCAACTGGGACATGAGGTGGCCTGGTGTAGCAAATTCAGTTGCCTGGATACATCACAAACGAGAGATCTAGCTGGGTTCCAGGTGAGTCTCTCGCAAAACCAAATTTATTTGCAAATGAGTGTATTTCGCAAACACCTGACTAGTTTCTTCATTTGAGTACTGATTCTGTAAACGACCTTGTCAGGTCATACAACGGCCAAAACATGTCCATAGTATAAATCAGAGGTTTTGATTTCGAAGTCGAAGAACAAACATTCGGAACAGTTTTGATTTTGACGTTGCTTTATGTGGTATTGATATAGTTCTCGAAAGTGAGCCTGTTGTTTGTAAACATAACCCGAATGCTAGATTGGTAATCATGAAACGTCCAAAATCTTCGGAACCTCTTTTTGCGAAGGTTAGGTGGGTAAAGTGGATGAAGCCAAGCCCAGGGCATTTTCTGAGAATCCCCATAGATGAAACTTTGTGACCAAGACAAGACACTCACACAAGTTAGAAATTTAGAGACCACCGTCCCATACAATCTGGTGCGAAAATGTTTTACGAATTCATGGTCCTCCATGTAATGGATAGATAGAACTACGGTGAAACTACATTGTGGAACGAAAGGGTCTTGCAGTTTTGTTTTTTTCAACTCGGTTTACAGTTCCCACTACACACTACCTCGAAGTAAGAAACAGTTTGAGTGCTTTCAAGTGATGTTCAGAGGGAGGAGGGGAGCGGAACTGATATGGGTTGAACTCTGGTGGTCTCTAAAATCATAAAAAATACCGCATTTTGTTGTTGTGGTTCTTCAGTGTGGGTGTGCGCACCTATCTGAAACAGTGACTTGTGGAGTGACGTTTCCTGTTTTTTTTCCAGCTCTTAAATCTTGACAGACAGACAGACTGATTGATTGGGTGGTTTGGTGATAGATTTGGCGCGACAGAGAACTCTGTGTGTGTGTGTGATTCGGTCGACAGCTTCTCTTCAGATTTGTACTGAGGAAAGCAACCAAGTGTTTGTAGATGGTTTATCAAAATTATGAGCGCTCATACGGGCAAACGATCTTTATGCAAGAGAATCGCATAATCCCACTTTTCAAAAGCATGGCATTGCAAACTCACCAGCCTGCTGAATAAACTGGACTATGGTAACACCCCAGTCGTGGATATGCTTCTGTTGGATGACCCATCACACAATAGCAGAAATAAAGCTCACATAAGTCATTGATTATTGATATATCTTCTGGAAGCTACTTGAGTCTACTTCATTTCGTAGTCGAGCCATGTCAAAAGTAGGTTATAGAGGTCTCCCAATGTTTTATCGCCAGTGTATTGCTTGCATTGACGACTGAACATGGTAGTAGAAAAGGCTCTTTAGGGTGTGATTAGCCTTTCCTGAAATATCGTATAGAAGGAGAGGGGTTGACGTAAGAGTATCCACTAGACCACATCTTCGTGACCAGCATTATAATACCTTCCGTTAGTCATTTGAAAGTTACTATTGACCTTTATTTTCTCCTAACGTTTGTGCAAGTAAACTTCACTGAGACTGACCATGGGATCGCCTTATGGACTGTGGTCGAAGAGCGGCATTATCATGAACTAGTTTCTTGCATGAATTCCACAAAGAAGAGGCGTTTTTAAAATTTGTTCTGCCCAATAAATCTAACAAAGAATTTTGTATAAGGTTTTATACGGTAGAAGCAGCTAAACTAAGATGGTATATAGTTTAAAGTGAATCATCAGAACTCCGTGTTGTTCGTCCTTAAATATTCATTTTCCCGTAACAAATTTTGTCCGAACCCGATTTTTTCTGTGCTCGGTATTCCCCTTCAAAACATTGCGCTTTGCCAGTTTATGTACCACTCTTCTTGGTAAATTTATTTTAGCTTGCGATGGTGCTAGAAATGATCCTTCATCTACAGAAAAAGGTCTACGATACTGCCTCAGCAAGTTGAGCTATTCGGCGCGCTAAGCCCGAGCTGGTGCTAGAAGTGACTGAATGATCACCACCGGGTGGAAGGAATCAAGTCTAATCATGATTAATTTCAGAATGTCATGTGAATGTATTCAGGATTCGGTTTATTAGTAATGAAGCTCCATTTCTCCGGAGCGAACATCATTTGATTCAACTATTAGGCCGTTCCCATCTGCCTCAGAGAAGTCCCGCCTAATGCCCTGAGTAGTCCGCAGCTTTAGGCTTACAGTGGTGCTAGAGGCGACTTTCTGTGACCAATGTTGTATAGACCAAGCCGAATAACGGTTTGCACTAGCTGGGCACATGTGGGTGCCTGGGGTGCTTCGTTTGTGAGGTGCGGGCCACCAAACAACCTTTTGAGTACACTGTGAAAACCAACTACTCAGTTGTCAACCTCACCAAACTAAGGGGACAGTAAGGGGTTCCTCACAGAGAGCCTCTGTTTGGATTGTCAGGTTGAACGTTGTTCTCACTGCTATATGAAACCGGTTTTTCTGTATATTGTATTATGTTGCACTGTAGAGATTTGAGTTGTATCGTGTCGTCTCATATTTACTTATCTGTAATCACCTATACAGCAGACATTTCGGAGTAGTAACTTTACGGTGGTGCTAGAAGTGACACCTTGTGTCCATGAAACCGACCTAAATTAATGACGACTAGCCCTAGTCGGCAATGTGTGGCCCAGAGCAAGCTTCCTCAGTGGTGCGGTCCACCAGACTTCCCTTTGCATAACTGGTGGAGCCCAACTGCTCAGTTGTACTCATTTGAAGTGGCAGTTATGGACCACCAGATGAGCAAACTGATGGCTGGTAGAACTGACCCCTCCAGGTCAGCCTCCAGTGTTAGTCCTTCGAGTTAACATCGGGTACGGGGTGTTCAGGTGGATACACATGCGGCTTAGCGCAAACCGTTTGTGATATTACTAATTGTTTGAGGATGTTCATCAATGTAGTTCGATGTGACAGGCCAATTCGGAAACGAATGCGAGTCCATCATAGCGCGTCTTAATTTGCCATTTATGTTGCTCATTACTGAGCCAGTTACTGACAGTTATTGCGCGCTGTCCCATACGCCTTTCGCCTCCAAGCGACTTAGGTTAACAAAGAACAAAGTCGATCATATCAGAGAGGTGTTCTTATTTCATGGCGAAGAACAAACCACATCTTGCGTTAAACTGCACGGCCATGCGATGGCATTATACAAGTGCGGTCGCAGTGAGGGTCGTTAACTGGAGAGGAAACCGTATATCGAAAAGTGTCAGTTTAGTATGCAGGAAGCATGAAAACGGACTGACTAACAATACATCCAGTAACAAAGCACGACGGTTTAAAAAAGCGATCCGCCATGCGTTTCTTTCTTTCTAGAACCCGTCAGATGGCTGTAGCGGGGTCAGTCCTGCGTCTCTTTGATCGACAGTTTTGCTGTTCATTGTGCCGCCACGTGGCCATTAAACAGGCTTCCTCGGATGGTAAATATGGATTCAAGTAATTTTAAGCCTCGGCGTGCACTGGGAACTGGTTTGGAAGTCTGACAACTTGAGAGTAGTTAATTTGGTATTCCTAAATTTTTGGGACCCTCAAGAAACACCTGATAAGCATCAAACCAATCAGCTTTAGATTTTTCAGATGATAAATATAGAAGCAGAAGGTGGCTTGTCCTGAAGAGCAATCCATTGCTCGTTTGGTCCTGACTGGGACCCTTCTGGGCAAATTCAGAAATCCTAGCTTATTAAAGGCGCAGAGAGTGTGAACCAGTCTAACCAGTCATTAAGGGATACGAACGCATGAAACCTGCGTACCCGCAAAAGTGCATTTTCCGTGGAGTTACGCAAAAAATATCATGCTGCGCTAAAAACACGAGTCCCTTGTTATCACCACCTTGCTCATTGCCCAGTTTCTCCTTACTCGGTCCAGAGGATTTATCTGGTTACCTACGGAGCGGGAACCTTATGCGGTTTCCGATAACCCCAATTTTGAACAATTGGAGGGGAAACTCCACGGGAGAGAATGCTCCACCAATTTATGTAGATTGTGCTTATTAATGATTGTACGGCAAATTGTCCAGACATGACCATTCTCATCTGGATAAACGACTACAGAGTTGTTCAACCGATGAATAGAAAACTCGGGGGAGTGTGGCAGTTTTCATTCAGAAATGAACATTCTTATCTGTTCATTTGAAGTGGCAGTTATGGACCACCAGATGAGCAAACTGATGGCTGGTAGAACTGACCCCTCCAGGTCAGCCTCCAGTGTTAGTCCTTCGAGTTAACATCGGGTACGGGGTGTTCAGGTGGATACACATGCGGCTTAGCGCAAACCGTTTGTGATATTACTAATTGTTTGAGGATGTTCATCAATGTAGTTCGATGTGACAGGCCAATTCGGAAACGAATGCGAGTCCATCATAGCGCGTCTTAATTTGCCATTTATGTTGCTCATTACTGAGCCAGTTACTGACAGTTATTGCACGCTGTTCCATACGCCCTTCGTCTAAAAGCGACTTAGGTTAACAACGAACAAAGTCGATCATATCAGAGAGGCGTTCTTATTTCATGGCGAAGAACACACCACATCTTTCGTTAAACTGCACGGCCATGCGATCGCATTATACAAGTGCGGTCGCAGTGAGAGACGTTAACGGGAAAGGAAACCATAAATCGAAAAGTGTCAGTTTGGTATGCAGGAGCACGAAAACGGACTGAATAACAATACATCCAGTAACAAAGTACGACAGTCCAAAAAGCGATCCTCTATGCGTTTCACTCTTTCTAGAATCCGTCAGATGGCTGTAGCGCGGTCAGTCCTGCGTCTCTTTGGTCGATAGATTTGCTGTTCACTGCGGCATCACGTGGCCATTAAGCAGGCTTCCTCGGATGGTAAATATGGATTTCAAGCCTCGGCGTGCACGAGGAACTGGTTTGGAAGTCTGACCAATTGAGAGCAGTTAAGTTGGTATTTCTAAATTTTTGGGACCCTCAAGAAACACCTGATAAGCATCAAACCAATCAGCTTTAGACTTTCAGATGATAGATATAGAAGCCAAAGGTGACTTGTCCTGAAAAGCAATCCATTGCTCGTTTGGTCCTGAATGGGACCCTTCAGGGTAAATTCAGAAATCCTAGCTTATCAAAGGCGCAGAGGGCGTGAACCAGTCCAACCAGTCGTTAAGGGATACGAACGCATGAAACCTGCGTAGCCGCAAAAGTGCATTTTCCGTGAAGTTACGCAAAAAATATCATGCTGCGCTAAAACACGGGTTCTTTGTTATCACCACCTTGCTCATTGCCCATTTTCTCCTCACTCGGTCCAGAGGATTTATCGTGTAGCTAAGGGATTACCTGGTTACCTACAGAGATAACTTTTGTTAGAGCGGGAGCCTCTTGTGGTTTCCGATGACCCCAAGTTTTCACAATTGGAGAGGAAACTCCATGGGAGTGAATGCTCCACTAATTTATGTAGATTATGCTTATTAGGGATTGTAAGCGTCATGCGACTTGTCCAGACATGACCATTCTCATCTGGCTAAACGACTACAGAGTTGTTTAACCGATGGATAGAAAACTCGGGGGAGTGTGGCCGTTTTCATTCATAAATGAACATTCTTATCTGACCAAACCCGGTAGAGATCCACAGTGCTTTACTCAGATCTGAACTGCAGTGCGAGCAACACCGCTTATTTTGTTAAAACCGCATTATAGGACTATGATAAACCTCGATCTCATGTTACCCGGATGTGAAGAACCGAGTGACTAGAGGAAGCGCAAAAAATGTTCCGTTATCTTCACAAGATAAGTGGCCGATACCGAGCTGTCATCGTCAGACAAACACTGGAATAACAGATAACGCTATCGCCCTTGTGTCACACGCGCGATGTGAATATCGCAGCAGCGACAGTCCGTCTGAGATACCGTACTTTCGTACAACTACACAGCTTAGCTTGAAAACAATAGCTGTAGATTTGAAGAAACAAATAAGAAGATGGAGGGGACCGATCTGCGCCGAAATTTACTAATACAACTGCAATTAATATCTCCATATGACAGAATTGTAAAGCTGATGGAAACTTTATTGTTAAAACCGCATTATAGGACTATGATAAACCTCGATCTCATGTTACCCGGATGTGAAGAACCGAGTGACTAGAGGAAGCGCAAAAAATGTTCCGTTATCTTCACAAGATAAGTGGCCGATACCGAGCTGTCATCGTCAGACAAACACTGGAATAACAGATAACGCTATCGCCCTTGTGTCACACGCGCGATGTGAATATCGCAGCAGCGACAGTCCGTCTGAGATACCGTACTTTCGTACAACTACACAGCTTAGCTTGAAAACAATAGCTGTAGATTTGAAGAAACAAATAAGAAGATGGAGGGGACCGATCTGCGCCGAAATTTACTAATACAACTGCAATTAATATCTCCATATGACAGAATTATAAAGCGTATGGAAACTTTGGAAAAGCTCTCCACCGGTCTCGCTTGATTTGGGACTCACCAACTGTCCTACTTGGAAAATAACCTCAATATCTTGAACATCCTCTCACAGGAAACGTGAAGCTACCTTTGTGTGGCATATTCACCTGAGGGACTCTGTTGAGATTCACCCGTGTCCTTCGTTAACACCACCAACACTATTCAGTAGCACTAATACGATTAGGGTGCGGATGTCCATAATTAACTCGTCTGCACCAATCAAAACTGTGAAACACTTAAAACAGGGTCGATGAGATTCGGGAATGACCGGAAAATGCAATAAACTGATTTGTTTACGATCTGTTTACGGTCCAGAGGAACAAACCCCCTTTACAGAGAATTGCCGCCACAGAACCATTTTTATTCGTCTAGTGGGTACTCTGTACCCGGGAAAATCAATAGACCTCAAATTTAGGATCTAGAATATTGTGACGAGAATGTAGGTGATGAGTTTACCCTGAATTGTAAAATGGAGACGCTTTTTATTAAGTAATAAACTAGAGACAACCATTTAAGACTTATTTATAAACTTCAGTCTGACTGTGGCATTTGTTAAAGCAATACAGTATTGCCGTCAGTTCATGCTTTGAGCTGTATTACGGCTGAATGATTCACGTGAAAGAGCTCGAATCCAACTCTGCTATACTCCATCAGCTACTTTATCATTGTGCAACGAGCAAGGCTTTGCGCAAGACTGCCAGCTTCGAATGTTCCTCCGAGCCTTCTGTTGCAGCTTTCTCACCTGGGTAGGTGAGCCCAATCAACCACTGTGACTGAAAACATGGGACTTCACAATCATTCGCCTCAGACCGACGTAAAAAAGCCACTGATCCGGAAGCAAGTGAATCGGTAAACTGGACAATCTTGCGAAACAAGACCGCTGATTTTTGCACGAATCCTGGCATTAGTGGTGAGAACTTATTCCCACCTGCATTGCCTTCGTTTTAAAGTACACTAAAAAAAGCTTGCCAGGATTGTTATCCTAACTGACTAGGATAAAACTCAGGTAGAACTATGAACTCCGCTCTATGAAAGCTGTCTCGGCATAACGGTATAAACTCAGGTAGAACTATGAACTCCGCTCTGTGGAGCTGTCTCGGCATAACGGTACCTCGGAATCAAGGCGCGGAACAATCAATAATGTCGACCGCGGTTGAAATGATGTGATCGTTCTTAAAGTTTTGACTCAGCACTTTCACTACCGGATTATCCAAGAGAGCGCACATCCTCGGGACAGACCAAAACTACTGCCTTATTGGTATGCGTGCGATGAGCGTTACAATTATGGAGCCTTTTGAGCACAACTGCAGGTTAATCGAAATTTAATCTAATTTACTGCTGTGATGGAGGGGTGGTGGAAAAGCATCGACTGCATTGTTGGCTTCTTCGCATGCACATTGCACTCTTGTCAAAAAGAAGGACGGTACATGGATCGCATAACAGATACAGCATATCCTCCGTGTATGTTTTCGCTCGGTTGGCTGTAAGTATGGCAATGATTGCTCTTTGCCTTTCATCTATGTGGAACAACAAAACTACCCAACCGTATGAAACAACTGTATGTCTTGGGTATCATTCTAACTGAAACATGAGATGATCTTTGTGCAGCACATTCGGTTGAAGAATATTATGAGGGACAGATTCAGGTGAACTGATTCGCCCACCACCACCGCCACCAAGTTAACTTGCAAATGGATGCTTATTTCCACGTATCTGTTATGTGGAGTTCAGTTAGGAATTAAGGATGATGGAGACTAGAGAACTAGGCCTATCTGATGGGCCCCAAGAAGGGCGACACAGGCGGTGCGCTGTTTGGAATCTCCATGAGCGTAATGAGTAGTGTTGTAAGTGCCCCATGGTTTCTACGCGACTCTCCTCCTCTCTCCCTCTAAAAAAGGAGGGGTAGTATTTTTATATCAGTGTTTTCTGCTTGGATTGAACTGTTTGTGCTCCATCACCTTGAGGTAAGCCTTGCTCAATAAGAGGTCGATCAACGGCTCTGTGGGTAGAAAATACCTAGAGGCAGTAACTAGGATAAAAGTGGAGAATATTTTAAGTGCATGTCCTCCATCGATTGGATGCTTCCTGTCAGATGGTTGCCTTCTGCGTATGCCGATAAGCATCCATATCACAGACCTTCGACAGAATAGTGACGAATAAAAATTACCCGCTTTTTCTCCACTGCAACTGGACACTGTATTTTTAATCATGACGACTCACCTAAAGCCTGTTTTTCGTGCCCTGCAAATGAACCAAGTAGCGGGGCACTGCTTTGTGAAAGGCTGTCATTTCCCAATTAGCTATTCTTTATGGTTTGAACAAGAATAAAAAGATGTCAGATTTGACCAAAGTTATTATCGCTTCCTCTGATGAGGTTTCCCCGGGGGCGCCGTACGAAACACGACAACTCAGGGCTAATGGGATTTACGGTAGATGTCCCCTCGAAGTTGACGGCTGTACACCTATTTGTTATCCCCATTTTCCTCTTTTGAAACAGATGTTCAGTCTTTGGGCCTAGGCGAGACTGCAAAACAGCTGTCTGGATAGTTGCCATACCTGACTACGTCAACCCAGCCCTTACCTGTCCCACCGTTTGTTTCACCGCCCTAACGTACATCGGACGGGCCTTGGTCAGACTATCGTTAGTTGCCAAGGCCCTGAGGCTTCAGGTCAAACTGAGGGGGAAGAGGGTTGGGAAGGGATGACTAGGCTGACCATCAGCGCCTTCGTGTGCGGATAAAACTGCTGGTATGACTCAGCACTGTCCCTAGATTACACCTGCACTTGCCCGAACGACCCCCACACGCAGTGCTGGTGGGCGTGGGTCACTAGCGCTGCCGCTTCCATCTGCAGCCACAGATTTTCTCTTGTACTGACAACGGTGGTGGTGCCGGGTTAGGCACGGTTAATCATAGGGAAGTTGCTGTTTCTATGGTCCAACTAACTTCCGGTAAGGTCACCACTCCCTACACAAAACGGTGTATTTTTGCTTTCTTCATTGTGGCTTTATTTTACCCCACCCCAACAGCTAGACGGACCATGCATCAGTAATTGATGGGTTTTGTGGTACAGTTCGAAAACCGAACAACAGGTTGGGTTGCCCTCCGGTTGGTGATGTACGGCCGGGAGAGACCATATCATCCTATGTAGGAGTGTGTTGCAACCTCAAGTAAAAAATCTTCCCCAGTCTTAACGCGTAGTTTAGGTACTAGTTTCATGGCTCGAACTGCCCGAAACTAGCATGGAATGATAAAATGACTGTCAGACTAGTGTGGTGGACTGTTAATAAGGAAACATTAAGTTATCGTTTTTCGTTTTGCCTTACATTCAATAGAAAAGTCGGCCTCGTATTGACGGTACAGTCGCATCACGAAAAATCCCTCACAGCCTGTCAGAATATCTCCCTGCTGGGAGTTTTGTCTCAGAAGTTGATGAGCAGTAGAAAATCTCTTCGAGATCTTGTGCGGCAAAATCCAGCTACCTGTGGATGCTGTGAACAGTTTCTGTCAGCAAGTGTTGAAATTTTCCAGTTCAAATAGAGTTAATGCTCAAGCTGGTTTACAACCTTGTGTACGTGCAACTGAGTTGTAGTCAACTCCGCTACAGAACGTACAACAACTATGAGCAAACTTTTATAAGGTTTATTAACATGTGAATGAAGTCGAGAAAGCAGTTAGATTCCGGAAGTCGTAATCTTCCTTGCGCATACCAGTAAGCCCTGAGATAGATGGTATTCTGTTAAACAGGACCCAGTGCCATTCGTCAATAAACCTAACAGGACACCAAGGGGTGAGCAATCGTTCGAGCCATAGTAAGTCGAGTGCTGCTGTCGTAAATAGTTTGCGCAGACGGCGGCCTAAGCCAGAACATTGACATTTCGGCACACAGAGAGCTATGTGGAAAGAATGTTAATGGCTCAGGTTGTGCGGTTGATTGTTGATTTGCTGTCTGAGCTTGGCGATCTTGTTGCGGGCTTTTCGCCATCCACCGAAGTGACGTCAACATTGTACAGTGGTTTAGCAGTACGTCATAGTTGGGCGGATGGTCAGCGTTTAGGCATGCACAAAACAAGGAGGGAAACCACCACACGCCGATGAGGTCATCACGACTTTTGACGCAAAGCCTATAACAAACAGTCAATCTAAAAAATTTAGCTATCACAACCAGGGAGTGAGTAGCGCACGACTAATTCAGACAGGTTAAGGCGATACAGAGAACAGGAAGTTTTCAGATCCCAGATGGACATGCTGGGTACGTCAGACATCCTTCTTCTGTCAGGTGGAAAACTATGAAATTCTAACAACACACATTTACAATCAGTTTCCAAAACAGTAGCCCGTGGACAATGTGGAAGGAGTTCCGAAATACTGGTATGATCTGCTTGCGAAGCTTCTTCTGTAGAGTTACTAAGGTAAACTAGGAAGGACTATTTTAGAGCCCGCCATTCACTAAGGTCTCCACCATATCACTCTGCATTTCTTCCCATGGATGTAGCCCCTGACTAGGTCTAGATGTTTTTCTCTGGTTCACCAGCCTCTATTCTACCTGAAGCAGTCACATTTTTAATATTCCTTGCAGGGGCGAGATTGCTCAAGTGGTTAGAGCGCGAATTTACTGCCCGGAAGGTCCGTGGTTCGATCCCGACCTCTGCCTCTCGACTTCCCCTGTCTAGGCTTGGTCAACCTGGCAGTATCCCAGCCCTCGTGCTTTCCTCGGGTGGCATGGCAGCTAGGCATTGAAAGGGTGCTACAGCTGAACAGTTTTTAGTTTTTTAGTTTTTGCAGGTGCTCACCGAATTTCTGGTCAAAGTTGATGAGATTTGCACAAACTCTCTAATGATTAAGCTACATACTGAGAGCATGCGAAACGTCGTTAAGGTTATAGTTATCGATTCGATCGATAGCTATCCCCAGATTTAACCTGCCAAGCATGATGTCCACGGACTCAACCACTGATTCTCTAACTTTACTGTCATTGGTCATTGTTAACGCTCTCAAAACGTGAAAAAAGACAGTTCACTTATTACGGTTAACAAAGTCTCGTTATTGATGAGGAGTAGTGAAATAATACGGTCTTGTAAGCAGCTTATGAACAGCAAAGAAATTGGTTTGAATGAAAATTTTGATAATCAATTTCCTGGCCAGTATCTCTGGTTTGGGCTTACTTGTGCGCCAGTGCGAGGTGGACGTTTCAGTGGAGCCGCATGTGGCTCGACACCAAGTGCCACTCACTTTCAGACATACCCAGTAAGAAACATTCGAACACAAGAAACGCTCCTCTGGCTGACTAATCTGCACAGAAGACACAAAGTCAATTCCTCAGAGTTATGTTGAATAGAAAAAAATGTTCGGTGATAAAATTATCACGTGGACGATCCAGATGCCTAGACGTGTTACTGGCACGTGATGGTAAACAGATGTATGTCACAGTAGCCCAAGTGATAATTTAAGTTCTTTCAAACTTTTGGGTGCCATTTCTGTGATAGATAAATACCATGTGGTTAAGCAAGACAGGCGATCTTCAGGACAGGATAAAATGACCAGATCTCTGCGTCTGTCGGTGGAATATAAGAGAAAGCAATGTCATTTCATCGCTGTTTTACCTCGATCCAAACCTCCTAAATGAACGTTTCAAAATGATAAACGCTGGAAACTCCTATCCGGAGGGACACGCGACTGACCCTGCTACATCCATCAGATATGTCTCCGTTAAGATGAAAAGCTTAGTGGATAGTTTTCTAGGCCTAACCACGTGTTGCTTCGCAGGAGATCACCTTTCTGTTGACACAAATAACAACATAATAATAATCGTTCAGCTGTAACATCCTTTCTATGCCCATGTTCCACGCCACCCGAGGGAAACACGAGAATTCAGATATTGCCAGGTTTCACAAGCCTAGACAGAGAGAGTCGAGATACCTAGGTTGGGCTCGAAGCACAGACTTTCCGGTCAGTAAGTTCGCACCCTAACCACTGAGCCATCTCGAGCTGTCCGCTGACACAACACACTACTTTCTGCTGCTTTCACAGAGGTTTGTTTATCAGCCTGCCCTACATAGAGATACAAATCTGTGCAAAGGCATGGAAACATGATAACACCGCCTTAGTATAGTCGATACAAACAGTTCGATGCTGTGAACGGGCTGAAGATCGGAATCATGGAAGCGTGGTGGTAATTGGGGACAAACACTGCATAATTTAATGAGAAATGTGTGGAAACATCATCATTTAGCGGAAAATACTGAAGAACACTGAATGCCTTGGGACGTGCTGATGTTCGCACTAGGTGTGGACTGACTCTCATGCTCTCGGCACGAAGTCTTTGGTTGTCTCTGCTCACCAGGAAGGAATCGGTCACGAATCCGGAGAACAGCCGCCATATGTGACGCTTGTTGTAGAGCCTAATGTTCCAAGTTGAAGAGGGTCGAGAAAGGCTAGAAATAATGGTCGCTTTGATAAAGTTCTCCACAATATACACATATTTTAGTCATTTATGACTCGTGAATTGATAACCAGTACCATACACACACTTTGGCACCGTACTCCAAAAGGTTTGAATTCCTGTGGCATACTAGCAAATACAGAAAGAGGGTTGGTTGAAACCGGTCAGGCTCTCTACAGTTGAGTGGTGTGTCGCGGTCAGGGAAGTTGGTGATAATTGAATGCTTCATGACCTTTCAAGGTTTGCCTCGAAAACTGTGCAGTTTTCTGAGGTTCTGCCCACTCCTCTTAGCTTAGGGAATTGCCAGGCGACAGGACTTTCTCGGTGAAGGCGTTAGATGACTTTTGAGTTCAAGCATTGATCCCCACATAGTTTGCATAATTTTTTGAGGTTTCTACATCACAAATAATCATTTTCAAGGCAACGACCTGCAGCCAGTCTGAAGGTAGACGTAGGAACTATTCAGCTTATGGGCGGCGGTATCATACACTGGATTATTCGGTCTGCCACAGAAGCTGATCATTCTCAGACCAGAGGTAATGAAGACAGTTGACCTGTTTCAGGGAACCCTGCTACTCGCTACTCAGCTTTGCTGGATGTGACAATTTCCCTGATAACTACTACTATATCTACTCGATAAGTTCTCACGGACACGCTGTTTTTTTTGATAAATTGCCCAATGTACACACTGATCTGGTAAGAATGGGAGGTTCAGTTGGATTCATATCGAGAGGTCATCCGTTCTTGTGCGTTTCAGTCCAAGGCGACATGAGATTGAACAAAATGCCAACCTCCGTCAGTTGAGGACTGTGTAGGGAAGGACTGCTGCATCTAAACTACACGCCAAACCCACACAGTCACAAGTGAATAGTGAACAACGTAATGGTACAACGTAATAATACGCTGGTGAAGTAAGATAAAGTACAGAATTATCAAGTAATCAAAGAACATGAAAGCGACTGAAATTAAGATCACATTCTCTGCTGAAATTTTTGGACATAATGATAGTATAACATACTACTTATGTGGGCCACTGAAACCACTACTGCTACGTTATACTGAATTAGAAACTGGCTTTGGTCACTGTGTTGTTATCCGATGAGGAATGACACGAATTCAAGACCCCTTAGTGGTAGGTATTTGCGCTATGGTCTGAAATACCCTTGTTTTTTCTATCAGCCTTCGTCAAATATCTCGAATAAATCAGTTTTTTTGTCCTAAGAGCAAAAAACAGTTGAACAAGCAGTGGCTTTCGACAATAATGGGAACTGGTGTCTCAGTACACCAGTGGGATGCTTGTTCAGAGTGCTTCGATTTTGGAGGTGTGGTTAACACACCAGCACATTCCTTGTAACCGCTCAGCTGTCAGGGCCTCTGTCGCTGGTGACACATATCGATACACGGGCTCTGACACGATGTAACAATCTATTCCATGCTAATCATCCTGTGCCACACTTTACTGAGTGAACAAGGCGAATTATGAGTTGGTTCGAAAATTGAAGTTAATGGGATCAGTTTGCTTTTGAAGCTTAAACGTGAACCTACCTGGAGCAAGGGTTTTGTTCCCGGTAAGCTTAATCTGTTTGACTTATGTCTGTGTTAGATACTGCTCCAAATGGATAATGCTCTTATTTTTCGCACCGTCTTATGACTTGCAAATGCATAAGAAGTAGAGAGGTACCGCACTCTACGTTTGGAATCAAGCACTGGAAACAACCAAGAAGTTATGAGCACAGCACTATTGATATTAAGGATCCCATCAAGAGAATCCAAAACGGGACCATGATAAAAATCACTCTCAGGGAGGATGCTCAGATGAGTCATCGAAGTTAAGACATTTAGAGGGTATGACAATAGGGAAGGATCGAAATTATTAACTATTGCATACGAGGCTCATCTGGCTTGTGAATCCCTTGTCGGGTGAGCTCTTGAAATTCGATATTCATTCTGTAAAACGAAAGCATTTTCTAATCACTGTACCTATTCCAAACACAGTTCGAAGGAGATTTAGTTGGCAAGACACTCCAGAACACTATACACTCGTTGGTACAAATATCAGAAACGTTCAAAACACATGATGATGGTGGTTTTGGGGTATCATATGAGAGTGCTTCCAAGTGCTTCCAGACACTGTGATGTCGATGGGTATACTGCAGACTGTGCGTTAGCTTGCTTGCCTCACATGAGTTTCTCTCGGATGAGCAATCCATCGTTCTCTCTCTCTCTCCTCATTGTTCATATAACATGTCCATCATGTGCACATTCTGTGATCGTGCCATGTGTGTCTATCGGCTAATTGGTGAGCAGTGCTCACGTGCCTGGCAGTACACGAACAATTGAGAAAAACGTTCCGTCTTCCGAAAATCGGCAGTGAAGTTGGAAAAATCGGTGAGCAAGCCCAGCAAAATCGGATTCACCGTGCTGAAAATCATTTACACTAGATTTAGAATGGAAGATGAGTAAGTTTCCGGATTCTGTAAACACACCTCAATGTTGTATTTTTCTGGATCACCATCTTCGATTATTCGCATAGATGAAACTATTACGAAAGACTCATACCGTGATTGTGTCTCCCGATGGGTGTCGAATATGTGTACTTTCACTCAAATCCATCTTTACTCATTTAACCGCGCCATCCTGTGACCATGTTAGAATTCGGGTCAGAAGCAAAGAAAAGAAGGAAAAGTTAATCGTAGTTGAGTGTGCGCACCTGAACTTCATTTAGTCATTGGAATGTTTTTTCCGATGAATACAGTAGTCATCCCTGAAGAAGTATAGACAATTTTGCTTTGACCCAAATGCCCCTCTCACGTCACAAGCGATTTTGCTCACCGTGGACCTCTCTGAACATGAACTAAGCTAGCAGTAGGGCGAACTACTCAGTGGACAAAACGGATCACAAGAAAGGAATGGACTAATTCAACCAATGGTCGACTATCTGCCAGCAACTGTTAGTTTGGTCACCGGTCTGGAAAACATCATCATTAGTGTGGTTTAGGCAGCCCGAAAGGGCTTCCAACCAGAAAACCTAACCAGAGATGAAAACAAAAGCGTACAGGCACATCATTTCTAACGAAAACAAGCTTTCCTGCACAACCTCTGGTATCGATTGATTCATCTGACTTGATGGCAGTCGGCCAAGTTGTGCACACCATCTTCATTCAAAGGAATGTCAAATTCGACGTGGCAAATGACCGTTGTCATGACTACCGGAACGGCATTCATCTAAGGATATCATACACACCATTGAGGGTAGAAAGTTGGAGGTAATCACAATTACCCGCATAATCAAATGGAATGTGATAGACAAACCGTTAGCGTTATTTGCGCGCGAGGTAGCCACGTGATAAAGTGAGTCGCATAGCTAGGTAGAATACTCTCCAATGTAGTAACCAGTGCAGATGATGTTCATCAACTCCATCGTCCCTTCAGCACTTGGACTAAAATAAGGTTTGCCAGTATGCCCGTGAAAATGTGTGCTTTATATCTCATGACTGGTAGCTGATATCATGAAGAATCTGGCTTTCCAAACTAGGTATGCTGGCTCCAGGGGCACAGTAGAGTGACCGGGATAATCCGCCCTTCCAATTGAGTACGCTCCCCTAACTTATTTTCAGGTCTATTTTCTGTGTCTTACGCATACCTTATCTGCAAAATTTCGCGGGGAAAGCCTCATGCGACGCTTCCTATGGTGTTAATTTCTGTATAGTTGCCATCCAGTTTAGGTGTTTCGTAAAATGCTCGCAAAACCTATGAACTATGTGCCGGCACAAGTCATTCTTTCAAAATGTAAACGGAAAATTTTATCATACCTGGGGCTCTTACCATCAGATCTGCTCACATCTTTTTATAAGGACCATATTTGTGAAATACGTGGTTGACCTTTGTCTGGAGATGGTCACAGATTCAACTGTCTACTGTTATTAAAACGGAATAAGCAATGATTATTCCTACGTTCCTTCCAAACAAGCATATGGATAGAAATGTGAGACACATACGAATATCAACTTGAGGTATGCAGGTTGAGTAACATCTACGTGAATCTTGTTCGTTGTTGCGATGGAAACACATGGCAGGCAAAAAGTCTTTCATCTCAGAAAAGGACACAGAGAGACCGCCACAGAGTTCAAAGCCTTTGCTGCTAATCTTTGACATTCACTACGCTTACCAAATATCCAACTGACAACGCGATCGCCCAAAGAAGTCCACTTTGAAGTGGAAAAGGTCTGCTTGAACAAAGAGAGTGAGGCCAACGAGGGATCGTTTTTGTTTATGTGTCTTACGTTAGAAATTTCTGTTTTTTTTGCGTCAGTAGTTTAATGGTGTATTGCCAACGGATGAAGAATAGGCTGTTGTCTGTCAACCTGTTGATACGCCGGAATTCCGTGTTATCTCATCCACTTGTGTTTCAGTTGAAGTGTTAGAGCGGCTGTTCCTTAGTGTTATAAAGTCCTCAATGAGAGCCCATATCAATCTGCCTAAAAGGTACAGAGATTAAAGTATTCTGTAGCATGTCTGTGTCACACGATTCCGAAGGCTTCAGACGTCACAACTGGTTTTTTAATGTATCTTATCACTGACTTCGATTCGGCCGATTCAGAACTTTTTCTGCACAATTTTCCCGGAACAGACATGGGAAAAACCTTTCTGTACACCTGGCGCAACGGCTTTACCGACCGATAACAGTACATTCAAGTTGCCGGAACATGTCCGAAACTTGCAGCAAGGAGCTGTTTAATCACTGTTTCAATTTACATTCTACACAGACTATTTGAGAACCGACTACAGTGCTTTTGGTAGAGCATAGCCCTTGCTGACGGAATTTCACTTAGCCAAGGAGGACGCATAAACTGCGTATCAAAGGACACCTCGTTGCAGCCAAACCCATGCACTGAGATTTTGTTTACTCTAAGGTGGAGTAGACATCTCGAAGATATTTTCCATACTGTGGCCGAAACCACGATCAGTGGTTGTCCAGTGCATCAAGTTAAGTTAGTAGAATACCTTGGTGTCATGACTTCATAGGATAAGAACACGATGAAGGAATCTCTCTAGACTTGTGTTATTTCACATAGCTGTTTCTTCCCCAAACATTACTAATTTTGTCATCCAAAGTTTTACACTTACCACAATCTTACCGGTTAGTTTATACTGGTCTTCTGCCATTTTGTCCGGATTGCAGAAAAGGCACAATGTTGTTGACAAACGGTGAAATACGGTTTTATCAGTTTCCAGTAACGTGTCATCGAGTCAACTGAAAATGAATGAGCGCCTGCACGGATATTCGTAAAACAGTCGTGACGTTTCTAACACTGTAAATTAATCTATGCTAACTTGCCTCTACAAAAGCCCCTCGAGCAGCAGCATCGTCAATTTATACGCAAGCACGTCTGTGTGCGGGATCTCGGTAGTTCCTTATCTCGTTTGCTTTCTTATCCACGAGGGATTCTTTGTAGGCGAGCTTTTAAAACTAACTGGCGTTCCCTATCCTGATGAGTTTTTCTTACCAATAGGTCTTCCCGTTTTCCTTCTGAGTACTCTCAGCTCTTTTAGTTATATATATATATATATATATACCACTGTTCGTGCTCTTGGTCTGAAATACACCTTTAGCCTCGTAAACTAGCCGAATGATGGATGCAAGGTCCAGAAAGAATTTGGACTGCTCCCTTGTTCTGTCTGAAGACTCCGTCTTCATCCCGATTCTGCGGCCTTACTGTTGACCATTTTTTAGACAACATCAACCTTTTCCGGTTTTCTGGTGGACGTATGTTTCGTCGTGTTGTGCTCTGAAGGGCTCTAATGGTTTACAGTTCGTGTGAGCACACCAGACACCTGAAGGTGCCCCATATCTTAGGACAACATCTCTCAAAATGAACCTTAGCTGGGAGACAACATTGAAGGCACGAATTCTTTCGACACATCGAGGAAGGACTGTTCAGTTTCCTAAATTTCTGTTCCACCAAAAAGAGAAAACACCATGAAAGAAAGTTTTTGCAAGGATTTGCGATTTGTTTTTCGCGGCTGATTTCAATAGCGTCGTTGTTAATCTGGCCAGTGACAGAGAGGGGCTCCTCTTAACTTGATTTCCATGGAATTCAGTTGATCAATAGCATGGACCAAGATGAGGACGGGACAGTATTGCAAGCAAGACCAGTGAAATGGAGTGATAAACTTTTAAGGATTTTAATTGCCCTCCGCTATACGGAGTATATCTACATCATGTAGTAATCTTCCTCCTCTTTCCCTATCGGAGTTTGAAGCAGTAAGTCAAGAAATATACACTTTTAATTACTCATATAGTACAAGCCAGCGCTACCTTGCGAATCTACCTTGCTGATGCATTCGACCATATCTTAGTTGAAACTGTCCAGTTGATATTTCAATGTAACCGCCTTCACAGGACGAGGCGCACATATTCAGGGAAACCGTCAATCGTAGGACTCTTACAGGGTAAAATTCCGTGCGTCTTTCTTGTCAAGACATTCTAACATTTTCCATGCGACGTCCAGCTAAGAAACTTGAAATGACCGTGCAAGAGTCTAAATATGTCCCGGTCGAAATACGTAGATGAACCAATGTTAAATCATGATGCATCAAATGGTATTCTACTCCTGACATGAAAGGCGAGGAGTTGCACACTTCTTCCGGGACACCTAATTTGGTATCGGACCATTAGCCTTATCAGGATACTTTCAAATCACTGTCCTATCAGCCTAAGGATTTGATCCAGACATGTCTCAGAGATGTCGACGCAACATAAGTTGAAAAAAGTATCTCCTGAACTCTAGCCTTCTTAGTCGAAACATAATTAATTGTAAAACGCGCTCTCGACCGGAACTTCGGTGACACAACAGTGAAAAACAGGTCATGAGAGTCTCATAGTGCTTGTTTATACCAGCGTCTAGAGTAACACGAAGTGTCAGATGGTCATGTAAACAAACTACACTCCATAGTGACAAGGGTACACTAGTGATTACGGCTCAGCTTCCACTGAACATACAATGGATATGCATTATTTGTTCACCGGCCGGATAAGAACACCGACGCGGTCAACTTTGGCAAGTACACGAATTCACGGTCAACTCCAGCTTGTGTCGTCCAGTGAACTGGTCGCCGTTCGTTTCTAAACAATGCTATCTGTTCTGACAATGGTGACGTGCAACCGGTACTCGTCACTGATAAGTTATCCAGGGGACCAATGCTATTTCGAAATTATGGGATTTTACCAAAGGGATCAAAGTGGAACCGGACAATCATGGTGCCGATTGGTACACTCACTCGTAACGCAAAACAACACTGGTGCTTCTGTTATCCCCTGCATGCACAAATACCACATAATTATCCCTCATGTATTCTTTTAACGAATTCTCAAATACCGTGAAGGATGGAGACCGGACAACCGCCAGTTTCTCAGCAAATATATCTGAAGCAACTGCAACTGTAAAACTGGATGCGCGCCAAAAAGTACGAAGGGAGATTAATTAAAACAACTTCCAACAAAAGTAAGGCAGATTATGGTGATTTTTGGTTTGAGCAGACGTAAAGCAAAATGTAACATTTCTACGCAGGAACTTTATTCAACACACAAAAGTTTTGGAGAAATGTGCATCTGCCAGATAAGCATCGGCATCATGGCTAGACATTATTTCGCATAGAAAGGTGAGCTAAAAGGCGGAACGACATTCTGGGCTGGTCAGGTTCGTCTTAAAAAGCGGGACCGTGTTGTCCTTCACGTGAACTTGAAAATGGCTGAAGAACACTGCGTTCAGCAGTGTGGAAGCTTGACTTTAGCCAGTAAATTCCACACCCGTTACAATCCATTTACAGGTTCACAATAAATGTACGGATTGGTTTTTCAATCTCTTGATACTTTTATGAAAGGCACCCATGGACTATCTCCCCTCTGTCTCTCTCTTTTTGTGAGTACTGAGGAGAGTTTAGGAAGTCATTTCGAAGGCTCATCAGCTTCGGTGGATATTATTAGCTATGTGTACCTTCTGAGAAATGATTCTGTATGAAAACTGCATTACTGACCCGAAAAGTTAAAAGCTACAGACAACCGTCGAGAGATTTCACCTGACAGACCACGTGGCACCATTCCGACAGTCAGAAAAATTTGCTTCCTGTCTGGTTCTGCTTTCCCTGCTGTATCCATTACCTTCCTGATCATACTTTTGAAAAGCTATTAGTTAGTTTCGAACCAGAGACAGTCTGAATGAGATGACACCAGAATAACTCGAAAAAAGACGATCCTGCTACGATCCGTGATTTCGTAATAGATCCCACTCATACAACACCAGTATCAACATTCTTGCTTTGCAAGAAGAAATTTTGCGACCCCGTTATCCTATAACTAAGTGTGCCAAAGAGTGAAATACCTTGCTGCCCAGAGGGCATGCATGTTTACGAAGTCAATACCACGCTCGGTTTTATTTGCGGCCAAGATGCATGGTATAAAAAATAGGTAAGCGCTCATTCTAAGTACACACGGGTGGCTATTTAGTAATTTAGCGAGAGCTGCTATCAAATAGATTCATTGGCAGTTGTACATCAGTCCTTCTTTAGCGTCATCTCAAGGACGAACCGCTGTCAGCCATCCAATTTTACTCTAGATTTCTTCCTGAAGGTGAAGTCAGTCTGTACCGAAAAGGCGAGAAGTACTGTGTAGCTGTTTCATCCTTATTGGGAATAATCAGTAGTGAGCATTTCACAAATCTCCAAGTAGATTCGAACTCGCAACCTTTTGAGCAGTAGTTGACGACCAAATCTTTCAAACACGAGCGGTTGCTTAGCAGTGCGATAAGCTCGCACGTAGACAGAATATAGCCTATTCATAAGGTTGCAAACTTTTGCACAAACCACGACCGGTTTCACTCGTTTTGGGGCTCATCGAGTAGATGCCTTCCCCCAATTTTCTTCAGAATTGCTTAAAGCTTGCTGTCATTATGAGGAGATTTGTAAGAAGAATAATTCGGACGACGAGTGAACCTTCCACCTGAGAAGTCGTCATTCCAAGAGCCAGTTAACACGTGACCACCTGATGTGGATTCAGTGACTGGAGGATGCTTGAAGCTATATTCCACTGTCGGTTAATCACACTGTTGATCAGCGGCTCGTGACCAAACCGTTTGGTCTTCAACTCCTAGAGTAGGTCGCGGGTTCAAATCACCCTTAAGAGGCACGGTGCTGATGATTCCCAATAGGAATGAAACAGCTGTACGGTACTTATCAGTTTATCGGCACACACTGATCGTAATCACAAGAAAAAACGTCAGCTGAAATTTTCAAACTTCCTCATACTACCAACGTCCATAATTAATTTATTATAAGAAAGGTACGGCGCCCTCCTGCATTTAAACCTTGTGAGCCCACTTCTCAAACAACTGCGTGAGAACGCGACCATTGTGACTCATCGTAGGCAGTTGTGGGATTTAGCAGTAGAGTTTGGATTCAGCAACATTCACCATTAGGGATCTTGCGAGTGCTGTTTGGCCGGGCCATCAGGTCTACGGCAACTGGAAACAGACCTGACATCGTCGCTTTCGCCCACCGAGCATGTTAGTGACAGAAATTTCTGTTTAGGGATCAGAACCTTTAATTGCAGGGTCAACTGACAAAATGGTCATATTTACTGGGTTGTAATAGGTCGCAATAAGGTGTTTTTCGTCAAACGTCAGTGCTCACCCTAAACTATGGCGATATTCTTTCAGTAAAACCCAAGGCGATAGACAAAGAAATTTCTGCTATATGTGAAATGTTTTTTTTAAATAGATCGACCAAAAAATTCAACTTTTGAAAAAGATGACGACTTGATCTAACTAATGCTAACTAGTTCTAACTGTGCTAACCAAGACGATCGGGAACTAGAAGCTCCCAAGTCCTCTGAACCAGCTGTATTTGATAAACTAATCGACGAATAGTGAAACCACTGCAGCACATATGATTTATTACGAACATCAACCGGTATCCAAAAAGATTGCGAGATAAGTTCGAGCACAATCTGCTTCATGCTGTTTGCTTCGCCGTGATCTGTCTGGTTTCGTCCATTGAAACTTTCCACTTTAACGGCCAAGTTGGCAGTTCACGGTGACTCATTTGAGTCTACAAAACACCCGTCCACTCAATCCTTAGCTATGCCCATAAAAACATGGTCTTAGCGATTGCATCCTTAAGACTGGGTGGTTTCCGACCGATAGTGCCAGTAGGCCAATACACTGTGAACTCTGGTAGTGTAGACGGTCAGCCGCACTATTTGAAAAAAAATTAATTCTATACTGAAAATCTGCCGATTAGAACTTGGTGTTTATTTCGAGAATAACGAGAAATCGAAAGGGGCATGTTCTGTGTGCATAGATTTTGACTAATCAGGTGAGCTTCTGTTATCGATCGGACTGCAGTATCGATTTGTGCTACCTGTTTGTCCAGCGTAGATGGAATAGAGCTTGCAAACCTGCATGGATGTGGTATAAGCACAAGACTATTTTCATACGCAAAGAAGGTCCATTCGGTTTTTCTTTCACAACAAGTAGCTATTTTACCAGTGTAGAATTTCAGTGTAGAGTCGGTGTAGAAATTCTCAACTACGCATCTTGACCACAAATCTGCCACCAATAATACATGAGAATAGCTAGTTAAAGGACAACAAAAACTGGTAGAACAGAAGATTATTCAATGATTCAAAAGTCAGCTATGTCGGAGCAATGACTAGTATTCCACCACTTCATTTCATCAACATCTGCGGCCTCAGTTCTCCTTCATTGGAGGTATGACTGGTCTGGTCAACTTGTTCATCAAGCCATCACAAGCACCTGTTGTCCTGTTTTCACCATATGTATTCTCGCTGCTAACGCACAATTTCGCCACTGCTGTCCATTTTCCAAAAATCATTGGGTACCCTGAAAATATCGAGTTCGATTTCAAAGATACACAAGAGTTCACTGGTAAGGCTGACTGCTTCAGACTGTGAATCAGCTAGACCGACGCGTGGGCAATCAATTTGGAGTGACATGGGGCAGAGATGACGCGGTAACTCAGTTGGCAGGAGACCAGTTCAAAAAGTTAGGAGTAGCGGTTAACTGTTCCCCGGAGTCTGGTTTTTGTGTAATCTGTTGAGAGTGTCTGTTGAAGAAAACCCACTAGTATTGAACGGATAACAGTGAACGCGTAGGCAGGACTTGTAGGATGTTCACGCATGCATTCGCCAAACTAGACTGGCCTATTAGTCCTGAATGATCTATAAATGGTCCAAACGTTCACAACACAGAGTTCGGATCGATTTCAGTTTACCATCAAATCCGTTCTCACAAGTTGCACTATCGAATCAAATAAACTTCTTTGCTCAGTTAGGATAACGAGAGCTGTCAATTACATCCTTATTCGGTCAAAAGTAAATAGAATGGGCCAAACTGCCCCTATGACGATGGAATCGGAATGCCAGAGCTCTCCTTTGTGGATATCTTGATTAACCACGTAAGTGGCCAAGTATGCTAAATAAATATTACGCAACGACACTAAGGAGATTACTATTGATTTAACAAGCTTATCATGGTCAGTATACATTTTAATGTATATATATATATGTATATATAAATATAGCAGGTGTGTTAGACGTATAGACTACCGAAGGGTCTAATCAAGTTTCTGGCGAAATTTAGAACGGAAGCGCTCACTGTGGTAGTGCATATTGATACAAAAGCTAACACTGTTGTTCACTGCTGTTTTGAGATTCGAGCAATTCCAACTGAGAACCTTTCCTGGGTATTTGAGAATAAAATGGCAACTGAGAGATTAAAATTGATTCACTACGGATCCAAGATGAAAAGATAGAATTTTTTTTATGGAAACAGACTGTTCCTTGTCACTCATTTGCAAAAAAAAACTTGGTTTTGGGCTGTCGAAGAATTTTCAGCGACCTTATGAGAATGCATTACGAATATACATGTATCGCGATATCTCGAATATCGTAGCAACTGAAACATTAGGCGGCCTGGTGCAGCACATTCAGTTGCCTGAAAACATCACAAACGGGAGATTCAGCTGGGTTCCAGATGAGTCTCTCGAAAAAACCAAATTGATATGCAAATGAGTGTATTTCTCGAAAACTGTCGTCTGCTTCATTGTGTTCAATGCTGCATTTTACCGTATCAATCTCGGTCCCCTGTGGACTCCTTGCGATCGCGTACCAATCCTATTCTTTGCTGTCTTTAAAGCTCTAGTGTGTGACGAAAGTTATTTTCAGTTTGACCCTATCTCTGGCTCTGCCCAAGGATACCCTCTAGCGCCTGTGCTATTTAACGCAACAATTGTTTCGACAATACAACGGGTGCTGGAGTTTTCAGCAACCTTATGAGTAGTATATTACGTATAAAACCTGAGGAGTCTTAAATCGTTCTATTTTTTTTGTGGAATCCTTCATTCAGCCTTGGTACATGTAATGTCTTGAGGTCAGGAATCTCCAGGCCGCATTTTCTGGCGGAAATGAAGAGATTTTGGGGGGTTCGAAAGTGAGGAAAAGGGATGTCATGTGCAAATCAACACAGAAGATAAATGCACTGACCATTTCTGACGGCTTGGTTCTATTCGGCTTAAATCATTACTATAGCTGATAAATGCTCTGGTAACAGAGGGTTCAGATTCACTGAGAAATACTTTACCAGTCCTTTATTCAGACGGTCGAATAAGGCTGGACTTCGACTCCAACAGATCACAGGCACATAATTACCATGACATCTTGGCTTGTAGTAGCTATTTTACTATTTCAGTTCGTTTATCTTTCGCAAATTCTAACGGAACGACAAATACCAAAGATGGAGGAACATTTTTCACTTCTGTGACGCTACTAATATCTCCAAGAGCTTGGTTATCATGTGTAGCCCTGCGACCTTGAGTTCAGCTTAATTACCAGCTCACTCACGCTTAAAGTCAAGGTACAGTTCCAAAGGCTTTGAGCTGAATTTTATACGAAGATGTGGTAAGACCCAGCAGACTCTCACATATCCATCACAGTCCTCTTGTGCCCTCTTCGTGCGCAAATGGTTCCGAGTTCCGTCAACCATGTTAAAGTCTACATCAATGTTCCTTGAACTGATACTCCCTCCCACTGCTGGGGTAAAGTGGGAAAAAGAGATAAACAATAATTGTGTGACGGACAATCAAGTCAAGATGGAATGCTACCATCCTAAATAGTTTGGCATCTTCACATTTGTTCCTAACCCTCTTTTTTAATCCCATTTGTGATTATGTGTCAAAATACCAGTTCTGAACTTGGAGACTGATAACCCAACAAGAATGGGAAGGATTGCGCATCATGATAAAATATAATCAAGTCCCTAATTAATCTACTGGTATGCAGTTATTCAATGGGAAATATGATTTTTCTCAACTGGTATTATGGGTAGAGGGCTACCAGACAACTAGGATCGTTTTAATCAGGAACCCGCGAAGATGCCCCGTCTTTATTCGCAACTAAGTGTTGAGACAATTTTCACTTCGGTGGGCGTAGAAAACATTGCGCATACAGATTCCTTCGAAAGGAGGCCAGTTATGTGGAGAGAACCGTCACGACTTAGTGTGTCCCAAAAGAAAGGTATTCTTCAAGAGATGGAAAAGGTCTATTCATGATAGAGTTTTGCTGTGGAAAGTTGCCGCATGACCGTTTCTGCAACCATTGGATGTGATCACACATCAAGGTCAGTTAGCCAGTCTCTACCCGGTGAATCTTTCCGCATCAGTTTAGTTATTTCAGCATTTTTCAAGAACATGGTAGTCTAAATGTGAGTCGATTTTGAAGTAACTGTCATTTCTTGTTGCCATTTGAAGAGTTCTTTCGTAGCATATTACGAAATGTAGCAATAACGAAAGGGCCCCAAACGTTTTGGATTTAATCATGTTGAACTCCGAATTTTACAGCCCAGCTAAAATTTACCTATGTAATTCCTTAAGTTTACTTCATTTGTCGCTTAGGTATACTGATCCAGTTAGTTAAGCAAGTAAACGCAGTCTAGCAGATCCAGTATGCACCTGTGATAGTATTTTACCATCCAGCTTTTAGGAACATCCTAATCTTTCTCATCCAGACAAGGTAATTTTAAGTCACCTAAAGTCAAACTACACACTCAATCACGCGTACATGCAAACGGATCTAACACATACCCACACACGCTGGTCGCGTCAGACCGCCAACCGATCTCAGAAACACAAATGACGTTGCACTTGACTCGTATTCAACTGACTGCAGAAATCCATGGAAAAGGTTGGCCGCAGCAATCGACGCATCGAATCATAACATATCCTCAGTGTTTTCAACAATATCCGAACCAAGTTTTGCCCGGAACCCGTAAGATCTGAAACGGAGTTTTTGGGTCTGCTGCCTGATGAGCAATCAGACAATGAAAACTTTCTAGATTTTTAGTCTGATCCGATCTTGAAAACGTTGCTGAACTTCAAGGCTCATAGATGCCTGAATGAATTAACGTTCTCACAAAAACCCAGTGTTACATCTTATTCGGTTCCAGGCACTGATCGAACTGCAGCCAGGTAAGGCAATGGGACGTTGGCCTCTAAGCTGGCAATGCACGAGTGTACGTGCAACTCAGAGCCATCACAGTCATCAGTGATATGCACCTGTTAAATGTAGCCACTGCCTCACGCATATCCATCACTTATCAGGACGTGTGTCACTGTTTCTTTGGTCCACATGTGGAAAACACCGAAAGTATTTTTATATCGGAAATCAGTTGAATCCAATTACAAAAGTCCAAATTTCCGGATTTGGAAGCACTTAATTTTCGTTTGAATTTGATCGCATGTGGCGCGTTTGTTAATCCTCCTTCGGGAAGGTAAAAAATGGCGGCATTTTATTCCTTCCATTGCCAACATTTTACTGCTGCTGTTTTCGTTTATCTTGAACCTACCAATTGCATGAAACGAGTAGAAGCGGTCGAGTTGTAATCGAAATTGGAAGGTGGCTTATTCCCGAACTGTGGATTATTAGGTATGAAGTTGATTACAAAGCCTTCTGCCTGTCCTGTAATCATGGCCTTAAATCAAAGCGCAGAATTCCATTCAGATTGAGGACTTTTGGCTTACAACAGTGAAAACGTAAGCTACTCGTGGGCTGTTCACTAGTAGTCCGTTTTTGTTGTAAATCCCTCCTTTTGCTCACGGTTCTGACCTGCTATACTGGACTAGATCCGTTTTCAGTGTTCTAGCTGCTGGTAGGGTAAACCAGAGGAGATTAAAAATCTTGTTAGCTCACTCATGTCATTTAAGTTCATCTTGCTATCTCACTTCGGATAGAAGTGAGACATCCTAAGACCATCCCTTTGTCAGGATGGTCTCGCGATAAAGCTTTCCTCAAGAGTCCAGTTTGGACAAGCTAGAAGCGATCTTCTCTTCTGCACAGTAACCTGCATATTAAGTGTCTGGGGGCATTACGACAAGTATGTGATTTGCTACAGCTTCGTTGTTTCTGCTGTTCCAACCTATGCCTTATAGCAGTCCTGTTGTTTGTGACACCCGCTGCCCATTCCGTTGACAGTAAGCGCCAAATAACCACTGTACAGCCTTTCCCATCGATTTTCCCTTAAACATCAGATTAGTGGTAAATTGAATAGCGCCAGTTCACCTGTGCGGATTCCATCGAACTTTTCCGGATTCTACAGCAAATACTGTTTATTAGTGTAGACAACTAACAATTCAGTATGCTCTTCCAAAATGGTTAGGACGACTATTAATGCGGACTAACATTTATAGGAAAAATCACTACAGTATTTGTGCTAAAAGATGCTGGCTGATATGGCTGATGTTCTGTTCGTTTGGTTGTTTGCGTACTCTATTCACAAATGTATTTTCATTTCGGGAGCGGTGAGTTGTATACGGCCGACATTCTGTCACTCCTACGGTAGTATATTTGAAGCGGCGAAAACGGCCACCACTTCACACTCCATCTCTGAATGGCTGCTACGACAATGAGTAAGCCCATAGTAGATAGCTGCCTCACTGTTTTGATCAGAATTCTCTCCAGTAACCCCTTACTTTAGCACTGGCAGCGACGAAATCTAAAGACCGAAAGTCTCGCTGCACAGCAGTTGTTTTAAAATGATCACGGCTTGTTTGATTTTATCCGAAACTGCTCTCGTGCAGCCTTAAAGGATCCGTAATCCCATCTACCAAGGGATGAAAGGTAGCAGGATGTCGAGACGCATCCCTTCAACTGTGTTGAATGGGGATCCACAGATCGCCCAGCCATCCAAACAAGGAGGACTCATCCAGACAACGTAGCTGACGGACTTTGGTAACTAACGCGAGCCCCCCTTGCAAGCCTCATAAACCCTCTTACGCAATGGCTTGAAAACGCAGCGTGAAAACGAGGCCTTGATAGCACTGCATTATCAGCTGGTTAGACTACGGTTTTGGGAAGGTAGTTTCGGAAATGAAGAAGAATATTGGCGGCGTTAGTTTTCCTTACCGAGACTGTGTGGGGCTGCTAGCTAAATTTGTGTGCATTTTTGAACGCAGTTGGCTGTAGTACAGTGCATTTTTCGCACATTAATACGATAGCTAGGCGATCGCCAAAATGCGTGTAAGATTCTACCAGTCGTAAGGAAACCCTGGAGAAAGGTTGTGAAATATTCTGTGTATCCATTTTACGGCTGACGAAAAACATTCGCTGAAAAATTGATTGCCACCAGAAGCGATAAGGTAGTGGTCCCGGTTTGAAGAAACGGCTTGACAAGATGAACCCATTGACGGCTTAGTTGATTCAGTCGGGCCAGAACTTACGTCCCAGAGCTACCTGTCTATCTACTGTCTATCTACAGGCCCTACGAAGTGGGTGCAACCATTATATGTGCGGTAGAACTACCGTCTATTATCCCTGTGATGACTGAGAAAGTGGGACTTGTCGATCACACACACACACACACACTACACACAAAAGACTGTCGCTGTGCGAAACATACGAATCCTGTTGCAGATGTTCTCATCCGTGAATTTTTTATGCTCAACAATTTCTTCCTCTTGTGAATCTGTTTGAACTGCAACCGAGAAAATTGTCATGGTCTCGACTAATGAGAGCGGATTAGTCAGTCATGACGTCTCGGCAATCAATATGACACCGCGTGCCTATTGTGGGCGCTGTGGTGGCATCACGCGGCAAGCGAAGGAACGGAGCGTAAAAATAAACGACACGCAAGGATTGTAGAATCTGAACAAGCTAATTAGAGTTCGTTTCAACCTGACAAGCTCTTTTTAAAACCCATGAGTACAGGGGGATTCGCAACTCCGTTCACATCAAAACATTCCTTTTCTAGATGCAACCTAATATTTACGTGACTAGGAACGATAAACGAATGAGGTAAATCGCATTTGAAAAAGCATAATTGTTAGTCTGTAACTGCTACTGACATTGCTCGATTTGCGTTAGTTTGGCGGCGACTGGGTTCGAACTAGTTTACCACCGAGAAGAAGGTATACTTCCCCGTGTATTTTTCACCGTTCACATAAATATTATTTTTGGGCATGAGTCATAAATTCAAATAAGTTTCGTCCTCAGAACTCTGAGAATAATGAGACTACACTACCCTTTCAACGTGACGATTACCTATCATTGTCGAAATGACTCTTATTGAAAAAGGTCCCCTTTTACTGGGTCGAAATCCCGGGTGGATAGGTTATGGCCACTTTATTCTTTGTCACTCACTTTATCACTGAAATTACAGGATACACGTGTTTTTCTACCCGCAGTGGCTAAATAAGCCCATTTCTACCTATCTTATGACCATTGAATTGCATGTGGTCAGCGTATTTTGCCGAAAGGCGTACATCTTGTAACCCAAACACGTCATCTTGTGATTTTAAACAAGGTTTGTAGTACTCATAAGGCTGCCGAAAACTTCAACAGCCGACGACCGATCTCACCTTGCAGGCGCAGTCTCCGAGTTTCCATCAACCTTATGTTCTGCTTGAACCCAAACAGGACAAATTTCGACATATACTCTCATTTGCACACGAATGTGGTTTTGACAGGATAGTCAGCTGAATCCAGCTGAATCTCTCCTTTATGATGATCCGCTTCAGCTGAATGTGCTGCGCCAGGCCGCACCAGGCCACTCATAATAACTAGTGGATTGTGTGGTAGGACGATAGCCTACTTTAGGCCGACGTCCATCTTTAGTGGACTGTAAACGGTACTCTCAGAATGTTTAAAGTGAGTTGTACGCCGTCTATACCGTTTTATTTATTTTGCACATTTGAGCTCATCAGTCTGACAGCGAGCACGTGACCGACCAAAAGATTACATTGTGGTTCCAGGGTATCGATTGTTCTACGGTAGTATGATTGCGCTTTTTAGTCCTAACCGGATGTGGTTGGCAGCTGCATGTCACACAACATTCAGAAACCGATTGTAATGGGCGTAACCAATTCATGTTGATGAATAAGTGAACATATGGATGGTGATTTTAAATGCATGAGTGCAAACCACCACAAAGTGTGCATTCACACCACACTCATCTGAACAGTCCTCCTCCTGTCCTGGTGCGATTGTTCTGGAAGCACTAGATTTGTGTTTCAATTTTCCTAGAGTTCATCGCCAGTGCATATCCTTTGCCCTGTTGGAACTTGAATCCAGAACATTTGTGATGCGAAGCGAGCGCATAAACACTGCTCACCAGAGCTCACTTGAATCAGCGCGCCTGAGCAGGCGAACGTATCCATACATCGGAGATTCGATGATGGAGCTACTAAAATCCCGGCGGCGGTGATGGATCACTGCCAGGCCCATCTTAATACGTCCCCATCAAATTCGATTCAATTCGCATGACCGTTCCGTTTACACTGCACCATCGGTTCACGCGAAGTACCATTGCTGTCTGTCTACGAATGAAAGCTCGGATATATGATTCGAGGGATTTTCGTCCACCATGCAGTTTCGCAGAGCGTCCTTGCCCAGGGCTTGACTCTCGGATCAATACACAGCGGGGTTGGAAAATGGACTCACCACCAGGTAGGTCTGACAAGGCACATTTCGCCATCACATCTGTCGCGCACCTCATACGCCTGAAGCTGAAATAAACCACTGGGAGTGTGAGCACAGGTGTAATGCAATTGAAACACACTGAAACTGTTTTACTCATCAATCTGTTTAGATGAAACTCATGCACATGCGCACAACGTTGACTACCCTGCTAAGTTTGACCAGTAGTTTTTGACGATGAAGATTTCACGAGCACATACCGCTTGGGCGACCACGAGGGGCAAAATCTAGTCCCAGACACTCCCGCAGTGAGTACGTGGACCGAACAAAACAGTAACAGACTTTAGTGATCGTACTCACTGGAGGGCTTGACAAGTGGTCGACACACCGAGTGTGGAAATTGTGAGGTGCCCTAGTAACTAGCTTCGTTAGCACGACCACAATTTACAGGTCATTGAGTCACCGCTGTTTGGTAGATTAGTTTTGCTGTCACCAGCGTCGATTCTGGCTGGAACAACTTCAATACCGGTGATGTAACTTGGGGTCAGATTAAACGCTTGCTATCGAGTCACCCTTGTGGAAGGACAGGACATACAGCAAGCGAGGTGACTGAGGAGTCGCCAACACGGCAGTTTCGTTACGGAGCATTTAGTGGGTGAGGAAGCTTCAAGAGAAGTGAAGGGAGATATGTTACAACCACATGGGGACGATTTAATGATAAAGAGGTAACCCTATGGTGGCCTAATGATGAATTTGACACAGCAGTTTCTGGATGGTACCGCTCTGACCTGGAAGGGGATGCTGCTTGTTAGTCTGCATATTCGACAATCTAGACGATGTTGTCGAATAGTATTTACTTATTTGTAAGACTATGCCGAAACTTTTCAAGCTCTTTATGTGAATATGGATGTGGCAGCCGCCTGCAACTGAATACGCAACATAGACTTCCTAGCCTGCCGGATTTTAGGGTTGCAAAATAACCGTTGCTGTCGTTCATTCTTGTTACGAATACGGTTGGCAGAACAATGAACTCTGCACACCACGAATGCATTTAAGCTGTTCAACGGTGTTTCATGTTGATTACTGGTGCGGGTATTTTAGATGACATCTGGTCGCATAGTTTAGTTTGTTTCATCGCCGGATTTTTCCTTGTGACCTCGTCAGGCCGTAGCAATAAAAAACTTCAAATCATGGATCTCCGATATACCAGGATGAATCCACCCTTAATCGATTGATATAGCCTACATTATTTTTGTTTTAATTGCGCGTCACTCACTGGCAATCTGAGGTCGTGTCGCAGCAAGTGGGGTGGAGGTAATTGTAGGTACTAACAGCACTGAGCTCGAAACGTGTAGTTGTTGTTCTTTCGCTGGACGAAATATAACAGCCTGGAACGAAGGAAGCAGTGGATTGCACCAGTGTTCAACCAACCCGATGGATTTCCAGTAGTCTAGTGAAATAAAAACTAGTCGCCAGAAAATGCAGAGGGGTTGTTTACTACTGTGACATTGGGGTGCCGTCGTCATCATCATCACCGTCACCGTCATCATCATCATCATCATCATCATCATCATCATCGTAGTCATCATCATAGTCATTAGCATGGTTATCATCATCATAATCATCATTATCCCCATCATCGTCTTTATTAGCATCACCATGATCTTCATCGCCATCACTGTCATTATCATCACCACCCAAAAACAACTTCCATCGGTTGATCTGTTGTCCAACAAGGGAATTGAGCGTAATCCTGAAGCAAAATGCTTTATTTACTGGATCACCTAAAGGGAAGCTTGCTTCAATGTCATCTACTAGTTCGTTATTTAGTCTTTTGCTCTTTTCACACTGTAGTTAATGTTTTACGTTTTATTTTCCCTGTTGAACTGTTTACGTTGGTCAAGCTGATCATTGGCTGAAGTGTGGGATATGTTCACGTTGAGGATGTGTCAGTACTGGACGAAGATACATCCGTGATGAACTGGAATTCGTTCAAACCCCTCCGTTGACCAACCATTGGCCTGCTGCCACTTTACAATTTTAAAGATTGTACAGCCCACTTCATGTACCGACACTTGGTCACACCAGTTTCCTCTGTCATTTACATTGTACCGGTCGGCGGTACAGTCTGAACACCAATGCTTTGGAACAATGTTCTTAGCAGGGTGCTGTGGATGTCGCCTCGTACGGTTACAAACCAATTGCCAAGCTTGACGGAAAGATCAACTACCGCCTGATTCACAGCCAATTAACCCACCCGAGCCACCAATATTTAGACAAATTACCAGCTGATGCTTTTGACGTGGGAATATCGAAACATGTTTACATCGGTGGGTCGGTCCTACCTGTCCATGTGAAATTTCAGATACTGTTACCCGGGTTTTTGTTGCAGTCCATAATATAACCAGACGGATACGATGTGAAGTAAAACGTAAGTATCTAAGTTATCAAGCCTCTAAACCATATTCACTGTCCTTATAGGCATTTGCATGATGGGAACCCAGACGTCATGATCAGATCCATTGCTATATTAGGCCGATGCAGCTCGAATTTAACTGACTCCGAACGTTGCCTGTCCAAGATGTTATGCTGCCGGGTTAAACATCGTAAGTACTCTTTCAATGAGACAAATGTAACCTTCAGTCTGTGGCCTAAGGAAACTGTACAGCTAGAACACTCAATCACACTGATCCACTTCAGCGACAGTCCTAACACTTACACGGAAGGTCGAGTAAAGCGACCGCGCTCTGTAGTACCGGTGCCAAAAAAAACGTATTGGTGTGATATGTAGTTTCGATATGATCTAAAATGGCAAAGTGTAGTTCTGCAGAACGTGTACAGCAGCCCGGTTGAAACTACCGACAGCAAGGACAGATGGTTAGCTATAGTTTTTTACCCGCCTAGGAATCTAAAGCTTACTTTCATGTGCATACCGATGGTGAATGACCTATGAGCACTTTTTTGGTGAATAGCGCACAACATACACGGTGGATAATCCATCACAAAAGTTAGTTAACCTGAACGTTCAGTTCAGCAGCTTAAGTGTAACCCTGTTTTTTCGGCGATGTGCAACACACTCTACACCAGTGTGACGTAAAAGTAACTTCCTCCAGTGTTTCCTTTGGAAGAGAATCCGGGCTAAAACTATAGTGTTGAAGTTTCTTCATGAATACACTATGGCAGCTTATTCATAGCGGAATTCTCCGCACTGCCCTGTACTTCGACTGAAGTACAGACTATAAAGCAGTGGAGGTGAACTATGAAACTCATGGATGACTGACGATCCAGCTGATGCTTAGTTGTTGAAGCTTACCCATCCAGAATGCAAATCAAATTCTTCGCCAGTGTCTTACCGATAAGCCTCGATTGTTCAAAACATATATTGCAGAAATTAGTGTCACACAAAACCGGCTCACCTTCTATGAATTGCTTAGACGTGGAGAGCATGACATGAGTTGTCCATGCTTATACATCTTCAAACCTCACAACATATCTTGGAAGAGGACATCTTTCAGACAGGGTCGGTTTTGCAGATCACTTCACTCTAGTGAGGGACAAGTAGATTTCACAGACTGAAGATGCACGGCTCGACGTGAGTAGATGTAATGTTGGACATGTACTGCCGCTGACTCTCATGTGATCCGGCTCAAGGAATCCATTTCAGAATATTCGTTTCCAACTCCGTACAGGCAGCGAAGATTTTGTAGCTCAATAAGTTTCACTTGCATGAATACAATGTTGATTTGGAAAGCTTTCTGGCATTTTCAGCAATCTGTTCGCATGGATACGAGAAAAAAACTGAAAACAGGTTTTTATTAAAAATACTAGGACGTTTGTGTCAATTTATGTCATTCAGCGTTTCGTGCACTTGTCGAGAGGTGTTTAAATCCGTTCTTCTTTTCACGCAAAACCTCACCTTTTGGAGCTTGTTTGCAAAGATGGCCGAGACCGAAATTAATGTATCCTCAAGCACAGCAACAAGATCACCTCGACGAATGTACTGCACGGGTATTTTGAGCCATGCAAAGTGCTACTGGTTTTTATATGTTTTGTGGGTCTTTCTTCGTCCTGAACAAGTGCACAATAGTTGTGAGCTGAAAAATGCTTCACATACTGTGTTCGTCTAGCAAGTTGATTCCTCAAGTTATTACAATGACATCCGTTGGAACAGCCGATGACGGACTGATAAAAAGGGGCATGGACATTGCACCGGTTGTTCTAGAAGGCATCAATCCGTGAATCAACACTTATTAGATCCCGATGCAGTTAGGTACGTTCAAATCTAGTTCAGCTCTTGCTACCGATTTTGTGTTTCAGCACGAGTATTTGAGGGGCCATCCAAAACTGGTCCGTTAAGGGAGGGGGGAACACGATAAGAGTATTTGAAGTGTATCTTTGCAGTAAGGTGTAAAACCACGTTCACATGTAAATGGTCGAACCTTCTTCGGAACTTTGACTAATACACGAGGAGAAAAATACGTTCTGGACTGGAGAAAGTATAGTATAACAGTCCAGACAGTCTGGAGACAACATTCTGAGGCTGGGAGCACAAGGTATAAATCACTGGTCGCTTTTGGGGGCTGACTGCTTTGAAACGATCGTCAGCGGTTACTCAAACGGGTTATTGTCTGGTATCTCCTGACGAAGTGGGCTGGGGGTTCCTTTTTGATAAAGGGATGGAAGTTCTTGTTCGTGGTGAAGACATAAAACCTCTGCGCTTCAGGACGTTTAAAGTCCTATTTGCCTAGCATTAAGGCGACACTGCAAGCACTTTTCATCACAGACTGCCTACTGATATTTCTGTGAATGATGGAACTCGAATAGCCGTTCTGATGCATTTGGTAGTCTTACGGGCCCACCTTGCTTCAAGAATAAATCACACTTCTTTTCAAGTGCTTCCTAAATCGTTCACAATTCACACTTTTAAAGAAAAATTCATGAAGTCTTACAACTAGCTCTGGAGGCCTTCAGATTATTAGTTGGTCGTTATTCGGCTCTCCTTTTTGTGCTAAAGACCTCCAGATTTCCAGCAACCACGCTAATTGCAACCAGGGGATGTCGCCTTAGTTGGCTTTTAATTTTGCTTCCCAAATTCACATGTCCTAGTCCAAAAAAGCTTCATCGAAATAACTAATTAACCCAAGTTTCCTTTTCTGAGTGACCTTGGGTGTCTTATCTTCCTTCTAGCTTTCAAAAAGGCAGATGCTGAGTTGTTAGTTAGCAATCTTCAAAGCTTTTCTACTAACGAACAAAAGACTTTAATGTCTTTCCCTTACGCTGCCTCTATGTGGTTCCTACGAACTGTTTAATTTAGCCAGGATGAACGCCTACCAAACGAGACAAAGTCTTTCTTTTCATGCATCCGAACAGAGGTTTTCCAGTTTCACATGAAATCACCTCTGTTTTTGTCACGGCTTGTGGCCTAACCGACTGGTCAAATTTTCCGTTTATAGTTTTATTGGTTTCATGGAGAAGGTCCCTCGAGAGTTCAGCCAAATTTGCTGATCTCTCTCGGAATTCCTCTGTTGAGTTACTTTCTTCCAGACACTCTAACATGTAAGTTTCAGCCATCCTGACTTGCCACTATCAGTTTACTACTTCGCTTGTTCGAAGTCTCAGAATTTTTAGATGTACCTTGATTTTCAGAAAAATCATACCTTACTGATGTACGTTACCGCACTTTAGTAACTCATGGATCTATTGCCACTCCAGATTCATCTTAGCCGGACCTACATTGTGGTTTCGATTCATTATCTTCCTCCAAATTTCTTTCTTCCGCTCACGACCGACCACAGTTGTCTTTCTACTAGTTCCTGTTCACGCTAGGGATTCCCTAGGTAATTCTTGGTTTAAATTGGACGTGGAACATCCACTGAACGTTATGCTTAGAGTAGACAATAGTCCTCCATGATATCCATTCCAAAATATTGACAACACAAGAAATAGTTGGACGATGGCCGTTGGTTTGTTCGCTGAGACGTGCAATTTGATTGCAAACAATTTATCACAAATGAAGGTGACGCCAGCGGTGGTTGTTAGGAGGCGGAGTGGTTGTCGCTTCCGGTTGATCAGGCCAGTTGTTTGTGATGAATTGTTTGTGTTCCCCACGTAAGTCAGGTGAGCAACAAACTATCATCCTCACGCTATTGGCCAAAGCGTCGAGTAGTTTAACCCAAGTTGCTTTGTGGAGCTCACAAGCGTGATAGCTTCAAAAGTCAAACGTCCTTAACACAGCCGTAGTCGGCTTATGCCATCTACCCAGCTTAAGTCGACATAGCTAACAACATTAGCATTAGGTTAGCTAGTCAGGAATGAGTATACCGGTAATACATGAAAAAGAATAATGAAAGGGTTGCTCCTCGGCTATCATCAGTGTGTACCTGGAATGATGAAGATTTTGGTCGAATGACCATCAACCAGGCCTAGCAGACTTTGCTCACCTCCAGCGACAGGCTTTGGTAAAACTATTTTGACGATTCCGTCAAAGGTGTAGGACTAATCTGGTAATACTCAGTGTTCGGCATTGTTGTTTCTGTCAAGCGAAGAGGCGACCGAGTGCCGTGAGAGTGCGCAAGACAGTCAAGCTAGATAACAGTGCCATATTATTACCGATGGAAGACACGTGAAACAGAGTGATGTTAATTCGATGAAGCTGATCTCTTTTGCATGGTTTCAAGGGTGAATATGTGCCATCAGCGGACCGAACCTTAATATCTTCGCCTTTTGTGACAGCTTTCCCCTCAAGACTATCCAGGTTTAGGTTATGCTTTTGGTTGAACGGCTGTTGATTTGGAGAGGGGTCCACAGATTCTTCGAGAAGCCAAATTATCAGGAAGATAACCAGTGAACGCCCGAAATCTATTGAGACCCTCAACTCCACTAGATGCTGACCAGACAGACAATGCTCCTCCAATATGCAGCACGTGACAGCCTTGTATCAAAGCCAGACAGCGCAAGACAGCGTTAGACCAAGGTCAGACGGCGTCGCTCCAATAACATAGCTTGAGACCGTTGTACTTCCGCGCTCACGCTCTCGCATTCGCTTGTTCGGAATAAAGCTGTTATGTTGCTATCGCCGAGTCTCTTTCCGGCAATAGGCACTGGAGCGGGAACAGCAGTCACATACAACAGACTTACGACTCAGTCAGATATAAAACAAATTGACCAATAGATTGCTCATATGCAAACATAAGATAGGACTTTGTGTTGAAAACACGTTCAAGAGCCGCTCATGAGCTTCACAAATCACATCGCTTAAGCATGAACACGTTCACCCGTTCAGGTGCGCCCAACGTGGGCTGGTAGAGTAGCGGTAAGACGCTCGCCCAGCACGTCAGATATTCGGAGTTCAAAACCTCGAGTATATGCACTGCTGATGAACTCAGATAAGAGCGAAATCAAGTCCAGTGCGCTCTCCCTTTAGTGTGGACTCACCAGAATAACTGAGCCAGTACAGTTGGAGGACTGTCCAAACGAGAGTGATGTGGATGTGAACAGACGAAACAGCTGCACAGTATTTCTGCTATCGCTAATTACATCTATTTGAGTATTACATGTAATGTGAAGACTACCTATCCATATTAGCTATGAAGATTCCACCTTTTGTGTTGCAAAAATCTAGTCTTAACTGAACCATATGTATGCAACAGTCTCAACCTACAAAACCCCTTCAATTCGCTCCACATATGATGCACTGCGCTAAACGAGTAATGTTAAAAGCAGTTTGGATATCCGGTATAATCTGAGCATCAGTTTCACATGATACACCATTTGTTGTTGACATTTGAGATTCACTTGGATATCCTTGCATTTGGACAAGCAACTAGGACTAATGGGTGAAATGGCAACGTGGAAAATGTACTTTTATCCTAGCCACATTTCGGAAAGCTACATTCACGTGATCACCACAGCCGAGTGAAACAATAGAAACTGAAGTTCGATCACTTCAGCCCCGTGTCCTACTAGCAACCGTTTGTCGGCTGGTGTCTGACCGGAAAGCCAGGCACTGAGATATACAAAATTAGAAGTAAATCAGTTCCACTTCCCACTGTGTAGCGTGTTTCTACGCAACGAAGAGATGTTAAGAGACCTAGTAAAACAATGTATACTTTTGCGAAAAGGCTGTAGAAATTTGAGATTCGTTATTAACCCACGGGTGTCAGATGTCCTGATATGGGGAATATGATATGGAACGATGTGACATGAAGTGAAAAAAACGAACAATGGAGTTAGATGATTTGCAATCAGCGTTGGGACGAGGATCATTGTTATGACATACGATTTCCAAAACGGGCCATTCTGTTGACAGGTACATTGCAGTTATTGTCTATGCATTCATGAGATTGCGGGTAGATCAGGTTGTACCGATGGCCGCTGTTTTGTCTGCTGAGCTGGACAATTCATAAAACGAATGAATCAACAAACCATACAAACCAGCGGTCATAATCAGAAGTCGGACACAGTCGAACATACGTATAACCGACGCCAATGCATGATCTGCTGTTATGGTCACATCTTCTAGTCAGGAGGCATTCACAACCCAAACCGGCGGACATACAGGCAGTTATGGCCCCATACACCGGATTCCATATTGTTATAAATTACTTGCAACACAATAATAGTTGGGCACGTAGCAAGGAGGATTTCGTCTCTGAATTTGCCTTCACCAAAATGTTTATTTCGGCCACTCATGCCTTTTGGAAAGTAATCTTTGTGTACTAGATAAAGTGAAGCCTTATTGATAGCTGATCTGCAGTCTATGTGCAAAATACATGTTTACTTAGGCAAGAGCATATGACCGATTTTTTCCCATATCTGAATGCAATGCATGCAATAACAGCCAGACTATTGTTGTCTGTCTATGCTGACAAGCAGTTTAAATACAACAAATAAAACTGGCCTGTGGAAATTGTCCCGTCTGAGGAGGTCTTGTTATTTGGGAAGGGTTATGTCTGTTTTCCAAGATCAGGAAATGTTCGATTTGTCACTAACAGAAATGTCCAAGTGTGACAACTCCAACACAGTGTCCGTGTGGCACTAATCACTGATCTCCCAAATATAACATACTCAGCACATTTGTGGAAGGGTTTGGTAACAATCAGTAGATTTATTGCTGGGCAACGTTTCGCTTTTGACACAAAAGCTTCGTCAGGCCAAGTGACTAGGTTACTAGGTTGGTCGAGATTTAAGGTGGAGCCGACCAAAGTTCAAGAGGGATCTTCACGTGAATGGAACCGGAAGAACTAGACCCTAGGCTGCACCCAAATCCATGTAGGTTCCCCATCGGCCTAACACTTGGTCGCCCACCTTAACACAAAAAATCCCTCCACCGATACCCATCAGATATTAGCTTGATTTAGCTTATTGCTTCTCCTTCCGCCTTAAATCTCGACCAAACTCGTAACCTAGTTACTTGGCCTGACGAAGCTTTTGTGTCAAAAGCGAAACGTTGCCCAGCAATAAATCTACCGATTGTTACCAAACCCTTCCGAAAACGATGACTACTCAATCGGTTCCAAGCGTTTTCCAACTGATTGAACATACTCAGCACATCTTTTGAATCCACCGCGCTCGCCTTGACCAGCAGCTGAACTTGAGTGCAAATGTACTCACTTTACAGGGTAAACAACTGCCTGCTGCGCTGATCAAACATGCATATGTAGCTGATGGAATTCCAACCCATCTATCACCAAATCATGTTTAGCACCATATTAACCCCAAATTTGTGAAGCACATGGCTTCGCACTTTAGAGTGCCGCATACAGAGAATTTAAGGATAGAGAGTGCTCAGAGAGCACCTCAATTACCTCTGCATATGAAGCACAAAAAGTTCTCATGGATGACTAAGATGCGCCTAGAGCCCAGAGTCAAGTAAGCAGTTGCTCGGTCGATTATTCGATGGGTTGGAAGCAGTGGGGAAGGCGATTGACTCTGTAAACACCAGCGCATTCAAGAGAAGTTAAGGTCCTATGAAGTTATAAAGGGAAGAACTTGGCGCTCGGTTGTGACTGAAACTGCGATCTTGGCGGTCTCGGTTTGTCATTGCAGTGATACGGAGAAAGAGGCGGCAATTCAGACGAAACAGCTTTCAGGCTATAGAAACCTTGTGTGTTCCAAACAGACACACGCTATCCTCACACTTGGGAACTTAGCCATCAGCTATTCTTTTTCACATGCAGAGCAACTTGTAAAAATGACGCTGCCGCAAGGTAATGGTTTGATTCCTACAAATTACTTCAAGAAATCCTTGCTTCTCCCTAATATATTTAACTCTCAGGATGATGTGCAGATACATACGACAGCAAATCCGTTCGAAACACTTTGAATATGATGTTAAGACTTTATATACCTGAAACAGACAGTTCACTACCATGAAGAGAGTAACCATGAATGTGTGGTAGAGTTCTAGAGCACTATTTAGTTAAACGTGCACAAAATACTGATTTTTAGTGCTGATTTCCGCACTCATTCTGAACAGCATCTTATAGCGTTTTACATCCTTGCAACAAGCTGTTTCGAGGTTACGTTCCGCGCATACCAAGTGGAAATGAAATAAAGTCACGAACGAATACTGTGAAAGAAATAGCCCAAAATGAATGGGAGTGGCAGTAGCAAGAAAAATGAGTAATCCTAATGGTATTTCACACACTATCTCCACAATCACCAGATTCAAAGAGGCCAGATTCGCCTGATAAAGAATGAAATCGCGTACGATCTTTGCTGCTGAAATTTGGTGCCAGGAGAAATGCGTGTCTGCAATGTCACTTCCTAGACAGGCAAACTTGCAGACAGGTCAGACTGTCAACATTTCGAATAACAGTCAGCTTTCGTCATAACGACCCTATCCCCTTTTCTGGAAGAATGCTAATCAATTGAAAAGTCCCTTTGGGGAATTCCACTGTGTAGTTTAGCACCTGAAACAGGAACGGATTTCTTCCCGCAAAATATAATATGAAGGAACCGGCTTGCAAATCCCACGAAGTACGTTAGTTTCAGTTGAAACTGTCTTTCTCAGACCAATTCCGGAAGTGAAGCGAACTATTTGGAGAAAGCTTGTAACAAGGTGACGCAGTTTCATTTTTTTAAAAAGTGTACCACGACGTCAGCTGTTTCTTCCGCCTGTTCATATTTGGTTGTACACTCATTCAGTACCTCACGACCTCATCATTAGTCGTAGTAACGAAAATTTCCTCAACCGCGAAACCTGATCCAGCTTCAGTCGTCACATCTACGGACAGAACACATTATGCGCCAGGTTGTCGATCAATGATTACTGATGGTGCACTGTTCAGAATCACACTGGGGCAGAATCAGCCTATATATATATATATATATATATATATATATATATATATACCAGTAGTTTCTATATGCAGATCAGATCAAGCAGTTTTGTTGTACAGAAAACTCCCTTTATGAGCATTTGGAGTTGACTGCCACCGTCAGGTGTTGCGATAACGTAATACTATTCAGTGAAAGGTACTCGATTATTAATACATAATCACGGTGGATGTAGTAACCAGAAGGTCACCAGTTTGACTTGCGTAGTAGCAAGGCTTCATCACCTTACGGCAGCATGCGAATGCTTTGACTCGAACAATAAGCATAGAGGTTGTGCTGACCACATCTTCACACTTCGTCTGGTGTTAGAACAACGTCGTATGTACAGAAGACCCACAATTTTGGTGTCCGTTTGCTTTAACTGTGTTCGGGTCAGTTCAGTGCTGTTAACTGCATTTTCTCAACAGGACATGCCTCAGAGGTTTGTGGAAATAATCCGGTCTGGGCATGTGAGAGTTTATTGCTAGCTCCATCTAAGCCTCCTTACAAATGGTGGTGTCCCGCAAGGATGTCCACTCTCTCCATTCGCGTTCAACTTTGTCACTGATGAAACAACGAGGCGGCCGCTAAAAGATAATCAAAACCCTGGTGTTCAAATCGTTGCTGGTGAGAACCTTGTCGATCTGGAGTACGCAGACGATATCGTCCAAATCTTTGGGGACGAAGGCGAAGCACAAGCTTTTTGAATAAACTGACTACCATCTTTCGGCATGCGTCTTACACCTTCAAAGTGCACTCATACTTCAGAACGTACAATCTCTAAACTTATAATTCAAGGAGAGTCATTCGAGGTTATGGAGAATTTTACATACCTCGGTAGTTAAATTAGCTCTGACAAAAATGCGTCTGATGAAGTCAGTGCAAGAGGCTCAAACGTCCGAATCACGCTTGCAAACTTGCGTTACTTGTGTCGTCAAAACGGCATGTCACAGGGTCTCAAGGGTCGCGTGTACAGGCCACAGTGAGGGTTGTGTTGTTGTATGCTTGCAAGGCATGGACAGATGATGTGAAGACTTCTATGGTTTTTGACAACCGACGACTCGAAAGTCTTGCTGGGTCTGTTAACGGACTTGTAACGAGGTAATTAGAAGACGATTATTTTGTTGTGTGGTGGGTACTTCAGTCGCGAAAACAATCTAGTACCATCAACTAAGCTGGCTCGATTATGTACTACGGATGCCGAAGCACCCTCTACCGAGGTGAGAGTTGTTGTCCGTCTTTGTTTCAGAGTAGCGTAAGTCGCGAGACCGCGAGGTGGACAACGTATGACTTGGCAAAAGGGCGTGAAAGAGATTACGAAGAACTTGGGCGTTGTTGATGTTGTAAGGATGGGGTCCCCGTGACTCCGCCTGTGCTTGGCTAGAGACATTGCAAAAAATCGCGACTGATCGATGTCAAAGACATTCGTGCTGTCACATTCTTTCCATATTTTCTGATTGAGCGCTTGAAGATGTGGACATCGCAGAATACTTGCGATAGGTCAGCGTCAGGCCCCTTACCCACTCCTTTTTCTCTTTCAGGTTTTGAGTATGATCAAGTAAATTTTTGTGGTTGTACGGCAGTGAGACGTTGGTGATTTTGCTGCCTATGACGATAATGGTGACTTAGTAGTTGGGTCGAACAAGAAGATTGATAACTGTTGATTCTATATATGATATACGTATATATATGCATATATAAGAACAGAGTTATAGTGGAGCTTTCATCCTGTGATTGAAGTCAGTGTGTGCCGAGAGGCCAAGAAGTAGTTCACCAATAATAACCCTTTAGACTATCTTCCCAAAGATCGCCTAATGAAAAGGAGTTAGTATGTTCAAAAAGGTACGTCTTGCTTTTCAGTGACCTTTGAGTCTTGTGGTAGTCTCGAATGGTATCAAAAATTTCGAAAGAACACACAAGTAAAATGTGTACGTTATCCCTTGTGCCACAATCCGCAATATCCCTTCATTTTGATGCATCTCTTTTCGCCTTTTATCCACTTGTCACTAACTCTCGAATACATCTTCTTCCTCTCTGGCAAATCTTTAGGTGCTTGGGTCAGTAATACTTGATATAAGACAGTAAAAGGTGATGCGTGTAACGATTTGCGTATCGGAGCGTACCGGTCAACAATAAGTGACAGGTCAAATGGTTGAAAATTTAACGGCGCCGGAACGCAGCAAACGCGTAAACCTTTCATATGGTTTGGGTCATAGCCCAGCAGTTTGTCTTCATTTACTTCGAAAAAGTTGTGGAAACAAATTATGGATAAGAACAGATGACCAGCTGTCAACTCCACTAGCGTAGCGTAAACAGAGACTTGGCGACTTGGTTGATCAACCGTGATTTCGTTGCTTTGCGTTTGAGTGAGTAGGTGGATGGGCAAGAGAAAGACATGCCAATCTGGTAAGAAAACATTGTGGCGCCATCTAAATTCCTTACATCTTACAGATAATTTTTATCTACCCTCACCTCTAGATGAACTGTAAATGGACGGAGCGGTTGAAAGTTATGAACAAGCCGTAGTAATAACTCACTAATCATGACTTGTAGCAATGTGTATCTTTAAGCGCTGAACCTTTTTTCCGCAAACGTCTCAAACTTTTCTGTTGGACGGCAAAGAATCCTCCACTGCTTCAGTCTCTCTTCAGGGACTGGTGAAAGGACTGGGTGAGCCGGGGCCCAGTAATGTCAAGTGGGGCGTTCTGCCTTTTGGTTTGCCTGTCAAGCATCACTCGTTTGTTCGTTGTAGACACAGTAGACATAGTGGTTTGGTAAAACCTCACGACGAAATCATCTTCTAAATCTTCTGCTGAGAGCGGTAGGTCAGACAAAAACCAATCGAAGTGGATCCGGTGGTCATCAATCTAACAACAGGTGATTTCACAAAACTAAGTACCTTTCCAAGAACTTATCTGCCGTTTTATGATAACCTGATGGGTTACTTTTTTCTGCGTGTGATCCCCAAGAATCCGTTGCTCCATGGTCCGAACATGGGTGTTTGTGGCTCTGTAGGGGTTTCACTGAGGATAAAAGCGTTATCCACTGCTTTACTAGTTACTGATTCATCAAATGTCATGAGAAAATACCCCACAAACCCTAAATGCGGTGTGACATATGCTGGCTTCCGTGCAGGTCAGCCATAGATAGTTTGACTGTTATTGGTCTAAGAAGAGGTGAGCGAGTATGAAGGTTGCAATATTAAGTAACCTTCTGTCATGATAGTTTTGTGGACAGTTCTATTCATATTATTACTTATTAATATATTGGTACATGGTTTGAAACCAAGTGGAAACCATCCTGAGGAAATTGGGAGAGGGATAAGCAGTTCATTTACTTTTCCTCACTGCGGCTTAATACACTTTTTTTGAGGAATGCTTCATTCCTTCAAAAACGAAAACAAGTCAAATTCTGTTCTGACAGCAACATAGGTACGATTGAAAAGAAGGGACTTTTGCAAGAGACAGTGATGAACGAGTGCGATGCACAAATGTACTCTATGTACACTTCCTGTAGTAATTCAAGTATGAAAATAAGTGGCAAATGTACTCTATGTACACTTCCTGTAGTGATTCAAGTATGGAAATAAGTGTTTTTTTGCAGCTGAACCAACTAATTTGTAATGTCAAAGTGTTTATGCTCAAGTAGAGGAAGACGAATACAGAACTGTCGCACTAAACCCTCCTATATCTTTTTGTGACCGGCTTGAAAAATCTGATCAGACTGCTCAGTTTTGCAGCCCTTTATTTACTTCTATGCAACACGATGAAAGCTGAACTGCTATCAGGGTGTGCTAGTCCAGAAAAGAGCAGGAGTTGGGTTCGAACTACTGACCTTTCGGTTAGTAGCTTGCGAATTGACCTATGGGTCAAATGGAAACCTTTGATAGAGAAGGACATAAGATGTTTTGTTTTGAGGGATCGACTAAATTTGTGTCTTCAGTCTAATGTGCTCTGATGGCTTTCAGTGTTTATCGCCTTCTCGCCTTATTTGGGTCTTTCTCTTTATCTCAATATCCAGTCTGTTAATTGGCTCCACCACAGACTGTGTTAATTGCTCATGTAATACAACGCGGTTTCATCAGTTTATAAGGCTGTCAGCTAAAACATTACATATGCTACCCTCTCCATAAGCAGATATGTCAAATGAGCAAACTAGACTGGCTAAATCAGTGGAAGCGCAGCAGATCATGCTAATGAAAATAGACTTTCAGATTCGGAATAAGATGTCCTTTCTAGAGTATGGCTGAGTTGGATAACCTTTCTGAGTGGCGAATGTGAAATGTGGCATTCCCTGACTCAAAAGCCTTTCAGGTGGAAGTCCCATGTGCACGCTGTCTAGAGTCCACATTTCTTTGGATTTCCATTGCTTGTTTCAAAAGACCGATGTCTTTGCTGTTTCATGAATTTGAATCAAGTAAGTAGTAATTCCATCCCATAATATCGATTTAGCTGGTATTGTTTGATAATTGTATGAAGAACGATTAGAAAGCTACACTTAAAAAATAACTAGGAGCATCGAAGTCAACACAGTCAATCAGCCATTTAGAATCGAATCTTTCTCGACTCCCGTAATAGCCAGAGACTTTCCACAAGTAGATCTTCGTTCAAGAGTCCACAGGGAACACAGGATTGTGATGGTGTGTGCCTGTTCGGACGCCATAATTTGGATGCACCGGTCTGCGCTAGTGGAGTAGAGGCCACATGCCGGACTGCGTGCCGGATATCGGAAGCTAAAATCTCAGCAGAACCAAGAACAAGTTTTGCCGATGAGCTCAAAAAGTGGTGAAAAGCACGCTCAGTGCTTTCCTGTAGTGTGTGAACTAGTCACGATAACCGGGCTAGAACTGGTGGAGGACTGTTGAGAATACTCACGTAATTAGTCCTAATCCTTTGGTTCACTTGTTAAATCTTGACCCTGCTACCACGAGCTCCTATCCTCGGCGGCACTCAGCCTGGTTAGCTATTTTGATCGGATTTGATTAATCAACCACAAGAGGTTAGCTCTGAGGCATCATTTTTATGCTTAGCCTACTCAACCTACCATGGATAACAAGTGCTGTGTAAAATCGTCGTTAACTGATGTAATACATCTAATTGAAACTCTTTCCTTTTTCGGGAGCGAGTGAGTCTGCTTAGTTCTGGTTCAATGGTTTGTTGGTGTGGCCACCAGACTACTAGAAAGCTTAGATGATCCTGATAAACTTGTTAGGAAGAAAATCGCCCACCCGTGTTTGGAAAATCATTGTCGCACACAAAGCGCAGACATATACACTAAAATCCTAGTGACGAGTCTGTAGCTTAGTGGGTAGAAACGATAGGATAGGGTGAATCAAGTGATCCACCCAAACACGGGGCTGCACACATTTGTACGTCAAGCGGTTTCTCCCATACCACCAGATGTTCGGTGAGCTGGCATTTGTGTGCTTGATCTGATTGTAATCAAACACCTGCTAGTCGAAGCGCAACTAAAACGCATTACCTTTGCCCAAGCCGAGATGGCAATGAGAACAAAGGAATGTACGCCGGGTTAAATCAAATCGAGGGGCTTGCCACAAGTTTCGATTTATGTGCGTGTATGCTTCGGTGTGAAGTGTACGTTTTGTTTGGATTAGCTTACAGATAAACATTGGGTCGAATAAAAGCGGAAGCATGTTGCGTTCCAAATGAGCCAAACAAGTCTGTGTAATTTGCCAGTTGACGAACAACAAGACGTGAGTACCATAACCAAAGCACATACAATTCCTGTCCGGTAAGGAGTTTCGAGAAGGTCCTGCCACGGGTGATTCATAGCCTTCCACAGACGCTTTTGCACAACCTGAATGGCTTTAACCACTATCAATATAAAAGTGTCGGACTTACGATTGGTTTTGTTATCGACTTAATGACCACATTCACGTATGCGTCCTTGAATGGCTATCAACTTCTGCTCGATGGAGAAGCGATTTTTTGTATTTTGAATGGTGTCCTGGAGGGCTTAGTTTGTCCCTACTAGAAAACCCACAAGCACAGCTCAGTTTTCCCGCTGAATCGGCACAAATGCCCACTTTACGAATTTACGTTAGGATTCGAACTCGAAACCTTTCTCAGAGGAAGTGCAAGTCTCCCTGATTGGAAATAAGGATAAGTTGCATGAATGGACAGAAACGAACATCACTTCGTGGATTTCTTCGCACTGTCCCAAACGTTGGGACAAAATTTGATGGAGCCCGATTATAGATTACGTTATGAACATTTAAGTTCATTTATGATGGAAGGCTGATAACCACTACGTACTTAGCGAAATACACTCATTAGCATAACAATTCTGACGGGAGGCTCACTTGGAACCCAGCTGGATCTCTCGTTTATGTTCTTGAGCTGTCAAAGAATTCTCAGGAAGCTTTGGTTTAGTGTATTACGTTTGTAAAATGTAGTGCGATATCTCGACCATCGTACGAACTGAAACTTGAGGCGGCCTGGTGCAGCACATTCACTTGCTTAGAAACACCATAAACGAGAGATTCAGATGGGTTCCAGTTGAGTCTCTCACAAAACCAAATTTGTTTGCAAATGAGCGCATTTCGCTAAATACTCACCTGTCGTAGATTCGGTGGCTACCACTCAGTGATGAAAGACCACAAACTTCACAAAGTATTCACCCTAAACCTGCTGACGCTTCAAAACTCTATACAGTGTATCATAAAATTGTAAAATATTTTCCTCGTCTTCACAAACTGCCAAAGAGGATTCATTTGTCGAAAAGCAGTGGTTTGCCGCTAAAAATCAAGATGTCATTTTGAGTTCCTAGTTGATTGATGAGAGGTGTACATAAGCCTCTATTTTGACCAACTTAAGTAGGTATTACGCTCAGGATTGGATCACTCTGGATTTTGGTGTGGAACCGAGCGGCAGTTTCAGCCCATCAGAACGTCCAATGGATCTTTCAAAGCTGACGTCTCAGTTCAAATGTCCCCGGGATGTGAGTTCATTTTTTCTTCACTTGCATAGTGCTACAGATGTTTCGTTTATCCATAGTTAACGCAGCTTCCAAGGCAGCCGCTAATCACTCTGCAGACTGATGGAGGTTTGATCGATACGTTAGTTCTTTTTTCATTGACACAGATGAGCAGATTGAACATTGGTTTAGATTCAGAATGAGCTGTTCCAACTCTAGTGAATTAAATTCACCGCAATTTTCTCGCTTTACCAAGGAACCGGCAACCACTTTTTGGCTGTTTTTATGTAGGATTGGCACAACATCACAGTAAACTATATGTGTGAACTTCCTCTTCTCCTCCTAATTACGGATGCTGTGAATGTAGACATTCAAACAGTCTAACAGACAGATAACATCAATCAAACCAAATAGTCAGCGTGAAAATGTGACGTTTGTTTTTCGCCTCTCAGAACCTCGTCTGAAAAGCTATTTTCTCACGTCGGCTTAAATAATCAGATTTGAAACATGCGCTCACTAGAATTTATCGGCAGAAATAATCTGCTTGACGTTCTTCAAATCCCAGTTGTATGTGTCAGCTGCTACAAGCTTCGAAAAAAAACCCTCAAAGTAATTCGTGACTACCGAAGCTTTCCTCCAACTGTCTGGAGGGGAAAGTAGTACGTGATAACGATGGGGGAAATTGTGAAAATTATAAGTCTTCTGGCTCCAAAACTACAAAAAAACTTCGCAGCCTACGGTTCTTGGGAATGGGTTCCCTTTTGTGCTAATGATTCAAACAAGTCTGAGGGGGAAATACGGTTTCAGGGTTATTATTTCGAAAGTTTTGCTTGTCGGTGCGCACTGATCAGTGAGGAAGTTGTGTCTGATGCTGTCTGACTACGATGTTCTGAAAATCGGACTACAGCCGAATGAGGGCCAGACGAAGATTTCCCTTATCAATGACGTTGATGTAATTTGTTTTTGTTGCCAGCATACTGACTGAACCTATTACCGAAAAGAGAAAGGAAATAGTGTGACCAGCGGCATGCACTGAAAGGAGAGTGGCATTTGATCGCTCTGTGGCATCTATACATGCTCCCATCTTACTGAAGTAAGCTAAATACTCCCAAACCATTGTTCAGGGCAGAAACATTTACAGGGCTTCGCAAACTAAACTCATTTGCAGACCAATTCGGTTTTAAAGGGGGAGACCCAACTGAATTCTAGCTGAATCTCGCACTTATGAATTTGCTAAACAAAGGTCGCCTCGTGTTTCAGTCGGTACGATATTCGAGATATTTCAGCATATTTTCTTAAACGAACAGTATTCACAGGTTTGCTGAATACTCTGACAACCCACGACCAGTTTTGCATTTGTCGTGCAATTCGGGTCCAAGTAGAAGATAAGTTTGACAGGAAACTCGGAGACGGTGCCTACCTGATGAACCTCAAGAAGGCCGAAACTAGTCATCGGCTGCTGAAGAGCTTTCCACAGCCTTGTGAGTGGCGTTCGTTCAAGAAAATAGGCTGAATGTATACCCACTGTATAGAACGTAGCCGTGACCTACGTGAAACTTTTGAGTTTATCCGTGCAACTCACCGTCGATTTGTTAAACGACCATAAGGGATTAATCATAGCCAACTTCCTACACCTGCTCATTTATCTCAGTTCATCTATTACAGAGTCGAATGCCATTCTATGTTTCTATTGCTAAAGAATCTTATCCTGTATCACGGAGTGCCCGTTTCAATATCTTTGTCCATATGGTGGGGAATCGCGTTGGTGAGTTGGTTTTCAGTGAGCTAGGAATATTCGGGAACAACACGCCCTGTCACCCTGCTCTCACACAGTAAAACACTAAGCCCTCAGTCCGTCACTGGTCCGAAAGATCGACCAAGTGTATCTTACCACAAAACGAACCGAAGTGGACTGAAGCAAACATATTTTAAGCAATCCGGATTCAGATCGATATCGATTGAGTTATTTTAGGAATTGCTGGAGAGGTCGTTTAAAGTGGTATTGAAACAAGGGTGGGATGGAGTGGGTAGGCTCCTTAATATGGTTTGTCGTGATTGTCACGTTGCATGCAAATTAAACCCAACAAGATTAATTTCTTGATCCAATTGTGCAAGCCGAGATATTATTCTTTCTAACTTTGCTTGTCACCCGTTTAATACATTTTTTCCCATGTAAGCCTGACCTTTGACTTTAGGATCATGATCAGTGTAAGATCATTTGGCAGTGGCAAGTTTAACACTGGTTTTCATACTTCCAATAATGAGTGCAAGAGGAAGATGTCGCCCAGTCCATTTGTGAAAGGGCTCCTTTAGAAAACTAGGCAGTTTCAAACAGAAGTAGCACAATTCGTGTGACTTTCTTCAACTGGACAAACTTATCCGGTAAATGTCACTGAAAGGGACAAAAACCTCCCTAGATCAGACACGTGATGGTATCTGGTTATTGGTGAAAATAAGCCTTTCACACAAGTACAAAACCCGAACAGACTAAAACGCGATAAACTACTCCAACCCAATAGCCATAGCACCTAGCACACAGATCATCAGAAGTGTGACCAATATCCCGATTTAAGTTGATGCTAACTTCGCCCAAACTATCCGCTGTGAGTGCTGGTTGTCCGAACTAACCAACAGGACTAACACTAAGCACTGTTTAAGCCAGTTTAGTCAAAACAGATCTCACCGATTGGTTCTCTGTTTGACTTATAGCCCGGCCAACCTGGTAACTCTCACTTGGGCTAATAAAGATGTGTCAAAAACAAAAGGTCATCCGACTGGCTGTTTACCAAACCTTCCCGAAACATTTTCCCCCGTTATAAATCTTGAGCAGACCTCGAGATGGCTCAGTGGTTAAGGCACGAACTTACCGATAGGTAAGTCCGTGATTCGAGCCCAACCTCTGCATATCGACTGATCCTGTGGGCAACTTGGGCATTATCTCGGCTCTCATGTTTCCTTCAGTTGGCATGGCAGCTAGGCCTCGAAAGGGTGCCACAACTGGACCATTTCAAACCTTCAGCACATAGATAACTCATTACTACGGTTCCACGGCATTGCCCTCATCGTCGCACATGCCAGGATGCTAGAAAAAGCAAAACAGCCTTGTTCCTTTCAAAGAGGCTTGAAAAAGACTCTGTAAATAGCTCATTTATACGAGGAAAATGTATTCATGTTCCTGACGATTCTCTGAAATATCTAACCAGTGGCTGTTCTTCGGATAGGAGCAGTTTCGCCTGAATTCCTTCTCAAATGTATCATAAATGGTAAGCCATATGTTCCCCCCCTGAAATTTTGTTTGCTAATACTAGGAAATCGGATGAAAAAACCTTCCCAGATCTTCTTCCGCGAAAAACCTCAGTTTCACCCTGCAGACTGTAAATCCACAACAGAAATTTCCCAGACCTGAGCCGCGAAATTAAATAGCACTACTGAGCGAACAGTATAAATTAGAAACAATTCCTTTAAGGTTGCTTGTGACCAACGGCGATAACTTAGTATGTTCTGCGATGAGGTTGACTAGGGGAAAGGCGATTTTTGCGAGATGGTGGTAATCACAATACTACCAACAGAACACATGTCGACGTAGAATAGAATTTATGAACAGGAAACGCAAAATTTCACGGTTTTTATCACCCGTATCTACTCAGCCGCCTAACAAGCCTTTCTTCCTATCACCTACCGAAATTGATTTCAACACTATTTCTTTGTTGATGCGTTCTCCGTTTGTTGTTCCGCAAAAGACGTGGACAGAGACTAGCACTCCTGTATCATAACATTCCTAACTGACCCCGGGATCATGAATAAGAAGCTTCAAACTACCTGAGACTTCATTGATGATTCATCAGACGTTGAGTATAGTCACCGAAATATGTTAGCTATACCAGCCACTTGTGACACTTTGTTTCGACCAGTATCCGGCGTTCCTTATACGATTCGGTGTACGAAATGATATTTTTAAAGTAAACTAAAATGTTACATACGTGCATGTTGTGACGTGCGCCGGCGCACGTGTCAGTATTTAGCACGGTGCGATATCAGGGAAAACTAGCCTTAGTTCTGGAACACTAACCACCATCCAGTCGACCTTCCAGTCACTTGGTCAGCTTGTCAACCACTAACCGATCTATCTTGTGCGAAATGACATCACCGCCACTCGAAGACCTTGACTTTTTCGACTCTCGTCCACAATGGGGTGTTTAACTTTTCAGGACATTTCATTCAAGAAAACTTGTTATCATCAGCAAACAGCTTTTCATTTGTGTTCTTGTATTACATGAACTACTGCCAGACTCTTAGACTTATGTGACCCTGTTCAAAGAGTTATCCTTAACTTTACAGGTTTCAAACGCAGCTGACCTCGGAGAACTTGCTGAACACTTCGGACCCTAATATTCAGATCGAGAGACCTAATTCACTTCCGAAGTAGTTTGTGATTCTCAGTAGGTAGAAGTTTGTGTCCCGTATACATTTCGGGGTGACCCCCTGGTTGTCAGGATAGTAATCACAGAGCTTCCCGATCCATCAAATTTTTCAAAAGTATCGGTCTTTTATCTCGCCATCTACATAGGCAAATTAAAATCTAGTGAGCTGTACATTAGTTGACTGAAATGAGCTACTGTGCTGCTTACATCCCGTGCGTAACTCAACACCCAGGGCTATTCGCACCCAAGAACGCCGCAATGATAACTTGGATCATCATTGGTTGAATTCTGTGTACTACACTTTTCAAGTGCAGCTCAGGGGATGCCACCAAGTTGAGTCACTCAATTGGCTCCAGTGGTGTTTCGCGCCCTTTCTGTACGTAACCTTTCATGAGTGTCATGCGTACCAAACAAAAACTGACCTTAAATACTGTAAACAGCTGAATTCTGAATTCACATATCCCAACGGGAGAAGAGAAAATGAAGGAAAACGGATGGTTTTGCTTACGTGTCTTAGTAAGTTGTTTCTATGTTTGACACCGAAAGGACTATATGCGTCATTCAGTGTGTTTCCATTGTATGGATGTTACCAGGTTCCAAACAGAATGTCGAAATCTAAAGACATCTTTTATGGTTTTAATCCTTCTAATGAGGGCATTGAATTCCGTGATTTCCACGTCTAAATAGGTTTAAAAATGGCAATGTTTTATTGGATAATTCCTGTGTTTCATGGAAAAATAAAGTTTCCACTCTAATACTAAGTAGCAGTGAACCGCACTTTCCCGGCCGTTGATGCAAAGGGATAAAGAATGGCACTAAGTGCAATGTAAGCAGGCCTTCAGCCGACGGAATCGTGTGCACTTCGTCGGCGAAAAATTCAAGGTTTAATTCGTCTAGGTCTTCATGAGACACACGGGGCTGAAACAGCTATCAATTGCCTCTCCATCAGGTCTGACACTGTGTTGAATCCGTGAATCCCCAAATCGGTAGTGTACTTACAGCCTGCCAGTACACGGTAAACCACCAATCACCATCGACAGTACAAATACGGTTAGCATACCCTGTCGTCGATAGGCTTTTTAAGTGCCAAAGTCCCAGGGTCATTTCGCGACACTTGTGTTTCTAAAGGCTCAAAATGTGGATAAACTAAATGCGTGGTATAGACGGAATGCCCTACTCATAAGGTGCTTGAAAACTCCTCGACAGCCCACCACTGGTTTCGCCCTTGTTGGGACTCATCGGGCAGGTGCAGTCCCGAGTTTCCGTCAAACTTATGTTCTACTTGAACACAAATTGCACGAAATTCGATTTATACGCTCATCTATATAAGAGTTCGGTTCTGACGGCAGACTCACCTGAAATCCAGCTGAATATCTCGTTTATGATGTTCTTCAGCAACTGAATTTGCTGCAGCAAGCCGCTTCGAGCTTCAGTTTGTACGATAGTCGAGATATCGTACTACATTTTATACATGTAATCCACTACATATAAGCTTGCCGTCAACTCTCTGACAGCTCAAGAACACCATAAATGGGAGATTCAGATGGATTCTAGTTGAGTCTCTCACAAAACAAATTTGTTTGCTTGTTTGTGTTCAAGTAGAACATAAGGTTGACGGAAACTCGGGGACTGTGCCTACCTGATGAGCCCCAAGGAGGGCGAAACCGATCGTGGGCTGTCCAAGAAGCTGAGTACTTGCTTTGATGTGTGGTCTTGAAAACACCAAATTCTGAAATAATACAACTTCTATGCCATGGTTTTGTAAAAAGCAAAACTCCATCCGGCATTAATTCCACAGATCGTTTGTTGAATTCCTCATAAAAGAAACACTAGTTTCACTTTTCCATCGGTTTTTGTGTTTCTAACGTCTAGGTTTGCTTTCACAACTTACATTATGTAACTAAATGGGTTCACAACCAGTTCAAATTGCAAAATAAGCCAAGTTTTTTCGGTTTCATGAGTGCAAACCAACTTTCCGGCTTTCGCTTTTTCACCTAAAACTCGCAAGCTGTATCATGTTTCTAAACTTATCCGAAAAAATAGTCGAATGGTTTTTAGCGCTAAAAAACGTAGTCATTATTCTTTTGCCGATTGGTTCCTTGATGCAATCGCTGAAATACTGATATACAGCGTAATTTAAGCAATGCCTTCCCCATGATTTAGCTTGGGCTTGCCATGTGAGCGCTGGTGCGCAGTTATGTCATTTTGGAACGGGGATGCAGCTGGAGTAGACGAACGTTTTTCACGAAATACCTCGCATCTTATACTGCGTAATCAGCATGTATTTCACGGAGCACCCTGGTCACTATTTTTCAGTTTTTTAATTTGATGAATATGAGGAAAAATTGCATCAAATACTATAGTTGCCTAAATATTTAACCCGGTTATGTGGTGAGTGTCATAGCATATACTTTTTAATTAGTAGGCTGTGTAATCCGAGTTGAATGGGAACGTACCGACTGGAAAAGAGGAATTTAAGGTTTGAAACCAACATCAATGACCTTTGTCTGAGTAGTACGTTTGTCAGCTCTTCCCGTTACAGACAAAACCTGGCAGGATAATCAACAACAGTCTGCATCAAAATGTGTGACTACTCCTAAGTGGAGTATGAGTAGTCTTCTGATTATTTCCCTTCACTGCAGGACATTATCAAACTCTCCAGGCCCAATTTTACAAGATATTAGACACGGTTGACTGAACCGAGCTCAGTAGATTATATTAGAACAGCTTCGCACTACACCTTTACATTCCACATACCATCATACTTTTTAACTGAGGCGAGTCCATGTACGTGTAATGACAGGTTGTTGTGCCTATATCCACTTACTAGGCATGCAGTCCGTAAATGCTGTATGAGATTCCCCATACCGTTTGATGCGTACTATTACCTGCCACCATTTATAGACAGCGAATATTCCATAGAAGAATCACAAGCTACTTTTCGGTTCACTGATCCTAGTCGCAGTATGTTCACTCCCCATTGTGTCCTTCGTTTACGACACATTTGAAGTCTATTCAAATGCACACCTAAATCTCCAGCTGAAATCATCATTATAGCTTGTCCTGGACCATTCACAGACAGACTGAAGCAGCCGTTTCACGACAAAAGCTCTACTAATGTCATCCGCAAAGAATGCTCTAACTTCTCCGTGTTTCTTAAACAACCCAGCCAGTCGTCTGACAAACAGGTTGGTTACAGGTTAGTCCGGAGTACGCTGTAACTTTGGTGTAGTATTTGGAAAAAATACGTGCTGTTCTTGGGCTGAGTTTTATAAGTAATAGAACTAGTTAACCACATGCATGTTGAATTCGGTACAATACTTTCAAAAAGAAACTTTCCTGTGTTTCAAAGTCTACGCTCTCTGAAAGCTGACCGATAAGCTCGTCATCCATATCCTCCTCCATTAGGGTTGTACTCGAACTTCCTGTTTTGACTTGAAGAAAGAGACACTTTTCATAGCAATTTCATGTGAAGATCGTGATGGCGTACCAAGGTCATTGGTCCAAAGGGTGCACTTACTACGGTACAGTTCATTTCAGCTTTTCGTTTATGGATCAGTTGTGCAAGGTACGTTGATTTCGTTACTCAGTTCTGTATATTATTCTGTACATGTGAAATCACGATATCTTTTGTCAGCCTGTTTCATTCGTCAGATGATTCTTGCCTCCGAAAGTTGAATTGAACCAGTTTTCCTTGCATTGACATGGCGTCCGGACTGACACCTATTGTTACTCTGTCTTAGCAACTAAAGCCGTATTTTTCATCATTGTATGACATAAACGAAAAATATTTTACATCTTGAGTGGTCATTTCATCTTGGCAACACACATAGGGTGCGGCCTATCTCCATTATTGCGAATAAATTCAGGACTGGGCCATTGCACAGTGGTATTAGAAGCATTCTCTTTTCAGGGTATGTCCTTTGGAAGGAACACTTGGCGTTGTGGACTAAAAAACACATTACCAATGATCCTGACATGTTGCTGGCTGACTATGACCTGTAAAACAATTAGACTTAGAAGGGTCTGAATGGTCAACAGTTCAACCCGGGGATATGTGATTCGTGAGTGAGCCACCAGTTGGGCTAAGAATGACGGCTATGACTTGTGCAGTGTAATTCCGAAGTTTCTCAGAACATTCTACGTATATTTAGCTTTAAATGGTGTTCAGAATAAATGATTTATCAATATTTTAGGTTGAACGGTTCGGGCTTTGGTTTAAGGGAAAGATCTACTCACATTTTGATCGAAGCTGTGAATGAATTCCACACGGTATAAAGCGATAGAGTCAGTTACAGAACCCGGTATACTCGCGTCATCACTAATAGCTTGTGTTGGCGTCCGTGTCTAGTTCGTAGTCTACCGAATAACGTTCATAACTCCCACAGTTTCCCCTGTAATCAGCTTGACAAACAATGTTTCCACTTTCCATTCCTGAGAGGTTTTATGGTTACTCATTCACTGCGTAATATCTCAGTTATTTCAGTGTAAAGTCACTGATTCTGGGATTTGGTTCGAACAAAGAATTCCGAAGTTATTTTCCCTTCTCCGTCAAAAAGGATTAACAGGTTTGAAAATTTAAACTTTGGGGAGCCTCAAACTATGGCTCTAGAAGCTGTCCTATTTACCGTGGTGGTCAACCTTGCCCTTTTTAAACCGTGGATTTACACAATCCATTTATTGGAAATTCGCTGCACTGTGTTCGACCATCCAATTGCCCGAGTGCTTTATCTGACAGCACTTTCACTGGTATATTAGACGAATATTGCGAATTCCCTACATGGATAACTTTGTCTTTAACGAGATCCGTAAAAACGGCTACGACCTAACACGTCTATCTCAGCACTTTAGTGACAGCGTCTGCAATGCTGCGAGTATCTGTCGCCCGGAAACGATGCATAAATTTTGAAAACAAACTTCAACTCTTAAGTGAAGTCAGGGGTGGCATTGTCACTTCGGAAGACAGCTGAAGATTTGACACATTATGACCAGAGGCAATACAGAATATCGCATCTGAGCAACAAACTGAACAGTTTGCGAAGGGACTAGACTCTATCTTGATGCGGTGGTTTGTATACCTCAGTAACCGATTGAAGTATAATTGAGGATGCTCACGCAAAACCAAAATTGTTCTCCTACCAAGTTGATCAACATGTAGAGATTTGAAAAAAACACCCGGTCTCCTGCCCCTCCCCCCAAGGTTAGGGGTTCGAACAAGCGTGTCAATTTGTTTCTTGAGATATAGACTGATTAATGCTGCAGGCCATGGCAAAGAGCCGATCCCACCGGCGCGTATGCTGTCATATTCTGACCGGACTGCTTATCCGAGGTTTGTCTGTCATTATGTGCTAGGTTTATGTCCGGTAAGGTTCCCCACATGAATCCAGCTGGTTGAGCATTACCATAACATGATACTCAGACTTGAAACTTGATACTCTTCAGATGTGTAGGCACATTATTCTCAATCGTTCTTTCTAAGGACACATAATTTGTTCGCACCAAGTCCCTTAGCTCCTCTTCACCTTTCGCTAATTACCAAGGCTTTGCTTCTTTATGGCTGTGCGACAGTCGGGTGCTAATGGTTACTACTGGTGTATTGCTGTCAACGGCGAATGATGATGATGAACATGTGTGGAGTAAGACTCTCGTTGTGTTGACGGAGAATCCAAGTGGATCTTTAGGTTATAATGGTCTTCAACTGAATTTACTGTGCAAGGGTCGCCTCGTGTTTCAGTAAGAACGAATTTCAAGGTATAGAAGTCGTTTTCTTTGCATAATGCTACTCAATAGCTACCGCACAGCGCCAGCGCATGAAAATGCAACACCATGTTCGCACCACAACAGTTCTCCAAAAAGACCACTTACACATTTTTGGAATCTAGAACACCAAAATATCAGGGTCCATTGTAGGTAAGCGAGTACAGCCTCTGCTTTGTTAATGGATATTGACCACTTTTCGAGTTTATTTGCTTTTGGGCTGAGTGGGAGCCTACCGTCCTTAGAGTAGGCTTTTCCGTCCAGACTTTAAAAAAGCGGAAAGTTGCTGGGGTATTCCAGGAAGAAATGAAGGAAAAACTGCATGGGTTTTCCGACAGAAACGAACCAAACAAATCGCCTACCAATTATTAGTTAGTCTTTCAATCTAGTAATGACTGAATATACAATACTTGTTTAAAATACAGACAGACGCAGTTGAGCCGTGTGAAATTCTTAACAGTCTTGAAAAGCGTGTGATCCTGGATTCAGGCTCGAATTCTTCACTGTTAATGTCTACATGGGACAACAATACGCATACACACTTGGTAGTCAATTATTCGAACAACAGTCATCAGTGCACTTCTGGTTGCTAGGCTTGTGTTTGCAAATGAGTACCCCTGCAGTCTACCGTAATGCCATCGAACTGGTTCAACACGAAAGAATAGGTGCACACACTTTATGGACGGGTGTCTTCGAGGCAGATGTACTCTTTAACTCTACAAAATCGTTTCCAGTACGTTGTTTAGCCTAAGATCTTATAAAGAATTCTCTTGCCAATGGAAATTTAAAGTAATGTAGTAGCTGGGGCCTAAGACGTGCTCGCGAATCCATAGCCAGCTATTCGCTCCTATGATTCAAACTTGCACATTGCACACTCTACGTATGCTGAGTCTGACCACTGGTGATCTTCTGCCGCAAGAGCATCTAATTTGCCTAAAGTCAGATGATTCAAACGCAAGTATTATTATCACGATTGCAGTTTCTATGATGTGTCGGCATATCAACCTGTTCGTTTCGCCCCATCACCATGAAAACACCCACTGCTGCTTGATTTGAACGGAGCCTTACTTTTACGGTTCTGACGATGCTGTAGCTGTTAAGGTCGCGGAAATGCCCGTTCTCTGTCGATTAACATGTTACGTCGTGTTACTGTTCACTTCCTCCTCTGGTGCTGGACACAAACAGTGGCACAGTTTGTAGCTGTATGTTGTGCGACCTGGAAGTAAATGCGGTCTATATGTCAACTAACAGGATAATTTTTATGGAATTGGCGACGCAGGGACTGGACATCAGTGGTGGAAAATTGGTGACGAGGCCGGCCCATATCCGTCAAACTTGGAAGTAGTAAAAAAATACCATCATAGCCGTAGGTAATGCGGTATTGTTTTAATGAGACTGAACTGCGTCGTCTTCATGCATTCAGAATACAGAAAAAACGATGTAGTTCAGTATTAACCCAACTTAGTCGATTTCTGTTGAAAATGTCCGTCTCGTCTCCGACAAAGGAAATGCCACCGTCCGAGCAAGTTCTCTCAATAATTCTCCGCTACTGGCTTTGTGAAAGTAGCATAAATAACATTAGGGTTTACAGACAGCCCTTGGTCGGATGTTGACAAAACAGGGACGGTTTGAAGCAAATGGTGTCGGATCAAAATGGTGCAACTGCTTCAAACGTGAATCAACCTTTATATACAGAAAATGTTAGTCTGTAAACTTTTCTCAAAATCCTAATGGTGACGATTGAATAGACAGAGCCATGGTAATAAAGCAAGTATTTTAGTCGCAGCCCCTGACGTTCGCACGATTTGGACGGCTTGGCAACCAAACCCCACTTCACGGACAAGCGTCCATAGGGGATTCAGTAACGAAGTTCCGTTGGGACGGCTAAAACACGGCAACACACAGTATATTCATTCACTTCGTGCCAGTCACTTTGTGTTGCAGTTGTCATTCCGATCAGCCAGTCGAGCGTATCAGTGGGTGCACTATTAACCTCGACAGCACATCAGTATGCAACTCTGATATTTCTCTGCCGCTCAACCATAATTTAGTTGAAATCCTCATTGTGAAGGAAAGAACAAATTAGAAATTAGCTAGATAGAGAGATAGAATTAGATAGATTAGAAAGAGGCCTAATACTAGCCTACCGAGATGCCTACCCCTCCAGACATTCATTCAGGAAGTCTGAATAGGAACTGCCAACAAAAAGGCAATCAGCATCGCTTAGCAGCCATATGTTGCAACCAGTACAGTAGGGATCACTCAGACCTTATTGTGGAAGGGGAGCCGCACTGAAATTAACCAGACTTTAGTAAATAACTTCATAAACCTCTGCCAGGTTAAAAATTGACCACCTCTCTGCTTGCGCCACTCTGACCTGAGCACGGAAAACAGCACAGTTTCTGGTAAGCGACGATTCAGCATTCGCATCATATAACCAGACAGGTGTGTTTTTTGGGCATGGACACATTCTTCGGTTAAAGTCCCGGTTGCACAACAGAAAACTTCCTAATTGTCTCGTTGAGGATTCACTGGCGCCAGTCTATATGAGCTGTGGTTCGGACACAAGGCTATTGACAACCTGAAGACGTCTCAGCTCCGTTGCCCGAAAAGGCCAGGTCTCACAACCATACAACAAAATAAACTACCATAACCTGATACACATGTTCCTTGAGACTCAGGGACATAGCGCCATAGGTGACTAAAATTAGCAAACGAGACCTTAGCCTTGGATGTTCATGCGCTGAGCCCATCTGTCACACTATGATCGGAACATATACAACATCCAATATAAATGAATGGTCTTCAACCTCGGGTGCCTTTCCTGGAATTGTAAGTGGCGTGTTCGTTGACTGTATGTCCGGGAGCATAAACTTACACGTTGTGCATGCGAAGCATATGCTAAAGGATGGGATGTCTACGATCAGTTCATCACAAGACACCTATACTCTCGTTTCCTCTTCGAAGACCGGAACGATTTCGACTGCATATCTCAGATGAACAAGGTTTTCCCCAGAAGCTATTTGAGCACTAGGGTTTTGAAGACCTTTCAGGGTCTGTCGCATTACCTCTTCGATCGCGAATTCGAATAGAAATAAAAAAGGTGAACATCCTTGTCGGAGAAGTTTTTGTACAGAAGCTTTTGGAGAGCTACCCGTATACTCACACGCCCGCAAATCTGAGAATACAAAAAATTCACTATGTTAACAAATTCCGAGGAATTTCTTGCTGAGTAATCATGTTAATGAGAATAGCCTGATCAACGGGATCGAATCCGCCTTGGAAAACCGGGAATAGCGAAATTGGTTAGTGCACCCCGTAACACTGTATTACCTTGTCAAATTATATCGTACAACTGACTCATGCTTGGTTACTTTCTGGAATGGAACCGTCCCGAAGCAACTGACACATATCCGCAAGCGTTAAGCAGAAACTAATAGCCACACTTGATCGCGGTGCAACTAAGACTAAGCCATCCCACCCTAGCCATACCAAAGTAATCAATCTGGGGGAGCGATCTTTCTACAGCTCACGTCACTTATCAGTTCACCCGCAGTTGCGGCATACATGTAGCGCACTCAGTTTCTGATCGCTCTCAAAGAATCGCGGAACACATACCAACGGTCAGCTGGAGGTCTGGAACATTCCGTCGACCCCAGGCAATCCCCCACTGCTATGAAGAGCAATCAAACATTCCAAATACTGGAGTTCGGTGAAGCAATGTCGATTAGGCTGAGCTAGTCGTGAAATTCATTGGCTTAGAATAACTTACCACCTTAGCACTAACCACTAACTACTTATTCTGAATGTCTACACTCGTTTTCTCTTCAAGCTGCAGCTGACATGTGCTTGACCCATAAATGTATGTTTAAAGTGGATGACTGACGATAGCCAAAGAAGTGTTAACATTTCGTCAATTACGTCTTTTCACGGTTTTGATGAAGTGGATTAAGAGGACTCAGTGTCCCACATTTCTTGGACGAGGAACACTGACAATTTATTCCCTTCTGCCAAACTTGTTGATAGGTTTGTCACCAATAAAACCCAAGCATGCTGGCGTAATTTGGAAAAACTAACAACGTACGAACGGCTGTGAAGAACATGGTTAGGTGCCCATAAGAATTCAGTGATGATGTAGAAGGACTTGTATCCCCATTCGGGAAAAAGGAATCTTTCCAGCTAATATAGTTGATTCTTTGAGTCGAGGGAAAGAAGGCGGTGGGGGAACTGATGCACTGTGACAATGCATAATGAAACGAACCTTGGTTCTAACAGGCCGGTCATAAAGATTCAGGTTTCTTGTTCCAAACAGAGGTGCCGAACTTAGCCGCTTGTAGTTGCCTGTAATTTTCTGGATTCAGCCTGAAGCGATACCATATTTATCACCAGCATATATATTTCCACCGACGACAAGCACTGCCAATTCTCGAAGGCTGTTGATTACCAGCTGGAGGGTGTGGCCTTCACAACATTACGCTCAAGGTCATAGAAATGCGGAGGCGTCGTCCGTCCATCCTACATTCTGTCGATGCACGTTTCATCATCGACCAGCCGGTAAAATAACGAAAAATGTGTGAACAATGGACAAAGCCAACGTGTGCTCAGCATCGTCCTCTCTCCTGATGTGACTGTGTTGCAGTCCACATCCTAAACTCGGCATCAAATTCCAATCTTAGGTTTTATAGATACACTTGACTTCCATTTGTGCATATGAATTATTTTGTCTTTCACTTGCTTGGGTGATAGTACGGCGGTTCAGTAGCCGAAATATGGTGACCTCAAGAAGAATACTGATCGTGAACATTCAAAACAATCCCGTTGTCTGGGTACGGTAGTTAAATTCTACAATTGTGGCTCCTCGTAAAACCTGTTCGTACAAGATGGTTTATTACCTCTGGATTTAGGTGGTCGATTCAGCGGAACATTTCGTGCGACGGAGTCGGTTTGGATTATAGGGGAATTGCCATTTTGAGACATGCAGCTTATAGGTGGGGAACTAAACAATAAAAGCTGACAGGTTAGTCTTACGGATACTCATGTTGTGAAACGGTCACTTAGAATTATTTTAACTGGTGTCAAGTTTTGGGACCCAACATGGCCTATCCACGGAGGCGGCAGCAGTCAACCCGACTCAGTTTACTGGTTAGTGTTTTTATACCTTGTTGCCAGGTCATACACTGTTCACCACGTGGTCGTTTTTACTCAGACCAAAAAGAGGCAGACTGTTTCCCGGCATACGGAGTATATGTCCTAACCAGCGTAACCCATGAAGTGTGAGTAATTCAACTAGCGCGTGAGAGTTCCTTCCCCCTAAAAAATCTGGCGTATCTCAGCAGTATCAATCCGATGTTCCCACCAGATCCGATCAGTGTTTCGGAGACACCGATGGTCAAAAACTTATACCTTTCGTATATCCTCTGGGCGTAGAGGTCACGTCTCTGATCGATGACACCTTATTGCTGTTACGGCATCACATCGTCTGATTTCAACAGATTATTAGAACAATTCGCCAAACCCGACTTATTTAGCCAGAAAGTAGGACAGCCACGACAGTGGACCACTTATAGTCTGTACCGAGAGTATAAACCCAAGAATCTTGTCCCGAAATTTTAGTTCACAATACACTGGTATTGCAGCGTGAATTTGAGGCCAGTAATTCAACAAAAACTGATCATAGGACGCGGCGGTTATATGTTATCTCGTCAATTGAATCAGTTCCAGAGAGGCCCAACTACACGAGTGAGGGCGGAATGACTACACAACCCTTCTTCCATCCGTTATTTGATGTTGAAATAAAAATTACGATTCTATCAATCAAGGCGATGCATTCGGTAACTGTTATTCTAAGGATGGGGTCTGTTCATTCCCTTAACCAATCCAAAGCAGGTTAAAAAAGGGTCCATGCTATCGTTAGACACGTCGACATGGGCGCATGGAGTGAAAAGATATCAAGCACAGCCAAACTGTGTGCTTTCCACGTCGACCACACCGGAATTAGGAGCGGTGAATATTGAAGCAGTTGTTTCTGGAACACACATCGTCCCTATTTAAGGACAAGATAGCTTGTCACCATAACCGTGATGATCGGAATATAACAAGGTAAATGTACAAAATGATGACCCAACCCAAAAAACCGACGAGAAAATAAAAAAAGTAAATTTTTTTTATCTATATCTCGGGAATTTGAAAGCATAGAAATGCGGTGTTTGAAATTGTGGTTCAGAATAATTGGGAAGGCAGGGATTGGGTGTCAGCAAAATGCGCGAATTCCAGAATATCTTGTTCAGTGCACTCAGAACGGTCGCGAAAGTATTCACGTAGGCACAATGACATTGCCGTATTCAGATGTCGAAGAACAATGTCCACATCACTCCAATCATTTGTTCCAATCTGCAAAGGAATACAGGAGAATGCTAGAACAATGTTACGGTATGGATTAAAAAAAAGTTGGAATGGGAAACGAATAAAGAAACGGAAGGGGATTAAATGGAGGTCTGATGACATCAGATTTGGAATGTTTGGTACCGAAACCTTTGCAGGCTGTCTGCTTAAAATGTGGACGACAAGGTCAGACTGCGGACTCAGCAAAATGGTCCATCTTAAAAGGATTACTACAGTTTCCAAACTATAGGATCCAAAAAGCAGCCAAAATAAATCCTATCCAAGATGCAAATGTCGTCACCAACAGCAAGGGTCTGACTACATCGTAGAGCTGATAATGATACTCTAAACGGGCATAATCGCCGAATGAGGGGAGAGTCGTACGAAGTTACCCTCCTCTATTGTTACCTCCTGATCGCCACCCAGAGCTTATCCATGGACTGCAGTTTGTTTGAATACAGAAGCGCTCATATTCCGGCATAACATTTTCGTGGACAGGGAAAAAGTAGCCTGGGGTAGTGATTGGGGATTAGTATCGAATAACAAGCATTACCGGCTGGTAGACTTCCCAGACAGAGTAGCTCATCTGCAATGCGTCTTCATATGACACCAAATTTTCGTCTATGGTTCCCCGTATCCGTTAGCAAACCACGGCGGATGTTTAGGCTGATTTGAAATAGGATAAGCCGTCCGTTGATGAATATGAAGTTTGGCTGCTGCGATCCCATCTTTCTATTGGGTTCTTTTGCCCGATATCGCTGGACTCTTTGCTCACAGCTTTCCAAGCCAGTGTCACGAATTAGTCTGGAGTTTTCCGAAAGTGCACGGGAACCAATGAACGGTTCATGCTTTCCAAGTGTTTCATCCCATCACGTTTGTCTTCCAGGTGTTCGCGACTTATGTTTTATTCACAGAAGATTGGGCTGCCGGTTGTCTGATGTCTTTATTTGGTTCAATACCAACCAATAGGTTTGAGCTTTCGAATGAGAAGAATTCACCCGATATTTCTGTTCATGCGCTTACCAAGAACAGCGGCACGGGTTTCCCCGCTGAGCGGATTTGGCCAGGTAGCCAGGTGAATCAGCGTCAGTATGACATGGTGATGTTGGAATTTTCCCTCAAGATGCGTAAATTGTAGCTCAGATTGAACGCACCGCAATTGCTTGAGTGTGATGGGTATGGCGTAGAAATCGAACAGCTGGGGACCTTTAAGGTAATCCTAACCATCCACACATAACGGGCACCATTTAGAACCCCCAAGAACTGTACAACAACAAAAAACAATAAAGGAGTAGATATATAGGATATCCGTTCTGTATGGTATATGTGTGCAGCCTAAAAGGCCCTTGGTCGTTTCGAATTCTTGATGCTACCAACTTAAGGAGAATTCAAGTGTTCTAACTTTGGGCTGCGACGGCATGCCATGACACCATGTAAGCTACAAGAAAGAAACAATGTTTTGCAAATTAACCTGTGTTTTAGTCTCGGTATCTCCTACAGGCAATAGGGATATTAGGCAAGTGGTCGAATTTGGGAGTTTTCTCGCAAAGAGGACTGTCAAGGTAGAGTATTGCTAAACGTGGTAAAAAGGCTGCACGGCGGGTTTCATGATTATGAGGCATCTGTTCTTACGGTCCATGTGACGTACCATGACTGTTCGTTAGGCGTAGAATTAAGAATACCTATCTTTGGTTACCGGAGCCTAACAGATCGACCGGTTGGAAATCAGGCAAACTTGATTAATAGCCATATTCGGAATCCATTCGTGGAACTACTTTCTGGGATAGTGTCTGAGTGAAATTCTGGAGTAGTTTTATGGGGATTGTGCATGTTCATTTATCGAGCTCCCGTATCCGTATACCTAGTAATCCTCGGTGTAGACCGGGCGTTTATTTCCTATCTTGTAGAGGATACCCATACATATCGATTCTGTATCTAAGCATCTGGTGTCTTACCGTAATAGTACTATCTTGGCTGGTGTTAGATGACATGCAGCTTATAGGTGGGGAACGAAACAGTAAAAGCTGAGGGATAGATGTTAGTCCCACAAATACTCATGTTGTGTCACTGAGGACTGATAATATCCCCACCACCCTCTTAATAAGGACCCAAAACGTCCTGTCCACGGCGGCAGCTGTCAACCTGACTCAACTTATTGGTTAGTGTTTTTATACTTTGTTGCCGAGTCATACGCTGTCTAAAATGTGGTCGATTCCATCCAGACGAAAAAGAGCTTTATGAGACAGACGTTCTCCCTTCATAAGTTGTACTCCTAGCCAGCGGAACCTATAAAACGTGAGTGATTGAACTATTGCGCGAGAGTTCCTTCTCCCTTAAATTACCTGGCGTACATCAGCAGTATTAATCTCATGTTCACACCAGCTCCGACCAATGCCTCGGAGACAGCGATGGTCAAACACCGACATCCTTCGCTTGGCCTCTGCGCGTAGAGGTCACGCCTCTGATCGATGATACCTCATTGCTGTTACGGAATCACATCATCTGATTGGAACAGATAATTAGAACAGTTAGCTAAACCTGACTTATTTAACCAGAAAGTCTCGGTTGGACAGCCAGAACAGTAGATCATTTGTAGCCTATATCGCATCGGAATATAAACTAAAGAATCTTGAGCATTTCAGCCAGGAAACCGAACTACCCCGAAATTTTAGGTTAAAATACACTGGTATGGCAGTGCGACTTTGAAGCCAATAATTCAACAAAAACTGATTGTAGGACGCGTCGTTTATCCGTTGTCTCGTCAATTGATTAAGTTCCAGAGAGGCTCAACTGCCTGCGTGAAAATTGAAATAAAAATTGTGAATCCACCTATCGAGGTGATGCATGCGGTAATTGTGGCTGTAAGAATAAGATTCGCTTAGTCAATCAACCATCACTACTATTTGAATCCAAAGCATGTTAAAAAAAGGTTCACTTTATCGTTGAACACGTCGATATGGGCGCGTATCTAATGGAAATATATCGAGCGCAGCCAAACTTTCCACGTCAATTCCATAGGAATCGGGAGCAATGAATGTTGAAGCAGTTGCTTCTGAAACATAAGTCATTCCTACCTGAAGGCAAGACAGCTTGTCATCTTATCTGTGATGATCAGAACGTAACGAGGTACATTTACAAAGCGACGACCTCACCTAAATCACGGACGATAAAATAAGAAAAGCGAAAACTTTTCAGCCACGATCTGTGAATTCAAAAACGATTTATAAGAAGCATAAAAATGCGGTGTTTCAGCTTATGGTCTAAAATAATTGGGAAGGCAGTGGCTGGGTGTCATCAAAATGCAAAACTTGGCTTGTTTAGTGCACTCAGAACGCTTGCCGTATTCAGACGGAGGGTCACGTCCGCATCGTTTTACACATTTGTTCCGATCTGCCATGGAATGAAGAAAAAATTCAAGCGTTCCAACATCGACGGCATGTCATGACACCATATAAGTTCCAAGAGAGAAACAACGTTTTGCAGATTAACCTGTGTGTTAGTCTCGGTACATTCTACAGGCAGTACAGATATTAGGCAAGTGGTCGAATTTGGGAGTTTTCTCGCGAAGAGATCTGTCCAGTTTTAGCGGCGTTAAACGCAACAACAGGCTGCATGGCCGGGTTCATGACTATGCGGCATCCATTCTTATGGTCTATGTAGCATACCATGGCTGTTCGTTGGCCGTAGAACTAATGTTGCATAGTTTGGTTACCGAAGCCCAACAGATCGACAGGTCGGAAATCAGGCAAGCTTGATTAATAGCCATGTTCGTGGGAATACTTTCTGGGGCAGCTTTTGAGTGCAATTCTGGAGTAGTACACACAGTGGTCCTCGGTACAGACCGGAGGTGTAGGAACTTGTGGCGTTTATTTCCCTTCTTGCGGTGAATATCCATACATAAAGATTCTGTCTCTGAGCATCTGGTGTCTTAGCGTAATAGTACCATCTTGGCTGGTGTTGGGTGGTGCCAAGTCAAGTATTGATTGGGATGATCACAATCCAAACCATCACATCCAGCAAGTAGGTAAGCTTTCACTGTCCCAAAAGAATGAAGAGCCTGTAACAGCAGAAAATGGACTGAACTGACAAGGGCGTGTAGTGTTCAGAAAACAACGGACTAATAGCTTGCCACTGCATTTGAACGATAAGCCCAGGTGCACCCCAAGCTGGATAAGCCTATTTTAACGCGACTGTAGAAAAGATATACAAATGGCACGAAACTAACAGCTGTTCGTTCAGTACCTTCGGTTTCCGACATAGTGCACAAAGTAATAGCTGACGCTTCAGTCGACACTAGCTTATCGCGAAGTGGTGTTTCAAGACGCCGGAAGCGATCGTGTATACAGTGCGGATGCACCAGACATTAGCACACTAGAATGTGAATGGGCAGGGGTGACATCAGGCACACATTTTGGCGTATGTGGCTGTTAGGGTGTTCGAGTTGATGGACGAACAACGAGCTGAGAGAAAATATTCCTGGCTGTGCAAAAACGCACCCAGGGACTGTTTGGGTGACGGTTGTTGTTACCCAACTGACATCGGAGATAAGATGTATGGCAGTCTGATAGTGAAACTGTTAAAGCAACGGAAAAAGAGGGCCATCCAGGAGCATTGCAGGCGCTTTCATCGGCTAGGCATCGAAGTGACAAATCACTTGTCACTCCTATGACAAACAGTTTACCTTAGTAGCGGATTTAGACAACTGCTCAATCAGAAACTCTCATTTCCATCACATGTTGTGTCTTTCCAATGAATGTGCAACCCGAGGAGAGAAGAAGGACCGATAAAAAGCAAGGCAGTTCAATACGAAGAGTTGAAAATCAAAACGGAACGCAGTGGAATAAGATGTTATAATCCGGCGTTTTGCGTGCCGTGGGCGAAATGTTTTTTGAGATTCTTACAGTCAAGTGAGTGCAGTTGATTGTCAAGGTCGTGCAAGATGAACAAAACTCCATGAATGGATTCGAACCATGCGTCTTCCAGGCCACAAGCCATGGTCCCGATTATTTACAATTTGAAGTATGTACGAAGCCTAAAAATCGTAGTGCGAGTATGAAGACGTAGGGGAGGAGAAACGAATCGGCGTACATCGGCCTGACTGATAGATTTAACAGCAGCGGGGCAACGGCGGATACCGATCTATACCGCTCTCACTCAGTATGCGATACACGAAGTGCTCACGCGACGAACCCACTTTCAGTGCTGCTGGAGAAACTTTTGCATGGTGTCCGCAATAAATAAGACGTTAGCTCGAGTCGGCGGTCACGGACTTGATTTTCGCCCCCACGTTTGTGTGTTCGTTTGCAACTATCTATAGTTTGAATTTCTATGCGAGACCGATCGAAGTCGTTTCACAGAGGACTTGCCGGTTTTCGCCATAGGACATAGACTGATGGAAATGGCACGCTCCCTAAATAAGTATGTGGACAGTAGTTGTCGCGAAAATGCACAGATTTGAAGCAGAACTGAACGGTTCCGCTGAAATGATGTAGGATGTTCGTACACGTGTCACATCTACATACGGTACGATCATTTTGACAAAATTGAACTAATTGTAGTAACCTCTCAAAAAAGACTAAACAGAGGGGAGTCCACAAAGGCATTTCCTGTCGACAGTCAGTAAATGGCCCGCATTGCCTATAGCTAATAGCGAAGTGGGCTATGCTGGAAGTTGGTTTATAGGCGGGAGAGCATATGATCAAGCGGCTTCGGTTGGTTTAGAAGTCTGTGCTTATTACAAGCGTTCGCCATTGTCCGTGCGTCCAAGACGGCCACCCAATCTTGTCCACACCTTGTTATATTGAGATATTCAGGCTGGTGCATTGATAGAGAGATAGATAGATAGGTAGATAGCTAGATAGCTGGATGGATAGATAAATAAACTTTCTGGTTTCTCCGATCAGTCGGATTGGCCAAATTTTCACAAGTGAGTTGGCCGAACCACATTCAATTACTTGACCGAACCGGTTGGAAAACGCCGCGTGAGTAATAGTCACAATGATAGAACAGATGGGCGAAATCAAGCTACATTGTGATTGTCAGGCATTAACGGACGGGGGAGCATACATAAAAGTTGTGATCACTGTTACATCAATTTTAGTTGCCTGTGACCTCTTCTGTTTTCCTCATTATCCTAAATGATCGAGCAGGTCGACCCACTGGTGGCTAGGCCGGCGATTTACATTCTATCATTTACCTATGGCTGTTGAAACATGGCTCAACCATAGCCGTTGATTAAGTAGAAACTAGCAGTGCACCGGTTTCATCATCTTACCGATTATTCTGATTAGTCGGTTATTCACATATGGATCAGCCGATTCGCGCCAACCCGTTCGATGATGCTTGCTGAAAGGTGAGGTTTTATTCAACCAAATCCAACAAGTACTCGCTGGGGACTGTGAAAATCTACTGTTATGGTCTGATATCCTCGGAGGAAAAGGAGAGTGTGCACAGCCACGGTCAGTGCTAGATTGCTAATAAGGTGACCATAACTGTGCCTTTGAATATAGTCAACAGGTTTTTCACCCAAGATATTAGTTAAGAGCTTACCCCATCGGTATTTGATTAGGTGTGTCCGTCCAGTCCTGCCTGCGGGCCCACGATATACCTCATTTAATCACCATGAGTTACTGTGCGTTTTATCATCGTTGCATCGCAAATCCGTCTGGTTCATGTCTAAGCGATTGCTAGTTTAGAATTAGGGTTCGCCCAACTTTCTTCGAAGGAGAACAAATTGACTTGCAAACAGCTTATAGCACCTTATCCCCGCTTTCATCTGTTTACCTTAGTCGGAGCACCTCCAACAGGAGAAGACAGTGAATAAAACATCTTCGGTCGAGGCCACAAGGTAAAAGGTCTCTTGAAAAGTTTTCTACTCCAAGCGCATACAGGTCGTTGCTGACGGATCAAGCAATTCATCTATAAGCTGTCGGTTTGTTTCCCTTATACTCAGTGGGTGATACAACCTAATCTAACAAATTTAGAGACCCCGGTCTCCCATTTTGCTGCTGGTTGTCCCCCTCAGAAAAACTTAGAAAAAACTCAGCAGATAATCAGCTAGTCGAGACTTTGTCAGCATAACCAACGCTACATTTTATATTGTAAAAAGCTGTGAAGCTTAACTGGAAGAGTCCTGAGTAAAATATTCTGGAACGAACCTTATCTAATAGTACATCCGGAAATTGTTGTGCAACTTTCCAAGCAAGGTCTGTCAGATCAGAAAGTGTACTGGACCTATGAGGCAGCCATCGCTCATCCAGATAGCGCTGTGTTCTGGTCTTGGACATGAGCAGCTGAGCGAATTTCAAACGGTACTGCCGAGTTGCAGGATCCTTTGGAATGAAAAGTAAGCAGGATACAGAGAGGTAAGGAAAACAGGGTCACTGAGATACAGTGTGCGTCACATCGGATTACGGGTCTCAGTAAAGGCGTTAGCCACAAGGATAAGAATCAGTAGATCACAGTAAGGATGGTTGTGAGGTTTATATCAACAACCAAGGCCCAGTGTAGTGGTAAGCCATTGCAACTGAGGACAAAGAATAAACACCCTGATTGGTTTCACACTTTGTCTCAGTGATAATTGACTTTTCTACTTCAAAGTGATCACTTTTTCAAAGGATTAAAATGATCTGTTGGGTGAGCGAACAACCAAACAAAAACGTTTTAGAAAAGAGTGGAAAACAATCAGTGATAAACCAACCGTACCCGATTCGATCATGTCCGAATGAACTTGCCGAACAGCCGAGCAGCACCTTGTGGGGGAAAAGGGTTAGACCAGACACATTTTCACCAATGGTATCCGCTGCCCGCTAGCGTTCCTCACTGTCTGATTTGCTGCGATGCGTTAAACGAATTTCAACATCTACTGAAAAATCGGTAACAAATTTCAGGCCACTTGGCCTCAGTTTGTTGGCGGACAGCACTGGCAGTGATAACGTAACCCTCACACTGATTCAGCGTACGAATGACAGCTGGACGGGCACACATGCTGACCATTAATTACCTCCTGAATTCTACTCGAACAATTGACCATGCTGCTAATTGTGTCAAATACATACATATAAAATAATCGTCCACATGCAACACCCTTTCGGTGCCTAGCTGCATGCCATCGGAGAGAAGCATGAGGCATGAGATACTACCAGGTTGCCCAAGCGCAGACAGGAGCAGTCGAGATACTGGAGTTGGTTCCGAACCAGAGACCTTCTGGTCAGCAAGCTTGCGCCTTAACTACCGAGCTATACCAAGCTTTAATACATGTACTGACCGGAATTTAAGCCAGCTAAAATCGAGCCCACAGATGACCGTATTCCAGTCACCAAATATTGGACATATGTGGCTGCTCTCCTAGGTACATGCACCACACTCCATGCAAGTATACGTCAGTGTGACCGGTCGGTCGGAGTAAGCATGGCAGCGGGTCTCAATAAGTAGGGCGATCGTGAATTTGGCGTACAAGCACAGGTGAACGTAGTTGCGAGAGATCAATGAGCCAGTGCCAGTGAGTCGGACAAATCGATCAGTCAATTCAACCGATCCGCCCCACCAAGCCCGAATACAAATTCTAATTCTAAGATAAGTACATGATCCATACTGACTTCATCATCGACAGCCCGTCATTTATTCAAGAAAAGGCACTGTGTCGATCAGGCAGCTGCGTTTCACATTGTGTAAAGGACCACGGACGGTAAGGTGCTACGGTTTGCGGAGTCTAGTATGATCAGAAGATGGAAACCAGAACAAAGGGTGATTTACCTGCTTTCGACATCCCGATGGTAAGGAACTTCGTACTGTTTTATTTATCTATTGGGGGCGAGATAGCTCAGCGGTTAGAGCGCGAGCGTACTGACCGGAAGGTCCGTGCTTCGAACCCTGCCTCTGCCTCTCGACTTCCCCTGTCTAGGCTTGGGCAACCTGGCAGTATCCCAGCCCTCGTGCTTCCTTCGGGTGGCATGGCAGCTAGGCACCGAAAGGGTGCTACAGCTGAACGATTTTTTTAGTTTATTTATTTATCTAACATTGTGATGCAGTATACATTCGAAGAGACAACAAAGCACCAAGTGTATCGTGCAACGACTTGTTTCTTTGTGCTGTCTTCAAGTTTGTAGCGGAAGAGCCGTGTTTCAAGTTTTTTACTTGCAGTCTCGGGACCAATATCGGCCAGTTGAAACAAACGACGTAGTGGATGATTGTACAGAATGCAGACTGAGCCACATAGGCTCAGCATATGCTCACATATGCTCTATTGCGTTCACCATAATTACGGGGATATAGGAACGATAGTTGCGCTCGTACGCACCGGATGGATTGGTGGCTCACACGAACTGAGAGCTATCCTAAGGTCAGACTTATGTGGCTAGTTGGGCGGGGTATTACGCAGCCCGTTCTGAAATATGCCAGCCACAGATTATTGATTCCAGCACAACCACAGATACAGTAGAGTAAAAGTTTCGGGGTCAAGCGCTCTGCATGCACGAAACTATATGATTTGGATGGTCTCCTGAATTTAGCTCTCCACGAAGAAATCTTGTGTTCTTGAAAAACTGGCATTGTTTTTTTACCAATGTAATGACAAATAGCACTGACTCTCTCGGACGGAACTCCATATAAGGCAAATCTGAGGCTCAATTAGTAGTGCGACTAAGTGGATAGTATTTTTTTTGGGTTAACGAGTTCCAGGAGTGCATGGGACTCTGTAAAATAATGTGTAGCTTAAGGACTGAAAAGTCCTAAATTCGGAGTGCAATTAATCAACCTTTATGGGTGAAAAATGAATCTATCCAAAGTAGTAATCAGTTGAACGTGCATTGTAGAACAGGGGGTACATATGAGGAACTGCGACATGTTCATATGACGTCATTTTGGGGTAAGATTGCTACAGAAAACACAGACGCGGGTCAAGCCAAGTAAGGTATGACTACACATAAAGATTTTCGACTTTTCAAAGTGCGACATAAAACAGACTTGAATGTGTACCGAGCTGCGATCTTTCCCCTCTGAAAAGACCGACCAAAATGAGCTTCTCCTGCCTTGCGATTCCCGCAGATGAACTTTACTCATAAAACGCACTTCTACGAACTAGTTGATAGTGATCTATTTTAGGGAGGGATCCTTCTTGAATTCGGATTCCTCAGAGAGGACTACCTAGTCATTGCAACAAGATAGACCACAAAAATGTGACGAGTGTAGTCGAACGTCTCAAGACGAAATACAGGGTGACCTATGAATAAAAACGAGAGGATGTGCTGACTAGGTCCACAGAAAAACAAGCGGCTAACTAGTTGAAGAAGCGGATGCATGAACCTACTGTGCTGTCCGCCGGAAAGTGTCGATTGAGCTCCTGCAGGAACACAGCCATATCTCCAGATTCCGAAAAGGCTTCCAGATGTAAATGAATAATCTGCATGTAAAGCAAAAGTGTGTAACAAAACAAAAGCTAAATTGAGAGATTTGTGTAAGCCCCGGGTTCGGATCGACCGAACAGCATTCGCTTCGAAATTGAAGCGTAACACGGAATATGCGTAGATAACCCTCGTTTATGAATTAGCAAATACTGGTAAAGAGTGACTCAACTAAATCTCCTGTCTAGGATATTCACCAGCTAAATGTGCTAGATAAAGACCACACCATGTTTAAACTGGAGTGATATTCGAAATGTCGAAGTTGTTTCTTGATAAGATATTACTCAGAAAGTTGCTGAAGGCGAGAGATTCAGTTGAGTTCCCAAGTGAAACCATGTAATCTGTAAACGAATAGTTTCTCTACAGACACACAATTTGGTGACGGGAATTGAGGGATTAAATGATGAAACTGGCAAAATGAACTTTCAAAGTGCTTTTTTATCAACCCCATAAGTTGCATTTCATAAAGAATAGAGTGGAGTACAGTGAGAATTGAATATTCAGCGATCTCAAAAGTAAGGGACAACTTTGGGGAACTCGCAAATTAGTCTTTGCCTGAAGATGGTCTCTATAGAATGCGAGACAAATCCATTGACGAAATGAACATTACGCATACTTCCTGTTGTTGTAGCTATTGCGGTTGAGTCATTGGTTTTACATAAGCAAACATACCGTCCTTTTTATACGCATCCAATGCACCGAAATACTTACAGCGCCACTCGTTTTCTACGAGAACGTAGTCAAAGATAGGTATCCGGTTTTCTCAGAAAATAAAAGGATCAAGCGACACGCATTCAAATCAAAATTTCAGTTATAATTTCCGAACAAGTGAGGACCCAAACGGTTAAAATGCATACAGAAGGCATCGGCTTTCGTCCCTCATCACCACTGTCGGACAATATTTGTACTTCTAGCACCCTAAAAGTGTTTGGTTGGTGAGTGGTACTTATCTTGGCTGATCTGGAGAAGCACTAAGCACTCGGGCAAGGTCAGCTCAAGCAACGTGTGATTTTAGCTTCGCTCCTGTCAAGTGAACCAACGTTGGGTTTCAGTAAGGCAGGACGGGATAACAAAAATTATCCTGGATGGCTAGCATTGGAAACAAACTTTCCGATCAACAGCGCTTGATAAACTCTACGGTCGCTACGTGCAAACCCTTAACGATAGCATTGACCTGGGAGAGTAAGTTCGGCGGGCAAACAGGTAGAAGCCAGTCGGCCTAAGAACGATGATAAGAGACACGACACAAGAAACTTCATCATAGAAGTTATCCACCGGTTCCTTCGAACTTGCTCTATTAACGGCCATGTTTAGGGTCAAATAACAGGTGGTCAAACTGCGGATGCTCTTGGGTAGAGCAAAAATAAGGCAGATAGTGTAAAACTGTGGTACCTTGCACTCTAACCTCACACCACCGAAGAATATGAGCCCTATGGAAGAACTGCAACCCGAAGAAATGGACAGGGGCCGACTTACAGATCTCCGCGCCTTTGTTAAATAGTTAACCATCGGTTCCCGGAACGAACAAGACGGTTGATTCATCGACTGGATAAACGATTCGGTAATGGCGATTAGCGAGTCCAACCATGAAATTTGCGCCTGCAGTATGGACTGAGAAGATTTTGTCGGTGGATCTCGAGTGGCGATTAAACACCACTGGGCAAGCGGGGGAACGTGGTAGGAAAATTGATGGAACAAGAGTAAGACTGGGAAAGACAGAAACAGAGGTGCGACAGAAAAAGGGTTAGGCGAACGTGTTGGTATGTGGCAAGTGAATGCATATCATCGAATACACAAGAAGGAATGTACACGAGCCGACAAATACAAATTCTGAAGCTTAGTTAATAAGCGGTCATCAGTAACTGTAAAAACGTTGCACCCAATGAAGTTTGTCTTCATTCAGAGCCCATAGGTATAGGAGCAATTAGAGGTAGTTTATTAAGAAACAGTGGATAGAAGTTGTCAAGTAACACATAATAAGGTAACCTTTTCGAATGCATGTGAGCAATGCAGTTACGGAAATGAAAGATAGTTGAAGAGTTGTTGCTCGGTGGACCCCACACCTCATTGATGGATACGTGGACTCTTGAAAAGAATGAGAAAACTGTTTATCTCTGGAAACCTTCTGGAAGTCATTTATACCACAAAAAATGGGCTGGTATGGTGCTCTAGATTTGCTGTTCACACCAAACTGTACCCAAACCCCTCTCCTCTGTAGGACAAGCAGCATAACAAACGGCTTGCGTCGTGCCACATGTGGAACCATCTAAACATCCTAAATATCGGTGTAAGTACGACGAATAAGATCCTACGGTAAAATGAAGCGAGCGGCATTAAGACAGTCAACAAACCAGGTGACAGGCCCGTTATTATCAAGTCAGGCAAAAACGACTGGTTTTCTGGAAGAGATGACCGAAAGGTTGAATATGATAGTACGTGCGAAAAGAAAACTTGGGATCTCGAAACATGAGGGAGTTACCACAGCGTAGAATCATGTGGCTAACCAAGCCTAAGGGGTATTCGGCTTGGTCCCTAAGACGGTGTTCACAGAATACCACTACTAGTGTGACGGTGTATACTACTGATGAAGCATGGGAGTAGTGTCTGGTCTTTTCCAAGCTCCACCCCTGCATCTGAAGAAAGGTGGAGGCTACTACGGAAAGTACGGAACCCCTCCGAAGTGTTCGTTCATTATTGTTAAATATTCAAAGAATGTCCCGGAAAGTTCAAGACGACGCTTGAGAATGTTCAATTTAAAAAAAAACTGCAGATGAGAAGTATACTTTCGTATCTTATGACTTGTAACCATTTAGTTCGTGTTTGCCAATAAACAACTTCGCAGTGAAGAACGTTTTTCCTTTCACTCGTAGTTCAGCAAGCCAGTATCCCGAAGATTCGAGTGCCGAGGTAGGTTGTTTGCAGGTCACTGGGGAAAAACCCGGACAACCGAAGCCAATATGAACACAGGACAGCAGGAGCAGACCAATACAAGTTACGGCTTCATGACGCGCTAAGATTAGACATGGTTTATTTTGTTTCACTCTATAAGTCAGTTATGGCAGTTAGAAAACTTTGGCAGCCTTAAGTTAAGTGGCTACTACTCGATTTTAGCCGACGACGGAGTAGTCTGAAGTCTTGTTACGTCCTTGTTTGAACAACCTAGCATTTAGGGCTGGGAATGACTAGTGGAACAAACAAAAGGAAGTGAGCGTTCCCGCGTTAAAGAGGCTGCCTTGAATGAGCTTATTCATTGAATGATTCCTGTATGATTCTAGCCCAGTTGTGGGGAAAGCTAGTTTTGGGACGTTTATAAGAAGTTTCGGGAAATCGAGTATAGACAGGAAACAGAGTTCAGATGGCAGTCTTCATGAGTATATCAACTTGACAAACAGAAATACTCCTTCTGGAGGCTGATTTCCGCATCGCAGTTGTACAAAATAAAAGGGAAACTATGGTTTGAGACAATCAGCATGAATATAGTTCAATACGTAAAAATTCGCACGAGAGGGTTTCCCACCGTTTGAAAGGAGTGAACAAAAAACTAATAGGTCCACTCACAAAGAAGAAAGTTCACGCCGACTCACCAGAGTGAGCTGCTTTGAAGAACCCTTTCCGAAGGGAAAACAGCAACAAATTTTTCAGTATGAACTCTTCAATAATGTCTGTGTAAAAATCGGGGTAAACGCATATCAGGAAGACGCAGTTACCATAAGTGTCTTCTTCTTCATCTGCTATTGAGTGTGGTCTCTCCGTATCTAGATCAACCATACTAACCTAAAAACAGTAGATTACGAGAAATGCATTGAGGTCGAATTTTTGACTAGTTTAGACTAGGAAAAAGGCTAATTGGAAAAGACGAAGTTGTTCGAAACAGCATTCTATTTGAGTGACAAAGAGAAAATCTGTGGAAATGCATGGGACTGAGCGAAAAAAGAAGTCCGTAAACAGAGTCAGTGAAAGGAATCAACAAAAAACACCTGTACATTTTCTCCGGTTTTGTATCAGTCAGTCTTCGGTCGAAAGTATGAATCTGTCGCAGTCTGAGCTTGTTTTTCTATGCGCCCTAGGGATACATAGATCCAGGCCAAGAGACAGAAATAGCCACAGGGAACAATGATCTGGGGAAAACATCAGGCGATAGACGTGAAGAAACTTACGGCGTCATAATCATGCAGCAGAAACTGGCAGTAGGTAGTCAACAACATCAAAGCCATGATCCCAAGGCACGCGAGCTTTTTGGACAGTTTACTTCCAACCACCAACGTAGTGCCTAACATTAGTTCGAACACGCCTGTAGACTGCATGTAAACTTGAGGATTAAGTTGGAAACCCAAGTGACGAAATGGGGATACTTCCGTGAAATTTTTGAAGGTTTTGAGCTAACGCAATAGGCAAAGGATAGAATAGACTAACGTCAAAGCTTACCATCTCACGGTATAGAGTAGTGTTTAGTCTTACTGTCTTGACGATTCCAGGTAGGATGAAAAGAATGCCCAAAACCACTGTGGAAACTTGAGTTCCCAAGTAGGATGCCATTGAAGAGGTATGAATGAATGCAGTGGGAAGGATAAGCTGAAATAGAATAAGAAATAAGTTGCGCATGTGGTACGAAGTCGACTAGGCTTTAGGTTCTTTAGGTGTGATGCCACGCCATGATATTCCGTACAACTAAAAGCAGACCGATCAGTGAGTGGGGATATCGTTGGTTTGTTCGTTGAACCAGGCAATTGGGTTGCACACGTTTATCAATTGAGGTGATATTGTCAGTGCGTTGTTGTGATGCGGTACGATGCGGTGTGTCAGTGGAAGTGCACCGAATAGTTGTGTGCATACATCTAGCTATGTATTGTTAGCTGGGCCTAATCTACATTGATGACTAGTTGTTTATATTAGAAATGCTGTTGAATATCTCGCCTTATCTTCTCACCAAGGTACTTGGACTTTGATGACATAATATGGTAAACGAGTGTTAGAACCGATGATTGGAGACGCCCACAACGGTATTCAGAAAAACAAGTCATCAGTGAGAGTGCTTCGTTGTCAAAAGATCAAAGAAATTTGGTATAAATGAAGCAGGCATATAAACAATCTTTAAAGAACAGGACGCACTCAAAAACCTAGAGGATGATGAAACTATTATAACAAAACCAACTGACAAAAGAGGAGCCACAGTAGCGATGAAGAAACCTGACTATACTGAGAAAGCGAGACAACTCGTAAACGATGTAACCGCAAACAGGCCAATCGACCATGATTCCAGTTCGTCGGATCCACAAGACTTCTAGGAAGGTACAGATAACCAGTCTTGGACACAAATGGACGGGACTCTCGAAACTGGTGTGCACCGGTAAAAGACACATTGACCGAATGCATAATTAGTGCAGGAACCATCCAATCGACCATAAAGTCTTGCATCTGAGCTCTGTATGGGGGAGTAGAGATCCATTACAGAAACGTGAAATTGAGAACAGAAAAATTACTCGTTTCAAATGCTTCTAGACAATTGATGCCCGAGAAATTTCATCCGTAAAGGGCCTACACATGGAGATGCATTAACAGCAACAACAGGAGCAAACGACCAGGCGGACGTAAGAGATATATCTTACAAAGGAGCTCAGACTCCACTAAAGTCGCCTTAGAACGGTTGCCGGATGGGAGAAGCAAGCTGTCGACTGGGTCGACCAGCTGCTCTAGTGTAGAGGCATGTCGACCAGACAGCTTGAATTCAAGATCACGAGTGATCCCTAAGCAGCACCGCGACTTTTCTTTCGATTTTGCACTGGTTTGGTTGTGATAGGATTATCGCGTTCTTAAAAAACTGACTTTCTCCATCAATAGGTCTATGGAGCCCAGACTGCAGTTGGTCACAACATGTTACATGTTGCGGCAAGAACACTAAATCAAAGGGGAATCACAGAAGCTAATAAACCGGTTGCGGTATTGAAGGTTGAAGGAGAGGGTCGACAAAGACAGTGAAAACAGCGTAGCATATCAAATCGATCGCATAATCTGTGAGAAGTTTTACGTTTGAAAAACTAGAAAGACACAGTGTACGCAGATGAAAGAACATTACGCGGTAACCAGAGGACACCATCCATTATCCTTGAGTGCACGACGATCAGAGTCACAAATTCATCATTATCAGCACATCACACGACAACACCAGGTGAGAACACTGGTGCTTTGATGCCGCACAGCAATATGAATTTATTTGAATAAAGCCTTATAATGGAAAGAAGAAAGAAATAGGGGAGGGAAGGGATCTAGGGCTAGCCTACCACAAACGCCCGAGGTTCCTATACTAATGCACAGCCAGACAATCTGGATAAAACTGGCAACATGAATACCACTGACACCGAGTAACCGCTATATCAATCAGTATTTCCAGCCGAGCACAGTGAGTATCGAGCGAACCTTATACTGGAGGGCGAGTCGCACTAACAGTAATACCCCTCTGCCAAGTCAAAACTTAACCAGTTCTCTGCTCCCACCACTCTGAACTGGGCGAGGAAAGCAGCACTCTGCGGCAAACGATGATTCGGCGCGCGCAATACATGGCCTAACTACAGTACTTTCACTGCTGAACACATTCTTCGATTGAGACCCCCACAAACTCGCTTCCTATCTGTCTTGCTGCGAGTTCGCCGGCACCAGTCTACACGAACTACGGTTCTGAGACAACGGTTATCGACGACCTGAAGCGGTCACAGTTCCGCTGCTCGCAGAGGCCACGTCTCAGTCGTACTGTAGCCTAATACACACGCCCCTGGAGGCTCAGGGATATACCGCCTTGTCGCCAAAGGTGGCTCAAATCAGCAAACGCAACCCGGCCTTAGAGATTCGTGCATTGATTCCATCTGCCTCACTACAATCGGGACTAACACATCTAAGATAAGGAACACTCTCAAGAAACTCAGATGCTTCTTTTTAGATTGTAAGTGGCGTGTTCAATGACTACCTGTCAAGGAGCCCGACCTTACGTTTTGTGGATGCAAAGCAAATGACTTTGAGCACCTCGGCCAGAAACACTTGTATTTTCGTTTTCTCTTCGAAGACGGGAACGCCGTTGGCATAGTCCGGGTAGATCAATCAATCAAATTAGTTTACCAGCTATAAACCATGCACCATGGGCGCACTGAATTCCGCCGCTACAGTTTCGAAAATCGGAAAGCGGGAGGGTGTGTGAAATGCGACCAAGCATTCGGAAACCGGGTAGCTGCGTATTGAAGGTGAGTCTTGATACAACAGCGTCACTGGATGTGCAATTGGGCCATTTCTGCCAGTGCCACTAGCCATTTATGAGCTGAGCCCCGGGGTCCTCATCTGAGGAGGCAGCAGTTGTCGGCCCGGCTCACTTTATTGGTTAGTGTTCTCATATTTCGTCCCCAGGCCACACACTGTCCACCTCTTGATTGCTTCCACTCAGAACAGGGCTTGGTGAAAAGAGCTCTGCGGGGCGGACGGTCTCCTGACATATGGAGTATCGATGAAGCGTGAGTATTTCAACTATCGTGTGAGAGTTCCTTCTCCCTAAAACCATTCGGCGTACCTCAGCAGTACTAATCTGAGATGAATCAGTGGTTAGGGCGAGAATTTGCTGACCGGAAAAAAATTAAAAAATGGTACACCTTTAACACCCTTTCGGTGCCCAGCTGCCATGCCACCAGAAGTAAGCACGAGGGCGGGATAATGTCAGGTTGCCCAAGCCAACGCAGGGGAAGTCGAGAGGCAGAGGTCGGGTTCGAACTACGGACATTCCGGTCAGCATCTGGGCTTCTCCTGTCTAGGCTTGGGCATCCTAACAGTATCTCGGTTCTCGTGCTTCCTTCGGGTGGCAAAGCAAGCATGAGGTTTGGGTTTTATCCCACCCAGTCTTGTTGCCGCACTTAACATTTTGCAGGTGTGTAGCGCATGCCAAACCATGTGGCAGGCCCAAATAAAAACTACCGATTGTTTACCAAGCTCTTCTGAAACGAGTTTTCAGGTTATTTAAAATGGTTTGTAGTTGGGAAGGATCTGAGCCAAAGAGAGCAATATGGTCCGCATACTCAATGTGTATAAGCGAACGCTCCGGAAGCATTTCGATTCCCGAGGTTTCAGAGGCAAGCAGAGAAATTTCAAGCAGCACATCAATAACAAGGTTGAAGAGGAAGGGTGAGAAGGGGCAGCCTTGTCTTACACCACTAAACGCGGTGAACTCAGGTAAAAGCTTGCCATATACTTGTACGCGCTCACAGGAGTTTGCATACAGTGCCCTCATAATGGATATAAACTTGGAAAGGAGGCTTTTGATCGACAGTCACTGCCAAAGTTCCTGACGATCAACAGAATCAAAAGCAGCTTTTAGATCAACAAAGACGGCCAATATGTGACGTCTGAAGGAATGACGCTGTTCAAGAACCTGTCTCAAGATAAAGATGTGGTCGATGCAACCTCGGCCAGGGCGAAACCCAGCTTGATTCGCACGAATTTGTCTCTCCCGATAATCGGCCAACCTGCGCAAAATAACGCGAGAGCACGTTAAATGTGTCGGATACACGGCTGATGCCACGATGGTTTTCGCATGACGTACTTGTGCCCTTTTTGAAAACTGGGATGACGATCGAGGAGCTCCGTTCGGTTGGTATTGTTTTCGTTCCAAATCTTCTACAGTATGGTTCACAAACTGTTCACCAGGACCTTACCACATTACCTGAAGAGTGCGGGGTGCAGGCCATTCGGGCCAGGTGCCTTATCGCGCTTCAGGATTGATATCTCATGCTGGGTTTCGGTTGCTGATGGCGAGTTGGTGTTGATGTTCCATTCAGGCCCACCAGGTTCTCCCAGCGGTTGTGTTGAAAAAACTCAGCCCACCGCTCAAGACGACGATTTTGTGGGTGAATTACCGTTTTGTCTTTTTCGCATAGCGTTTCGCTGACACTTGACTTATTTTGACCGGTTGAAGGAAGCAGTTGAAACAGGGCACGGCTGTTGCCTGCGGCGAAAACCTTCCCCATCTCCTGGGCCTTTGAAATCCACCAGCGTTCTCTGTCATTCTTCAAGCTCCTGACTATCCGGTGTTTGATGGATCTACGTGCGTCACCACAGTCGCTAGTTGCTGGTGTGGCCTTTCTGGCAGCCATAAGATCTGCTGATTTCGACGATATCCTGTGTTAATTTAGTCGAGTCGGATGGTCTAGATAAACAGTTCTGAAAGCCGAGAGCATAGATTCTTTACCTCGTCTCCATTCAACCTCCAAGCAATCTTCGTCATCTGCATGATTGCGCGTTATCAGCATCTTTCTAGCCAGATCAGCTCGATACTCTTCAGCTAGTGAAACTTGTCAAAGCTGCTGCGTCATGCTGACGGAGAGTAAAGGGATAGCCTGGCCCGCAAAATAGCATGATCAGAATCAGAAGGAACGATAACTGTTGACTGACGCTCTCCATCGGTGACTGATAGCCAAGGAGTCTAACTGGGTCCACGACTGTCTTGCGGTTGGGGGTCTCCATGTAACTCGATGTGAGCATTTGCGTTGATAGTCCGTACTAGCCAGGAATAGACGATGATCTGCACGCAATCGAAGCAGTCGCTCCCCACTATCTGTACGCTCAGCATCGACTCCAAATCTGCCACCTAAATGTGCCTCTCCCTGGCTTATTCGTCCAACATGGGCATTCATATCACCCGCCAGGATTAGGCTACTTGTCCTTGTTGCTGATCAAAGCAGTCGCGACAGATCTTGGTAAAAGTCATCCTTTTCAGTTTCAGAAATGCGGTCTGTTGGAGCGTATGCTGTTACGACAAATAAACACCATTCACCGCGTCGACCTGCAGTGATATTAATTGAACCAGACAACCACACAGCGCAAAGACGACTGTTTACTGGGATCCAGTCCAGTAAGGGACTTTCAGTCTTGGAGCTGAGTGGAACTCCAACACCGTAGATACCACGAGTCACTGCGTCAGGATTACCAAATACCCAAAGAGTGAGATGTGGAATACCTGAGCTCGTCCTAAACGGCTTGAGAAGCAAGACAGAAGTGGGGTCTCGTGTACGTGTTTCGGAGACAGCATATATCGACAGAGAGGGAAAGCAAGGTTTCAACATGAAATGCCTGTTGCCCAATTTAACATAGAGCACGGACATTAAAGGCTGCAACGTGGATCAGATATTTTGAGGTTAGTAAGCTATTTTTGTGTTTCTGGGCGAAGATTTAGATACGGAACAGTGACAAGGGAATGAGCAGATCGGTTGATCGCACTACATTGTTCGATGGGCGGGAAGGGGGTGTGGGAGAAGGCCGGTGAGTAAACAGCTACAAGAGCAAATGGCACTTCCCGGTTGCCAAGACCGAATAAGTGGTTTGGTTGAGGTACCCCAGCTTGAGCCTTTGACTCAAGTCTGACCCACAAAGCAGTGAGAGGATCTAGGCTTTTGTTCGGGGACCCTGCCCCTAGCCTCTGACTCATGAACCGCGAGACAGCGGTTATTAGAGTTTGCTTGGGAGGCCCTTACCGAAGCCAATGGCTCAAGTCTGACTCACTTGGCTGCAGGGGGCCGGCCTAGATCGAAGGCGCAGAGAGTACGGCATTACTGAGTTCCAGCAAGTATAGCCTGCCGGAACACAGGAGTCAGGCCGCCACAACAACGTGACAGCTTTAGGTCGGGACAAGGTCTTCGTCGACAGCTATGTGGACACCAGGTACATGAAGAGACCCTGCCACTATTCGCACTACCTCATCGGTCTCCGTTTTGAATGGGAATGAAGAGGGTGGACATCCCTGTCGGACACCACTTTTACACAAGCTCCTCATATGCTCTCACACACCCACAAGTCGGAGACTCTTCGAGTTTTCCTTGCTGAGAGAGAGCAGACTAGTAGACAGAGTCAAATGCGTCTTTGAAATTAGGGAATACTAAAATTGTGGGTTGCTCATATATGTAGTGTTATCCTGACACCTGACAAAATGTAAATATGGGGTGCACGCAAACCTTACCGGGCCGAACTCCAACTCACTGCTCCCGACGCGATGCTTCACGAGCCGATATGAGGTGACGAAGGACAAGTAGAGTCTAGAGTCCCGTTAAGATGAGTCGAGTTGATTCCCCTGTGATCACACATTCACTTTTTGAAGACGGATGCCACTGCATATTCTCCCCAGTTGCCTGAGAAGGCCTCACTTCACCAAACTGAGGGAAATAGATCAGACTGAGTGCTTCACCCTATCCTTGAACAATGCGGGCGGCAGGTCATCGGCGCTTGAGTGAATACAGTCACAGATCTCATGTTGTAGGAGGTCCCAGGTTCATTGTAAACATTTCTAGGACAAACCGGCAATCTCACTAAGTGGCAACAGATGGCCACGAGAATTGCGCTTCAGAGTACTCTGCCCAGTCATTAAGGCGTCCTTTATCGAACATGTTCGTGCCACTTTGCACCTTGACGATCACGCTTACGAACAGTTTATCGAACCCGGTTGCATAAAGCAACCGAGATAGTTTCCGACGATATTCAGCAGTCCCTACTTTTTCCACTCCCTTGGTTTCTCGTATTCACCAGAATTAACGATCGGCGTCACGCTGAGTTTCACTGGACGTCTGATAATTCGCCGGGATGGATTATGTTCGGGTCTGGCGGGAGCCTTTCTCGGAGATTATAGCAGCGTCAATATTCTATCGGATATCCAATGCAGAACGGAGCTGCCTGTGCCGCGCCGAGGGGGAAACCCCAGTCAAGCTGTGAGCACCTCGTTCTGGCATGCTTCAACATCGGACAGCATGGCAGCTCAAAGGGCCGGAAAGACGGCTATGATAAAATCGAGTAACTTCGGAATTCGTGAGCTCTACGGTTGCTAAGCGAGCTTTTCAGGCATTCTGTGGCCCTGGAAAGCAAAGAGAGAAGCGATTCCGGACGACGGCATGGTGTTACGACTTGCAACTCCTTTAGCGGCCCTCTGTCTGCTGGCCAGTCCACTATGGTATAATCAAAGGCACAATAGCTTCAGACGGTCTTTCATGAGGAAAAGGACATGACAGCGAAGCATCAAAAGGGCGTTACGTCTGAACTGGATGCAGAAGGCAGTCTAGTAGGATGAGAAGCGCCAAGCACAAACACCGGACTCCTTTAAGCAATATTTTGACCAATCAGATCGTGCCTTCGCCGGTCAGCAGACAATCAGCGGACACCCAGTCATGCCGGGCCTTAGATGCACACCCAAAATTTCTCTGAAACCATAGTTCTGAGGAGGAAAAATTCGACACAAAGTTCCAGCGTTTGATGGCATTTATTCGGTCTCTTAAGATCTTCCCATGCGGGCGCAGTTTTGCTGAAAGTTGTTTAAACGTACTCCAGGTCCACCATGGGCGCGGAATTTAATGGCTGCCAACGGCTTTGCGTGATGCACATCTGATGACGGTGGGATATTCGCGGAAGAGCCGGTTTCTTCACGTGTTTTATTTTGCATTGCGTTTGGAAATAATTTCGAAATGACAAGGACAATAATTTCGCCCTCAGTGTAGACGGAAACTCAAAATTGAGCAGCTTTTAACGACCTGTGTATGAAAAGTCCCCTATCATTGTGGCAGGTGTCCTGCAAACCAAGCCAAGGAATTCGTCACAGCTAGTAAGTTTTTGTTTTTTTGATGGTCAGTACATGCTATATCAGGCGCAAGGCTATACCAAACCCTCGATATTGGTAGAATTAGTGTGTTTATGGGCAGAACAAGCATACAGCACAATAAGGCGGCCAGTGCTTTCAAGTCCTGGCGGTCCAGGCGGTCTTGTTGGTGCCTTTAACACCCTCATCCGGTAAATATTGTGGATATGATGAACTACGGGCAGTCCATCAGACTGGGTATGGTAGTCGCGGTACCGTCATCGCAACGCCGTACTTGGGTCCGTGGACAGCCCCGTACATGAACATCTTGGGTGAGTCGTTTAGGGTTGTCATATAGTTACGATTCGCCAGGGAATTGTCACAATTTGAGACCGGCATGCATTAAGAGTATTCTTGGGTCCATTGAGGGCGCACGGTGGTTCATTTCTGTCATTCAGACAATGCAATGAGACTGCCGTGTCTATACCCGGCACACAAAATAGGAAACGTCTCAGAAAGACTTCTAGAAGGTACCATGATGTGAGTTAGACTGCGGCCCGAAATAACAAGCGGCCAAAAGTGGTCACAATTCCTGACTAACTAACGTCTTCTGGACCCCGGTTTTCAAATAGCTGAGGAAAGCCTTGTCGATATGGAGCATGCAGACGTCGTTCTCATCTTCAAAGAGGAGGAAAAGGTGCAGTTGTTTTGAGTGAACTGACCAAAGTCATCCCGTCCTTTGGTATGCACCCTGCACTCACAAAGTGTAAGGTAGTAATAAGTTCGTTCACAACTGGTGGGTAGCATGATCGGGCAGGCATGATCATAAGATTACATTCAGAATTAAGCATGAGTTTGTTCGTAGTTGCAGGTAATGGACCGAGTGGGCGAAAGGGTACAGTCGAGAGTAGGAAGGGATTAGTTGCGGGTGTGCTATCAAACTGGGTATGGCAGTGCCGTGCCATCATTGCACTGCCGTACTTCGGTTTCTGGACAGCCCCGTAACGGACGTCATGTTTGAGATGATTGGGCTGGGATGTGCAATTCTGTGAGCAGCGGGGTTTTGAGTTGGCCAAGGAATTTGCAGAGGTAGGACGAAGCCAATGTAAGATCGCAGGTATTTTTCTGGTCCGTTTGGGGATCTCTGGGGATGTAAATCACTGACCAGGTGGGGTGGATAATAGCAAACTGGGTTTCCAAACCGGGTATTGCCGGGTATTGAGTAGACTTGACACAAAGTACCCGCCCGCTCAATACGTCTTCGTTACCCCCAGCATCCATGGGTGCACGTATGATGACGCACGTGTTCCTGGATCCCAGGGCTCAAGTCTATACCACTTGGTCTACGGCTGATACATATACACCCTCTTTGGCTTTAACTTCGCTGTGCTCAATAATGCATACGGTTGCTGAATACCGCTATTGAATAATCGATGTACACACGGGACTAATTGAGCAAGTGGGGGTTTACCCTTATAACAGTAAGACTGCAGCTTCAGCGTGGACACCCATTTGGAATTGTGGACAAATGGATTTAGTAAGCACTTGGTGAGTTGGCCACTACAACTTTGTTTAATGTGTACGGAGTGTGTACGAGTCGTAATTGTTATACATTTTCCTTTCAGAAATCCTGTCGAGTAAATGCGGCTTCCTGAAACTGAGAACTGGATTGACAACACATTACGTTTGTGCCGATACAACCAATAAATAGAAACATGATTTTTAAAGGTGGCTGTGTATTTTTAGGCATGGGGTTGGCACACGGATGACATGTATGGATATGAAGGACCGCCGTTGGTCGTTGGTTTGGTCTATTATGTATAGTTGGGGCATTAGTCAGTTACGAGCGTGTGTACGGCCCTTCAGTTACTATAAGTAGCCACGGTAGGCGACGTCGAGTACGGTTATGAGCGTGACGGTCCGTCGTTGGCCATCGGGTTGGGCTGCTGAGCCTAGTTGAGCCTAGTTGAGGCCTCATATTCGGCGTTGCACGTAGACACAGGCCAGCAATTACCATAAGTAGCCAAGGTAGGCGATATCGACTGCAGTTATGAGTATGACAGACCCACGTTGGGCGTTAGATTAGGATACCACGCATAGTTGAGGCCTTATTTTCACCGGCCCACATAGATTCTGGCCTGATGTTTACTATAGGTAGCAGAGATAAGCGACATCGCGTACAGGTGTGTGTGAGAGACAGTCATTCACTGGATTGGGTTATTGTACACAGGTGAGCCTCATAAGCAGCGTCGCACATAGAAGTGGGCCTAGCAGTTACAACAAGTATTCGAGAAGATTGAAAACGCGTACAGTTATGATTATGAAAGACCGTCATTGGCCATTAAATTAGGTTGCCGTGTATAGGTGAGGCCTCATAATCAGCATCACACATGGACACGGGCCTAGCAGTTACGATACGTAGAGAAGGTAGGCGATAATGAATACAGTTATGGGTATGACGGGTCGTCATTAGCCGTTGGATTAGGTTATCGTGTATAGGTGGGGCCTTGCTGCAGTGACGATAAGTAGTCGAGGTGAGTGACAACGACTACCGTTATCACGATGACCGCTTTATGACGTATTCCACCTATGGTGAGTCATATTCCTAATAGGAATGATACCATTGTGTTGGTAATTTACCGAAGGTTACCTCCTGACGCTGTATTATCCACGGGCTAGTTATGCATAGCTGGGAGGCAATCATCCACAGAGATGGCCCTCGCATCTCCATTGCACAATTCATACTGTTTTTTGACAACGTTATACTTAATGGAAGCTGAGCTCCATAAGAAAAAGCGTTGTGATGAAGTTCGCTGAACAAAATTAACTCGTTCGTTAAATCTGGGGAGTATTAAGCAAACAAACGTTGATGACCGATTTTCCTGGGTGGAATTTGCATTGGATATTCTGTAGATGTTATTTTATTCTTAAATAACGCCAAAATATGGTAAAGCGCGATTTCGTGTTTTATCTCTCGTAAACCGGTAGCAAAATGCGAATCGGTGATGGTCTGTGACCTTGAAATTTCGCCCACTTAAACAAAATGCCTTGAGCAACATATCACCTACAAGTGTAAATGGATTGAACTAACTCCCCGTAAAAGTCACAACCTCCAAAACCCTATAGTTCCGGCGAAAATAATTTGGGTGTGCTTCTAGTGAGCGGCCTATTCCATTCAATAAATTTTCCGCTATTTTTGTTGGCTCACCTTCTTAAACATGGTCAGAATCCACGTAAATGTTCCAAAAGGGCGGTGGGTGATTAGTGATCAGTGAAATCAGCTAATCATGGTGATGTGCTTGACTGGGCCCATGGCGTGCATGGTCGAATCCACCAGGGAGCCAGTCACGGATACATGGATTGATATGCGAGATGGACGTCCTGGTCGGGACCATTCCAGTCGTTCAGCGGCTTCCATTCACCTGACAGGCTCAAGAGGAAAAATGGTGTAGCAACGCTCTTCATGTCCTCAGCGGCGAACAGTAGTTGGCTGGTGTAAGGTCTCGATAAAAAGCACTATGAGTTAGTTTATCTGGGTTCCATGTGCAGCGTAGGCAACTGTCGGAATCTGTATGGTGTTTGTATCTTTATTTTGCTTCCTTATAACATTCTTATTTTGTCAATTGCATAAACGATTTTGCTTAATATGAAAACTACAATTACACACAATACGAACGTGGTCAGTTACTTAGACTTTCTTTTCCTATTTCGCTCGCGCTCACATAGGTATTCGCAAGTCTCATGTGCTGATTCTGGTATCAAAACATTTCGGACTATCTTCCGAATTTATTATATGTGAGAACTGTTCAGAAGCTACCAGGATAACCATGATTGGCTTATTATTTATCCCTGACTTGGGCCAACGATGAACTATTTTAAAGAGAACAATTCTCAGTGAGTCTGTTGTATCTGCCCCTTTATTAATGTATACACGATCGCGTCCGGCGTCGCGAAACACCGCTTCGCGATAAGCTAGTCTCGACTGAAGCGTTAGCTACTACTTTGTACACTATGTCGGAAACCGAAGGTACTGAACGAACAGCTGTTAGTTTCGTGCCATTTGTATATCCCTTCTACAGTCGCGTTAAAATAAGGTTATTCAGCTTGGGGTGCACCTGGGCTTATCGTTCAAATGCAGTGGCAAGCTATTAGTCCGTTGTTTTCTGAACACTACACGCCCTTGTCAGTTCAGTCCATTTTCTGCTGTTACAGGCTCTTCATTCTTTTGGGACAGTGAAAGCTTACCTACTTGCTGGATGTGATGGTTTGGATTGTGATCATCCCAATCAATACTTGACTTGGCACCACCCAACACCAGCCAAGATGGTACTATTACGCTAAGACACCAGATGCTCAGAGACAGAATCTTTATGTATGGATATTCACCGCAAGAAGGGAAATAAACGCCACAAGTTCCTACACCTCCGGTCTGTACCGAGGACCACTGTGTGTACTACTCCAGAATTGCACTCAAAAGCTGCCCCAGAAAGTATTCCCACGAACATGGCTATTAATCAAGCTTGCCTGATTTCCGACCTGTCGATCTGTTGGGCTTCGGTAACCAAACTATGCAACATTAGTTCTACGGCCAACGAACAGCCATGGTATGCTACATAGACCATAAGAATGGATGCCGCATAGTCATGAACCCGGCCATGCAGCCTGTTGTTGCGTTTAACGCCGCTAAAACTGGACAGATCTCTTCGCGAGAAACTCCCAAATTCGACCACTTGCCTAATATCTGTACTGCCTGTAGAATGTACCGAGACTAACACACAGGTTAATCTGCAAAACGTTGTTTCTCTCTTGGAACTTATATGGTGTCATGACATGCCGTCGATGTTGGAACGCTTGAATTTTTTCTTCATTCCATGGCAGATCGGAACAAATGTGTAAAACGATGCGGACGTGACCCTCCGTCTGAATACGGCAAGCGTTCTGAGTGCACTAAACAAGCCAAGTTTTGCATTTTGATGACACCCAGCCACTGCCTTCCCAATTATTTTAGACCATAAGCTGAAACACCGCATTTTTATGCTTCTTATAAATCGTTTTTGAATTCACAGATCGTGGCTGAAAAGTTTTCGCTTTTCTTATTTTATCGTCCGTGATTTAGGTGAGGTCGTCGCTTTGTAAATGTACCTCGTTACGTTCTGATCATCACAGATAAGATGACAAGCTGTCTTGCCTTCAGGTAGGAATGACTTATGTTTCAGAAGCAACTGCTTCAACATTCATTGCTCCCGATTCCTATGGAATTGACGTGGAAAGTTTGGCTGCGCTCGATATATTTCCATTAGATACGCGCCCATATCGACGTGTTCAACGATAAAGTGAACCTTTTTTTAACATGCTTTGGATTCAAATAGTAGTGATGGTTGATTGACTAAGCGAATCTTATTCTTACAGCCACAATTACCGCATGCATCACCTCGATAGGTGGATTCACAATTTTTATTTCAATTTTCACGCAGGCAGTTGAGCCTCTCTGGAACTTAATCAATTGACGAGACAACGGATAAACGACGCGTCCTACAATCAGTTTTTGTTGAATTATTGGCTTCAAAGTCGCACTGCCATACCAGTGTATTTTAACCTAAAATTTCGGGGTAGTTCGGTTTCCTGGCTGAAATGCTCAAGATTCTTTAGTTTATATTCCGATGCGATATAGGCTACAAATGATCTACTGTTCTGGCTGTCCAACCGAGACTTTCTGGTTAAATAAGTCAGGTTTAGCTAACTGTTCTAATTATCTGTTCCAATCAGATGATGTGATTCCGTAACAGCAATGAGGTATCATCGATCAGAGGCGTGACCTCTACGCGCAGAGGCCAAGCGAAGGATGTCGGTGTTTGACCATCGCTGTCTCCGAGGCATTGGTCGGAGCTGGTGTGAACATGAGATTAATACTGCTGATGTACGCCAGGTAATTTAAGGGAGAAGGAACTCTCGCGCAATAGTTCAATCACTCACGTTTTATAGGTTCCGCTGGCTAGGAGTACAACTTATGAAGGGAGAACGTCTGTCTCATAAAGCTCTTTTTCGTCTGGATGGAATCGACCACATTTTAGACAGCGTATGACTCGGCAACAAAGTATAAAAACACTAACCAATAAGTTGAGTCAGGTTGACAGCTGCCGCCGTGGACAGGACGTTTTGGGTCCTTATTAAGAGGGTGGTGGGGATATTATCAGTCCTCAGTGACACAACATGAGTATTTGTGGGACTAACATCTATCCCTCAGCTTTTACTGTTTCGTTCCCCACCTATAAGCTGCATGTCCCGTTTTGCTTAGCTGTGTCACCCATGTTGGCATATCCCTGATTTCCATCTCCCACATAATTTATCAAAACGTGAATCAGCTGACTGAGGCGACGCCAAAGCGTGCTGTTATTGGCTTAATCCTTTGAGCAAACAGCAAATCTCTTCCCAGAGTGCCTTGGATTCCGGTCGCCTGTGGCATGTCTAAAAGTGTTCCGAACTTTCTCTTTGCATGAAGTTGAAATACGACAAACGCAGGTCAATTTTTGGGCTTGTTTCGGGTGCTCAATGCATTTTTTGTACAATTGTCGTCACCTAGCTCAAATATGAGCTGAGATGTAACCGCAACTTCAATAACACGAACATGACCGAAATTTTCTGTCAAATGCCTCGCCTGCCCTTCGAAATTGCCGATGAAACGGTCCACTAATACTTAGGTCCTACTTATCAAAAAGCATCCAACTATCTGTTCTCAACTTTATGTCCATGTTTTTTCTTCCCTACAGGAAACAACTGACTCCCGATACACGACTAACCGTCAGGAATTACCAACGAGTATACCTACTAAGTTTGTCCATTCAGCAAGTCGTTTACTAGGCTAGCGTGTCTGCCAACATCTTCTTTAGACCTGCTATAAGATACCACAGAGTTGTGTCACTGTCTTGGCTGGAATGTGACGCAAATTCACTTGGAAACATGCAACCGGACAACATATGTGTGCTGTCTCTTCGGTGAACATCCCCAGTTTTCGTGAATACTGAAGTCGTTCTTTTTCGTGTGCACAGGGCTATGCGGCGGCTACCTTTGCGCTGTCGTCCTCCCATACTGTCAATTATGCGATTAATTGTTCTTTGTTCCTCATGACACCAAACACCGATTCCACCTTTCCGTGAGTCACAACTCAGTTGTCGGTCTTTGGCTCGCTGTTCCAACCATTATGGTATAACAAAAGGTGCAGTAGCCTGGTGCAGCCTAAAGTGGGGACAAATGAAGTTTGGGACTGCTGGGGTTATACAGTTTTCACGAGATTTCCCATGCGGTCATGTCATAGTCACCGGGATTGGGCAAGAATCGTTGAGCCAAAAGTGCCCAATTTTAATTGGCTCACATTAGAATCAACCAAGGCATCCTTTTTGGGTCCGTGGCGGGTTTGCGAATTGTTCAGCCAAGCGACGCACTTCGATGAATGGTTCAGCTGGTCTCCTTTACCACAACCGCTGGAAGAACTCAGTAGGCCCGAGTGGAACGTCGGCACCAATATGCCATCAACAACAGAGATCCGGCGAGAGATATCACTCTTCCAACGCAAGGCACCTAGTGCTGATGGCCTGCACCCTGCACTCATTAAAGATGGCAACGTCCTGGTGAACAATTTGACAACCATACTGTAGAAGATTTGGAACGAAAACAGAATGCCAGCCGAACGGAGCTTCTCGATCGTCATTCCATTTTTCAAAAAGGGTACAAGTACGTGGCATCAGCCCTGTATCCGACACATTTAACGTGCTCTCGCGTTATTTTGCGCAGGTTGGCCGATTATCGGGAGAGAAATTCGTGCGAATCAAGCTGGGTTTCGCCCTGGCCGAGGTTGCATCGACCACATCTTTATCTTGAGACAGGTTCTTGAACAGCGTCATTCCTTCAGACGTCACATATTGGCCGTCTTTGTTGATCTAAAAGCTGCTTTTGATTCTGTTGATCGTCAGGAACTTTGGCAGTGTCTGGCGATCAAGGACGTCCCCTCTAAATCTATATCTCTTATGAGGGCACTGTATGCAAATTTCTGTGGACGAGTATTGGCATACGGGAGGCTTTCTCCCGAGTTCGCCGCGTTTAGTGGTATAAGACAAGACTGCCCCATCTCGCCTTTCCCCTTCAACTTTGTTAGTGATGTGCTGCTTAAAATTTCTCTGCCTATTCGTGAAACCCTTTGTGTCGGGACGTTTGCTCACAGACATTGATTGTGCGAACGATATTGTCCTCCTTGTTTTAGACCGTTCTCGAATGCAGACCATTTTAAATAACCTGAATAATTCTGCCGCATGATTTGGCATGCGTCTCATATCTGCTGCTACCAGACCGAATGGAATCAAATCGTTTAGCTGTAACATCCTTTCGGTGCCTAGCTGCCATGTCACCCGAAGGGAGCAGAGGGCTGGGATACTTCCAGGTTCCCCAAGCCTACACAGGGGAAGTCGAGAGGCAGAGGTCGGGTTCGAACCACGGACCTTTCGGGCAGTAAATTCGCACTCTAACCACTTGAGCCATCTCGCCCCCGACTGGAGATGAGATCATTTCTCGAATCGGAAAGGCCAGGGCAGCTTTTGCCAACCTCCGACACCTGTGGCCCGACATGACGTGAGCTTGTCTGTCAAGGGAAGAGTTTACACTGCGGGGGTGCGATCCACGCTGCTTTATGGATCAGAGACGTGGCCCCTACGCGCAGAGGACGTACGGAAGATGTCAGTTTTTGATCATCGGTGTCTGCGAAGCATTGGTCAGGTCTGGTGGGAACATCGGATTAGTAATGCTGAGGTACGCCAGATGGTCTTAGGAAGAAGGAACTCTCCCGCGATAGATGAATTACCCACGCTTCATAGTTTGCGCTGGTTGCGAACTCTGCATGCCAGAAGACCGTCTGCCCCGCAGAGCTCGTTTCACCCAGCTATGTCCTGAGTGGAAGCGACCAAGAGGTAAACAGACCTGGCAACGGAGTATGAAAACACTAACCAGTCAGCTCAGTTGGGTCGACAGTTGCCACCTCCCTGGATGAGGGCCCCGGGACACAACCTACAAATCGTCGCCCGCACTGGCAGACATGGCTCAATCACACAATCAGTGGCGCTCGTGAGTCAGAACTATCGCCCTCAATGCGTAACTGTCCAGTTCCCGAACTTAATGAAAATGCAATCACCTCCAGTGCTTCGCCCTACCTCCCACCACACCATGCCGTTTTCCGGTGACCGAAACCGTAGCGTCTGGAACCAACACGCCTGATTGGGAACGAATTGCCCACTAAACGGATCGTGCGGCCGATTTCCGCGATCAAGCTTCAGTCAGATGGCAGCACTGCGCTACTTGGCCGGCTATCCACGTGTTTTGGGGCAGAGAGCACCTGTTTACGATAATGCTCAGCTTCCAGAGGTAGGCCGCTATTACCTTTGTATGGATCCTTCCACGACCAATTGAGCACAGCAGGCGCTGCATTTTTCCGTCTTTGGGGGTATAGGGTCTGGCTGGCGGTGTAGTAGGCTCGGTGGATCTGCTTCCGGTTAGCCGGCACGCAATGGCTAGCTGACGACGGCGTCTGGAGACAGGATTCTACTTGTGTGGAAATGTCTTGGAGGCGTGGAGGTTCAGAAGGAACAGGACTTCCTCCGTTGTCATGATGCCAGACTGCAACCCTCTGGCAGGTTCCAGAAGGTCAATACTAGTGAGCGAAGTGTCGGAATTGGATTCCAAGGATAATACGACACAATCCATGTTTTTTTTAACCGGACGCTATAGCCTTCAGATTCTGACGAATAGGCAGCTGTTTGACCGATGGTTTGGTCTGGGTTACCAGATAGTGATTCACCTACTTGCGCTTTCCAGTTAAGCACACGTAACATGGTTTTAGTGCTGGTATGAGGAACTCTGCGAGTGTCAGAGCGAACCCTCCAGTGGGTCATAGGAGAGCCACTTGGGCTACACTTAAGACAGCAATCTGAAGCACAACTAGAACACCGTGCGGATCACGTGAAGCTACGTCGGATTCTCCCAATTGGTTAGAATGCCCCCGGCATATCAGTGGTTCCCATGCAATTGGCCCAAAGAGTATAAAGTTCAGGATAGTGCGTGTCATCTTGGTCCTAATAGGTGAGGTGAAACATAGCATTTTGGTTTGTAGCATTTTAGTGTTTTTTTGAATGAACAGTATCGAATTGCATACTAGAAGCCTCACGCGTTTCAACCCTGAACCGCACATCCGAGTCTCTGTCCATTATTCATTTTTCAACCTCAGGCCTTTACAAATTTTACAGGAGCATTGTTCCGAGAGTCGAGTAGTTCCAGGAAGACGGAGTAGAAGGGCGTAATGTACGCTTTAATAGTCTAATAACGGTAGTACATGAGCTGAAAATATAGAGTGAGAATTAGAGTTAGTGGTATATGCAAAGGTATGGTTTGTCTAGTCATGACGGGCATGTTAACTAATTTGTGAACTCTCGTTCTAGCTGCTTCGATTTGTCCTTTTTACAAAAGTCTGACACACTGATCCTCTCCACGCCCCTTCCCACAACCGACTGCGTTTAAATAAAGTTCTTCCTCAGCCCACAAACTGCGCCTGAAAGCCGATGCATTCAAAACTACTAACGTGCAGACTTCGTTAGAATGCTAATAGCAGCAATCTTAATAGATTGAGACCTCTTTGCTCTGCTTAGCGGTGACGTGGTGTCGCTTTCGATTCGTTCACACCCAAATTGCCTTTCCCAAAACAGGTGCCTAACTCAGAGGTGCTCGGTGGGTTGACTTCAAGCTACACGTATTAATGTGTCGACCTAAACGGATACGGAGGTCCTTTTGGAACATACATAACTTATCGCAAATCTGTCAGAAACGCCCTCACGATCGCCTAAAAGAGGAAGCATACGCTCTACAAACGGAACCCTTCACTTTTACCCATCACTGAGTCTACGTCGATCGCACCCAAAACGGCGAGCCAGTTATGGTAAGCTACTCACGATCGGAGAATATTGGCTGCTGGATCGTGCGGAACCCATGATTGTTTTCCTAATTTTGTGCTTTTCCATTCGCCCCCCCCACGAGGCCGACTCATTCGGTCCTCAGGCCCCACCTGTGCTTCTAAAGAACCGGGACGACTGCAACGTGTGTATAATTTTTACCCGCATAGAAATTTGGCAACTTTGTGTTGAAGTCTTCTATTTGGCAAACTTCTCGTTCATTCGAATATATTTCAGCCTAGGTTCACGTTCGCGGAATAAATTGGGCAGCTGGTCAACGCCCCGTACAAACTAGTCATGAGGGAAGAAGTTAACGTACTAAGTCGGTTTGATCTCCTTTGTTCCATCAAGTAAATCGATTTGCATGACTTCAAGCCTCTCCAGGGAGAAAGCCCAATGTATGAAGGAGACAGTCGACCGTCTTGCAGAGCGTACACTTTTTTCTGAGAAGGAAGCCGGACGTATTAGAGAGTATGAAGAAGAGATGCAATGTTTACTGGCCGACCGAGCCTTCCACCTGCAACAACTACAACTTATTGATTATGATATTATTCTGGTAAGTTTTATAATGATTTTCCGGTTTCTGGGTTCACCTTTTTTTACTTTAGTTTATCTGCTTACTTTGTTTTCTTGTGTCTCAGTTCGTAAGGCGATTGGCGCATAAAGGATGGTTTGTCAAACTCAGTGATCAGTACTGTATTCAAATGTTTTTCTCAACAGCAACTAGGAGAATCCGGTCGTACAGTTTAGCTATTTCATACTCTACAACGTGGATCCCACGCCAGGCTCTTGCAATGTCTAATCAGTTGATAGGGAAAGGCACCATCAGCACCTACTCATGACATCTATTCTCATGCTGTGGCTTAATAACGCGGTTTCTAATTCAAACTTTTCCCTGCTGTTTCTGCTTGGGTGTGAGCGATGTCTTTGCACTCGTGCTTACATAATTCAGGATTGTCTCTTTCTGGTTATGACGGGTTTGAAAATTTACTTGACACGGTAAAATTTGCTGCACGTGATACCCAAGTTGAAAAGCAGAACTTACGGGGACACTTGTCAGACGAAGGGAGTGAGCACGTCTCCCATATTTTGGGGATTATAGGATTTAGATCAATCTTACCGAAAGCGTGATGTTGTGTCTGCGTATTTGCCAGAATGTATTTACGTCACAACGAGTCAAAACACTGCTGAATGTGTCCATTTATTCAGTTGAACGCCACTATCCGTCATGCTCGACATGACCATCAGAGAGCCCAAACCACCACGGAACGATTACAACGTCAATGCCGAGAGCTATCCAGCGAGATTAGTGAAGGAAGAGTCACGCTCCAACTAGGCCCACTTGCAAACCACGACAGTGCTGCACAAGAGTCCACTTCCACAGCGAGCAACCAGTGAGTTTGCATTGAATGTTCTATTTCATTCCGATCGTTTTAGTTTGCCTTCCACTTAGTCAGAGTAGCTTCTTCAAGAGCGGTCATGTTTGGTTAACCGAAAATGGGTGTTTGGAGGGGTAGCCAAAATACATTTTTGCCACCCTGGTATTGACCTCATTTCATCAGCATTATATTGTGTTTATGGGCATATACTCTTGACATTTAGGGACGGCTGTGTGGCTTTGAACACATTGTTATCTTTCAGCAACCTTTATGTGTGTTTCTATCATAAGAAAGACCGTTCTTGACAGATAACTGAAAGGCTTCAAAAGAGGCTATCATTTACAACTGCATGCGTGTTGAAATTATACAAAAACAGGCTGGCCGAACTCTGGTGTTCGGCTCAACTACGTGCCATAAGGTCGGATCAAACATCCAATGTTCTCCACACTGACTTATCGCACTGATGCCCAATTTTCTATGTTTCTTTGTCGTGGAAGTTTGCATTCCAGTCCGTTGTCTCGACTGGGCAAAAATTTAGCCACAGGTGCATCCTTAGCATCAGAACCGTTTGGTTGTTGCGGTTCGACGGCTATTTGACGTTCAGGCTGCTTCGAAATCCTGCTGCGCCACAAGAATGTTCACTCATCTGTGGCTGCCATTCTTGTCGTTCATGGTTGACTTTTGGACCTTGAGGAGTAATTAACACCTACGCCACCACATCGTGCTGTTTCTTAATTATGTTTGAGAAGAAGGCGCGTAGATGTTGGCCGCTGAAAATACTCGATGTCCCAAGTTTGTAGGCTACCCACGGTACTTTCAGTACAGTTACTTTGTGAACGTCCAACAATTCTGTTTCCTGGTAATGCGTTGGAATATTTGTAGCTCGGGTGAGTTTATTGGTTGTTGATCAGCAACCAATAATTCTGTTTCCTGTCTGGAACCCAACTTGACTCAGTCATGTTCGCCTTGTTTGGATGATTGTCTATTTTGGTGTGGTGAGTTGCGAATTCGTTATTCAAGGCCTACTTTTCGTTTTAAGACCTTCGACCGTGTCAGCTGCTGCTAGATTTTGAAATTCTCGTTCAGCTGCAACACCCTTTCGGTGCCTAGCTGCCATGCCGCCCGAAGGAAGCACGAGGGCTGAGATACTGCCAGGTTGCCCAAGCCTAGACTCTTCTAGGATAAGGTGACCCAACTAATGTAACGCTTCTTCGTCAGCTCTCGTTTTAAACCTTTTTTTGTTCACGAGCTGTTTATGGATTTATTTAACGAATCCTTCTTGTATGGTGGCAGTTACTTGGAACAATTGTCGTCAACCAAAGTGAACTTAAAGGGTTGCACCGATCGGTGGTCCAAACTGGGCATTTCTCTATGAACGCTTGTGGAGTGTAATTGCCGACCCAGCTTGTTCACGTATGACTTGTGCCTTGGCATTTAAACGCCCAAAAATGGACCTCGAGGTAGCCCAGCGGTTAAGGCCCGAAATCACTAACTGGAAGGTTCATGATTCGAATGCAATCCTGACTTTTCAGTCGTCCTTGTCTAGACTTGGCAGTATCTCAACCCTCGTGTTCCTTTCGAGTTGCACGGCAGGTATGCGTCGAAAGGGTTCCACAATTGAGAGTTTTGCGCACACGGAGTCAAGAGATGAAGTCACTTTCCCCGAGGCAAAAGGACAATGTCCTACTCAATTCACCCACTCATTCGACTGACATTGAAAAGCTGAGAAGGCTTTTGTTATGCGCACGATACTGACTTCGTCCCTAAATGATAACAAAACGTCGGCATTGGGCTTGATCTGATGGTTCCCGGACAATCGTGTGGCTCTTTTGGGTAATAGTATAAAAAGATCAGCTTGCGTTTTTGGGTTTCGTGTAGCGAAAAAAATTTAGTGTTTGAGGGATTATTGTCCGTTGGGATGTTACTTATGGGGACACCTATGAATGATTTGTCGTTTCGCTGGTCTTTTTTCTTATCTCTCCTAATGAAATTTCTAGTGGGGATTTGTTGCTTAAAACTACTCGGAACCTTCTGGTACTAGTAATGGGCCGCGTCGACATACAGTTCCCAACTGTAGTGGCAAAATTCAAGCAACTTTGAAATAACACAAGATGTGACATCCGTGCCTAGGCAGTGCCTGCAGTCCTGTCTGAGATAGGTATAGTGCTAATCAGCTAAGGGGGGGGGTGTGTGCTAATTTTTGACCAGCTATCAGTCATTGGTTTATCTTGTAGCTGCCGAGTGTGCCTTAAAGCTGAACTCGTACTTATTTTTCGGCTTAGAATGACAATCTCAGCTGCTGTGGATGCCGGTCACGTTGGTTCAGACTTGTGTACCGATCCAGTAACGCTCGAAATCTCCGTTTCTGATAATCAATCACAACCGGTAACAAATGCTCCTACTCCTCCCGGCTACGGAAACAGAACTCACTGTAGTCGAGCTTGCGAGGTTATACCAACTACCCAAGCAGCAGATTCAGCCAGTTCCGCGGTAGCTACATCCAACTCGATTGGTACTGGCTATTTTGCGGAACGGCCACTGAGCAGTGAACATCGAGACAACGAGGGTGAGTTATGAGATATTCGGAAATCTATCAGTGTTTCTCGAGTTCGTCGTTCTTTGCACCCTTCTCATACTATCGGTCTTCTAACCTTTCCGATTCATCCATCGCATTCCTAATGATACTTTTTCACATTTGAATGATTGTACAACCATGGCTGTATGGATGTTTTGTCACCAACCCGCAATTCTATTCATCATCATCATCATCATCCTCGACAGCATGACATCAGTGTTGAACACCGATGCTTCGCTGCCGTACAACCATGATTTATTTGAAAGCCTTATTGTGAAGAAAAAGAATAAAGATGGACGGGGAGGGGGCTTATTGCTGCCTTACTACAATCATTCCGAGGTGCCTACACCTCCAAACATTCATTCAGGCAGTCTGGATAGAAAATGACAACAAGATCGCCACTGACATCGGTTGGCAGCCATGTCTTGCAGCGTCTCCAACCAGGCGCACTGGGGTTCACGCGGTCCCCATCCTGGAAGGCGAGTAGCACCGACAACACCCAAGCGTTTCGTAATTTCTTTCATACCCTTCTGCCAGGTCAAGGTTTGGCCACCTCTCTGCTTACGCCACTCTGAATTGGGCACGGAAAATAGCACTCTCTTCGGCAAACGATTATTAGGCATGCGCAACACATGTCCCAGCCAACGCAGCTTCTGGTGCTGGACACATTCTTTAATGGAAGTACCCGCAATTCTATTGCTTGTATATAGTGAACCACTCATTGTTCTTTAAACTGTAGGTCCGTTCGACGATAATCCCAATTTCCTCTATTGATATCCTGATATCTCCGACGGACAACCTTCGCCCTAACTTTTTCGCCTCGTAGCCCGGCGTCCTATTTTTCTCACACAACTCAAGGTAGACTAACACAACTTTCGATTGGATCTGCAATATTCCACTACATTCATTCTTCTATCCTATGCTTCAACGCTGGTGCATATTTTCTCGTTATGGTTAGCGCTCAAACTACCCATGTCGTTATATGGAGAACCCAGGTAGAAGTAATTCCGTCCGGCGGGAGTGTTATGGCTTCCAACGGAGATGCGGTACCCACTGTTCATCAGCTCCTACAAGATTAAGTAACGGCTTTCTGTACAGGCTCGTAAGCGGCGGTAGTGGCAAGCTTCGTCGGGCGAACTAAAGAAAGTTGAGGAAATCTAGTGCATCACTGCCGCGGTAGCCGCATGCAGCTTACACCTATGAGATGACCTTGTAGATGGACTAACTAAACTGGACCATTCTGAAAGTCCGCGGAATGGGAAGCAGTACCGTTGGTCCTCAATGGGCCATGCAAATATAGGGGGATGAAACGGATACCAAACAGTTGGTGATCTTCGCTCCGTTCCGTCAAGGTACTAGCTCGAACTAAGGCAGAACTGTGCGGCGGAAACAAGTGGGATCAAGCGATCGAATCCCGCTCGTTTGCGGGATCTGCTCGAATGCCTGGTGCACCTCATACGTATACAGAAGAGGAGAACTTGTCAGAAGAATTCCAGTTGGCGGATGGGGACTATGGCATGTGGTTCTGCAAGCAATGTAAATCGAGTCACTCGAACGTAGTCCCTCAAACTCCTTTCTGGTTATGGGATTTTCGTAAAATGACTTTCACTGACACACCAATTGCTTATGCCCTTCGTAAAACCCGTTGTAAGAGTTTCATAAACGATCGTTTGTGTTTATAGAGCAATACAGCTCAACAGGTAAGCTACTAACCTAATGTTAGTTCGAAAATCAATTCGGTTGAATTAAAACTTCTGGAAAAAACCTTGATGGCTCATGCATATGGCGATGGTTTGAAGGTAATTATTCAGTGCAGTCAATTATTCGTCGACCTTCAGCCAGCGACACGAGTTCGCTTGGTACTGGTTAGATAAGACAAGTTGGAGTAAAGTTGGCACTTTTGCCGTCTGCACAGCGCCAGCTGACGAGGCCACTTTACGTCACTCATTTCACATCACTCATTACATAGTTCACATGTAGGGCGTTGGTCAGCGTGGCAGAAGCTTACCCGTCCAAGAAATATGGTGACAACAGATCGAACGTTGGGTGCTAACATTGGTGAGCAACACTGGCATCGAGCATTAGCATAGGAACAAGATAAGCTGCTTTTAATAAGGGGTGCTTGGCGTTTCATATACAGTGAGCACTCATAAAGTGCCTAATCATGGCGTACGACCAACAAATATTGATCGGCATCCTCGCAGTTATATCCTGAGCACATCAAACTCCTGAAAATCAGCATATAGTTGTGAATATATCCGTTAATTTATGCGGCGCAAATTGAGACCGTCTGGCACCCATCATCCGGCGTTCGCGCTTGTTCACTGGCATTGATCCTCCCAAATCTCGTTTTTTTCGAAATTAGAGCTTTCTTGTTTAGAAGGTCTATTATTGATTGGCATTCCCCCGGCGCGTCTTCAAAGAGAAAGCATCCACAACATCAGACGTCATGTGTGGGTTCTTCTTCCTCACACCTAATCATTCATACTAACTTGGACTCTTGTTTCTCCATATAAGAGCCATTTCTGATACGTTTGATGGTTCCTTCGTTTCATCCTTCAGGCCCGTCAAACTCACGCTCAACTGAGACCGTTCCAGACCTCGACCGTACGTTTTATTTAGCCGGTAGCCCGGGTTTCGCAAACGTTCGGGAGCGCTTCTCGGCGGACAGTGCCTCATGGTCGCAGTTCGGTTGTCCATCCGTTCATCCTTCCTTTCACTCCTCAATGGATGCACATTCGATTGGTCAATCTCCTCCGATGAAAACTTGCCAGTCTTGTCAACAGCTTATCCACCGAAACGCGCCAATTTGTCCTCTCTGCAAAACAAAAAGTCGCTCGCGTCATCCCAAGCGAACCAAACAAAAATTGACACTGCACCAAAGCGCTGATCCTGCTTTTGGTTTGTTCAGCTATCCACCATCCAGCCTGGCCGACTCATAGCGCCCTATACCTTTTCCTTAATATGGTCATGTTATTGTTGTTCTCAGTCTCCACATGTTCTTTATCCTCACTTTGTTTACAACATATTTCCCTGGATAGTGCTAATTAACCTTTTTTCCGGATATATCTTAATGTTCGCTACCCCAGAACACTGACCAGTTTTTTCTCGTAATAAGGGGTCGCTGTATGTCAGTTTGATTCACAGGCAGCAAGCCACACCATAGTTTCATTCACTGACATCAATCTTAATTATCAGGTAAAAGACTCGTCGATTTTGCTAGCTCGCACCAGGTGAGGTGTAGATGGCAAAAGAAAACCGAATGATGCCAACTGTTTGCTTAGTTATGGGACTAGTTGGTCGGTAGAGGTTGCGAGCTGTACGGACAGGCGATCTCTGGAGTTCGACGGCATGATGTTGTACTCTCCCGTTCTCCGTTCTGAAACGTCAGCTTTGCACAGTGGTATGAGATGTACTCTCCAAAATTAAATTAGGAGTTCAAGACTGCGGAGCGCTTTGCTTGTTAGGGAAGCTGTATTATATTTTAAGGCACCGAACGCCAGACTCAGGCCCAGTAGGTCTCAACAGGTACATGCCTTAAACGTCGCCGACAACTGCCTTTATAAACGAGAGATGCATTTGAAGCTTAGTTTAACACGTTGGGTGTGCAATTGAGTGCTTCGTTCGACAGCGTACTATCTGCTATACAGGTAAGAAAAAGCTCAATTGAAAATCGAGGACTGAAACCAGCCAAATAGGCGACGTCGGTGGTGGGCTTTGATATATGTCCTTTAAACCTCCCAGACTACTTTGAAAGGTACGATCCATCGGACAGTTTTTGTGCTGGTTATACGACTGAGGAACATCGCTAGTTTGCAAGTTAGTAGCCAGTGTCAGTAAAACTAGCAAAGGGGCTGGTCGAATTCATGGGACTTTTATAGTTCCTAGTTTTAGCAGAGCAATCAGTCGGAATATTGATAGCTCGGGTGCGTTACTTGGCTGTTGATCAGATGACAATTGATCTGTTCGCCGATCTTGCAGACGTTTCGCCACCATTCAGGGAGGGTGCCATTCAATTGGGAGCTGATGATGTCTCCTCGAATGGTGACCAAAAAGACATCGGAGACAGTGGCCTCGTTGGTCAACTGATATTGAAGTTTTAGTTTTCTGATGAAGTGGAAGCTTGCGGTACGCATTTGAAACGAGAGCTTCGTTGCGTGAGCACTGTAACTGCGAGACTGAACCATGCTTATTATTCATTTTTAGCGTCCGGAGCTAATGTCCAAGGCGGCTGCAGTTATCGGCGTAGGTGAATTACCGGTTAAAGTTGTCGGGTCATAGACCGTAGGCCCTTCCGTTTTTCTCACCCAATGTGTGGCCTGGCGAAAAAGGCTCTGCTTCTTCTTATGACATGCAAATAACATGGTCTAAACAGCGTAACCCATGGAACTGAGAAGAGGCTTAGTCAACATGGACCTAGGAGCAGGACGAAGTCCGCCATCAGCCCTTCCCAAACAGCTTCAGAATCTCACACGATATCTCATTATATACTATAGAATAACGAGTATTTTCTAGGAAATATGTTTTCCTCAGGCACTTTCGAGTTGGCTTGTCTTATAAAGACAATCCTACAGGAGAACCTAGACATGCCCGTAGAGATCGATGGAGTGCAGATAGGCAACTCACGCTACCGTCTGGAAGACACCGTTACCAAGCCCGTGTGAGTCGCGTGTGACCCATCATCTCAATTTTCTTGGTTGAGTTGCCAATCTGTAAGTAGCTAGAAGAATACGTCACGGAGCAGATCGATGAAGAAAACCTGTCACCTGCATTCTGACATTGTGATATTACACATTTTCTATTCGGAATGTTTTACAGTAGTATAACGAACATGTGGTGGAGAAGGCTTTATAATAGGTACGACAAAGTACTGTGAATGGGATCCCACTGCTCCCGCGGAAAAGGTGCATGCAGCACTTTTAGCGGTTTACGCCACAACTGTTGAACAATCTGTTGCAGAGGAGAGTGACTGTGGCTGTACGGTGGTTTGGAATTAATCTCCGGATGCGAAATGCTGTTACTGTATTGAAAAAAAACAGGTATCTTCCCTGGATTCAGTGAAAACCCCTTTGTATCGACCGAAGGACGTAGGAAAAGCTTCGAGTGAGGATATGCGATGAGTAATCCTGCACTCTCGTTTATGGACAAATCAACGACTAGTTAGACCGGGGACTTCAGCCATTGCGCACTTACTGCCTTCTTCCAACTTCTTATTGCACACACTGCTATGATGACTCCCATCCAACGAACATTTTCTACTAAAGTGGGCGAATTTAGGATAGAGGGGATATACAGCAATCACACCTTGAGAGATAGCATGGTAAGGTACCGTGACCCTTGGTACTGATGTGTAGCTTACAAGTCCATCAGCTTTGCTGTTAACACGTCGTGCTTTCCGTGAGGGGGCGTGCAGTTCGAGATAGCTAGGCAGCTTAGCTACTGATCGGAAGGTCTATGGTTTGAACCCAACCCTGGACTTCCACTTACTCCCACCTAAGCTTGGGCAACCTGGTGGTAATTCAGTGGTCTTGCTTCTCTCGAGTTGCATGGCAGCTGCGCATTGAAAGGATACCACAGCCGAACGGTTGGTTGGTTTAGTTCAGGGGACAAACTCAAGCACATGAGGATATGTAACTTGCGATAATCGCAAGAGATGATTTCGCACAACAGCATGATTTCTTGCATGAATATACAGCAAGTCCTGCTATGAAATCGTATGGACAACCTGCTTTTAGAAAGCAACCTCTGTAAATCCAAAGAACATGGGAAATTTGCATGTAAATCGTTAGGACCAGATTTTAGCTTCCAAAAATGTCCACAACATTAAAGCCGAAAACTGGGCGCTACGGAATTATAAGATCATCCCGATTTCCGCTATTCAGCCAAAAATCAGATAAAGTTCCTACTTCATAAAGCCGTAGCCGCTTGCGTGAATTCGGTTTCTATGTCTCGTGCGCCATATGAGGCCCAGCGACAAAACAGACTAAAAGGCCGTATAACCTATTGGTAAGTGTATTGGTAAGGCAACATCACGCCTTGGTATGCTAAACAGGACAACTCTACTCCACAATCGGCAAAAAATAATCCAGTTTAGCATTTCCGCTATCGTGCATCCGTCCTGAACGTTTGCGCCTGAGTCATGCGATATTCAAGCTTCCACGTTTTCCGTGGTGAAACAGCTGATCTTAGTGTCGACTCCCTGAAAATATCACTACCTTCAGGTAACACCTACAGAATGCAAAGCCTTGATAACAGCATATCGGAACGGCCGCTGCGATGTCACTTTAAACAGCCAACGATTGAGTATCCGACTTACATTTGTTCCCAATATAATAATCACCTTGACATCAATGTCACATGCAGTCAATCAGGTCTCAGAAAGATATGTACATCCCACCGGGATCGTAATTGGAATCGTAATCGCACTGTGGATGAAGTACAAGACGAAGAAATTCATCAAACTGCCTGGGCTCTAAAATTCAATGGTGTTTGTCGGTTGCACCTGGTGACTTTTGATGTATTGCAACAACTCAGGTGATATGATACTAATGGGCTGTCGTGTTGGCCGTACGGCTTTGAAGTTGAGCTATCGCACTGCAAGAGTCAAGGGAAAAATACAAACCGAAACAGATTGGTAGGTAGCAAACACCTACTTTTGAACTGCAGTCGATTTCTGGTTGAATGTACGATCTATACATGAAAACGGTTTTTTTTCAGTCGACCATCATCCAAGTGGAAGTTGAAAATAAGAGTGGTCATATACGTTTGGCGCCGTAATCATTCGGTTTTTCTTCGGTCATGTGCCCTAGGGAAAGTGGTGCGACTATAATATGGCAGGTAGGTACATATTTCACTGTTTATCAGCCTGTTAATCTTAGAGATTCTTCAAGCGAAGCAACCGAAGTCCTGCCATAAAAAAGCCGTAGAGGAGTTTTGTGGATGCATGCAAGAGGTTTTGCAGTTGTGCTAATTCGCAAGTTATATAACTTCATTTGTACGGCAGCGCGTGGTGACAGCAATACCGATGCTTTAGGCTAGGGCCACTTATCATGTCATCTCTCAGGGTATGGCTACTCGATGTTTCTTCCCAGAGTCACCCATTTTAGTAGGGAAACACCCATCAAATAGACGGAGCTATGGGAGTTCACGCAGTGAGAAATCGGCAAAACAGGTTCCTGGAAGCACGGGGGTTAAAAAGCAACGGAGTTGCAGAAGTAATAGATTCGAAGAATGAGGATACTCCATGTTAAGACACGACTAAGACGATCCGCATCCTCCGCTGCAGAAAAGGTGCCGGGTGGCAATAACTACGGAGAGACAAACAAACCGAAAGCCAGACCCAGGGGCTTAAAGTGAAGAGTTTGACGAGGCTCCTACCGCTTTGGGCAGTGGTAGGCGCCTGGACGACAGCGACGGCAACCTACCAACATAAGACACGATCACAAGAACTACATTCTCTTTCAATTTTATCGCAACCCAGGGTCAATTTGCTGGTGGCCTTAACCCAGCTGTTTGGAATACCTGACCAGCTAATAGCGCTACTCTGTCGTTCCCAATTACCGATAGTTTTGTCCCACATACACTGTCGTAACACCTACATAAATGCTTGACTTGGGGTGACATTATCGAATACGTGCTTGTCAAATCGTTTACTTTCTGCCTCGTTAACCGGGGAACGCTATCGATCAAAACGCCCAGTATTCCTGAAACGATGCTGTGATCCCGTCCAAGATTTTACCACCTAAGAGCGAATCCTTTCAGCAAATGAAAATGAGATTCCGTTTCCACTTTTGGCGCTACACAGGGACCGTGCTTTTGCTCCCTGTAGAGACCACCACCCCTGAAAAAATGCAATCAGCTGACGGGAAGAGCAGCCACAAGTAAGCCATTTTGTCTACAAGTGGGAAGAAATCTTGGCCTTTTCTCAAGTCACCTCAGAAGAACGCGTAACATCCTAAATAAAATTTATTTGTCACTATCATTACTACTGATAGGTTTAACTGACATAAATCCCGACGCCTAGCTTGGATTCGAACATGAAACTCGTTAGATGAAGAGAATGTCGTAAGTTTACGACGATAGGGGTTTGACCAAATTCGCAGGAATAGCGAGTCTTTGTTTTTTAACATTTATTTTAACTGGTAAGCGTTGGCGACTGTACTGAAAGCTGACCTTGAAAACTCCATGGATCCTGCTTCAGAAACGTCGTGTTCCTCCAAATCTGCTCACCGTAGCTACATGGTCACCTTTGTCCCCCAGTCGACTAAACAACTCAACCACTGCCTGCTACCTCATTGAAAACTGGGAGCTTGGTTCGACAGAGATAGTAATTTCAGTATAGAAAAAAATCGTTCAGCTGTAGGACCCTTTCGGTGCCTACTGCCACCCGAAGGAAGCATGAGGGCTGGGATACTGCCAGGTTGGCCAAGTTTAGACAGGAAACATCGAGAGACAGAGGTCGGGTTCGAACACGGACCTTCCGGTCAATAAATTCGCGCTCTAACCACTAAGCCATCTCGCCTCCAGCATAGCCAGTCATAATGGATAAGCCGAATAGTGGCTACGCTGGGCAAAGAGTTATTGTGAGTCAGACGAATTGAAATTCGGCGAGTTAAGGTAGCCTCATGATTAGCCCTCAACAATTTTCGACCATATTGTTCTGGAAGAGGTAGTGAGGCCATCTGGATACGAATAGCTGATTCTATTCGGTTGTCTACATTACAAAATGAGCCTCTTGTAGTGAAAATGGACCGGTGTTGCATGAATTGAGTGACTGTGTAACTGTTTTGCACACTACAAACTCGTATCACAGGGTTCAAGCCACCGACTGACTACCACTGGTGCACGAAACAGAGGTCATTTGCGCCCACCCTGACGTTAGAAAAATGGCAGGGAAATGATGAAAACTTTATGGAATCCCGCAAAAAAGCGAAATTTTATAGAATGTCTTATGCTGATCGAAAAATTAGGATTGAGAAGAAGGGCCCACACTGATCTTGCTCGGGTCAAATGGTGTCCCACGGAATGGGGAACCCTCTACATCCCAGGCTTTGGCCAGTATATCATGAACTTTCTGCAGTGAAAAACGGAAACAATTTAGAATGCGGTACTTGACACAGAAATAAGCGAAATAGAATGTTGCATCCTATAGGGGAAAATAGGAGATAACTGCAAGGTGGTGCCATTCTAGCCTACAGTTGATTGAATTCATGGAAAAACAAGTAATTTTGCAACCGAAAAAGAATAAGACTCAGACAATCAAGGATAAGATAAAGGGTTATCACGCCAACCGTGTTTACAGGGCTCATGTTCGTGCCAATGTGGTAGGGCGGCAGTGATCCAAACTACAGAAGCCAAGGGCGCCATCGGGTCGAATAATAATGTAACCCTGAGATTACCTACACCAATGACGGAAGCCAACACTGGAATAGCTAACACTTCCCCGACGACTTTTAGGACGATTATGCAAAATTTCATGGGTTTCTCCACTGACTAATGCTTATTTTAGAGCAAGATATCACTTGAACTCAGACAAACCTAAGGGAAAATGGGGATTCCGAAACAAAATGATGAGATATAGACAAGAACACTTCACAAATACCGTGAACGAAAGCTAAGCATATAAACAAAAAAATCGTTTTGACTCAGTGACCACACCTGGTGGGTATTGGGGAAATCCAATTCGAATTGCATGGGAGACGATCTCTGTCAAGGAGCTAAAAACATTCCTGTCATTTTTCACAGCGGGTCACACTATTGCTGTATAAAATATACTAACCTCCGGAAGAAATTTCACTCCCTAGGAGAGGCCGAAATGATCCTTTCCCATAGTGACTTTCCTTTAGGGGAATTATTGTGAACAACTCATCCGGCAGGCTCTCACAAGACTCCAAGGTAGCCCTCCACTATAATACGATCGCAATAGTAAAAAAGGAGCCATATGCCTGAGAAGTCAAACCTGAACACTGCATATGGCTATGGTCACGAGACAAATAATGTTGGGCCCAAAGGTAAGACCCAGAATCTTCAATAAGCACCCGTCATTTCCTTCCTGATCAGTGTGCATGTGCGGCGGGAGCCCTGTACTATCGACTGAATGATTTGTAGATGATAAGGGGGCGGAGGAGGACGAATTCAGGGCAGGTCACGTGCAGATGCACTCAGTGGACGAACAGCAAGGCTGTCAGTGGACAGTTTCAGTGGAAAGTACTGAAAAATCCTTATCCCATAAGGACCTATTGACGGTTGTTCTGAAAGAGTACTTAAAGACCAGTGACAGGGAGCCTATCCTCCATCGAACGGCAAAATCCTTTCATTCGTGGAAGGTCACACAACGCTGGTATATGATGTCTCCTGATCTGTCAAGCTCACCTTTCAAGTTTCGGTCAAAAAAGATAAAGTGTCATTGGACGCTCTCCTGTAAATCAGCAGACCGTTGATACGCTCTCCGGTCCTGCGTTAATGAGGGCTACAGGGTATTCAGATAGTTCTTACGGCAGTGAAGCATTTTTCGACACCGAAGTTGCTGGCCCTGATTGGAGATGATGATTAGGATAGCTCAATGGGCATATCAGTGCACAGTACGTATGACAACCAGTATTCTATGAAGGTGCCAACAGTCCACTTTAGACCCCCAAACGGATATCGAATGGGAAGATTCTCCAATGAGAGAAAACCCCTCTATAGGGTATATAACAAATGTTTTCAGAAATCAGTTGGGCCACGTTGAGTTACGCACAAAACCCCAAAGGTCAAACCGTTCTAATGGAGGTTTTTCAACAAATGAGTTACTATGAATACAATAATAGAAAAATGAAACAGTACAGGCCCCAAATCCTGGGATTACACCGACTTCCTATAAAGCGGTTTAGGAACTGCTAATTCCACAGCGACTCAAGGCAAGGTGACCACAATATGGCGGAACCCACGTGTTGATTTAAACAAGAGGTGTAATGGTAAGATCAGAGCGGTAAAAACAAGAAAGGCGGTATAGGCGCAAAACATACACAACAAAACGGGGAATCACGTTGCACACAATAAGAATAGAAAAGAGTCATCAGTTTCCAACTCTCCCTCTTCCGAAAAAAAGCCGCCTGTAAAACAGCTCAGCCCCCTTTTCTCGTTGTTTTTTGGGTGGGCTACAGCAACTAATGCTGGCCGTCCTGGGGTAATCCAGGGTTTCTTGAGAAGTCCATGAAAAACCTCGGGTCCAAGTAGAACAGTTACCACCTAACTGGTCCAAACAGGGCGCTGATCATCTTCTGATAGACGAGTTAAAAACTTGGAATAAAATACGATATTTCACCCGACTTAAATAACATCCACCGACCATAGTACTAGGTTGTGTTCTGAAAGCTAGACGGGCGAGTAAAATCCACCAGTGATCAATGTAGAATGTTATCTTGTCCACTATAATAGACGAACCCATCAAACTCACCATGCATCGTTTCGTGCAATGTCGGCACTATCCACGGATCACAGTATGGTACGAGAGAACCTGTGCTCAATATGCTGGTTTTATTACCTCATTCACAACGGACCACAAACCGCTGTCCTCCAACGCACTTGCATCACAGGCAAGGAAGAATGTATACAATTCTTGCAAAAAAGTTCGAAATTGTCAACATACGAACTAACGTACCTTCTCTTCGCTTGTGGGCAATCCTTTCCGTTTACATTCCTGGTCGTACATCAGTTGGTGAATTTTTGCCTGAGACTCTTCGTCTAGTTCGTGCATCGGTCGGGAGCAGTCGATTTTGCGTGTATTGATCTTATCCTCACCTTCAAACGCAGCATCCCACCAGCGCTCCTCCACTTTATCCAAACAAAATTGTATCTGGAAAGTGGACGGAGTAGATTGTTGCGAGAATAACATGGACATCGTGAGCGCTATTAACATTACCATCTCATGAGCCTTAAGGCAGTACCAATAGCTGGAAAGCTGTGACCGATTCCATTGAAATTTATCACGGCGAAATGACAACAAAACTCTACTAGCCCCGCGCGCAGCAAGTTTCGGGTCGCTATTGGGAACGAAAATGACGACGAGGTTTCAAGACATCATTTTTGAAGCCTTCACAGTCTTCAAGTTGACCAGGTGAGTCTCCCGTCAAAATCAAATTGGTATGCAAATGAGTGTATTTCGTTCATTGTAAGCTGTTAACAGGACAGTAAAGAAGAGGATTACTCATTCACATCTGTCCGTCACAGACTCGTGACCTCCAGACTTTGTACCATTGACCATTTGCCTCAGATCACTCTGACCGATTTGTCTTTTCCGCCGGCATTTCAGTCGACCAGTCAGTGATCGCGGCCACTTGGGTATGCTTACAAGTTTTAATCCATGCACGATTTTCCACTGGATCAGTCACATAAAGCACCTAGACATCCAACAGCAGTCACAGCAGCTGCTGCGTTGGCTTGAAAACAATGTTGCACAGGTTTGTCACTCTTGAGCTGTTTACTGACTCATATTCTTAAGACCCTATTCTCCCTACAACACTCGAGGATAGTATCACAACAGAAGATGCGAAGGTATGTACTAGTGATTGATAAAGGCTCGATTAAAGCTGCCAGAAATGTGAAACAAGGGCAAGGAGTTCAAGTGGTTGTTAAATGTGCGATAAAGCTGCATGAACGTGCAACTAAATCTGCTCACCTGGCCTTCTTCCGGATCAAACGTCCAGACGGCATCGTCTGTCGAAATATCCCAACAAAGTTCACGGTTAAAGTATGGTTCTTGGTTTCCACTGGACACGAGTACGATCCGTATGTGCTTGCGGTCAATCGTTATTTTCAAGTCTCGTCCTGTCTTGATTGTGTTTGGAACCTGACGTTCGAACAGACTAAGTGGATTCAATAAGGATGAAAAACCTTCACTTTGATGTCCACATCCTTGATGGACTGACTCCAAGTGTAGTTTTCTCTTTCTGCGCCATTATAACAGTCGGGGTCAGCCTGATAAATTAGAGGACCTTCCCTGAGAACCAGTAGATAGTGATCGATAATATCGCTAACCTACTCCTCCGTATTCTCCTTGGTGGACGTTTGTCCCGTAGGTTTTGAATCACCCGAAGAATGCTTCTCATCTGTGGCCGCGGTGGTCACTTGCGTCGAATCAGGAACTGGGACAACGGATTCCTCAGCCGACGTTGCTTCCGTTGTTTTTCGATTCACAGTTAAGGGGTTGCGTGTGATGACTTGTTTCTTGGATTTTGTTGACTGGACCTTATCAGCTACGGCCTCCATATGTTGTCGGTTATATTCTTCAAACATTGATTTGTAACGTTCAAATGCCTTATAATCACAGAAACCTAAAAGGAAGTTTATACGACAACCTACCTGTACGACCATCCGTAGATTAACCCCAGGAGGAAATCCGAGTTTCTTCTGCTCAGCAGTCATGATGTGATAAAAATCGGTCCTGAAGATTTGAGTTCATTGTAACTTAGTACGCAAATAACTTACCGACGCATCAGGAAACCAAAGATTACATCAAGAAATTTTTCAATTTTACCTTCGTGTTGAAGGATTCCAAGAAGAGCGCTATCATAGGCAGGATTCATTGTACATGCTGAAAGCGAAATAGCGTTGGTTCAAAGCAAAAAATTCCGGGTTCCTGCTTATACCATAAGCAGGGGTGAACTGGCAGTAGTTTAGCTCCTACACTTCTTGGTTATGCACAGAAAAAATACACAGCAGAACGGATTGATCTGATGTCTTACTGTGGAGGGCTTTGAAAAAAGCTAACTAGTTATACTATCAAGTATGGCTTGATCGTTGACGATGTGGTATTGTTGTCCATGAGCAGAAAACTTGCATCCAGTTACCCTATATCACTGGTACCGATATCGGAAAGATGAATAAGTCAAACTAAGTACCAAGTCGTTCTTTATGAAAAAAGAACCTATATCCATCCAACATATACGCCTAGAATCCCAGTAAAGAGCTGATCAGAAGAGTTTACAGCACAATTACACTATTGCCTCCCCCTTTTGTATCAACGCAAAACTTAGATAAACGACAGAAAGAAATTAAGGCTCGAAAGAGCTGTTTAGGGAGCGATGATCCGTGCTTTGTCAGCATGAAACTAGTGATTTTTCGTCCGGAGAGGTCCCACAAAAGGACCTATTGAATTAGCGAAATGCACTCATTTGCAAAAAGTGCATTACGAATAGACCTATTGAATTCTTATATGGCACACCGGGCTTTATTGCAAACAGATCAGATCGTAACCTATGGTGAATGATCATCCTATGAAAAACACTTCTCATAGTGTTAACCATCTGTGTCTGCATTCTGCATTGAAAGTCGCTGACAATGACTCCTTTCCCATGTGCACTGGTTTTGCGCGTGATACGAAAAATTCAACGACGATGAGACGACTGAGGTTGAAAGTCAACGGATCATCAAGAGTTTGATGACTGAAGGTCTCTACAGTCGTTATGAGAAGTAATTTGGCTAACAATACTACCTAGAAATCTGACGCACATCGAATAAGCTATACTGATCGCGGACGGGCTGGGAGTAGATGCAAACAATAAACAAAAGCGATTGTGGTTGAATAAGCCACATGAACTCCATCCAATTGGACGGATGCTCACCGGATTCGGGGTGCGTTCGTCCGCACAAACGAGACGCTTGGGGTTGCCACCAAAAGTAGTACCGTGGTGGTTCGACGCAGCGACCAAGAAGCTCGTCAGGGTTGCAAAGAGATACTGACGGCCAAAGCACACCCGGAATCCAAAAAAAGGCGACAGAACCGAAAATATTTGGAGGGCGAATACGTTTAAAAATGTGGTATTCCACGCACTGCAGGCGGCAGCCATCAAAATTTTCGTCTTTGGAGTGCGAATTGCATCCCAAAGCAACAAACGTCCGACACAACTCGGACTCCAAGTGGACGATGAACACTTCGTAAAGGAACAAGCGTTGGAATCTCCAAGCCAGGATGCAAGCAAATATGTTGGCAATTTTGATAGCACTAGCAATGAATTAGATTCCGGTTTCATCCGCTAAGGTTCTATGTGAGAACAGAATAGCTGTGGTAGGACCATTTATGCAGTTGCGGGGATAGACAGTTGCGAGTCAACCGTATTTATCTCTAGAGGAAGAGAATGGAAGCTTTGCATAGGCTCTTCAGACAGTAGCAGGATTACTGGAGAAAATTTGGCATAGCTTCTTCGCCAAAAGATATCTTCATGCGCTTACAAGGTAAAAAACATGACACAGGCCTTCAAAGATTGTCATTGAGCGCCAACATATCAACCTAACACTTTTATTTTCCAATTTATGGTTTTTATCATGATGGAATTATTACAGGGAAAGCGAATGCAGGGCAGATATGAAATCAACGTCACCCCAAACATCCATTCGAAGCCTTTGCCGTGCAGATTTCACATGAATGCGTATTTTCTTTGACCACCTGAACTGGGACCAGTTTTAGTGCAGGCGTGACAGGTGTGGGGCTTCAGAGGCACCGATGGTCAAGCACAGTTTTTGATCTGCATGCAGCGGTCAGCAATCTGATTCATAAAGTAGAACAAAACTAATTTCACATGGGTACCACAAATGTCAGGTTGGATTTCATCTTCCGCCAGTCAGCCAGGATTTGTACAGCTGCTCAGATGGATGAGCTTAACCACCATAGTGATAGGTTCATCTGCGAGCATGACGTTAGGGTTTTACCCCACCCGGCCATGAAGTAACGCTGTGCAATTTTCAGGCGTAAAGCGCATTCCGAAACGTCCAGCAGAGCCATTTATGTTGTGTAAAGTGGTTCGCACCTCTAGAGCGTCTGGTCCAAGAACAACAACGCCGTCAACACACTGCATTTCTGTGAGTGAACACCCTGGGAGTACTTCGGTCCCTGAGGTGTTGCAGGCAGGTAGAGAAGACTCCAACAGCACATCCCGACCAGGGTGAAACCTGGATTGATTTCCGCGAATGTGACATTCCACATGACGGATCCGCCTACATACTAACCGTTCAGCTGTAACGCCTTTTAGGTGCCAAACTGCCATGCCACCCGAGTCAAGCACGAGGTCTGAGATACTGCCAGGTTGTCCAGGCATGGACAGGGGGAGTCGAGATGCCCCTGGACTGGGTTTGAACTCAAACCACGGATATTCTTCTGCTGAGTTATCCTGAGATCAACCTGTGTAAGACTGTCGGATGGAATCTTGGAGGCTTTTGTCACCAGACTGATGCCCTGATGGTGTTCTTTTGGACAACAAGCACTAGCACACCATTCTGTCGATATTTTGCCTCCATTCCAGATACCTTAAATTAAAGTCATCAGGTAGGCTGCAAGAAACTCGCTACCTTCTTTGAAAAGCCCAGGATGCAAACGGTCTATATCAGGTGATTTGTTGCATTGAAACGATGAAATTACGTCGTTGATGGTGAATTGATGTCAACATTCTTTTTGGGTTCATATGAGGCTTCCGGGAATTGAGTTGATGATACCAAGCTGAACCGTTCATCACAGTCATCAGCCCATCATTCGAAACATTTCCGCGAATGAACTATAGTTCCGTATTTCTCGGAGATTGCTTCACTGACATCGGCCCGCCTCGGACCAGCTGGTACAGGGTACGATTGTTTTCGATGGCCAAGTATTCCCAGTTTCTCGGGTTTTTGCTATTCACCAGCGTTCTGTCAATGCTTAGGCTATCCACTGTCTGGCGCTTAATGGATCACTTGTGATATTGCTGGTATGATCTTCCTGACATCAATGAGAGTTCCTAGTCGAGACGAAGCATTGCGTCCATTGGGGTGCGCAAGCGGTCCCAGCCAGCAGGTTTCAAAAGCGGTGAGTACAGCTTCGTTCACTTTTTATAGTGGCCATCCAAATAACCATTATTACCATTGTGCCCGTTGAGTTCTGGAAGCCTTTCGGCCAGCCCAACTCGACACAGTGCTGTGTTACAGAGAAGCTTCGCGTCAATTTGCGTGTTTGAGGGAAAGCGAACTAATAGGCATGCTCAGACGTCAAGGTTGTAGTCAAGTGATGTATTCCAGAATGAACGATAATCTTGTATCGAAGGTTTCCGCCGGAAGCAAACCGCTACATGGTCCAACTCAGGTCACAACCGGTTTGCAGTAAGTGTCTCCAAGTTACACGGTGTGGGCGCTTTTGCTGACAGTTAGTGCTGGCAAGAAACAAATGACGCTCAGCGCTTCCCAGTAACTGTACGGTTAGTGTCAAATCCGAGTCGGCGGCCAAGACAGACTTTCTCAAAACCCAGCCGGCTAACCTGAGCATTCATGTCACCTGTCAGAATAAAGATATATATACTTCTCGCTGACCGAAACGACCGTGACAAACCTCGATAGAAGCCGACTGACTGAGCCCGAGTTGCTATCTGTCGGGGCGTACACTGACACAATAGAAAAAACGGTTTACTGCAGCGAAGTGCACTGATGGTAAATGTGTCAGTAAACTGAACGGCGCGAAGACTGTTTACTGGAATCCAATCCAGTAAGACGCATTCAGCCCTGAGGATAAGCACAGCTCCCATACCACGAACCACTGCATCGGGATCGCCAGACACCTGAAGAGTGAATTGCAGAAAATCTGGGTTCGTTACGAGTGGTTTGAGATGTGTGACCGAAGTGGATTCTGGTATGCCTCCTAGAGACACAAAACACGCTGAAAAGAGAGAGCAAAGTCTATGCAAGAGACCCCTGTTAAACAAATGGATACAAAGTATGGAAGTTGGATGCAGCAATGTGCAACAGATCCTCTGAGTTTAGCGAGCGTTTGTTTTGGTACTGGATAGAATTTTCGGCACAGTAATGGTTAGATGATTGACACCAAATGAATCAAAAAGACCTATCTGTGGAGGGGGGGGGGTCGGTGAATGGAGAACTGCAACGGTGGATTATGGTTTCTGATGGCTAGAAATAATGGTTCAGCTGTGACATTGTTTCGAGGCCTAGCTACCATGCCACTCGAAGGAGGCACGAGGACCGAGACACTGTCAAGTTGCCCAAGTGTAGACGGGGGCAGAGGTACAGAGGTTTGGTTCGAACCATGGGCCTTCCGGTCAGTTTGAGGTGCACCAATGAGCTTTTAACTCAAACGTCTGATCAACAGATCAGTAGGATTATGTAGGGCTTTGTTAGGAAACATTTACCCTAGTCTCTGATTCAAAAATTCGAACAGCAAGTTGGCCGTCAGAGAGTTGTTGGAGTTTTATTGAGAGACCCCTGAACCAATGACTCGATTGTCTGACCACTTGCTTGCAGGCGGTTAGCCTGACCCGAGTGCGTACAGAGTAAGGTGCTGAATGCACAGTGGTAACTGAAGTAGTCGTTCGGCCGTAACACCCTTTCGGTGCCCAGTTGCCATCATCATCGTCATGATCATCATCATCATAATCATCGTCGTCGTCATCGTCATCATTATCATCAGCCGTGAGAACTGCGTACTTGCCGTGCAGTGGTTATAGCTGCCACAGTTTCGTCCACCGATGATTTGGGGAGATCGCGTAGGTAGTTGCGCATTGGAGGCGGGAATTGACATAAATGATTCGTAAACGCAGGATCGTCTGCGAACTTTTAATTGGGGAGATTGGGAAGGGAGCTATACATTGAAGGCAAAAGCTTGGATGCACGAGCGCCTGTGAGGGCGCGACCGGGCCACGGGCGACAATGTTTCTAACTATCGATGTGTTCCGTCTCGGGGTCCCCATCCAGGGAGACGGCAATGACCAGTGCAACTGAGTTTGCTGATGGCTTTTATGCTTCGCTGTTAAGTCATTGTTTGACCCCCCTGGTTAGTTTCCACCATTCGCGTGGTTGTGCGAAAAGAACCCTTCGAGGAAGTCGGTCGACTGGCATGCGCAGCACGTGGCCAAACCAGTGCAATCTATGGAGTGTGATCAATCCATCTATCGTGAGCGAGTTATTTCTTACGAACAGACATGTCGTCTGTGTACTCGACATCTGTCAGCGAATACCCCAGGAGAATTTCGACCCCCAGGCATTAGAGACTGGTAGTGAGGCTTCTATAGTCATATCAATAATGAAGTTGAAGAGGAGAGGCGAAAGAGGTCTGCTTTGCCTGATACCACTTGATGTAGTGAACTATGGTGACAGCTTCCCGCAAAACTTCACAAATCCGCGGGAGTTGGCGTACAGCGCCTTAAGAAGGGTCAAGAATTTATGGGGGACACATTTGCTCCATAGACACTGCCATAGTGCCTGACGATCCAAAGAGTTGAAGGCAACTTTCAAGTCAAGGAAGATAACCATTGTTGGTACCCGGAAAAATGCCGCTGTTCCAGGACCTGTTTGAGGGTGAAAATGTGATCGATACATCCTTTTGCAAGACGAAACCCAACTTGGTTTTCACGGGTCTGTCACATTCTGTGTTCAGTCGACTTTCGAAGGAGAAGACCAGAAAGCACCTTATTTTATATTTGGTCTGTTTTGCAAAACGTTTCACCGTCCATTGCTAAATCACTTTTCCTCGTTTCAGCTAGCAGTGTCAAAGTTTTGGATTAATAGAGCCCAGCTTCTGGGCCCTTAGACTTTTCCGTTCTTATTCTGATTGTCGCCGAACTCCATCCCTCGTCGAACACAATTTATTCGTCCAAAAATCTTCATCGATCAATAGATTGATTCTTACGTCCTGAACGGTTCGATACCGATCCCGATACTCAAGATCTGGCAGATATCTGGGAGCAACAGCTTTGTACTTTCGCGAATTTCCTAGAGTCAGCTGCTTCTCATCCACCAGATAAACTGAAAATCTTGTTCAACTACGTTTGCCGCTTCACCAAGGACTGTAAGGATTATGAATCAGCTGTGGCAACCTTGCAAGAAATGTATGTACAACCGAAAAATGGAATTTTCCCCCGGCGTCTCCTGAATAATTGTAAGCAAGACGGAGATCAGAATCCTGACCAATTTGTGCAAAAGCCTCGCAGTTTGTTGCCAGATCGCCGCTTTAGGGCGGTCAGTGTAGAACATAGCGATGAAGCATTACGAGAAGCACTTATGAGTGGACTTTATTCGAATACTATACGCCAGATACTGTTAGAGCACAAGTCACTGGATTTCAAAACCATCTACGATCACGAAAATCTATCGAACTAGCGCAAAAACCGTCGAAATCGTTTTTGCCGGAAAATCACTCCCCTGTGCTACCGTACCGAACACCTGCTAAGGTTTTCACGTTCTCATCGCCACATCGCCATCACTTACCGATGGCGCGGATCAGTAACTGACTGTCGGTCGTTTTGGAACACATTTGTGGATTCCGACCACGCGCTCGTCCGGAGTCGCTTCTCCCTACGTTTTCCAGGACCGCGTAAGGTGCGGACAAATCGCTTGGCAACTGAGAGACTGGCAGATCCGGATGTTAGACGAACTTACCAGAATCGTCTTCTAGGGTCTCTTCCAAATGCTCCACCATCAGATGTGAACGCATACTGGGACGAGATTGCCACCTCTTTGCATAGTGCTGGGAATTTCGCCTGTGGCACGGCACCACCAGGCGCACTCAAGCACTGGATATCAGACCGAACGGTGGCACTGCTTAAATCTCGGAGAAATATCCCAGCCGGCCCGGAACATAACTTGGTGCGACGAATTATCAGACGTCAAGTGAAGGCGAGTGTGAAAGCCGACCGCGAAGTGTGGTGGACACAGAAAGCCAAGGAAATGGAAGAGGCCCAGAAATCCGGTAATGCCCGAAGATTATTTCAGTTGATCCGTGCGACCGGTCCCCGGAAACCACCTGTGAGCGAAACTATCAAGGATCGGAATGGAGTGACCATTTCGAATAAAGAAGAACGTCTCGACCGATGGGCCGAATACTTCGAGCAACAATTGTCATGGCCACCAGCTGGCGCCCATCTGGAACCCACAGGTGACGTAGAACCCTGGACGGTGAACGTGGAACCACCTACGGCCTCGGAGGTTTATGACTGCATATGTTCTCTCAAGCGCCACCGAGCCTCTGGTCCGGATGACCTCCCACCCGCATTGTTCAAAGATGGGGGTGAAATCCTCAGTCAACGCCTGTCTGATCTGTTTGCCTGCATCTGGGAAAAGGAGTCTGTCCCAGACAACTGGGGAGAGTCGGTGATAGTGCCCATTTTCAAAAAAGGGGCTCGTAGTGAGTGTGGCAACCACAGGGGGATCAGCTTGACCCCGGTCGTAACGAGACTGTTGGCGTCACTTGTGCTTCGTCGCCTTACGGTGGCTCGTGAGACACTGTCTCGAGAGCAGCAAGCGGGATTCCGGCCTGGTAGGGGTTGCGTTGACCAAATCTTCACACTTCGTCAGGTGCTAGAACAACGCCATACGTATAAGCGACCCACAATTCTAGTATTCTTGGATTTCCAAGGCGCATTTGACTCGGTTGACCGGTCTGTTCTGCTTGACACGCTTGCCCACCAAGGAATGCCCCGGAAGTTCGTGAACATAATAAGCTCTTTGTATTCCAAGACTTCCGGACGTGTGAGAGTATACGGCGAGCTCTCCAAAAGCTTCCGTACACAAAGTGGCGTCCGTCAGGGATGCCCACTCTCCCCATTCCTGTTTAACTTCGTGATCGATGAAATAATGAGACGAACGCTGGAAGGTCTCCAAAACCCCGGTGTTCAAATAGCCTCTGACGAAAACCTTGTCGATCTGGAATATGCAGATGACATCGTTCTTATCTTTGAAGAGGAGGAGAAGGCGCAGGTGTTTTTAGATGAACTGACCAAAGTCATCCCGTCCTTTGGTATGCACTTTGCACCCAAAAAGTGTAAGGTCATGCTCCTGGACATGCAGTCACTGAACACGCCACTTACAATCCAGGGAGAGGCACTGGAAGTTGTGGAGCGTTTTACATATCTTGGAAGTTGTATTAGTTCTGATTGTAGTGTGACAGATGAGGTAAATGCACGAATCTGCAAGGCTCGGGTCGCGTTTGCTAATTTGAGACACCTATGGCGTCAAAGTGGTGTGTCCCTGAATCTCAAGGGACGTGTGTATCAAGCTACAGTGCGGGCTGTTTTGTTGTATGGCTGTGAGACTTGGCCTGTTCGAGCAGCGGAACTGAGACGTCTTCAGGTGTTCGACAATCGTTGTCTCAGAACCATAGCTCGTGTGGGATGGTGTCGGCGAATCCGTAACGAGGCAGTTAGAAAGCGAGTTTTGGGTTGTGCAACGGGTACTTCCATTGAAGAATGTGTCCAGCACCAGAAGCTACGTTGGTTGGGACATGTGTTGCGCATGCCTAATCATCGTTTGCCGAAGAGAGTGCTGTTTTCCATGCCCAATTCAGAGTGGCGTAAGCAGAGAGGTGGCCAACCCTTGACCTGGCAGAAGAGTATGAAAGAAATCACGAAACGCTTGGGTGCTGTCGGTGCTACTCGCCTTCCAGGATGGGGACCGCGTGATCCACACTGCGCCTGGTTGGAGACGCTGCAAGATATGGCTGCCAACCGATGTCAGTGGCGATCTTGTTGTCAGTTCCTATCCAGATTGCCTGAATGAGTGTTTGGAGGTGTAGGCACCTCGGAATGATTGTAGTAAGACAGCAATAAGTCCCCTCCCCGTCCATCTTTATTCTTTTTCTTCACAATAGGGCTTTCAAATAAATCATGGTTGTGCGGCAGCGAAGCATCGGTGTTCAACACTGATGTCATGCTGTCGATGATGATGATGATCGCATGAACAGATGACTATTGCTAGTATGAAGTCTTTATGTTTCTCCTGTGGCTATGCTCGTCCCCCGCGTTATAAATGCATCGCTAGACGCGACCTGCAAAAACTATGGAAAGAAGGGAAATTTTCAAAAAGTGCGCAGAACCATTACTGGTCCGAGGAACATCTGTTTCAGGTGCATGAGCTTGCGTCAATGCTGCGGACCCCCTAGTGTCCCAAAGAAGCAGTCACTGATGTGAAAGCCAATGGCGGTTTACTTCGGAATCTTGTTGATACTGGCTGTTCAAGAAGTTTAATTTCCGAAAATGCAATCCGTCGTAACAAGTGCCCTCTACTACCGTCGTCATCTGAGATCACTTTGGCATCCATCCAGCACAAAGGCTTTACTCGAACATTGTTTTTTTTAAGAGGAACATACACAAAACATGTATCTCAAAAGTTTTCAGTATTACGTGATCTCTATGCGGATATTCTACTAGGACATGACTTTCTTACGCTTCACAAATCCCCGAAAATCTCACTCAACGGTGGCGAACCTTTTCTCGCTGTCAAAATAGAACATCTCACTTTGTTTGCACATCTTGATCCAAGGTTCAAGCCCACTGCCATGAAGTCCAGACAACATTCTGCAGACGACGAGGCTTTCAGTGCTTTTGAAGTAAAGCGTTTACTCGATCAATAAGTCATTGAACTCTCACAGTTTCCATGGAGAGCGCAAATGCTCGTCACGACAAGTGAGCGACAGAAGAAACGAATGATTATTGACTATAGTCAAACTATAAGCCGATTTACGCAATTGGACGCTTATCGCTATCCAAACTTGAGGATATGAGTAGTAAGATAGCTCAATATCGTAGTTTCAGCACGCTTGATATTGGAAGTGCGTATCATCAATCACCCATTAATCCACATGATTCTTTAAACTTGCAACAATTTTTATCAGTTTCGTCGAATACCTTGCGGAGTAGCGAATAGAGTAGCGTGACACCATTTCGGTGCCTAGTTACCATGCCACCAGAAGAAAGCACGAGGACTGGGATACTGTCAGGTTGCCCAAGCCGAGACAAGGGAAGTCAGGAGGCAGAGTTCGGGTTCGAACCACAGACCTTCCGGTCAGTAAATTCGCGCTCTAACCACAGAGCCATCTCGCCTCATATAAGGCGCGCGGAAAAGCTTACCGGGACATATGCCTACGTGAATAATGTTACCATTTGTGGAAAGAGTCAAGAAGAACACGATAGAAATCTCTAGCGTCTTCTCGCCGTTGCACAAAAGTGCGGCCTTCAGTAAATCACCACCATCAACCATAAATCCACCACTAAACTCAGACTCCTCGGCTATGAAATTACTGAAGGTATCATCAAACCAGACCCTGAACGCTTCGGAGTCTTGCAAGAACTACCCGGTCCGAAGGACATGAAGTCCCAGCAACGTGTAGTTGGCTTGTTCGCGTAATATTCTTGTTGGATAAGCCGTTTCTCTGATAAAACTTACCCAATTACTCACAATACAACTTTTACAGTCCCTGAGTCTGTTATGGGGGCGAGATGGTTTAGTGGTTAGAGCGCGAATTTACTGACCGGAAGGTCTGTGGTTCGAACCCGAACTCTGCCTCCTGACTTCCCTTGTCTCGGCTTGGGCAACCTGACAGTATCCCAGTCCTCGTGCTTTCTTCTGGTGGCATGGCAGCTAGGCACCGAGAGGGTGGTACACTTGAATGATGATGATGATGATGATGAGTCTGTTATGGAAGCGTTTGAGAGTCTCAAAAAAGAGTTGGTGGATACAGCCATGATCACCACCGATCCGCGAATACCTCTGAAACTCGAGACTGATGCGTCTGATGTTGCGATTTCCGCTACATTCAATCGAGATGGCAAACCGGTCGCATTCTCCTCACGTACATCGTCTACCAATGAAAAACATCATTATGTTATTGAGAAAGAAGTATGTGCAATTGTCGAAGCAGTGCACAAATGAGAGCATTAACTGCTCGGGACCCATTTCGAGATTGTAACCAATAAGCGGACACAACGAAAAGAAAAAACAAAAAATGATAGAATCCCACGATGGCAGATGGAGTCATCATTTTTTTATTTTGACGTAACGTACAGACCAGGAATCGAAAACAAGCCACTGACAAGCTCTTTCGGAATGTCTGTGCAAATACTTCATCTCAGCTGGATCTAAAACGCTTACACGCAACTCTGCGCCATCCTGGAGCAAAACGCATGATGCATTTCGTTCGTGCCAAGAATCTCTCATTCTCCCTAGAAGATATCCGAATTGATATTACACAATGTCATGTGTGTGTGAAACTAAAACCAAGTTTCTTCAAACTATCTGGTGGTACACTCATTAGAGCCGCACAAGCGTTTGAACGTCTAGGCATTGGGTTCAAAGGACCACTGCCTTCGATGACTCAAAATAAGTACCTACAGACGGTTATGGATGCGTATTCCCGTTTCCCGTTCGCCTATCTTTGTCCAGATATAAGTTCTTATACGGTGATGTCATGTCTTGTACCGCTATTTGCTAAACTTGGCCCGCTTGTTTCCTGTGTTCGGATCGCGGTTCATCATTCATGTCGGATGAGATTAGGCGATTTCCTCATTAAAAAGGCGTTTCCACCAGTCTGACCACTCCATATAACCCAAGGAGGAACGGTCAGGTGGAACGATTAAATGGAACTTTCTGAAAAGCTATTACGTTTTCATTACGATCAAAAGGTTTCCAAATCAGTCATTGGGAAACCGTTTTATAACACGCGCTCTATTCGCTTCGTTCCTTGTTGTGCATCGCCACCAATGCCATTTCATACGAGGGATTGTTTCATCATAATCAAAAGTCCGCGGTCGGTAAAACATTCCCGCAGTGGTTGCTTTCGCCAGGATCAGTTCTGGTGTGTCGAAATACGTGATCTTCGAAGTATGACCCCGTAGTCGAAGAGGTTGGGCTCCTGAAGTGTAACCCTGAGTACGCACATGCCCGACACTTTAACAGCACGAAAAAACTATCTCCCTACGTCATCTGGCACCTTCTTCAGATTTCGAATGCGTCCCAGCAGCCGAAACAGCGGCAATCTAAGCCCAATACTGATTCATTCATTAAGTCGGAACTATATGACTCCTCTGCTTCGGAAATTGAGTCTCTCGCAAAAACCAAATTGATTCGCAGATGAGTGTATTTCTCGAGAAATCTCTAATTCTTCTGAACACCCGTTGGTTGTACAATAACAGCGGACACGACCGCATTTCTGGCGCAACAGAGAGGCATGAAATTGTTCATTATAAAACGAACACCTGCAAGCATTTATCTCTGCGGCGGTGAATGTCGTATATTTGTTGCTTATCAAAGCGCTTCAGCATTTATTGTTAAATCGCTTTTCCTCGTTTCAGCTTGCAGTGTCAAAGTTTTGGATGAATAAAGCCTAGCTTTTGGGCCCTCAGTGTTTTTCTTTCTTATTATGATTGTCACCGCATTCCATCCCTCGTCGAACACAACACACATTCGGTGCCACCAGGATGATGTCATAGTGGTTTTAACACAGCAGTGAATTAGTGAGCTGCCTTTTTATCGTTTCACTGGCCTTTGCTTTCCTAGGGCCAGTTGACCGTATCAGTTGGTATGGGGCACGGCTGTTTCCGGTAGCAAAAGCCTTCTCCATCTTCCCAGCTTTCGATGTCCACCAGTGCTTTTGGTCTTTCCATAGACTCTTCACTATTCGGCATTTGAGGGAACTGTGTGCGCCGCAGTACTCGTTGGCTGCCAGTATGGATTTTCTGGTATCAATTAGGATCAGCGATCTCGATGATATTCAGTGGTCTTGTGGTCGAATCGGAGAAGTCGAAAAGGCACCATTGAATGCCGCTAGCATAGCTCTTTTCACATTTTGCCATGCTTTATCCAATTACTCACTACGATACAGTACTGGTTTACTGTGGTAGGTTGCTGGGATAGCTCAGATTGATACTGTTGAGCTATGGGGATTCTTGGAATATGGTGAATTTGTATGCTACTTTCTGACTTGTGAGGGCCTGAGCGGAAACCAACTGTATGGCGTGAATGCACCATGGCGTGACTGGAATCAAGTTATGTGCCCAGAAAGAACGGTAGTCTCGAATAGTGGCCCATTACCGGTGGCTGACGGCCACGTGATCCAACTGGATCGACGGTTGAGTTGCAGTTGGTGGCCGTCAGGTTACGCGATGCGAACGTTTATGCTGAAAGTTCATACTGGCCGGGGAGAGGTTATGATTAGCACACAACTAAAGAAGTCGCTGTCCGTTGTCTGTGCGACGAGCACCGACTCCCACTCGCCCACCCAGATGTGGTTCCAAGGAGATCAGACGACCCACTTGGGCATTCATATCGCACGCAACGATCACAATGTTAAGGCTTCTCACTCGACGAATAAGCGCGGACAGGTATCGATGGAAAGTGTCTTTCTCAGCGTCAGAGCTGCAGTCCGTTGGGACATAAGCTGACACTACAAACAGGCACCGTTTTTTTTCATGTCGAGAGACATTGAGCTTAGCTGAGTTGGATAACCGAACGCCGCGAAGACGACTGTTCACTGCGATCCCATCCAAAAAAGCACGTTCAGCTCTTGGGATGAGTGCAACCCCCAACGCAATATATTCTGAGTCATAGCTTTTCGATAACCGAATACACGGAGGGAAGAACGTGAAACAGCTGAGTTCGTACTTGGCATTTTGGGATGCATAACCACGCTTGGGTCTTGTACCCTATCTAGGATTGAGCAATCTGGCAGTATCCCGGCCCTCGTGCTTCCTTCTGGTGGCATGGCAGTTAGGCATCGAGAGGGTGCTACAGCTGAACGATTGTTTTTTTGGTTGGGTCTCAGTGACAGTGACACAGCATACATCATTTGTAAAGGAGTATAAGGTTTGAGCAAGCATTACCTGTTTGCTCCTATGTAGAAGGAAGCAATGTGTTATTTTGTTTATTGTTACTCGGCAGCGCGCAGCATAAGGCCCGTAGGTAAAATGATCCAACAACGTTTGCTTGTGCGGTGGGAAGGGGTTGGGGAGGAAAATCGGTGGACACAGAACTGTGCGGGCAAATGATAATTCCCGGTTGCCCAGGCCGAGGAAGGGGGCTTAGTTGGGGTGAGAGGAAAAACCGGCAGGAAAAGTTGATGGCTTCCGCAGCAGAGTGGAGAAAACTTAGTAAATAGTGATCGACCGGCGGTCACGGTCAACCGTTGGGCGATCAGTGTGCGACTATTAGAGCTGACCTTTTCTAACCCATCCCTCCTCGCGAGAAGACAGCATCGCTGCCTCAATGAAGATGGACATGCTGGTCGCCCGGGGGAACAAATCATTGCTTTCACACTTATCGCAGAGTACAGTACGACTTTACCCACAGACCGCCTCGTAGCACGATTAACCGTTTCGCTGCTCTAAGTCTGACCGCTCCCCTTTGGCCTTCCGGTATGAAAAAGAACCGTTCAGCTGTAATTCCCTTCCGATACCTAGCTGCCATGTCGCCCGAAAGACGCATGCGGGCTGAGGTACTATCAGATTACCCGAGCCTAGACAAGAGCAGTCGAAATGCAGTGGTTGGACCATGGACCTCCCGGTCAGTAAATTCGCCCTTTAACCATGAGGCATCTCGAACCATCGATGCCATGTTTGCACCTTGTGGAAAGAAGTTTCAGGCAGTTTGGCCCGTGGAAATTATTGTGGCACTCAAGGTCGACCACCACGCCAAGATGGCAGCTGGCTGCCATACCACTCGGAGAAAGCACGAGGGCTGTCACAATACTAGGTCGCCCAAGACAGGTGGAAGCGAGGTGCCAAGGTTAAGCACAAACATCCGGTCAGTACGTTCATGCCTGAACCACTGAATTATCTCAAGCTATCTTGTGCATGCTTTAGTGAAATCATAGAAAAGCTTACTGACCACGAGTGCCTGTTGCAAAAACGGATAAATTAGCTCCCCGGCTTTTAGGCCAGAGAAGGATGCTATGAAAGGATGTCTGGTGCTCTCAGTAGTACAGGCACTAAGTTCCATGCAGAATATGGTGAGCTCGTCGAAGAGCCTCCTTATTTTCACTCCCATAACGCTTTGTGCGATCCACGGCAAGTACCCTCACTTCGAACACAAAGGTGATCGAATCAAACGAATTTCGACTCTTTCTTACGCATCCAACCGGATTTGTGGTGCCAGATCCCTATGAGCGATAGGATCCTCACCGCAGCGAAGCATCACTGTCGACACTGATGTTGTTGTCTTTGATGATGATGAATTCGCGGGAGTCTAAAGTGAAATGTTTTAAGGGTTATGTGCATGGCATTCAGCATAAACAAACACTTGTGCTTTCCACAAATAGCTAGTAAAGATGCCACACGTTCTACGAAAACGTCGGTAGCCTATGTGATAGGAAAAGCTGCCTGGCATATGAAAGGGGTCTGTGCAGAGAGGGACAGAATTCGAATACCTCTGAAGAACGAACGGATCGGATATATTATTACCGAAGGCCGAATGGGAAACACAGTCTGGGGTGAAAAGGCAGGTGAAAGGGCAGGAAAAGTTGAAGGCTTCCGCAGCAGAGTGGAGAAAACTTAGTAAATAGTGATCGACCGTCTCATGTTTATGTAGTTTACGTGAGCTCTAAATCTTCAAAGGGAAGAGGATCATGTTCTATTAGGTGACAGAGGCATTATCAATTCAGTGACCACGAAGTTTCCTCACTCTGAGACAAATTCGGTGTGCAATTGACAAAGCTAAGCCATAAGCCTGGCAACAGAATCATCTTAGAATGACGATGACGTTAGCACGATTCGGATGTTGTGAAATAAGCGACATCATCAACCCGGATAAAAGGGGTAATACCGAATAAGCTACTGTGCTGAGGCATGACAACTCCGTCCTGTTCAGCTTTATCATTGAAGCAATGAGGCGAACGCTGGAAGGTCTTCAAAACCCGTGTTCAGATCGTTGCTGATGAGAACTTTGTCGACCTGGAGTATGCAAAAAATATAATCTTGATCTTTGAAGACGAAGGAAAAGCACACGTCCACTTGAGTATAATGACACCCATTATACTATTTTTCGGTGTTAGGTGGGTACCACCTGTAGTATGCACGCTATGGAAGCACCAGGGGACAGTGATTCTCCGAAGGCAAGTGTTCACGACAATTTCTGTGAATGGAAAACAGAAACAAGTCTCATGAGCCGAAGCCCATTGAACAAGGCCGTACATCACCAATGCTTACATATAAAGCAATCAAAATAGCAGACACTATATACTACACACCTTACCATTCTGCTGCTACGGCCAAGAAGCCTATCCCGCACGCGATTGGCCGAAGGATCATGCCACTTACTGGACCAGCATCAAGGCGAACACCGATTAGCCAAAATTCTGAACAAAACAGCCAATCATGGCCCCGTATTTGCCGAGTGCAGGTTGCCAATGGAGCACTCAGAAGGGCCGAGCCTTAGATGCAGACCCAAAATTTCTCCGAAAACATAGTTCGGAGAAAGAAAACTCCAACATAAAGTTTCAGAATTTCATGGTATTTATTCGGTTCCTTAAGATCTCTCCATGCGGCTTCAGTTTGGTTAAAAGTTGTTTAAACCTACTCGAGGTCAACCATGGGCGCGGAATACGTACTTTAGTGGCTGCCAATTGCTTTGCGTGATGTTTCCCTGGTGGCGGTGGGAAATTTGTACTTACTTCACGTGTTTTCTTCTGTGTTGCATTTGGAAATAATCTCGAAACTACAAGGACAATAATTGCGCCCTCTGTCGGCACACACTCAAAATTGAGCAGCCTCTCACCACGCGTATATGAAAAAGTCTCCCATCATCATGGCAGGTGTCCTGCTGAATCAAGCCAGGGAATTTGTCACGGCTCGTAAGTTCTTTGTTTATTTATGATTGTCAGTACCCGCTATATCGGACGCAAGGCTATCCCGAACCATCGACAGTGACGGGAGAATTAGTATGTTTATAGTCAAGACAGCACAATAAGGTGGCCAGTGCTTTTAAGTCCTGGCACAACTTTAACGGATTGATGCCGTCTTGTGTGTGCACGCAACACACTCATCCGCTAAATATTATGGTGAACTACGGGAAAACCGTCAGACTGGTTATGGTAGTCGCGGTACCATCAGCGCGACGCCGTACTTGGGTCCGTGGACAGCCCGTACATGAACATCTTGGGTGAGTCGTTTAGGGCTGTCTTTGTAGTCAGGATTCGCCGAGGAATCTTCACAAATTAGGACCAGCATGGATCAAGGATATTCTTGGGTCCGCTGAGGGCGCACGGTGTTTCATTGCTATCACACAGACGAGGCAATAATACAGCTGTGTATACATCGGGGGCTAAAAATAGGAAGTCTCAGAAAGTCTGCTAAAAAGCACTATGATGTGAGTTAGACTATGACCCAAAATAACAAAGCCAAAATCGTCACAATTCCTTAATAACTAATGTCTTCTGGACCCCCGGTTTTCAAATATCTGACAAAAACCCTGTCCATATGGTGTGTGCAGACATTACTCTGATCTTCAAAGAGGAGGAGAAGGCTCAAGTGTTTCTGACTGAACTGACCAACGTCCTTTGGTATGCACCCTGCACTCACAAAGTGTAAGGTAATAATAAGAATGTTTATTCACAACTGGTGGGTAGCATGATCAGGCAGGCAGGATTATAAGGTTACATTCGGAATAAACTATGAGTTTCTTCGTAGTTGCAGGTAATGGACCGAGTGGGCGAGAGAGTACAGTCAAGAGTAGGAAGGGACTAGTTGCGGGTGTGCTATCAAACTGGGTATGGCAGTGCCGTGCCATCATTGCACTGCCGTACTTCGGTTTCTGGACAACCCCGTAACGGAAGTCATGTTTGAGATACTTGGGTCGGGACGTGCAATTCTGGGAGCAGGGGATTTTGAGTTGGCCAAGCGAATTCGCAGAGGTAAGACGAAGCCAATGTAAGATCGGAGGTATTTTTCTGGTCCGTTTGAAGATCTCTGAGGATGTAAATCAACGACCAGGCAGAGTGGATATCAGCAAACAGGGCGCCCAAACCAGGTATTGCCGAAGTTCGAAGCTTTGTACCACGAGGGAATGGGATAAGGTCAGTAAAGCCCGGTGACGACGCACGTGGTCCTTGGATCCTAGGGCTCAAGTCTATACCACTTGGTCTACGGCTGACACATATACACCCCTCGTTGAATCACCGATGTACACGTGGCTCCCTGATTATCGTCACCGGGACTAATTGAGCAAGTAGTGAGTTCACCTTACTAACTGTAAAACTTCGGCTTCAACGTGGATACCGATTTGGAATTGTGGACAAAGGGATTTATTAAGCACTTGGTGAGTTAGCCACTACAACTTTGTTTAATTATGCGCTTTAAGTGATATCGCGGAAGATGTTTACGGGTCATACTTGATTATACATTTTCCCTTCAGAAATCCTGTCGAGTAACAGCGGTTTCCTGTAACTGAGAACTGGACTGACCACATAATTACGTTTGTACCGATGCAACCAATAAACAGAAACGTGATTTGTTAAAGGTGGTTGTGCATTTTTAGGCATGGGGTCGGCAGACGGATGCCATGTATGGATATGGAGGGTTGCCGTTGGTCGTTGGATTAGTGTATTATGTATAGTTGGGCCATTAGTCAGTTAGAGCATGTGTATGGGCCCTTCAGTTACTGTAAGTAGCCACGGCGTACAACATCGAGTACGGTTATGAGCATGACGCGCCGTCGCTGGCCATCGGGTTAGGCTGCTGAGCTCAGTTGAGGTCTCATATTCGGCGCTGAACACAGACACAGGCCTAGCAATTACGATAAGTAGCCAAGGTAGGCGATATCGACTACAGTTATACGTATGACGGACCCACTGTGGACGTTAGATTAGGATACCATGCATATTTGGGGCCTCATTTTTATCGGCCTGCATAAATACTGGCCTGATGTTTACTATAGGTAGCAGCAGCGAGCGACAGCATACACAGATACGGTATGATGGGCCGTCGCTGGCCACAAGTGAGGTCGAATAATCAGCGTCGCATATAGGCTCTGGCCTAGCGATTACAAAATGAAGCCAAGGTAGGCGATATCGGCTACGGCTTTGAGTATGACATCCGTCGTTCGCCGTTAGGTTATGTTTGTGTGCGTAGTTTGGGCCTCGTATTCATCGGTTCGCATAAATCCTGGTCTGGTGTTTATTTTAAGTATTAGAGATAAGCAACAAGGCGTACAGTTATGAGTATAACGGACTAGCGGCCGCGCATAACCACTGCTTCATAAGCCACGCCGTTCATGAACACGGGCCTGGTTCTTATGCGACCTCTGCCTCTCGACTTCCCCGTCTAGGCTTGGGCAACCTGGCAGTATCCTAGCCCTCGTGCTTCCTTCTGGTTGCATGGCAGCTAGGCACCAAAATTTTATGACAGGCCTTCCGATTAGGCTAACACGCACAGTGGAGGCCTATTTTCACCGACCCGCATAGATATTGGCCTGGTGTTTAATATAGGTGGTAAAGATGAGCGACATCGCGCACAGGTATGCATATGAGAGACAGTCGTCGGTCATTGGATTAGATTACTGTGCATAGGTGAGGCCTCATAAGCAGCGTCGCACATAGACGCGGGCCTAGCAGTTACAAGAAGCATTCGAGATGATTGAAAACACGCACAGTTATGAGGATGAAAGGCCGTCATTGGCCACTGAATTAAGTTGTCGTGTATAGGTGAGGCACCACATATATACATGGGTCTAGCAGATACGATAAGTAGCCGAGGTGAGTGACAACGTCTACTGTGGCCGCTTTATGACGTATTCCACCTATGGTGAGTCATTACTGTTGTCCGGGTCAGGGTGACGACCAGATTTATCGAAAAGAAAACCCAAATGCTTGATGGACGTAAGAAAGGATGCACATTTTTCTGCTCGGAGACGAAAGCCACATTCCTCGATGAAGTGCTGAGGTTAAGCGATGAAAGGCTTCCTGATCAGTTGATATCATCCAAGTACGTCACGACGCCTGTCAACTCATCAAGCATAGTGTCCATGATCTGTTGGAATATGGCTGGCGCCATTTTTACTCCAAAGGGAAGACGATCGAACTGGAAAAGAACACTGCGTGTTAGTGGCTAGAAGATCTCTGGAGTCATTCGCAACTTCGATTTGTAAGTAAGCATCAGCCAGGTCGGGTTTAACAAAAGAAGTGCCACCATTGTGTTTGGTGAACAGGTCTTCAGGATCTGGTAGAGGATACTGAAGTGAATTGAATGCAGCATTCAAGTCTGTAGAATAATCATCACAAACCCTGATGTTCCCATTCGTCTTCTTAACCACAACAATAGGAGCTGTCCAGGAAGAGTAGTTGAGAGGCTAGATAACACCTGAAGTCTGTACACGATCTAATTCAGCGTCCACAGATGCAAGAGCCGCATACTGTACATGACATTTTTGTGTTTGGTATTTGCCATTTGTTATTTTTTATTTGGCCTCAAATGAAATGTGGCTTGGGTTTCGGAACAATGTCCAATATCATCTTGAAAAACATTAAAAAATTTCGATTGAATTGTGCAAGTTGCCGGAAAATGCTTGTTAATGAGATGCACGATAAAGATCAAGCAAGACTTCCATTCAGTTGCACCCGCAAGTCTTGAACTGAGGTAAGAGAATGGGGGATAATCATCCATGTGATTGTGATCTTATTCGACTGAGAGATCTTTCAACCGTCTCGACTATCCCACACCTACTTACGATAGTTCTGTGCTTGGTGAGAAACTCCTTGAATGAAGGAGAGGACATGGTCATTCAAGTTAACCCTGTGCTTCTAGCTGTCAGCTGGTAACAGAATCCCATGGGTTCTGTATTGTATCCGAGATGGCTCAGTAGTTAGAGCGCGAATTTACTGACCGGAAGGTCCGTGGTTCGAACCCGACCTCTGCCTTCGACTTTCCCTGTCTAGGCTTGGGCAGCCTGGCACTATCCCAGCCCTCGTGCTCCCTTCGGGTGGCATGGCAGCTAGGCACCGAAAGGGTGTTACAGATGAACGATTTTTCAGTTGGGCCATGTGGCAACCAGTGACCTATAATGACCCTCAATCCACGAATGGCGGATGTTCTTGATTTTGGTCCCGCCATCGTGGGCAGTACTGTTTCAATTCACTATTTCGGGTCACGCAAACCGTCTAGAGGTCAATCATGCCATCACGTCCGGCTGGCTTTCTGCCATATTGAACGGAACCAGCTCAGAGACTGTTGGGGACGATATCAGAAAATGTTGATGTTTACTTCAAGGAAGATAGTGAAGAATCAAATAGACTTTGCCCATAACTTTAGGGCCATCTACCCTAGCTATCGGGCGCGGCGGGATGGGCACCCGATGCGGTCAAAATCGATAGCTCTTATCAATGACAGAAAGGCTGAGCTAGCAACAACTGGCTGTGATAGAACATGCAGGTTACTCAAACGTTGAAACCATAAAAATTATTTTTATGGATTGCAAGAGAAGAGGAGGTGATGCGGACTTTCACACCGCTTGTTTTGTTTCGATTGACCGCATTGAAGAATCTGACATAAGCGGAACCCTGTGGAGAGATAGATAAGGAAACTGCCTTCTTTGGTGATGAAATGAACACTTCGGCTTCATTTATTACAGAAGTCCACAGCAATGAGCAAACCAGAATGGAATGTGGACACCAGTCTCCTACCGGAACCAGAAATATGACGCAAAGTTTCACCCCTTAAGCCTTATAAAGTTTAACTTGGGACGTCTACACTTTGCGGTCTAAAAGCGGCCAAGCTCTGAAATCCACTCAGCCATACCCGATCTATATGGCATCAGGGAAATTTAATAATGGAGTGTAGCTTCTCTGCTATGGTGCCATTCCTCAAAAAGTTTTCGGAACTATCCGTAGCGTCAGACTTTAGTCTTAGCTTCTTACAATCTGATATTATCTGGGTTTCGTTCTCTGTAAGGATGTACTGACCACCTCCAGTTTATGCTTGGAAGCCAACATAAATACAGATGAAAAATGGTTGTAGTTTTTCCAAACCTGAAGGCTGCGTTTTCTTTCGTCGATAGCGAGATGCTATTGCAATACCTTCAATCAGAGGCACCCAAATAAATGTCTTGCTATCCTAAAAGCAACATACAACAACGTACGGGCCGACGACCGGTTCACCACATCCAGTGGTGTCACACATGATGCATGTCAACTGAACAACTAATTCCAACTCTTTCGGGCAAACAATTTGAAATCCAGACAGCTTAGAAGCGCAGCGAATCTGAGCTCGACGTTATTGATCTCCAGAACTTGTGGTCGTTGCCGAAGGTTCAAACAGAGATCTGGTTGTGTACGGTTGTGGATCTAGTATAACCGGAAACACCGAGATAGAGCTAAATTGTCACAGTTCATTGCCGGGGAGTGATGCTAGCGATTCCTGGGAGGCTCTGACACGTCACTCGCTAAACCACTCGGTTCAGTGTTTAATGTTCTCATCTATTCCAGCAAACGAATTCTGCATTCCCACTTTCGAGGAAAAGCAACATGACCCCTCGGGTACCGTCACGGGTGGAAGCAGTTCACCTGATTCCACCGAATTTGTCGCGCGGGCACACCTGAGCTAGGCGACGAATTGAGTGAACTGGCCCTATATTGGACTCGGTGCACTTGGCTCCTCATAAGGTATGGAAATTGGTATATCTTGTGTGCATGTCTCATTTTATCTGAGTACTTTCCTCTTTATATTGGACATTTGCTACCCTAGTGATAACCGTTTCAGATGATCTGCCTGATACAGCTTTCGAGGACTTGTGGTGATAGTGTGTAATCTGGATAAAAAACTCGTCATAGTTCGATGTTGACAAGCTTTCCAGAATCTTTTGTTGTCTCTGCTGACAGTGACTCTTCATTCTTCAGTTGTCATGTGCCATTCACAGTAGTCGCTGCTATCAGCTCATGTAAGAAATGTTGATGTGTTGAATCGTTGGTTCTGATCCTCGTGTTTCAATTTTAGGCGGTGCTCAGCCCTCGGTTCCAGGTACCCAGTCTACATAAATACACATCTACTGGACATTCGTTATACCGTCATCTTCTGTAAGACTTTCTTCATCTTCTCTCGCCTTCGAGCTTACCGCAAAGTTTCCCTTTGCATTCTCCTAATGTCATCGTTCTACTGTTCGTCACCTGAACAATCTTTCGTCGTACAGATCACATGCTTCAGTATGCTTTTCTACACACAAGTTACCTGTTCTCTCAATATTATATATCACATACAGACTTTTGGAAACACTTAATGCAGAAACATTTGGTCATATCACGAAAAAGCGCGTCCAAACAGGCCCCTTTGCCCATCGGATGGACATAGAGAGGTTCGTCATGAGGATCAATAGTTACCAAGATAGGTCAACCCGACTGTTCATTATTAGTCAGTTTGTGTGCATAAGGCAACATCTGTTTGGGGAAAAATTCATCTATAACTCCCATGATGGATATGGTCGGTGATTCTGAATTGGCAGTCGTGAGTGTCATCCAGTGAGCACGTGAACAAACTGGAAGGTGGAGAAAGAGAGACTCTATCGTACGTACTTCGGAGGTCACCATCACTTACATTACCAGGTCGAACATGACACTGGGTGACAACAAAATAAGCCGAGAGAACAACGAAGTGCACGAAAAGGCACGCGACATGTTGTCATCCGATCACTGTTATCACGGCGGCTTTTAAAACAGACCATAAAATCCCACAGTTAACTCCAGCTGTAGGTAGAACTGGACAGGTGTGTAAAATGTTTCGTGAACAAGCATCCGTAGTAGGTTGAACGCAGTAGACAGAAACACTGCACAATTCGACACAGCTGTATTTGGACAATGTTGGTGCATTCTTTATCGTTAGCTGATATGAAACTCTTGGTGAGGGTTGAGTTATGGTGCGGCAGTTTCAAGCATTATCTCAGTTTGACAGTATTTTTAGGCTGGCGCACAAATTCGGCGGCCGTGTTTCTGTATATAGCACAGCAGCGAAATCAGCGAGATTCCATTATCTGTCCAGTAAGCTACCAAAAACCAGCACGATCTCAGTTGTACAAGGATCCCCGTTTTTAGTCTTTTAGTCTTTTAATAGCCCAGGGGACAACAATCCATTGTAGGCCATTAACTCCGATAGTTTTTTTTCACTTAGTCTATACACGATACATTATCCCTTTTGCTGGCAGTTGTTCCTGATCAAACTTCGAAAGAAGTATTGCACTTGCTGAATTAAGATCCAGTGCTTTTTCACTTCACTCCATGTAGTGCTATGCTTATGAGGTGTATGTTTTTCTGGGTTCACAATCACCTTAGAAGCAAACGGATCTGTATTGGCACCGAATGCCCGAATATAAAGAAAACAAGTTCATTCTGTTTCGCATTGGGATGGGTAACTTTATCCCCCGTGAGAACATGGGGGGAGACTTAGGAAAAAAATCACCAATAAGCCCAATCCGGGGCTGTTAGTTAGAAGGGTAGATGGGTGATTTCATTTGATGGAGAACCCATTCGGAGCTAATCATATTGAGAATGTTGGCAACCCTTACTGAATCGTTATCATGAATAGCGTTGGATTTGATCTTCTCTTGTAACACTGCTGTTCTGTGGTAGCAGTAATACCTGTATTGAAGCAGGTCAGTACAGGAAGGCTAGTTGTCCACTAGATAACCAGCTGATCTTCCATTGTTGTTGTTCCTTATCTCCGGCACCATTTTTTGGATAACTGCTGCAGGAATTGTTTATCCTTCATTGTACGTGGAACCCTTTGTTTCAAGCCACTGTTAATACAACGGATATCTCTCAGGCTGAACAAGCACATGGACAAAAATGTAAGATCGGGTTTTGCCGATTCTTTATCCTTCTTTCACTGGTTCCTTTGCCACAAAATACCGGCTACTTTTTAACAGAAAGTCACTGTGCTGTATCATCGCAACAACTGGTTCGAAAAGCTATCCGCAGCGATGAGGAGATTTAGGCCAGCATTTTCGGAACAGGAACCAATCCATGCACCTTTTTGCCTTGTGAACAGATAAGCAGTTTGTCTAAGTTGCAACTGGATGGGATATATCAATATTCCTAATAGAGATGATACCATTGAGTTGGTAGTTTACCGGAGGTTGCCTCCTGACGCTGTATTGTCCACAGGCTAGTTATGCATAGCCGGGAGAGGCAGTCATCCACAGAGATGGTCCCCGCATCTCCACTGCACAATTCATGCTGTTTTCTGACAATGTTGTACCTAATGAAAGCTGGGCTCCATAAGAAAAAGCGTTGCGAAGAAGTTCGCCGAACAAAATTATCTCGTTTGTTAAATTTGAGGAGCATAAAGCAAACAAATGTCTGACCGATTTTCCTAGGTGGAATTTGCATTGGATATTCTGTTATTTTCATTCTTAAAGAGCGCCAAAATATGGTAATGTACGATTTCGTGTTTTTATCTCTCGTAAACCGGTAACAAATTGCGAGTCAGCGATGGACTGTGAACTTCAAATTTCGCTCACTTGAACAAAATGCCCTGAGCACCATATCACCTACAAGTGCGAATGGATTAGAGTAACTCCCCGTAAAATCCACAAGTTCGAAAACCCTATGGTTTCGGTGAAAATAATTTGGGTGTGTTTCTAGTGAGCGGTCTCAGAAGGCGTCAGAATTCCCAGAATGTTGTTTTCGTCCACACCTTATAAACGACGAGCTGTAACTTGTTCATACCTACTTTTGGGCTTAATTGCAGGTTGTGCACCTTCTGCTCCGTAAGCTTCAATGGCTCGACGACACAGGCCACGTGTCATCTGACCTGACGGCCCAAACTGCGGCTGCCTCGGATCGATTGGCTGAATCTACCGGAAGATCCGGTCAATTCCATTGCGAACTTCACACGCGCAGCACCCGGAGTTGTTCTCGTGCAAACTCATTTTTGGAAACATTTATTGGAGGGCGTACAACAAAGCCATGAATCTGTATTCGCCAGCGGGAACGGACAGTGCAGAAAAGTAAGAGCCAGACTGTGACTCCCCCCCAAAGCCAGACCGTTTAGTTCCAGTATACCCGCATAGAACTTGGTGTCAGAACAGCGCCAGCCATATTTCAACGGATTAAGTATATGATGTCAACGTTGCCGCCTGGATGAACGATCCCAGCGACATGGGTTCCAACCCCAACGAATTGTGGGAGCGCCTTGATTGCGTGCTAAGTCGTATACAAGAGTATGGCTTCAGAGTGCGCCGAAAAATGCACTTTCTTCATGCGGTCGATAAAATAGCTTGGTTTTATCATTGACGAACATAGTGACCGACCAGACCCGGAGATCATCGACGCTATCAAACGCACACCGGCAATAGCAGACGTGCCATCTCTTAGGTCCCTTCTCGGTCTTGTCAGTCACTACAGTTTCTTTCTTCCCACCATGCATTACCTCCGAGGCATTCTGAAGCAGCTACTCACCAAAGACCACAAATGGATATGGTCAGCAGAACGCCGACGCGCCTTTGACTCTGTCGAATCCACGCCGAGGTCCAATTTGCTAGTCGTCCACTAGGATCCATCACTGGAAATTGATATGGTGTTGGGTGTATCGAAGTATGGTACTATCGCAGTAACTTCGCGTATTCCTCTACAGCAGCCTGAAAACCATCTCATATGCCGCCAGATTCCTGAAGACCGCCGAGTGCATCTAGAGTCAGATAGAAAAGGAAACCTCAGAGATGGTGTTTGCCGTCAGAAGGTTTCATAAAATGCTCTGCGACCGTCAGCTTACCTTAATGACCGATAACAAGCCGCTCCTGTCTGTGTCAGACTCTAAGAAGAAGAGTCCAGTATAGACTGCCCACAACCTTTAGTGAAGGGCCACTCTGCTTCTGGAATACAATTTAAAGATCATGTACCAGTCCACCGCCAGCCTCGGACAAGCCAACACTGTCTGGTTCATTGATTCACGCATGCCAAAACCAGAAGACACCCCAGTCACAACACTTGCATTGGAACTGGACGTTAACCGCTCAGTATCGGAAGCGGTCCGCATTCTCCCAGTGTCTTTTGATATTGTTCGCCAGGTTACCGATCAAGACCCCGTGCTGCAGCAGGTTGTCAAATACTAACACAATCGGTGGCCGCGTTCTTGCCCAAGAGACGGACCGAAAACTTACTTCAACTTGTGACGTACTACCACGAGCCAATAGGTGCCTTTCATTCTCGGAACGCCTTGTCATTACAAAGTGGTTACGATCAGCCATCCTGAATCAGTTTCAAAAACAGGACTCGTGAACAAACATGATGAAGACTTCTCCTCTGAGTCGAGTTTACTGGACTTTGATGGAACCCCGGATTAAACAACTCTCCAAATTTTGCCTGCGATGTGGTGAAACATCCAAGTCACTCGTGAAGACCTACCTACAGTCGTGGCTGCGACAACCCGAACTCTGGTCTCGTATTCACAGCGGCCATGCAGGACCAGTTTGTGGCCAACACTTTTTGGTCGTAGTAGATGTCAGCAAATGGCCGGATATTTTTCAGCGAGCAGTCCCACAACTGCCACCATAGTCCTGGAACTCCGATGATTGTTCAGTCGGTTTGAAATACCATAGACCACTGCATTCGATAACGGCGGTCAGTCTACGTCGTCGGCGTCCGCAGAGTTTTGTCGGTGTTACTCCGTAAATCATGTCCGCTTGCAACCGTTCCATCCACAGCCGAACGACTAGGCGGAACGCTTGGATGACACTCTGAAGCGAGCACTTCAGGAGTGCAAAAAGAAATGGACCAACGGAAGGAATCTTGCAAAGGTTCTTGCTGACACATCGAGTGACGTCAAACCCCAACTCGCCTTGTGGAGTGTCACTAGCATGGGAACGGCTCCGAAGGCCTCGAATACGGCCACAGAGAAGGCAGGTCAGTCACCGCAGCAAGAGAATGGAGGAACAGTTCAACCGGCATCATGGAGCAACCAAGTTCTTGTTCAGGGAAGGCCAGAGAGCATCGGTTCGCGCCTACAATGGCAGACACACTGTGAATTCAATAACACATATTTCGCCGGCACGGCCAAGTGCTCTATATGCTTCAAGTTTGCGCAGCCAGGCGGATCCGGCACACAAACCTAATTCGGCCGACAAGTGCGTAGATCCTTCCATACCGGACCGAGTTTGTCGAGCCTGGAGATGTTTCTGGAAAATTTTTATCCCGGTACCATTTCGGAAAATTAATCAGCTCTCCGTCAGGGGTCCAGCGTGAGCATACATTACGACCGCGAGACCAAACAGAGAGGATCTCCAAGCAAGCGAGGGCACTACCAATGAGCCCTCAGCTTGGAAGTTACGTAAACAAGCATCAGGTGGGAGGTGTTTGGCAGAATTCCGCACCTATACAACTTTGCCGCTCGTAGTTAGGCGCTGCTATGGCCAAGAGGCCTCTTCCGCGCGCGACTGGCCGAGAGATCAGACCAGTTGCCGACGAAGCAGCAAGGCGAACTCTGATTGGTCAAAATTCTGAACCCAACAACCAGTCACGCTCCTGTATTTGCGGTGCACCGATGTAGCCGCGGACGGAACTTATCCATTTTAGTGTGGGGGGATCAGGACCTTGTCTAGGAACCAGGCTTGGTTAGAATCTGTTGATTATACTAAAACATACTCCCAACAAACTCCTTTACGCCAAGGAACCGTTTCGTTTGGCGCATGAAACCCAAAAATATATAGTTCATCTGCCGGATGGAAGACTAGCATCCGGCAACTTTGCCCTGTGACAGTGGACAACTTCTGAGGAATTCTCAATCACTTGGGTCCTCACCGTCAAACACTGAGTGATCGAATTACGAACGAGAGGCAGACACCTTCGTTTGGAGTTGAATTGGGCTATTATTGATTAACCAGGTCATATCAGTTGTCAATACATCATCTACTGCTCTCGTCCGTCTGTTCCTACTGCCAACTGGATACACATTGCGCATAGTCCGATAGCCGCAATCGTTCTGTGAGATCCTTAACTGCCCGGATCTTACAGTACTTTCGATTAATTTTCGACGGTATTGGAGGTAATTCACCGAAGCTTACGTTTAACGAGCACATCATGGCGTGCGGTTTTCGGCATGGACATTTTATAAACCATTCCTCGACGTTGGAGAGCAGCGCCGTTTCCATAGATATGGGCATACCGGTTGTCTGCATCAACACGCACAGGACAGTACGACTTTACAATCTGACCGCTAGCAGTATGGGGACTCGCCTTTCTTTTTTGGTCTTTTGGGCGTGATTGAAATTTTAGGAATTGAACTGAAGCTTACACTGGAGCCCGACCACTCAGCCAGGTTGTAACGACCGTTTCGATTTCTTGAGCAACGAGCACCAAGGTTAGCAACCAAACCGGTAAAACTCCGAACGAATGGTTACGCAAATGTGCTGTACTATAAAAATGAAAGCAGTTACACGGAATACAAAATTACAAACCTCAACGGTTTTCGACAAACGGTGAGGTACTCCAAAAGCAAGCAAAGCCGATATGGATCGACAGTCAACGCGTGATCGAAACCGGGTCGCAAACTCATGCATTCAAACAAATTTATCGCCGACCAGGGTTTTGGTACAAAAATAGCAACAGAGGCAAAGGGACCACTTGGCAGTCACCTCTTTTTTTCTTGAACACAACCATAAGTTGTCAAAATTTTTGTACGATCAGCTTTCAGTTAATCGACGGCTAACGGAAGACGAGTTGGGCACCTGCAGGGCCCTTCTGAAATACGGAACGCCATCGTGTGAGTGCGGCTGTTTGTGGCCGATGAATTCGGCAAGATCCTCACAACTCAGTATATATACAACTACCGCCGGGAGTGATGACCGGCTATTTTGAGTAAGTGCCACATAGTTGGATTTTATTGTGGCAGATGAAATGCCTTCGGTGCTGGCAAAACTTCGGGAAATGGGACGCATTGTGGACCACTAGCCGCATGTTAGTTCCACCTGGCTTATTAAGCAACGTCATGGTCTTCCTAGAACAATTAGCAGGCTAGAACGGAAGACTCTGCTGTTTGACAACCAAATTGCACGATTTTGTGCCAATAATGAGTGCAGCCTGTGCAATTTTAGCTTGTAACAGCAATTATCGAGCAAAAATTGTCTACGAGAATGGCACCACTTCATATTTTGCATCCGCACATTCTAGAGTATCCGGCGAATTATTTCAGCTGCAAAACCAACCGAAAGCTCCATGCATTGTAAGTGAGTCACCTTTTTGTGCAATTCGCGATTTCTTATTAGGCAGCATATTCACAGTCAGTGGTGTTTACTGACCTTGAAGATTCGCTCACTTAAACAAATAGCCGATGTAGAGAATTTGCAATAATATACGAACATATACATTATACACAGGCATTCTACACCATGGAGTGGCAGCTCTAAAAATGTCGTGGCTCTCGAAAAATCCATTCCATTGTGCGAATACTTAGTGGCGCGGCGAACTCATCTGCTTCAAAATGTTGTACTGACTCTTTAACAGATGCAAAATCAGAGAAACGAATCCAACGAGACTAGAAATTCAATTAGATTACTGCGCGATGTATTAGAAGCGACTTTTTTGAAGGACTGTGACCGCGCCTAGAACCAGACGCCCATGGTAATGCAAGATGTCGGAAATTTTTGTGTTGTTCTCGAGTGCGTACATGGAAAACACTTGATTTTAGAATGGTAAATACCATTCCTTGGTTCGAGGCACCTTAGTTCTTTGGGTCAAGAGGACATTTAGGTTGGACTATCGATTATATGGCGTGCTCCGCGCCCGCAAAGTCCAATGTCATTCGCCAGGACCTACAGTCTTTGAACCTACCTCTAAGAATTCAGGGAGTCATAATGAAAGCTGTACTCAGCTCCACTTACTCAAAAGTTGCATTAGCTGGTAATGCGAAAGACGAAGTCAATTTCTGCGTTATCAAAATACGGGTTGCACCATAGGTCTACGAAACTTGAACACTTCGAGCGGAGGTGCTGGACCAACTTCAGGTATTCGACCAGACAATTCGAAACTACGGTTGGAATCAGCTGGAATTGCACTGAGATGGTCAATAAATGGGTTTCGGTAAAGCTTAGGGTGCTTTCTTTAAAGTGTTATGCATGCCAATTTGCGGCCTGTCAAGATAAGCACAATTCTCCATGCTTAATTTGCAGTGGCAGTAACCTAGATTTAGACAGAATTTACCTAGCAGAAGAGAATAAGGAATGGTAAGAAAGGTTTGATTGGCATCCTCCCTCCAGTTTGAGGAACAAATGATCATTTCAATGCTGGGCTGAAGGCAAGGCAAGGTGTGATGGCTCACCAATGTCAGTGAATTCTATGCTATCAATCTTTCTAGGTGTTAGCGGTGTAAGTACCTCAACTGCCCGTGGTAGGCTAGCCGGTGGAAGTTAAGCACTAGTCGATTGCTCTCAACTATGATTAGGATAGGCTGGCCCAAGGTCTGTGCAATGTACCGGGTTTTCCCTTTTTCCAGGCCTTGTTTAAACGAATTGACATGACAGTGATGTACGAAAGTTCCCCTATCATCTTGCTCTCACTAGTGAGTGTGGTGATAAGAAGACAGCCACACATACTGGGTGTGGACTGAGAGACATTGTGAAATCAGAAGATGAATTATGTAGAAAAGGCTGTTGTAGTTAAGAGGTTGTCTCGGCTCGCCCGTAAAACAGAATTTAAAAGGCTCTAAGTAACCTTGTTAGCCGCTGAAAATAATGGAGACCCAATAGAAGGATCAGCGACAAGATCGCCGAGCACAAAATTTTCAACAATATTGATGGATGTATGCTCCAGCAGTTATGTTTTTTGACGCGGTCATTTTGAGTCATAGCGTGTCATTTCACATCCTTCCATCAGTTCTTGCGGCATCAGTATTCCGTTTTTGTCTAAAAGCCCCATCGGGTTGCCGAGATAGATGAGCTCTCCATTGCGTTATTCAAAGGTGGGAGAGCATTGTAACGACCGTTTCGATTTCTTGAGCAACGAGCACCAAGGTTAGCAACCAAACCGGTAAAACTCCGAACGAATGGTTACGCAAATGTGCTGTACTGTAAAAATGGAAGTAGTTACACGGAATACAAAATTACAAACCTCAACGGTTTTCGACAAACGGTGAGGTACTCCAAAAGCAAGCAAAGCCGATATGGATCGACAGTCAACGCGTGATCGAAACCGGGTCGCAAACTCATGCATTCAAACAAATTTATCGCCGACCAGGGTTTTGGTACAAAAATAGCACAACAGAAGCGGTAAAAACGAGTTGCGCGGCAAGGAAAACGGTAAATATAAATGTCTTGTCAAACTGAAATAGGGCTCAATTACACCAAACCAAAAAAGGCGGTCCATTCAAATTGTTAATCGGGAAGGTAGTCATTAAAGATGGGAGGCAATTTTTAAAGATATACGAAGTTGCAACACAGGTGACAGCTTTAGGTTGGACAAACGTTGGCTTGAGTGCTTCAATAATCTTGCGGACTTTACTGATTTCAACTTTGTTTCATAAGGGACAAGGTTTCAAATAATACCAAAGTGAGACAGTTAGGCTTTACTACTTAATTTATTTCGAGGTGGCATGTAATGTTGTACTGTCTTCTGAAATGATAGTTTAAAGAGAGTACGATGACCCTTTTAAGTGACCAGTATGTCCATACTTGTGGAAGTGGCGATGACGCTTTCTCCGAGGATGGATGGCTTAGAAAGCGTCGGCTCCGAAAACCGTACACTCCGATTTCCCAGCGGTTGACTTTGATCGCCGGCTCATTACTCGGTGGGGTCAACATACTAGTAAAACCAGTGATGTGCTGCTCAAAAGGCACCTGCTATGCGCAGCCGAAATAGGATTGATGCAGCAAATGTGGCGAGCTCCATGCAGCTGAACAGGCTAGGCTGTTGAGTCATCGGCTCTCGGCCGGATACTTCGAAAAACAAATTTTGGGGCCACGCATTGAACCACACAGACAACTTACAATCCTTGACAGTAAACTTACAATACCATGTTCATTTCCTAACTTGCAGGAAGCATACCAATTGAGGCGACGCTCCTTAACTGGCAGTCGTTCTTCTCTAAAACCTTCATGTATTGAAAGATGCGATTTGAGTGCATTCGGTACGGGAACCCGCATTATTACACGTTCCGTTTCATTATTGCCCAACTTAACTCTAGTTAATAATGACTGAACTATCGGTGCAGTCTTCGCAGCTACTGCGTCAACGATACTGTCCGCTGTTACGTCAGAGTTCTCCTATTCTTGTACAGTCAGGTAAGTCAAGAATTTACCGCTGGCTTCTTTCAGCTGTCAGCTATGACCGAGGTAGGTTACGTCTAGCCAGTTGATTGGGCATTGCGGACCCCCAGCCACATGGTATCCGTGTGCGCCAGCCAAGTTTTTATTGCTGAATAGTGCAAGAGACGACATCCTCATTTAGTTAGTTTGGCTATGTATTACGATGGTCAGCTCTCCGTGTAGATCTCTAGCCGCCAATTACTTGGCAACTTCCGGAGCCGGCTATGAAAAATCTGGTATGTTTTGCCATTGGTTGGTATGGGGCCATTCCCCACTCTTGGTGTTTTCCGGGCTAAGTTGTCGCACTTCCAGTGTCAAACTGGAACAATCTAGTAATTTGGAACAGTGTTTCTAGAGGACGGCAAATGGCGGAGAGGTGCCTGGAAATACCGGCTTACCACGACTTTTACTGGGTGCAACATGTATACATCCATAATAAGCATACAAGCTACCCTAAACCTAAGTAAGTATCTGGGAAATACCTTATTATTGCCTATGCCCTTAGGCAAGCAGACTTTTGATGCCCGGCGTTGATTTTTCTGGTCTATGATTTGGGAACCGCTAAAATACGTGTGTCAAAGGTGAATATGCGGCATCCCCACACTACCTTTGAACACTTTCCTAGTGTATATTACGCGAACCGTAGATTAAGTGCAGTTCAGAAATCACGGATTTTTACCTTGATGGAAACCTTCCATTCTAACGGTGAAATCCGTGATTATGTAAGGCATCGTTGGAATATAGTACTCACAGACTATGACCTCAGAAACATGCGTAGCCGGCGTCGTGAGGTTACGCAAACCTCCAATGAATTGTAGTCGATAAAGCAACCAATTGATAGTCGCGGCTGTTTATCTGTAGCACGTTGTTCGGAAACTAGACGTTTCAAATTTCTAGGTTTCCCACTCAATGAACTGAAAGAACTGTTTAGCATGTATAATGAAGTACTGCTTTTTGATTCGACCACGCAGTGTAATCGTGTGTCTTATCACCTGTGGCACGTTGTCGTCATAGATTGCCACGGTAAAGGGCGAAGTGTTTATTATGTATGAACGGGTCCTTTGGCATTTTTGTAAAACCATGCCAGAGGTCAGTAGGGTGCAAACGGTAATATGCGACCGACATGCGGCATCTGCCGTGGGTGCATGTTCATTTATGCTCATTTCACGTAGTTAGAAATCTCACGGAATTAGAAATTGGAAATTTCGCATATCGGCAGCTTCAGTTGAGGAGAAGGGTATTTTACTGGAGTGCCTGAATGGGCTAGTTTAAAGCAGATCAGAGGAAAGTTTCAATATATGTTTACGACGCATTCGTCATAAAAACGCAGAGCTGTACTATTACCTTCAGCAGAACTGGCTTCCTCAGACAAGCCAGTGGGCAGCATTTGCCCGAAAGCATGATGTAAGTTTTGGGCAGGGTACAAACAACATGATAGTGGCTGCCAACCGCTATATTAAGAGTAATCTACTACAGTCTTCTTCACTGGTAGACTGTGTGAGAGCCATTTTGAAACGTAGTGAGCGTTTACGAAATAAATACAGTATGCAAGTGGCTCGTGGCTTGTTGACAGGCGCAGACGACTCCCCCTCAGGAGACCGCTTTTCAAGCCTTTTGAACTGCCTCACGCCATTTGTTCGGAATTTAGTTTTAGAAAACAATAGTATAAAGGTAGAGGTTGCGGAAAGTGGTAGTGACTGGCTAAAATTCTCAGACGACCATCTAGTGCGTCTAGACGGATGTTTGAAATGTACTTGTTCATTTAGTAACCAGTAGCTACTAATTTGTCGTCACATGGTAAAGGCTTGTCGGGTTAAGCAGTGGGACCTGTCGGGAAATTTAAGCACATGTCGCTGGCTTATGCCAAGCCTTATAACAGAACCAACTGGCAACCAAGGTTCATCGTCCACAGCAGAATGCAGTGAGGCTCCTTTAGATAAGGATTCCAAGCTAACCATAGGCCACAGGGCTGTATATAGCTATTTGAAGGTTTCGGTACGTCTAGGCAGTGACAGTTTCAAGGCTGAAATAGCAAGGTTAGATAAACATACTGAAGAGCTAGCGCGTAGTGTGGAGGTGCAGCAGGTGCCTTTGTCCAGTTTCCCCGACCCCGGAATTAGGGCCCCCAATAATAATCAACCCGGGCTATTGCTGCCAAAGCCTTCGACTGAGAAGTCTGTCACTCCTTTAATTCGCATTCCAAAGTTCCGTGAACAAAGACGTTCAGCTATGACCATGAGGCAAACACAACCGGCTGGGACGCGTCGTAAGCCAGCACTACAGGAGAAGGAAACCATGGAGGTAGATCTGGACGGTTCTACCATCCTAGAAACAACGGTCATCAGAGACGTTAGAGTACGGGCGGCTGCCATGTACGCTGCAAAAAAGTATCGTCGAGCCCGGCGGTGGGAGACTACTTGCTCTTGTTGCCGACAGTATAACCTTAAAAACCATAAGCAGTTTGCATGGGTGCAGTGTGACTACTGCATTCGGTGGTTCCATTCGCTTTGCGCCACAGTTCAGCAAGTTGCACCTGGAGTGCAAGAGCGCCGTTTTCGTTGCCCTGCTTGCCACAAGCATTGCATTGTCGAGTAGTTTTCACTCATGCATGTAATCAGTTTTTGTTTGCAGATTTTCCAGCTTGCAATTTTGCGCCGAAGCAAAAACGTTTTGCAAAACCCCAAAAATTGTACAACGTTTTATAAAACCTATAATATTTACAAGGCTATATCAACTCTTTTTTGTGCTGCAATTTTGTATCCCAGCCCTCGTGCTTCCTTCTGGTGGCATGGCAGCTAGGCACCGAAAGGGCGCTATGGCTGAACGATTTATTATTCTTAAACATGGTCATCAGGTATCTGGATGAATGGTCACGAGATTCTGTGATGCAGCTATTCATAACACATTAGTAGCTCACTGTTCGCAGATCGAACACGATTTACTGGATCAAGCGTACGAGTTGCGAGGACCAGCACATCACCTAGTTGTTTGGTAAAACGCATCCATAGCATCTTACACCTAAGCCTAGATGCCAAAAGTGCAGTGTATCAGGATGTTGTGCCATGAAACATCAATTCCTGTACACTTGTGTTCAAGAAATTGAGATACTTTGCTTGCAGTACCTACAAGAAATACCGTCAATCCAGTCGACGGAACGCGAGCGCATACCAGTGTAAATGAAAGAACATGCAGAAATTCCGAGTCCGGTTTATACTGTTGCGAGAGCAGACTGTGTGGTTCACGCTTCATGGCATATAAAAGTGTTTTTGTGTAGCACCTAATCGGCTTGACCGACCGTTTCGAAGCTACGGTATTGGAAAAGAACATCTGGGAGTCATATGCATCTGATGTAACTCGGGTTTTGCACTGAAGGACATAGAATACCAGTGGAAACAGTGCGAACTACCGACGAAAAGACCTCTGTTGCACTGGTGTTTGATCGGTTTCATCTAGAGGCACGACGGCCTCTCTAAATCGAATCCGATTCGCAAATCTCAGGGATCATTACAACTTTCGGAGATGACAGTGTGCTACAAAGTTGTGAAGCCCATGTAGGCAGAGTTATGAGCAGTCCCTTGCTGCTCCACTTCCTCTGATGTTACGTGCGGTTGAAAAACATAGAAGCCGAAGAGGAAAACGGTTCCAAAATTCTGTTACTAAATATCCATGCCCAAAAGAAGTAAAAACTATAAACAGTGCTGAAAAATAGAAGAAAACAAAGCATCTCACAGCAATTAAACAAGGACCCCAAATAGACACTGACCCGGACAACGGTCAGCGAGGGATGTGGATTGTGCTTCGAGAAAATCACAAAAGTAACTTGATGGATTTGGCCTGAGAGACTAACTGCTGTAATGTGTTGGAAAGATTTCTGATATGTGCCATCGCATTATTCCACAACCTTGACTGCTTCAGAAGCGCATCTAATGAGCGATGCAAATTCCGAGGACTACGAGTAGATCCATAGAGGCGCGTGAAGGGACAAGTCAATCTATCGTTGATTCGCTGCAAATTTCCTTCCAGATGACCAACAACGGCGGAGTACACGCTAAGAGAATGAACATATTTGCGAATATAAATTGTGATAGACGCCAAAACTCCCTTGAGACAGGTGAAATTTCTGACTGAAGTTGATCGAGCAGTACAATAGCCGTGGAGTGGCGCGAGTAGAATGCTGTCGGACCCATGTAAAGCTTTCCATAACCATGTTCTCGCTTCGGCTGATTCTAATAGAATTGGCGAAATGTGTTCGAAAAACGGTGGCTTTCCAAGCTGTTTCCGAACGAACTTAACAAGCTCCATGGACGGGTCAGTAATCCGTGTGATGGGCCAATAGAACCGGATGGAATAGGTGGACCTGGTAATGAATGGAATGAATGGTTGAGCGTTAGGACTAAATTGTTACGAAGGCGGTGGAAAATTTCAAGTCAAATCAAAGTCGGTAAAGCTTCATGCGTAAAGCGAGTGAGCAGAATTAGTCAATGAATGAAATTATATGGCCACACGATAAACAGATTATTATCAAGGCTGGAGGTAGAACCTATGCGATAATTTGCTTGGCAATGTGGAAATTTTTAGTGAACTTGTGGACCATTTTGCTCATTGTTGATCAGATCGCACAATTCGGCACGATTGATGCACTTGAACAGGCAGCAGGGTTATGCCGCTTTGGCAGTAAGGTGGTAAGGGATATTTTTCTGCTGATTGCGTTTTGGCCGAAGTGGAATGCGAGTAAGAGACGGCTCCACACCCAACTACAGGTACACTTCTTAAACTAAATTAAAAAGTGACTGATACGTAAGCGAAAATTAGCTACCCAGCACATTTTGGTCTGTGGTGCAAAAATGCATCAGTGACAAGTTGGTTACGTTTGGTCCAAAGAACTCCGCTGCTTTGAATGGCGCGGTTCGTTAGAATATAATTGAAAAAACGCCAAAAGGACCAGAGATATGAAATAATTTGAATGAATGTCATACCGCTTGAAATATGCCACATTTTTTTCAACAAGTATACTAGCCCACGGCCTGCTGTTTACTGGACCAATCGAGTCCACCAGCCAGACCACCAAGGACTCTGGCATCGCATCACACACGTGCCTACGGATTCACTGCGGAGCTGAAGGTTATTAGCGATCTTTCGCACGACTTCCAGAGCAAGTTAGATCTTCAAAGTATCGTTATACCAAAATAGACTGCCCACTGGAAATGCATCAAACCTCGGCATCTTCAGAGAGGTAAGGTGGTGACATTTTTGAGGAAGTTGCACTGACTACAGAGGGCTGGGGAACGGCTTAAGGAAAAGTAGATGAACAACCCGGGACCCATTAAAGCCCGAGCTCAGGTGCTTAGAAACCATGACCAGCTCCGTCACTGACCTGAGTTAATGGGCCTCAAGTGCTCTGATTAGGTATTTATCGTTCCGAACTTTGCTTCCCCTGTCTTCAGCTGCCGCCCATTGGATACCCGTGTAATCAGTGCAATGAGCTCGATATTTCTACAGACAGTTACACGCTAGCAATGTGCCACATCGGTTACCCTTTAGACAATGCCCCACCAGTTTGTGCTGAAAGTGCTCACTAATCTGATGGACCGAATACTCCAACAGCATGAACCGTGGGCTTCATAGTGTAGTCGAACTGGAGGACATAGAGCCCAGCGACTCAGTCGAGCATTAGAACAGCGTAGTCATGATGATGAATTTGCGTTCAAAAAGATGGGAACCTCAGTGCACTTTATTGCACCAAGGCAGTTTTTCCTAAATTTTCCCGTTTTTTTGGTTTATAGATGTTCATCAACCTTGGTTGGTTGCTATCCCCAAGTGCTATGATTCACTGGTGGTCAGTGGTAAATCACTGAGTTGACCCACTAAATGACTCGAGTAGTAATTTCTGAATTTGCAGCCTAGAAGGATAATGTTGTCCTTAAAGTATCCCTTTGGTTTAAACCAGATAAGACTACACGAAAACTCTAGTTGGGCGAGTCTAATAATCGGAATTCACGAGGACATAAACGCAAACTTTATTATCTCGTGGTATCAGAATCTACCAACTTTGACTCTTAGTACGTGATTATTTCAATTATATTCTACAGATATGCCAATCTCTTGTTGTGAGACGACCTGTCTTCTTCAGCAGAAACCAGAGAGGACAGTTTGGTGGTGGTAGCGTTTTGCCAGAAAGTGACAAACATAAGCGTCGATGCATACCGATTTGCCGGGAAGAAAATCACTGTAGGGACGCGTTCCACACGGAGATGCCATGGGAGGTCAACTTCCGATATATCTACCCTGCAAACAATGAAGAAGCAGATTGAAAAGCGAACGCAGGCAATGGTGCGAGAAGCAGGACAATCTAAAGTAGGTTTGTAATTAGAAAAAAACTAAGACAGAAAGTGCGCATGCTATAAAGTGACGCAGTTTCCTAATGTGAAAAAAGAATAACCTAACAAAAAGCAACCTCTAAAACAGGAAGGGTTCCGGTAGTTGATCAGGTGGGTGATCTATTCATCGAGCTTTGCACTTGGCTTGCAACTGAATATTCGTTGTACATCCATGATGTAGCATTTCCTGCTGGTGTAAGCACACAATAGTCTTCATAATAGTACCATAGTATCAGATATCCACAGGGCATTTGGATTTACCAATCAAAATTGTCTGACAGGCAAGAATCAGACATACGTGTGTGAGTTCTTCTTTAGCTGGCAGCCCATGTAGTTCACGACAGCGGCTGTGAACTGCATCGACGTTGCAATCCCCTGTTCACTGTTCTCCCGGTTTATAGGCCTTAAGGAGTGCACGAACATTAAGGCACAATCAATTTAGAGCCACCTACGGTCAGGTCATACAGAGTTCATTGTAGCAAGCGATCAGAGGCTGTACTACTATGCAGACCACCAGCATCACCATAGAAAGCTTAACCGCCAAATGTGTCCCGTGGGTGGGGTTCAACAAATAGTCCACTCAACAGTCTGTCGTTTGAAGAAGCATCTGACTCATTCAACAGGCAACTAGGAGGAACAGAGCGAACAGCTACTTTATAACAGCTATCATTGTTGCGCACAAAATGGGAAACGAGTACATAAAATATCTAGATGAATTCGGGATTTTCTAGTCTGCACAACATTCCTTCAGCATCCAGAGGCATCCGGTTGGCTTGACTTAGATGGCTGACCAAGCCGGATTGGAGAACAGGTAGATTGTTCAAATTGCCATAGCTGATTCCATAACGGTGAGCAACTATGTAGCTCGGATCACCTGCCATGCACTAGATTGATGTGCGCAAACGGCACTATTGATCTGCCGGAGTGTGGGATAACATATGAATCATCTTAACTCACAAGGCAGCGTGAAACAGTATCGTCTACGGTAACCAACACTGACCAATGGTACACTTTACTTGGTGCTTTCCATATGAACAAGCGAAGAGATAATGCAAATCGATGGAAGCGTGTTGACGTGTCCATTGCACCAGACACCAGGTAGCTTAACAATTATAATGTAGCATGAGAAATTTTGCCGCAGTCGTAGGTACAAGAATCGGCTTTCAAGCCAACGCGACCATGATCCCTGGATTTATCCAATGGATGTACTAGTTAGGCCACCTGCACAGACAATATTTCCCCATCGATGGAAATGCCAGTGTTTATAGCCGCTGCATTACTGCAGCAGAATCGTTCTTTGTGTAGGGAAGGTCCTATGTTACCACGTTGCTCCAATAGCACTCTAATCGACCGAGGTTCCACATTGTAAAATGATTTCCCATGCCTTGCCATTAAAATTGTCCCCAAAATAAGCTTCTTGCCTAATCAGACATTTAATCGGCAGTTTTTGGCTAGTTCCAACTACTTTCTGGGAGATCAAGTTCGGTTTACTTGAACACGACTGTTCGGAAGTGGTATCACTAAATATACAGCCGGTGAGACGCGAAACTTGGGGACTACAGGCAAAAATCCAAAATCAGCACTCATTCGTGTAACCAGAGCGATCCGTCTCTCATAGCCGGCTGGAACCCGTTTCCGGATTATGTCTGTCGCATCGAATTATGCGCTGTGTGTAATTACCTGAACGCCATGTAAAATAAACAATATAAAACGTTCAGCTGCAATACCCTCTCGGTGCCTAGCTGCCATGCCATCTGAAGAAAACACTAGGACTGAGATACTGCCAGTTTGTCCAAGGCTAGCCAGGGGAACTCAAGATGCAGAGGTTGGGTTCGAACCACGGACCTTCTGGTCCGCGCTCTAACCATTGAGCCATCTAGCCCCATTTACTCTGGGTAAACCCGATGGAAGGTTGTAGGGTGAGCGACTAAAGCAAATGATGGTCCATTACTGTCAACTCAAATTAGAACAACCAAAGAGCTCAAACCGATGATGTATGAGCCAGGTGGGCTACACCTTGTAGGACGTATTCGTAGCGCAAAAATATGGCAAGCTAATCACGAACAACAATCATCTTGGTCTGTAAAAAGTGGTTACAGAAAATCGCTCCTGGCACCATTATAGGCTTAACACTCCAGAATGTTCAAGGCATTAAGGAGGGACATTTGCGGTTCCTTAAATAAAACACACAATATACGATGAAATGGAATAAAATACAACACGGAGAGGGTTGTCTACTACCTGCTGCATCCCTCACACGACTTAGCGTACATGACCATTAAAGTCGTCCGATAAGAGGTGGCGACCACTGGGAGGAACTACACTTTAGGTCAAGTAACCGCACCAGAGCTAGAGTCATCGAAACAGGGGGAGTAGTACAGATGGTGCCCTGGTGGTGGTATCACATATACCGTCTCAGACAATGTGCTACCACCGGCCTGCGTCTAAACTTCTTCAGCTGAATGACAAATTGTCAGAAAGTAGACGGTAGCCAAGTTGATACAGAACCCGTCTGGTAGGCGGAAAGCTCGTGGTTCGAGAATACCACCGGGCTATACGCTTGGACTTATCATTTCACGAGGCATGGTAAGTATCTCCCAGTAGTTCTACCCGCAGAAAAGCATATTTCATCCCTCCAACCACAGAAGTGTTGATGAAACGGTAGCCAGGTGTCCAACATAGCTCATTTATGTTAAAAGCAGGGTGCTAATACAGTGACCTCCTCAGCAGAGGCTATCGATTTTCGTAGTTCCATTGACGAATGAATGGCCTGGGTCAAACAGCGGATTTGTGTAGTCGGTTGTCCGTGTACATTTCAATTTATTCTTTTTTGGTCTTATTCGAAGTATCCTTCGATTGTAGTCCTCTTGGTGTATGGCTGTCGTGCAACTCGAAGGAAGCACGGGGGCTGAGGCACCGCCAGGTCGCCTGAGCCTGGACAGGAGGAATACGAAAGCCAGGGTTGGATTCAAATCACGGATCTCCCGGTCAGTAGTTGTGCGCCCCCAACCGTTGAGCTAAAGCTAGACTGAAATATAGTCATTCTACTATGGGTAACTGGCGACCGAGCTCTCATTGACTGAAGCACGTGCTGTGCGAACTATTCCGTGAACTTGAAATTAGTTATGTGATTCTCAGATACGTTTACTTTAATGCTACTGGAGGTGAAGGCTACTTGTTTCCGACCACTTCATGGTGTCACAAGACTTTTTTCACCCACCCTCCTGACTTCTGACTATTTGATAAGGCATCTGCTTGTATATGATATTTACTACCGGTGTACCCATATCAAAGATGATAATCACGATGACACCACGTTCTCAGTAATCGATGCTTATTTCCGCTAAAGGATAGCGTCGTCATCATGCAGCTGATATGCACGTTCTACGATTCATACTGATTCGTGGTGCCGACGGGAGTTTTAAAATCTGCACTTGAAGCAATCGGTATTTACTAATGGGTAAAGTAGTGTGTAAGCGACCACTTGGTGATGAATCAGAAGCACTAGAGCATTTTAACAATCAAGTTGAAGTGGTTGGACACGTAATTCGCACACCCAACTACCGCCATCCGAAGAAGGCGGCACTGAGTTCAGCTCCGAACTCTTAGCAGCGGGTCTGCTGGGAACAGGCCATGATTTGGTAACGCGGAATAAAGGCGACTGCCGTCAAACGAGTGCTATGAGATTTACGTGCCCTACTAGTTTAGTTTCGTGTGATTCTTTTGCACGTGTTTATAAACCCTACAGGACATGGTACGCAACCGGTTCTACCAGCAGGCATGCTGTTAATTCCTAGTCAGACTGGTTAGATAGAGGTTATCTGCCGTTGTACGGTAAGCTAAAATCTAGTGGGGTGCACAAAAGACGTTAGGCTACATCCACTGATGGTGTCTTCGATTTGACGGTCAGATACATCCAACTTGTCGCTGTTCCAAGGTATAGCGTACACTGTTCTTGGTAGTATTCTATGGGGGGATGAGGCTATTTTTGATGACTCACTGCCCTTCACCTTTCTTTTCACCCTTTACGAAATATTCTCCCTGACGACTGGATGGAAGTTGGGCACCGGTATTTAGTGCTGGTGTTTTGCTGTTGGTGATAATGACGATGAGAAATGAGCAAAGTGAATCCTGAAGAAAGCCAAATCAAACCCAACGGAACTCACTTAGCAAATAAAACAGTATTATTGTCTGGAAATGACTCAGCAACACGGGTGAAGTGCCAAAGTAGACTATCACCATGTGAGGCGTAGGCGCAAGTTCGAGTATAGTAGAGAAGTAACAAACCACTTTGTGTTTTCAGCGCAGTCTGACGAGAAGCTCCGGAACGTATGTACGATCGGGAGTCCAGCAGATGCTCGAGATGAGAAGCGTTACGAATCTCTAAAATACGACGGCCAAGTGATTCGGTTGGACGTAGCTGATGAACCTGGTCGGAGGGCAAAGGGTGTCTACGCCAAGGCAACAGTTTGGAAGAATGATAGTCGGAGATAAATCGGCCTGAGCAGAAAGAAGGAAACATGCAACACTAAGTTGACCAAGATCGCATTTTCAGAATATGTTTCGTTATTGTGAACATACACTTAGTGCTGATATACAAATGACCGCAGGGCTACCAATGCCATCAGTACAAGGAAATTCCACCAAAGTAGGACCAGTAGAAAAAAGCCGACCGTTTGGCTCCGTTCAGCGACAGAACAGTAACGTCTCTTTAGACTGGCTAGATGATGCCACTTTTTGCAGCTACATTTGGCTTTCCGAAATATGGGGGCGGAGTGGCCGCAAGTTCAGGATATCATTGAACCGAACATGCTGAACGTGTTTCGTTTGGTGCAACATACGGGATATCAAGTGTATTTTTACGACACAACACACATACCCTTCGACAGTCCAATACCGCTGAATTAAATCACGCGCAAGACGTGATTGAAACAGCCTTCCATTAAAAATTGCCCACCGAAAAGGAAGACTGAACTGTCGAAGGAAACAGGGAAGAAGGGGTAAGGCGTTTCAGAAGGGCTTGGTAAAGTGGCACACGATGCACTCACGCTGTTTGTCAGCGATAAGGACCGAGTTGAACCTGAAAGAAAGTAAGCTCTGATTGAGTCTTATCATTCTGAAACAACGACGGTTGACACGAAACAGTGAACAGTTAGTTCATATTTATTTACCACAACGTTTATGTGAGGATGCTCCCACAGTTTGTAAATATACATCCTGTTAGCACGTATACGGACTTCTAGTTGAAAAAGGTCAAATGTTTCGTTTGCGTAGGCCGACGGTCACTTCTCCCGGTTATAAGCAGGTGGAAAAGGGGACGTCAACGCTGCTAACTTACTAAGTGATTCGTAGCTGACTGGTTCTTCCAAGCGATAGACAACTTCAGCCTGCAGACAGGAAAAAGCGCGTTAATGGGTCATATAAGGAACAAGCAATAAGTAATAATAAGTAATAAACAAGTAATAATAATAAGTAGTAAGTTCGTAGTGCGTGTTGGCTATCTGCTTTCATCGAAGAGGGTTTGTATAGGGTTAGCCATAAGAAGCAACAACAGCCCTTCCTCTAGCAAGCAGCCACCTCATCTACACTTTGGCTCGTCCTATCCGAGTGGCAATTTTATTCGTGGGTAGACCGCCGGAACTCATACAGCCATTAGAGTGAAAAAATTCACTCTATCACATCAACAGACTATGTTGCAAAGTTCACACTTGATACCCTGCCTTGTGGTGACACCCAACAATTTTCGGGTGTGAACAGCATACCAAACAATACGACATGGTTGATCAACTGACCAAGGTGGCTCGATGGATTAGATCGTGCACTAGCATTTCAAAAACCTGAACTAGATCCTCCTGAACGCCTTTAAATTGACCGCTGCCCCCAACTTAATAGTCTGTGCGCCCGTTGTCTCAGGAAAGATACTATTGCCACTTTACTCCTTTTTTCTCTTCAACGGAATCTGATAATTCTAGGTATTCGGAATTTATAGGAGAGCTTTTCGGTTTCACAGGCGTCAGCGGATGATAAGGAATATTCCACGATCATGTCCATGACAAGGTTAAAAAGGAATGACAGAGTAGGAAGCCTCGCTTGATATCGTGGTATGTGATGAACTCCGGCGGAAGCCTACCGAAGGCTTAAACAAAATCCCTCTATATCCCTTGGGATTGTGCGCCCACTGATTCTATCATTTTTTATACTTTCATTATGCGACCCTTGAATTTCACGGAAAAACGGAAAAAAGGACGAAGGATGGCCTGTTGCGTCAGGGGCCCGCCTTGCAAAATCAGAAGAAGCAACCGCAATGTCGGCGTACGGGTAACAAGTTTTATTCGCTGACCCTTCCTTCAACTCACGATATGTTAATTGACCGCCTGAGGAATGGAATTCGTTCTAGGGAAGTGGCGACGTAAATCAGAGTTACGTAGGTCGGGAGGGAGTGGTGTCCATTCGAACGACTGAGTAAGCGGTCTACTACATAAATCCAGCGTTTTACTTTATTTACATGAACAACAATACAGATGATAAACACCTGCAACTCGCTTCTCCATGACTGTGTGAAAGTCAGGACATAAACAGAGTACGCAAACGAGACCAGTAGAGCGATTGGGGTCCGCTGACAATTGGCTTGGAAGTCGAAATACAACGCGTCGGTGTGTGCATGCAGAATGCGGCGATATTCGAATTGGAATGAACAGATCGTCACACGTTTCAATCCTAAAACGCCACTAACAAAATGGCGAGAGACTGTGGGCATGTATTTCGTATAGCTCAACATGTTACACAGAAAAAGCGAAGGGTTGAACGTTTCATGAGTTTCGCCGACCACGGATGAACAACTCCACTACAGTTGCATTGAACGATCCGATAGTTCCACCAAAGCGACCGATTGGTGCTAGTGGCAAAAAATGCAGCGAAATGTCTAGTAAAACAAAATGGATTCAACATACAATGAAAGTAGTGCGGCTAGCCTCGAGAAGATACGTGGCCATAGCACCATCCAAATGTCATTTGAGAAGTCCAACAGACATACCAGTGTGTTCTTAAGTCGCAAAATACACAAGGTCCGCCGCTTCAGTCAAGCAAGATCGAAAGTAACAGGCATGAGAACAAGAGAACATCAAAAACGGGAGATTCAGCTGGGTTCCAGGTGAGTCTCTCGCAAAAACCAAATTGATTTGCAAATTAGTGTATAACTCGAAAAATAAGAGTCTATTTCACATGGATGTGGAACAACTGCAGGTGGTCATTCCAAAACAATCGACGGGAATGTTAATGTCAAAACTCAAGCATACCATATGTAGGGCCCTCTTAGGACCCAGAGAGCACAGGTATGCTTCATGGAGAATTGTATCAAGTCGGTTACAGAAACCAGGGTATACACGGTTCTCATTAGAACAGGAATCCGTTACAACCATATCTACAGGATCAGAGGAGACATTAGGCGCAACGGAACGCTCCAGCAAAGCAGTGAGAACAACAAAGTTGGTGGAATTCACTCCGAATACTCTATTCCGCAGCAAAACATGAAAAACAGCATGAGGCTTGTTGCAACATAACTTGCAGCTATGCTAAAACGTGGCGTTTCAAGTAAGCCGAAGCAGTTTCAGGGTAACCGCAGTTCCTTCTGATGGCAGAGGACAGGTACAGAACGACTAATGAAAATGGCCTTAAGGAACTCCAACCATTGAAGTCAATCAAACAATTTACCAGTTATAAACCGTGCACAATAGGCACATTGATTCCAGCTACTACAGTTCCGATCACCGGAAAGTGGAGGACTGTGAGGCATACAACCAGGCGATGGTATGTTCAGTTAGTTCGGGAATTGGGTAGCTACGCAAGAAGCCGATAGCTTTGTTGTATGAGCCCCATTGACTGTGCGAGTGTGTGCCTGTGTCATTTACCATTGGTCCTAGGGTCCTCATCCAGAGAGGCGGTAGTTGTCGACCGGACTCACCTTACTGCCCGGTGTTTTCATAGTTCGTTGCCAGGTCGTACACTGTCCACCTCTCAGTCGTTTCCACTCAGCATAGGGCTGGGCAAGAAGAGCTCTCCGACACAGACAGCCTTCTGGCATGCAGAGTACATGTTCTAACCAGCATAACCTATGAGGCATGGGTAATTCATTTATCGCGTATTTCAGCATTACTAATCCGATGTTCCCATCAGACACGACCAATGCCTCGGAGACACCAGTGGTCAAACACTAGCACTTTTCGTATATCATATGCGCATAGAGGCATCGTCTCTGATCCATAAAACAGTATGGATCGCACTGCCGTAGTGCAAGCTCTGCCCTTGATAAACAACTTCCCGTCACGTCGGCGCCACAGTTGTCGGAGGTTGGTAAAAGCTGCCCTGGGCTTCCCGATTCGAGAAGTAATCTCATTTGCAGCCGGTCCACCGGAACTTATACAACTGCCCAGGTGAACCAATTTATCTACCACGTCGATTGGCTCACCTGAAAGTATGAGGTGTGGGTTTGATCCAGCCCAGTCTTGTAGCATCACTTTACACTTTGCAGGTGTGGAGCGCATGCCAAACCGTGCGGCAGAGTGGATAAGGTCACCTAAAACCGTTTGCATTAGATAAGAGTCTGAACCAAGGAGAGGAATATCGTCCGTATGCTCAATGTGTGTGAGGGGACGTCCCGGGAGCATTTCGACCCTCGAGGTTTCAGAGTCAGCCAGAAAAATTTCAAACAGTATTCAAACAAACAAACAAAACAAATTTCAAACAGCATTTCAAAAGCACATCAGTAACAAAATTGAAGAGGAAAGGCGAGAGAAGGCAGCCTTGTCTTACACCACTGGACATTGCGAACCTAGGTGAAAGCTTGCCGTATACTTATACCCGCCCAAAGGAGTTCGCATGCAAAGGCCTCATAAGGGATGTATATTTGAAAGAGATACCTTCGATAGCCAGACACTGTCAAATTTTCTCACGATTGAGTGTCAAAAGCAGCCTTCAGATAAAGAAAAATGACCAACCTGGGTTGTGTGAAGGAGTGGCGCTGCTCAAAAACTTGTCTCAAGGTAGAGAAATGGTCGGTGCATCCTCGGCTAGCGCGAAACCCAACTTGATTATCACGAATCTGTCTCTGTATCACCCTGCGCAAAATAATGCCAGAGAGCACCTTAGATGCGATGGATACCAAGCTGATAGCACGACGGTTTTCACACGACGCTCTTCACATGACGTTCTTGCGCACTTTTTGAAAACTGGGAAGACCCCGCCATCTATAAAGAATGTGCGGTACAGACCATCCGCGCCAGGGGCCTTATCGTGCTCGAGGATTAATATCTCACGCTGAATTCCCGTTGTTGACTGCGGGCTGGTGTCTGGGTTCTTCCAGCGGTTGTGATGAAGGGGACTAGCTGAACTGTTCTTGGAAGTGCTCAACCCATCGCTCAAGACGACGATTAAAGGAGTGAATTACCGCTCCATCTTTTTCGTATATAGTTTCTCTGACGCCTGTCTTCTTTTAACCGGTTGATCGAATCAGCCAGAATATGACGCGGCTGCTGTCTTCAGCGAAAGCCTTCTCCTTTTCTTGGGTCTTCAAAATCCACTAGCGTTCTCCGTCATTCTTCAAGCTCCTGATTATCCGGTGTTTGATGGATCTGAGTGCGCAGTCACAGTCGCTCGTTGCTGGTATCACTTTTCTGGCCGCAATAAGATCTGCTGATCTCGATGATATTTACTGATCATTTAATCGAGTCCGATGGCTTCGACAAACAGTCCTAGAAACCGGGAGCATAGCTTTTTTCACTCGCTTCCGTTCAACCTCCAAGCAATCTTCGTCATCGGCATGATTGTGCGTTTCCGGTAGCTTTCTAGCTAGGTTATCGAGATACGTTTGAGCTACTGAAACTTGTCGAAGTTGATGAATGCAACTGCATTACTCTCGCACAAGTACTGCTGACGGAAACTGAATTGATAACCGGTTTCCCGAGTCGAAGAAGGGGGTTTGGTTCAGGTACCCCACATTGAGCATTTGAGTCAAAAGCCTGATCCACAAGGCAGTGGGAGGATGTAGGGTTTTGTTCGGGAAACATTCCCCTAGCCTATGACTGAATTCTGCACCACGAGGAAACGGTTGTTAGGGTTGTCTTGTGGGACCATGTCAGGAGCCGATGGCTCAATAATCTGACCCACTTGGTTGCATGGGGTCGGCTTGGCCTGAGGACGCAGGGAGTGAGGCATTAGTGTCTCAGTCCTAGTGCAGCTGCGCACAGCAGGTGGTTTTCGAGCAGCACCAGACTGGTTTTAAAAGTATTTCGACCGTAGTGAATAATGCGCCGACGGTCACGGTTAACGGTTGGGCGATCGTAGTGTGCGGTATTTAGGGCAGACCTTTTCAAACCCGTTCTTCCTCGGGGTAAGGCAGCATCACTGCTTCCATAAATATCTATATGCTGGACGTCTGGGGGAAACGCCCTACTGCATCCACACTCCTATCTCAGAGGACAGTACGACTTTACCTCCAGCTCGCCCTGTAATTCGATTATTCGCAGTACGGGGGTTTGCTGTTCTTCGTCGGACTGCTCCACTTTGGCTTTCCTGGCATGATTGAACCTTCAGGAACCTTTAGTTCCAGCCGGCATAACCCGCAGGGTCATTGTAGCACAGAATCCCAACCACTACAAGGTGACAGCTCTAGTTCGGGTCCAGCCACTGCATGTTTGTTTGGTGGCAAGATCTGGAACAATGGACTTAGTCCAGGTGTGTCCTGCGTCAATAAGAGTTCCGGTGACCAATGAATTAACCTTGGGTTCGATCAGATTTGAGTGAGGGTTAGCTGACATGGTGCGGAGTTTTCTGGACAAGTGATCTTTGCTCGCGTTCCAAGCCCCCCGGACAGTTCAAACGAACATCTATCACCAAAATCGTAGGCGAAGTAGTCCATCCACCAACTTGTAGATAAAATTGAGGTTGGGATTTCAACTGGCAGCAGTGGAATAGTCGGTGTGTATGCCTTCGCAAAAAATTATCACGCCTTATGAACGATACTTTTAGTGTCGTTTACATAGGTTAACGACAAGATAACTAATGTAGTCAGTGGATAAAAATGTGCTTTTTCGGTACTGAGATTAGGGGTTCCGTTGAAAACCGATAGTGAGGGGTTCTTCGATGAAGCGGTCGGGTTAGTTGGTTGACCGCAGTGCAAGTCCAACAGCCAAAAACTCTGTGCAGTTGGGTGGTGTGAATAACAATACCTTTCTTACGTATCGGAAAGCCGATTACAGTCCGGCTTGTTTTCACATTGGACATCCCATGTTTACAAAAGCAGTGACACGGTCCTTCTGTAACCAAAGGGAAAATTTTTTTCTGACAACTCAAAGTTTTACAGTGGGGCGGCCAAACCACTTGTTGTACCGAGGATTCCTCCGTGTAACTAGAATGGTGCTATCCGCGGTGAAAAAACGGCGCTCAACTGAGTGTGCGGTTAGACTATTCACACCTGCGAAGGGGTTGTTGTAAAGGTCACCATGGCCTCGGTGATTGATACTAGTACACCGTAAAGTTACATAAAGTAGTTAGGTGGGACACCATGTACTTAGACTTGGAACTCAGTGAATCATGTTCAAAGTTTTCTGTCGAACACTTCTTGGTGCATAGTGAAGAGCAGTACGTCCGCAGTTAAAGGAGTCCTGCTCATTGAAATTGGCCAAACTATTACTTTCCGTATTAGGAGTCTACTTTAACGCGTAATCCTCCAACCTTGACAAATTAGAGAAGAACCACTCTTCGAAGATGGTTAACCTAGGTGAGCGGTCATGTGGCTGGTCCGTTTGCGCTGATCTGTTCACTTGTGAGCTCAGTCCACGAGTACCCATCTTGAGTGGTAACTAGTGTGCGCCAAGACCGCAAATGAGTTCAGTGGTTTAATCTTGATTCGTGCTACCACTAAAAACAAAAGATGATTTAAGCCGACGCGTGTCGGCGAGTTTTCGGGAAACGTGAAGCAAAGGACAAGGAGTAAGGAGTTTCCAGTGAAAAACAGTGAGATTTGGTTGAAACATACTTCTTTTCATAGATCGTGCTTCTAAACACCAATGAATTACACACAGCCACTCCAGATAGTGAGTCGATGAGGAATCAAGTTTCAAACACCCATTTAATGATCAGGGGGGACGCAGCATGGACAGTATCTCGGTATGTGCCAAACCTATATAAATGGTTGAGGAAGACAGAAAAACAACAAACAGGCCGCTAGCCAACCTCCCAGTTCCCAGTGGTTACATACCTGTTAAAACGAATCCACGAATTCCGCCACAACTCAGGGATTTCTGAGGTTTTGGTACTACTTCATAGAAGTATGGATATATGTAAAGCTTTAACAATAATGATACACTTCCCAGGTAGAAATAAAAGTGACAATGGATCACTCACTGCCTTGTCCACGATAGCGGCTCCTGATTCGGAGGACGCTGTTTGAACTCTGAAACCGGTCAGCGACCAGACCAGCCCGGGTTGTTCCAGTGAGTCCAAAGTGTGAAAGCTAAGGGTCTTATTACGGCCGCAAGCCAAGCCATTTACAGATGACAAGACCGGAGGCAGGGTAGGAGTACCAACTGGAATACAATTCGATGAAGACGACACATAATCCTCATCTGGTCGATGGTCACGATGGTACCAACTACAGCATAAGAAGTGCAGCCGTTCTAGCATGGCAGAAGCATCAATGCCAGTGTGAGGAATCGGAAGTGGGCTGTCACTCTCTAAGGAGAGTTCATGCAGAAGAGTGATAATTGTTTCCAACATGTCTATACCAGGGAAAGATAGAAAGTCATTTCGAAGAGTGCAGTAAGATAAAAAAATGTATAGGATATGGTACTCGCAGACTATACCTTTAGGAAGCACCTTGACGGAAGACAAATATGCTTTTTAAATGGTGCAGGTGTTATTAGTTATTATTTTACAGTTACTGCTATTTAGAGCTACGGAGGGAATATACGATTGATCGAAAGCAAACGGACCTGGAAAAAATGTGGCCCCACTGCGGGTGTGAGTTAGATTGTCCAGCTGTCAGCTTAACTTAGAAATCTGACCAATTGTGAGTTCCCAATGAGTTTACTTAACTACTCGGGGCTGTATACAATATTCCATGCAAATTTACCCTACCTAGTTATTGGCCTTTCGAGATGAGTTGCTCTACTTGAAAAATCACAAAAGATACAGAGACAGATGAGATTCGAACGCTTCAGCTAACTCCGTTTGGAAGAAAGTATGAGAGAATTCACTAATAGGTAACATCAGATTAAAAGTCTCTCAAGTACACCACTTCGGTTTCGCGAAAGTGTCACAAATCTTATTCTACGATTGTGTTCAAATTACGTTTCTGATAGTTCTTCGTAAGCAACAGGGAATCAAAATCATCTTGAAATCCACGCATGCTTCTTCAGAAGGTAAAAACGGGCCCTGACTGTCAGCCAATGGCTTGCCAGAGATAAGGAGCACTCCAAATACCGTTTATTAGTAGCTACGACTGTATAAATTGTCACCCTGGTTCGGGAGAACTAAAAATAATATTTTCATGATGTTTCCTATCTTTGTTGATGCGAGAAAGCTGTGCTGACTAAGATTCTTGAAGAAAGACCAACTCCAAGAGAAGAAAGACTGACCAGTGGTCATGAATATTGTCGTCTTGTGGGGCAAATTTATATTAATCTGACAATTAAACGATTTTCTTGCACAATGATTGCTTAACTGGCCGGATTCGCAGTAAAATCACACGCGTGTATGATAATAGACATAACTGTGGTTACTCTTCTCCCACAGTCGGTTTCTTTATTTGAATTAACAACCAATCACTAATGGTGCTATCCTAAGGTCACGTGATGAGGTGGTATCGTAGTTAACTTTCAATGTGGAAGGACCACTTCCTATCTTGCAGCTTAATTGGGGCATTGCTTGCTGGAAAACAGAGGATACGTGTTTTCGAGAGAGCGGGTAGAAGCACTTACCTGACGTGGGACGGCTGTGCAACATCTTCAGAAGCTTGGACAGGATTGGGAGTTCGGAGTTCGTCGAATCAGCTGTATCTTCCCCATTTCCCAGCATCGAGACATGGTTTGATACGCCACATACATGCCGAGGTTTTAATCCCAAAAGAGGACCTAAGTAACGCAACCAACGAGGGCAAACAGAAGCTTGTTTACGGCGTTCATGGTACGCAGACAACGCCAGTTGATGCATCAGCTTTTGTGCTTCTTGACGTGTTGTTGAATTCACATTCTGATGCGTGTTCAATAGAGCAGTAATGTTAGTCCCGGATGGGCAACTCTTATAAGACAATTCCAAAGACCGTAGCTGAGGACGTAGAAAATAAAAAAAACGGTGAAATTGGTCTTGTTCATCATACAGTGCCTGACCAAAGAACCACGAGGGCAATTAAAGAGCTTTACACAGCTAAAACTTGAAGAAATTAAAATGTCCTTCCAACTGCAGTGGCCTGTGGAACAGAATAGTGGAATACCTCTCTGGCGTAGCTATAATATATCACCCGAATACTTCAGAAAGACCAGTTACTAATGTAGACTCTGCCAGGAAAGACGTTCAATGCATATACCATGTGACTGGAAACAGACATTTAATTTTTACAAATCGGTTAGTGCGCACAATGCTGCTGTCACATTGTATGTGCCTCTACAAAACCCCAGCACTTCTCGCAGTTGTCGAAGCACCCAATCGGCGCGTTCCGCTGACCAAATACGCATGCACGCGGGTTCAGTGCAAAATAAATCGTGCGTGACCACGTGCTCAGCTGATCGTGGATGTGGTTCACCTGACGAGGCTAACAGGGATGTCGAGGTAGGCTGACCCAGGAAGACTTTCGATTGTCTCAACGTTCATTCGAAATCCGGGAAAGCATGCCGGGGCAACGGATAGGTGGGGAAGTGCACCGGGTCGTGCAGCAACTACGGTACCTTGTCCACTCCCACAGTGACGGAATCGGAGCATGCACCTCTGATGGCTTGGACCGTTCATGCCGAAGCGGGCCAGTAGGTAATCACGTAATGAGTATCGTCCTGCTCCATCTTGGGCGCAGCTCCCTCAGCGCAGAGGTTTTTGCAAAGCGATTTAACGTCTTCAACGCTGGTATTCGGTTGGTTCGGGCTGGTACGTGTTGAGACTGCGGGATGAGTTCCAGAGGACTGAGAGCGTGTGCAGTGCCAACGAGACCGGCAGACTTTATATGCCGAAGCATGCATTCTCGCCTCACTCGGCTGTCTGAAGAGTGGGAGAAATTTAAGAGCGGTATGCGGAGAATTGCTTATCGGTGCAACACTTCATGGTATGCCGTCCAAAAAAAATTACAGGGCGGGTTTTGTAGAGGCGCGTGCCGTGCGGCAGGTGGGTTGTGCGGACTGTAGGTCTGTTTCCGATCATATGGGAATTGGTTTTCGATGATACTCAATAAACCATTGAGTCACTATAACATTAAGGTTGACCAAATGTGCAGACCGACAAAAGCACAAGTGAATGACGTGGCATCGGGATTGTGTGCTTTCAATTTGGAGGACGGCGTAGTTAGATGAAGAGTTGCCGACCCACGGAGTTGGAGCCACAATAATCCACACACCCCTCTGAGGAGACGATCCAACATGAGAAGGGATGCTTCGGGTTCTTCAAGGAACCAACTATCCATTGGGATTTAACTCAGGCGAGCTTCCAAGACCCCTTGCTATGCAGTGCAAACAGCAGTGCAATTTCTTTGGTGGTCTTCGGCTTCCTGTGCCGCCCAGTATGGTATATCGAAAGGCACGGTAGCTTGACGCAGTCCCTTTATGGAGACAAAGGAAGATTACTACAACTGCATTTATGGGGCTACCACAGAATGTTCCACAAGGTCGCGCAGGATCTTGTTCCAGAATGTTCCACAAGGTCGCGCAGGATCTTCGAGAAGGGGCGAGGAGCACCGAGCTATGAAGCTCAATCCTGATTAGTTGACATTCTGACCAATCAGCGCGTGTCTTCGTTTAGTCCGTAGCCCCCACGTGACACCCGTGCAATCGACTTGATGTTCACTTATCAGGTGCGACTGGCCTCCAGACACCTCTTCAGAGGAAATGGCATGTATTAGGAAGGGGTCCTCTAACAGGATTACCGCGTATGCCCAAGACTCCCGCCCTGAAGGCTGTGGTAGGTCATGATGTCATAGGCGGCCAATTGCTTTTTCAAGCTACAAAGTTCGCTCAGACCACTGGGTCAGGCAATTCATGTTAGCAATTCGTCTACCAACGATACGTCACTATGGGCGAACGCTTAGTCTGTCAAGGAAATCATGCCATCAATTGACACACTCGCAGACATAACAGCTGTATTAAAAACCTTCTATAGATAGGTCTTCGAGTCATGCCCCATTGCTTTTCTGGACAACATGCTATGCCGAATAAACTACTCCCCAACTTGAGCGAATTGTGGTAGCGGTCAACAGTTTATCGGTATGCCGGTATTTCATAAACGCCAGCTTAAGCTGAAGTAGTCGTTTGTTAGTCTGTTGTTAAGAGTGGACTCGGGACCTACGGACAATGGTGAACGATTGCTTCAGCTGTGTGCTGATCGCAGGCTGTTTCTATGCAGTACCAACGTCCGAAATAGCCGAAATCGTCTGGCCACATGGTGTCCTCCAACGACACGCCGGCCACAAACTCAAATCGACCACATTGCCATCAGTTATCCATGGCGCGGATCAATAACTGACTGCCGGTCGTTTTGGACACATTTGTGGATTCCGACCGCGCACTCGTCCAGAGACGCTTCGCCTACGTTTTCCTGGACCGCCTAAGGTGCAGAAAAATCACTTGGAAACTAAGAGACTGGCAGATCCGGATGTTAGACGAATTTAGCAGAATCACCTTCTAGAGTCTCTTCCAAATGCTCCACTATCAGATGCGAACTCATACTGGGACGAGAATACCACCTCTTTGCACAGTGCTGGGAATTTCGCCTGTGGCACAACACTACCACGCGCACTAAAGCACTGGATATCAGACCGAACGGTGACACTGCTTAAATCTCGGAGAAATATCCCAGCAAGTTCCGAACATAACCTGGTGAGACGAATTATCAGACGTCAAGTGAAAGTGAGTGTGCGAGCCGACCGTGAAGTCTGGTGGACAGAGAAAGCAAAGGAAATGGAAGGGGCCAAGGAATCCGGAAATACCCGAAGACTATTTCAGTTTATCTGTGCGACCGGGCCGCGGAAACCGCCTGTAAGAGAAACCATCAAGGATCGGAAAAGAGTGACCATCTTGAATAAAGAAGAACGCCTCGACCGGTGGGTCGAATACTTTGAACAATTGCTGGGGCCACCAGCTGCCACTCACCTGGAGCCCAGGGCACCATCTGTACTACTCTCTTTGTTTCGATAGCTCCAGCTCTGGTTCGGTTACTTGACCTAAAGTGTAGTTCCTCCCAGTGGTCAACACCTCTCATTGGACGACTTTAATGTGCATGTACGCTAAGTCGTGTGAGGGATGCAGCAGGTAGTAGACAACCCTCTCCGTGTTGTATTTTATTCCATTTCATCGTATATTGCGTACTTCATGCAAATGTCCCTCCTTAATGCCTTGGACATTCTAGAGTGTTAAGCTTATAATGGTTCCAGGAGCGATTTTCTGTGACCACATTTTACAGCCCAAGACGATTGTTGGTCGTCATTAGCTTGCCATATTTGTGCGCTAGGTGTGGGCGCCCTGACAGTATCCCAGCCCACTTACAACCATGAACTGCACATATACAGATAAACTCATGCCACATCGGCCGTCGCGTGATGCCGTCAGCCGGGTTGCCTTACTCCATGCATACAGTAGGGCGGGTAAGCGAAAACAGGCTACTGCTGACGCTCTTCTTCTTTCTCTTTCACATTCTTTTTCTTCCCCCCTCCCCACCCCATTAATAGGCCCAGCATTCAGGACTGATGACTCCACTCGTCTTGCATCGGTTTCGCGTGCAGCATCTGTTTGTCACATGGCGCCAACATTCTCAGGTATCTGCAAATCAATCTTCAAGCATCGACACCCAGTCTATCTGGCCGCCTTCAATGTCCGCACTCTGAAGCAAGCAGGACAACAAGCTGCTCTTGCCCTCTCACTGGACTCGCTTGGCATTGATGTGTTATGTCTCGGAAACAAGAATTCAAGATGCAAGCACAGTGATTGAGCTGACCGTCCCATCAGTCTCCACTCGCTTCCGGCTACCCACCTCTGGTGATCCAAAGGATGCTGCGGCGGGATGTGCAGGGGTTCGTATAGTCCTAAGTCACCGGGCGGAAGTATCCTTGCTTGATTGGATACCTGTTGTTTTAATTGTGACGTCAAACACACCACCTATTTTTGCCCAAATTTTCGTAATAAAATTGGGAAATTTCATAATTTCGGACGACTCTACCGGCAAACCCTCAACCGTTATTCGTGTTTATGTCAAGTCACATAGGATTGTAAAAGCTGTGGCCGAAACCCCACATGTGAACATCAAAGTTGGTCAGAGAATTACGCAGGAAGATGTCCAAATGGATATCCTTCTGCTTCATGAGTTTAATTCTTCCGAATGAACGACCGGTTCCACTCTTTGCGCCGGAGAAAACCACCAGATTAACTAAACAAACGATTGTAACTTTGACATACTTTAATCAGCTTCACTGAGTTATGGATTACAACGCAACATTTCCGACAACAGACTCTATCTGAGGTCTTCGCAAAATCATCCTCAGGATCCAATATAGCGCATCTTCAGCCAAGTATGTTGAAACTTGTCAGCCACCCTTCACGTTTTCCCAAGGATAATGGCAAGTGGACCGGGATATTTAGAGGCCAAGAATCATCCGACTGTAATCGTACATTTTTGCAACATGATCTGCTGGCTCCATTGACGGTTTAAAGAACTCTATATTAAACGGTCAGACACGAGGAATGAGTCATCTAACTTGTTCTTCACCGTTTATTACAAGTCTCAACGCTTGGGCAGAAATGACAGACAGTTCGGCGCGGTGTGCTTTTGTTCATACCGCACTCCATGTTGTCGTTTCTTACGTCATCTGCCTATCAGCTCACTCCCACGGGCACAGCATAATTGAAGCAGATGTGTGCGTGTAACACTTTCTCGCGGGTCACTGAACAGAACAACTCGAATTGGCCTGAAAGTATGAACTTGTCAGCAGCAAAACCAGAAATAACATGCAGTTCTTCAAGTAAACTCAACTCCCGATCGGGCATTTCAAGTGGGACAAGTGACCATACGTTGGTTTTCGTTTCAACCAGCTACTGACGTTTCCAGGCCAGTTGACTTCTGGTGAACATTCAGACGCTGTATCTGAGTGATCTTGGATGTTCGCGGAGGCCCTTACAATTACTAGAGCGTTGGTAAGACTGTGATTTGGTGCCATTAGGTGAGGAGTTTACTTTTTAGCGGGACCCATTGAGTGGGCATAGGTGGATTGGTCTTTCAATAAAGTTTAAGACCGTCAGGTCCAAACATGCGCCTACCGGGTTGGATGGCCTACTCCCTTACGATCATCAGTATCAAGGTGACTTTGTATGACTGACATTCCGTGATCCGATCACACCTTAACTATAGACAACGATCCGATGACTTTGCACCCTCAAATCCTCCGGGATAATCATTCAACAGCACCAGAAACTGCGTTGGTTGGGACATGTGTTGCGTATGCCGAACCATCGTTTGCCGAAGAGAATGCTGTTTTCCATACCTAACTCAGAGTGGCGGAAGCGGAGAGGTGGCCAACCCTTGACCTGGTAAAAGGGTATGAAGGGGATTGGGTGCTGTCAGTGCTAGCCGGCTTCCAGGATGGGGATCACGTGACTCCCAGTGTGCCTGGTTGGAGGCACTGCAAGCTATGGCTGCCAACCGATGTCAGTGGCGTTCTTGTTGTCAGTTTCTATCTAAATCGGCTGAATGAGTCTGGAGGTGTAGGCACCTCGGAATGATTGTAGTAAGCTAGTAGTCCCTTCCCCGTCCACCTTCATTTTTTTTTCTTCACAATTAGGCTTTCAAATAAATCATGGTTGTACGGCATTGAAGCATCGGTGTTGAACACTGATGTCATGCTGTCGATGTTGATGATGATTTTTAGGATTTCTGCAACGTCAAAACTATCAGTATCGATTTTCACATCTAAAACTCACAGTAAACATAACTAATCCGTGCATACATCAACCATGATAACCTGCTAGTGTACACGTTGGATACCTCAAAACATGCATCATCTAAACAAGAAGCTCCATCTTTATGTACGCAGCTAACTCTAATCGCTGGCCCACTCCGACCCACAAGCCGCTTGAAATCCATCTGGCAATGCCGTGTTAACACAACATTGTTTGAAAGCCACCTTAAGGATTACTTCTGAACTCAAGTGCCCTGTTTTCGTCTCCACTAATGTCCCCCATAGTGGAATAAGCAGCAATTGAAGTGAGAGTCGAGTATACAGATAACCATATAACACGACACTCACAAAGGCGTGTTCGTCCGAATCCTACTCCAAACTAGGGAGAGCATACCACTTGCCTAGAAGTTGACAGGTTCGCTACAGACTAATACAAAGTCTTACCGAATAAAGAACACCAACCTAGACCTATTTTTTACCCTGTAAATTTGTCATGATTTACGCACGGAAACTTCATCCATATAACAGCCCACTTCTAAACAAGAATACTGCCAGACGTAATGCATTGCTCATAAGGTTGCTGAGAACCCTTCGACAACCCACGACCGGTTTCGCCAGTCTTGGGGCTCATCAGGTAGGCGCACTGCCCGAGTTTCCGTTAACCTTACGTTCTACTGAAATCTAAATTTTATGAAATCTGACGTATAAACTCATCTGCATGCCAATTTGGTTTTGGCGAGGTGGCTCATCTGGAATCTAGCTGAAGCTCTCGTTTATGTTTTTTATTAAGTGAATGCGCTGCACCAGATAATAAGAATAATAGATAATCGTTCAGCTGTAACACCCTTTCGGTGCCTAGCTGTTATGCCACCCGAAGGGAGCACGAGGGCTGAGATACTGCTAGGTTGCCCAAACCTAGGCAGGGGAGGCCGAGAGGCAGAGGTCGGGTTCGAACCACGGACATTCCGGTCAGTAAATCCGTGCTGCACCAGTCCGCACGACGTTTGAGATGTCGGAGTGTACTTAATAAACGCAATACAATACATATAAGCTTGCTGAAAACTCTTTAACAGCCCACGACCGGATTCGCACTTATTGGGACTTATTTTTTACCATGTAAATTTATCACGATTCATGCAGAGGAACTTCATTCACATAAGAGCCCACTTCTAAACAGGGATATTACCAGCTTAATGCGTATTCTTTCCCAGGAAAACTGTGTGTATCACCCAAAACAAAGAATTGTGAAGCAAACTCATTCACTTTTCCGAACCCAGGTTCTAAAAGACTGACCATTTTTAAAGAGGCTTGGATATCTCCGCATTTTTAGGAGGAATACTGGCCAGTATATCTCCTCTATTCATCAACATCCTGTTATTCGCTATAAGGTGATAGGTTGTAAAGTAGGTTGCGTAAAGTACTTTCCAGCTGAGTTATCCAGTTACTCACGGCCCATACTGAAGTCTGACAATGAGAAAGGTTTACTTATTCTCCAGTTTCCAAAATGAAGATGAGGGCATCAGAATAAATGACCAAACTCTAGTCCTTCTCCACAGGATGACGGTAAGCTGAGTTTATTGCGACCAAATGTCGCCATGCCTTGAATTTTGCTTTCTTCGTAGGTTAACGTGCTGCATTGAGTGGCGTACAAACAACTCAGGCTACAGACCCAGACAGTGAGCTTTGTTATAAACGTAATTTCTTGCACGAGCGCGAGATGGTTCAGTGGTTAATGCGCAAACTTACTGACCAGAAGGCCCATGATTCGAGCCCGACCTCAGCATCTCAAATGCTCCTGTCTAGGCTTGGGCACCCTGGCAGTATCTCAGTCCTCATGTTTCCTTCGGAGAGCATGGCAGATAAGCCAAGAAGCAGTGCTACGGTTGAATCTTTTTGACTTCTTGCAACACAAGCCTAGGCAGTTTCCTCGCTCTGAAGGTTTCTTCACTGACAGGAGTGTGCGTCTGGCGCAAAGGTTCATAAATAAATGAAACGGGGCTGATAAAAATGGAAAGGCAAGACCATGGCAGTGAGAATTCAAAATGAAAGGAACTGCCAACGAAACTGGAATGTGGTGTTACTGCATATGGTGCTAAGTAATGACGCCGACTGCCTTCCGGATTTTTTCCATAGGAGAATTCTGGTAGTCGCATCCATCGTAGTTTTCACTCTCTAAAATGTGGTATTAATGTCCATGAAGTCAGAATGTTCATAACAAAAGGATTGACTGTGTTCCTACATAGAAAAAAGCCTGCGGCCATTCGCTTCCTGAAAAGGCGCATACATCCTGTGATAAAATTCACAGGAGGATGAGTGTCATACATATGGATAGCAACAGTATTTACGAAAAAAAAACAGGAATAGCCAAGACTTCTTGAGCCTCAAATGATCAGTACCTGAAGTATGGACATCGACGAAGCCACTGAGGGGTTGCGGCTATACAGTTATCTCCCAGAGGACATTCTTTGAGAGCGAGTCCTTCCAAGAAAGGGGATGTGTTACGTTTCTATTTTTCGCTGAATTGCAGAAAAAATTCGTGCGACCAGAAGCGAGCGGTCAGCTTCCAATAACTTTGAGGATTTTATTGTATAAAAACCTTAAATTCAAATGAAATCTTAGTGAATAGACTGAAAATCCTCTACCAAACTGCACAGTATTTAGGCTACACTCAGGTGGTAGGTGTGGAGACCACTGTTAAAGTAATCACCACATCCTGCCCAACACAATTAGAGATGAGAAGTATAACTTTTACGTTCACTCACTAAATAAATCGATGGGTCCATTCCTCTGACTGTAGATAAGTGAGGTCCGACGAGGATAAGTGTCGGGCCACTTGAAAAAACGGTATCAAGATAAGTCGAACGCCTTCTGTTTATGGGAGTTAAATCGGTTGAATGCAGACATTCAGTGGGTAAACTGTGGATCTTGTGCACAATGTTCTCGACCAGCGCGTCAGCCTCCAGTTGTTTCATCCGGTAGTCGTAAGCGGTAGTCTGAAACAAAAGAGAAACACGGGATACCGGTTGTTTGGGATTCGGAATGGTATATGGTAGTCACTGAAAAGCAGATCGGTTAAAGGAAGCCATCAAGATATCACCGACTATTAATAGATTCATGTTCAAAAATGGTTGTCTGTGTATAGGTTTTTGTCACTACTTGCAACTCCACACAATCATTCCCAAACGGAGAACAGGCACCACAGACAACTTGCTAACCCGTCTTTATGGAGATGAGAAAGTTGGTTGAAGAATCATAGCAACAAAATTGGTCAAGAGTTCCAATTGGGGATGAACAAATTGAGCAAACCATGTATCAAGATATACTGGTTTGATGTTGATCAGGTGGCTGTTGATCTGTTTGACGAAACCGGCAGTTAGCCTGCAAATGTTTCGCCACCGAACGAGGAGACATCATCAGCGTATAGTTGAGTGTACTTGCGTGCGCTTGTATAGCATTCGGGGAGTATCTGTTACCTCTTGACATGATCCGCTAGTTGAAAGACAAATTTCCCGTGAGTTGATTGGTCCGTTTTTATTTGTGCTGCGGTGTGGTCTGTCTCCCTTTGATTCAATCGGTTTTTCCAAAGCCTTCTAGTTTCATTAATTTTCTTCCTTTGTTTCGACTGGCTCGTTCTCAATTTGCATAGCGCTGTGGTCTGATTTTCATGTTTGCTTGATTAGTTGCGCTGTCCTGTCTTTTCTGTAGTGGCTGATTTCCTTACGCTTGGCCAATTCGGTGCATACTTCCGTTCGTCTCGGGGTCTTCTACCTCTTCTATGAGTTTCTTACCTGTTTCCCTGTGCATTAGTGAAGTGTGGTTCAGGAGTTCACTTGTCCTGGGTGAATGATTAATTGGTTCAATCGCGATATGTTTGTTGATGACGTTTTTGGTGAAGTGACATGCTTTTGTAAATTAACTTCCTTTCTAAGTGCATGTTTGAGCCAGCAATCGAGCATCGTTCCAAACTTGTGTCCTTCTTGACCTTTGTGCACGGAGAGGAGAAAAGACTGATTGCCTTTTAGCAGCAAGTATGTGTTCATTTAGTCTGGCGTAAAGCCTTCTACCCGTTCGTCCTGTTACGTTCATTGTACTCCTTGGACTGAATTTCGTATAACAATGTTTCATTGTTAGATCCGATTTTCCTTCTGGTTCTGATAGAGTACTCCGCAAGATATTCAAAAGTTTGTAGGCGACCGTAGTAGCACGTAAAAGCCATGCAAGCATTTCCACTATGTCCTTGATTTATGTGATCGTGATTCGTTTGCTGTCCCTGCTGTTGCGTACTTCGCGTTTGGGTTTCTGAACGGTCGTCAAATGAGGTTTTATGAGTAACATTGTGGAGAGATGGCTCAGTGGTTAGAGCGCGAATTTACTGACCGGAAGGTCTGTGGTTCGGACCCGACCTCTGCCTCTCGACTTCCTCTGTCTAGGCCTGGGAGCCCTGGCAGCATCCCAGCCCTCGTGCTTACCTCTGGTGGCATGGCAGTTAGGCAGCGAAAGGGTGCTACAGCTGATCGGGTATAATAACCTTGGAATCCGTTGTATTGCAGTGTCACGATCTGCTTAAAGTGTCTGAATGAGACTTTGTTAGTGACAGTTTTGAAGGTTGGTGTGCTAGTTCAGAATTTGGTCCGCACATGTCGTTGTCACAAAAATACTGGACAACACCACGATGTGAGGGTTTATGTACCCCCATAACCCAAACTATACCGGAGCACGTATGTGTGACGCTCACAGAGCCTGTTATAATAGGTTGGTCAATAGGTAGAGTTCTGGCTAACAGTCTCCTGGTCCTCCAGGTTGCGGATTGGAACATTTGTAGCGACTTGTTCCCTAAAAAATGTAGGCTGATTTGGAGGTCATACGCTAATCACCACTGCCTTGCGGTTAGGCCTTTGAGACAAACGCTTTTGTCGACAACCCTAATTGTTCTCCTGCCTAGGTCTGGGGGTCTTGGTGTAACGGTGCATACTGCTCATGTGGTCGTGTCGAAGCCCTACTTCGCGTCTAATGGAAGGCAAGGTTCATTGCGGAACTTGTGGAACTGCTTTGCAGTATTCGTTCACACCTTCGTAATAGTCAACGAATATCCATGAAAGTTCAAAAATACGCGTGAGAATGTTCAGTTTTTAAAAAGACATGTGCACATGGGACGTTTACGTTCCTGTCTAATGGCTTAGTTGGTGTTTGCCAATAAAAAACTTCGCGGCGAGGGGTTTTCCTCCTTTCACTGGTAGTACCCTAGTCCACGCATAACTATGAATAGCACTTACAAATGACAATCAGCAAATTCGGAATGAGGTGATCAGCAATCCGGTCTTTGGTGTAGCAGAAGTCACCTCACTCAAAGAATGCATCCAAGGCTGCAAACTAAGGTGGCTGGACTACGTGTTACAAAGGCCTAGTTACCACTTGTCGACAAGTGTTGTTTTCTCTGCCTAATTCGAAGTGGTGGTAATCTCCCCTGTCCTATTTCATTGCTCTTTTCCTCATAAGGCTTTGCTCAAATAAATTAACATGGTTCTACGAAAATGGAGATCCAGTGTTCTCCTCTGGTTTTGTTGAAAATGATGATGGAGGGCCAATCTCCTCGTGACGGGACGCGCAGTTCGACAGATCTGGTGCGGTCAAGACTCAACTGGATGTTCGCCTTGGATCAGATACAAAAGTTACAAAAAGCACGGACAACGAAGACCACCTACTGCAGCTGTGTGCTGACCACAGAATGTTACTTTACAGTACAAAATTCTGAGAGAGCAGATATATGATTCGTTCTGCGGTTCCTCGGAAGTCACTTCTTGGTGAAACCCGAACGAACCATAATGGATATCTGATATCCAGTAAACGAGAACGTTTAGACCATTGGGCAGCACGCTTCGAATAACAATCCAATTAATCAACCGTTACTTCCCATATGGACTATCGGTCTTTGACAAACAGTAACCCTCTGTCAACGTCAGAAGTGATCGAACGTGCCCTCGAAAGGAGACAGCGTTCAGCTGTGACACTTTCGGTGAATAATTGCCACGTCATCCGAAGGAAGCACGAGGGATAAGATACTGCTAGGTTACCCAGGCCTAGGCAGGAGCAGTCGAGATACGACGGTTGGGTTCGAACCAAGAACCTTCCGATCAGCATGTTCGCCCTTTAACAACTGAGCTACCTCGGGCTCACTGAATGCCCTTAATCAAACGTCACTGAGATCCTGGTCCGGACCACCTTCTACATGCTCTGTTCAAAGACTGCGGTGAATTCCTCATTCAGTGCGTCTGCGTCCATCTGGGAGGAGTAGACTGTCCCAAACAACTGGGATCAGTCGATAACAGTGAACACTTTAGAAAAATAGGGGTTTGCAGTGAATTCAGTAATCACATAGGTGTCAATCTGACTACCTTTGTGACAAGGCTTCCGGAGTCACTGATTCTTCGTTGGCTTAAAGCGTCAGAAGATAGCTTAACCCGTGAGCATCAAGAGGGATTTAAACCGGGTAGAGGCTGCACCGACTACATCTTCAAACTCCATCAAGTTGTAGAACAACGCCACGTGTACAACCAGTCATAGTCTTGGTGTCCCTTGACTACAAAGGCGCGTTCGAGTCTTCCGATTGATCAGTGCTTCTAGGCTTGCTTGTGAACATAAACCGATTTTTATATTCACCTACCTCCGAGTAGGTGTGCATGGGAATCTCTTTAAAAGCCTCCGTGCGAAAAATGGTGCTCAGCGAATATGTTCAGTTTATCCATTTTGTTCCAATTCGTAATCAATGAAATAACTGGCCTTCAAAAAATCGGTGTTCAAATCGTTGCTGGTGATAATCCGGAGCATGTAGAAGACGGTCATAGTCTTGTAAGAAGCAAAATGTCAGTGAATAAACTGGCCAACATAATACCATTTTTCGACATGTGCCCTGCATCTGCAGCTATGTTGCTCTGAGCATATCCCAGGAAGGAGCACTTGAGGTTGTGGAGAATTTTACATGCCTCGGTGGTTGTAGTAGCTTTGAAATGTAGGAACTGAGTGAGCGCTGTCATATAGCTAGGAGTTAGTACCTTCGGGCGGACGACCTAAGGCCTGTTCAAGTTTTCGACCACTGGTATCTTAGAAGCGTTGCTGGTTTCGGATGGTGTCGGTGAATTCGTAGAGAGATAATGGGAAAATGAGTGCTCGATTGTACATCAGGTAGATCGGTCGCGGAAGACATCCGATATCACTGACTGCGGTGGCTCGGCCGTGTTGCGCATGCCGAATCATCGTTTATCCAGATAAGTGTTGTTTTCTGTGCCCTCCATCAGAATGGCTGAAACTGCGGGGTGCCAACATGTGACGTGGTAAAAGGGTGTTGATGCTGCAGTTCGCCTTTCCAGATAGCATCCCCGTGACCCTCTCTGTGCCTAGCTGGAGATGTTTTAAGATGTCAAGGGCGTTGGTGCTGTTGGCCTCTTTTCAGATTGTCTGACCGAATGTTCAGTGGTTTGGGCATCTCAGAATGCTTGCGGTAGGTTGACATTAGCCTCGTTTCCCATCTAGCCTCTTCTGTTTTCACCTCAGGGTTCCCACTATAATCAAGTACAGTTTGTGGTTGTACTGCAGTGAAACATCGGTATGGACATTGATGTTGCTGTCACTTGTGATGACGACAATACCTGCTAAATCAGATACGAGAATTGCTTCTCGATAACCGCTAACTAATATGACAGGTTAGTGTATCAGACATTCTTAGAACACTGTGACAGTCAACTGACAAATTCGACAACGGAAAAATCTATGCTACTAAAACTGTCCTCTTGATTGGGGGTGAGGCTATTCTTAGGCGGATTCACCAAGTACTATCAGTAAGAGTAAAGCTAAAAGTCATTTAGTCTAAAACTCAGCGATAACTCCTCGAGCCGCCTAATTCATTCTCGTGTGTTCATCGTTGTGTCCTGTTGAAATTCGGGAATCTGGAATGCCACCATGCAACCCGTCGAAACAGTGTATTTCGGTGTGCTTGCTGTCGGATGATTATAAGGAGCTTGAACAGATGAAAACGTGGTGTCAACCGAAGACCACGGAGGGGAGGGCTGTCCCATAACAACAGGCCATTCTTCCTGTAAGACAAGTACTTGATGTGCCGAAATCCGCGAAGCTGGACACTGACTAGTTCGACGAGGAAATAAGCCCGGGTGGAGTAAAGGACGTTGGTACTAATCACAATATTCTTGGTACAGTAAGGCGCTCAAGTTAATATCTCGTTGGATAGCTGAAAGCCGTTTACAAGTGCCAAACAAGGGGTACTTTCAATCAAAAGACATGGAAGTTTGTTGAAATGCACGGTTGTTTCGGGAAGCCAGCAGCGACACACTAGGAGAAGAAACATGCAGTCAAGATTCACAAACTCAAAAGTTAGTCAAATTACAAGCCGCATAAAAAATCGCCCAGATCTAACATCCTTTCTGCCCTAGCTGTCATGTGATTCGGAGGAAACACCAGGGCTGAGATACTGCAAGGATACCAAAGCCTATAAAGGAGCATACGAGATGCCGGAGTTGGGCTCTGACTTTCCGGTCAGTAAGTTCGCCCTCAGGCTATCGACGGCTCCAAATTGCGAGTAAATGGTAAGCAAAAACAGCTGGAAAGTAAACAAGGACGAGAAACGGAGTACCAGTAAATGGTGTTAGTACATCAGCGAGATACTTACCGAATAGTTACACGTCACATGGAACTGCACGAGAACAGTTTTGCTCACCGTCCAATTACCAACAACTGGTGTTATTGCGAAAACGATATCCCGCCCACAAACAAAGTTTTGAGGAAGCATATTACAAGCTAATAAAGAGACTTGACGAAAGTGCGAAAAATCCTTCGAATCAGCGGCCCCCAATCCAAAATAACCCAAAACTATAAACTGAGGGGGTAAGGGAAGGAGTGGACCTCGTGTTACCTTGTGTAATAGCGTCAGCTGAATAAGGTCCAATTTTGAGTGAATGAAAACAAGCGGTTTCATCAGATAAGCGATAAGATCAGCCGCACGGTGGACCGAACGAAAGTCCTCCAATTCCAAAGATGCTGCATCCTTCGCATACAGTGTAAGTTGTGGGAAACGCTTCAGGCTCATTCGGGTTCGACAAGACCCAGTTGGAATCCAGCAGTCGACAGAAGACAACTGAAATAAATTCCTACATGAAGTCCCCGAAACGCAAATTACCTTTACCGGCGAAAAGGAATGCAATGCACTTACAGTAGCTCTCGCCTCTATAGCTTCTAAGTCCCATTTGGCATAGAAAAACACCCCACTAATTGCATTCGCCTTCAAGCTTGTCCCAAGTTCATCAAAGGATCCACGAAAATTATCAACAGAGGCCATAGAACCTTTGAAAAATGGCTGTGCATCATTCGTGTCGGTGGGGGCCTGAGAACTGAGATTACAGACGAGCATAGGTAGGGAGCAAGTAAGACTAACAATGAAAGGTTGGGTAAACTTGATAAGCAAATGCCGAGTGAGCAAAATGTGAGTATTATCGCATCCATATGGCCGACGATTTCGGAGATAATCGGCTTAAACGACGTGCAGCACGACTCCAGATGTTCGCTTGAAGAGGACATCTTCCGAAGGACGACAAAACCCAAAAGGGTTCATGTGCATTCAGTATGCCACCTTTTGGCGAAGGTGATAGAAGAGGTACTTAGTCTTGTACAGGGAGATCGTACTAAGACAATTCAGCAACTCAACGGAGGATTCCTGATAACGCTGAAATGGAAGAAGTTAGATAGAATGTTAGATGATGCAATGTATGTGCACAATGGAAGTTACATGTACACGGTTAGTACTTACGCTGAGGGTGTGCCAAGAAAACGGCGTCCTGCAACGCAACTTTGTATCAATGTCAGCTTGTTCCTCTATTTAGCTACGGTACCATTCCCATGAACGGTTAATGTGCATGAAAGCGCAACGTTTGATGAACTACCATATCGTCGCAACCTAGGCAAAACCGGGTGAAGAGTCAAGGTGAATGAAGAAACGAGCGGTTACTACCAGTTACTAATTGTTTTGATGTATGTTGCCTTCACAGATGTCACACAGGAGAATCACTGACGGAGAACAGCGTACGGAAACCAAATGGTCGATGTTTCGTGTGGTACCATAGCTTATTGTCGGTCAGGTCTGAACAAGTAAGAAAATTACAGCTGTATAAATGTATGGGCACCAGCTGCCACTTTGACGTAGTAGCCAGACTTTCGTACTATGACGACGTTAAGAGCCAAGTTAGTTGCGGCATTTATTTCTTTGAGTTCGACTTCATCAGAAAGTCCGACGGCGAACCGTTGGATAGAAGGGAATGGGCAATGAAATCGCATTAGGTCACATCGGCTGCAGTCTGATGGAACACCATGCTGCCGGCAGACAAGAGCTTTTACTTAAAAGGAGTGGTGACCTGAAGATAAACCATCACACACTCCCATTGAACAATGATTTCCAGTGGACAATAAAGTCGCTTAAGATAGTTTAAAACTAATTAAATAACAAACCGTCCAGCTATAACACCCTTTCGGTGCTTAGCTACCATGCTATCCGGAGAAAGCACGATGGCCGAGATATTGTCAGGTTGCCCAAGACTAGAGAGGAGCGGTAAAAAAAAATCGTTCAGCTGTAACCCCCTTTCGGTGCCTGACTGCCATGCTACCCGAAGGAGGCACGAGGGCTGAGATACTGCCAGGTTGCCCAAGCCTAGACAGGGGAAGTCGAGAGGCAGAGGTGGGGTTCGAACCACGGACCTTCCGGTCAGTAAATTCGCGCTCTAACCACTTGAGCCATTTCGCCCCGAGAGCAGTCAAGATTCAGAGGTTGATTTCGAACCGCCTGGCAATCGGCAGTTTCGTTCTTTAACCACTGAGCTATCTAAGTTAGGTGCAGAAAAAACATTTATAAGAGGAATGAAAGCGTTTTCAACTCTAACTAGTGTGCACGGTAGAACCGTTAGTCATACTTCTGTATAGTTCACTTCATGCTTCCCTGACATGGAGGACCTCTGTTGTTAGGTGGCTCGGGCTGAATGTTCAAGGGAAGTTTCTCACACTGGCACCATCGTCGAACCCAGCAACTGGAGAATTTCACTTCCCCTCACGCTGCTGATGAAACTCCAGGAACCACTGTAGTCTTGCCGAACTGCAAGGCATCTTCTTATATTTCCAGTCGTTCATACGATATGCTTTTCCGACAGACTTGAAAATGAGTACAACCACACTCCAGTGCCAACATAATCGCATTCAAACCATTTTCACCGATGCATATACGAATGCTTGTCCCACAGCCATTATCGTCCTGAAACTGCAGTTTAAGCACAAAAGTGGATGGCCAACGACCGTCACCTTGACATATTGGCCGGGCTTGGGTGCCGCAGTGATCTAAGGGCTACATTGGATGGAACGTTGTTCATCAAGATTCGGCTAATTCAGGAAGAGCAAGGATGAACATCCAAGCAAACGGCAACAAATATCCGTCTAGACCTTACCATGGTGTGATGGTGTGTGTACCTCGGCGACCTATCGAGCTATACTGGGGTCTCCCATACCAGGTTAGTTAATGGATAGAGGTCTGACGAACACGGTCTTCTGGTCCTCCAGGTTGGAGGTTGGAACATGTGTGGCGACTTGTTCCGTAAAATCGGGGATGCACTTGCATTCCCCGCCAAACACCACTGCCTTGTGGTCAGGCTTTTGAGACAGAGGCTTTGGTTGAGAACCCTAATCGTCCTCCTGTCTACGTGTGAGCGCCCTGACAGTATTCCAGCCAACGTACAACCATGAATTACAGACATACAAATAAACTCATATCACATCGGCCGTCGCGTGGCGCCATCAGCCAGGTCGCCCTACTTGCTGCACATAGCAGGGCAGGAAAGCGAAAACAAACTAGTGCTGACGTCTCCTTTCTCCTAAACACCCTTTTTCCTCCCCCTTTCCCCATCCCACTATTAACTACTTTCTTGTAAGCCCAGCACTGCAAACCGATGAATCCATTCGACCTGCATCGGTTTTGCAAGCAACATTTGCGCGTCTTCCGGCGCCGACATCCTCAGGTATCTCGAACTCAATCTTCAAGCCTTGACTCCCAGTCTGTCTGGCCGCCTTCAATGTCCGCACTCTGAAACAAGCTGGTTAACAAGCTGCTCTTGCTCTCGCACTGGACTCGCTTGGTATTGATGTGTGCTGTGAATCGAGATGCAGCACAGTGGCTGAGTTAATCACCCCATCACTCTCCACTCGCTTTCGGCTGCACAACTCTGGCGATCCGGAGGCTGCTGCGGCAGAATGTGCAGGCGACGACCAGATGAAAAGATCCTTGCTTGACTGGATACCCGTTGATGTGCGCGGTTCGTCTGGCAACTTCTATGGAAGAGTCTCACAAGGAGAAGTTGATTGCTGTCTGTTTGTCGTGTCCGCTTACCCATCCCCCAACCCAACCGACTGTAGCTATGACACCATCAATGACAAGTTTTATGACGCCTTGAATGCCCTGTTGTCGTGAGTCAAAAGTTCAGATATCGTTGTGGTTGCCGGAGACCTGAATGCACAAGTGGACAGGCTTAGCGCATCTGAGACTCACTTAGGTGGTCGACTTGAATTGGACTCGGTAGTTGCGGACAACTTGTTTTGGAGCACATTTATTGATTCCGACCATGCACTCGTCCGGAGTCGCTTCTCCCTTAGTTTTCCGGGACCGCGTGCGGTGCGGAAAAATCGATTGATAAGTGAGAGACTGGCAGATCTGGATGCTAGACCGATTTACCAGAGTTGCCTTCCAGTCCTTCCCAGATGCTCCACCATCAGATAGGAATTGATACTGGGACGAGATTGCTACCTCTTTCAGTGCTGGGAATTTTGGCTGTGGCGTGGCACTACCACGCGCATCCAAGCACTGGATATCAGACCGAACGGTGACACTGCTTAAACCTCGGAGAAATATCCCAGCAAGTTCCGAACATAACCTGGTGAGACGAATTATCAGACGTCAAGTGAAAGTGAGTGTGCGAGCCGACCGTGAAGTCTGGTGGACAGAGAAAGCAAAGGAAATGGAAGGGGCCAAGGAATCCGGAAATACCCGAAGACTATTTCAGTTTATCTGTGCGACCGGGCCGCGGAAACCGCCTGTAAGAGAAACCATCAAGGATCGGAAAAGAGTGACCATCTTGAATAAAGAAGAACGCCTCCACCGATGGGTCGAATATTTCGAACAGCAGTTATCGTGGTAATCAGTTGCCAATTATCTGGAGCCCACAGTTGAGGTAGAACCCTGGAAGGTGACCATGGAACCCCCTACGTCCTGGGAGGTTTATGACTGCATATGTTCTCTCAAGCGCCACCGAGCCTCCGGTTCGGATGACCTCCCACCCGTATTGTTTAAAGACTGGGCGGGAAGTCCTCAGTCGACGCTTGTCTGATCTATTTGCTTGCATTCGAGAAAAGGAGACTGTTTCAGACAACTGGAGAGAGTCGGTAATAGTGCCCATTTTCAAAAATTGGGCTAATAGTGAGTGTAGTTACCACGGAGAGATCAGCTTGACCCCGATCATAACGATACTGTTGGTGTCACTTATGCTTCGTGACCTTATGGTGGCATGTGAAAAGCTGACTCGAGAGCAACAAGCGGGATTCCGGCCTGGTAGCGGTTGCGTTGACCAAATCTTCACGCACCGTCAGGTGCTAGAACAACGCCATACGTAAAAACGGTCAGCAGATTTATTATTCCTAGATTTCCAAGGCGCACTCGACTCGGTTGACGAATCTGTTCTCCTTGACAAGCTTGCCCATCAAGGAATGCACCAGAAGTTTGTGAACATGATACGTCCTCCGAATTCTCAGACTTCCGGACTTGTGTGGGTATACGGAGAGTTCTTCAAAAGCTTCCGTACGTAAAGCGGTATCCATCAGGAGTGTCCACTCTCTATTCCTATTTAGTTTCCTGATCGATGAGATAATGAGATGAATGCTGGAGGGTCTTCAAAACACCGATATTCAAATAGCCTGTGAGGAAAACTTGTCGATTTGTAATATGCAAACGACCTCGCTCTGGTCTTCGAAGGGAAGGCACAGGTGTTTTTGGACGAACTGACCAAGGTCATCCCGTCCTTTGGTATACACTTTGCACCCACAAAGTGTAAGGTCATGTTCCTGGACATGCCGTCACTAAACGCGCCACTTACAATCCAGAGAGAGAGAGACACGAAGGTGTGCAGCGTTTCACGTAACTTCGAAGTTGTATTAGTTCTTAGTGTAGTGAGACAGATAAGGTCAATGGACAAATCTGCAAGGCTCGGATCACGCTTGTTAATTTGAATCTCAAGGGACGAACGTATCAGTCTACAGTGCGGGCTGTTTTGTATGGCTGCGAGACTTGGTCTGTTCGAGCAGGGGAACTGGGACGTCTTCAGGTGTTCGAAAATCTCAAGACCATAGCTCGTGTGGGTTGGTGTCAGAGAATCCGCAACGAGGCAATCAGAAAGTGAGTTTTTAGTTGTGCAATGGGGACTGCCAGTGAAGCTGCGTTGTTTGCCAAAATGAGTGCTGTTTTCCGTACCCAATTCAGAGTAGCGGAAGCAGAGAAGTGACGAAGCCTTGAGCTAGCAGAGGAGCATGAAAAAAATTACGAAACACTTGGGTGCTGTCGGTGCTACTCCAGGATGGGGATCGAGTGGTTCCCATTGCGCCTGGGTGGAGACGCTGCAAGATATGGCTGCCAACCGATGTCAGTGGCATTCTTGTCGTCATTTTCTATCTAGACTGCCTGAATGAGTGCCTGGAGGTGCAGGCACCTCGGAATGATTGTAGTAAGCTAGCATGAAGGCCCTTCCCTGTCCACCTTTATTTTTTCTTCACAATAAGGCTTTCGAATACATCACGAGTGTACGGCAGCGAAATATCAGTGCCGAACACTGATGTCATGCTGTCGATGATGATGATGACGATGCATGAAATCAACCAGCTAACTTCTCGAGACTAGCCAGACTACTTTTATCAAACGTTGGATCCATTTCGCCTCACTAGACATTTCGCTAGTGCCAATCTGTCGCTTTGGCGGGACCATTGGATCGTTCAATGAAACTGTAGTGGAGTTGTTCATCCTTTGTCGGCGAAATTCGTGAAGCGTTCAACCGTTCGCATTTCCTGTGTAAGTAGGTGCTCTAATAGGGCCTGCAGTTTCTCAACATTTTGGTTAGTGGCATTTTAGGATTGAAACGTGTGATGATCTGTTCATTCCAAAATTCGAATATCACCACACTGTGCATGCACACACCGGAGCGTTCTATTTCGACTTCCAAGCCAATTGTCAGCGGACCCGAGCCGTTCTATTGGTCTCGTTTGCGTACTCTGTTTATGTCGTGACTTTCACACAGTCATGAAGAAGCGAGTTGCAGGTGTTTACCATCCGTCGTTCGAATGGACACCAATCTCTCCCGACCTACGTAATTCTGATTTACGCCGCCACTTCCCTGGAACGAGTTTCATTCCTCGGGCGGTCAACTAACATACCATGAGTTGAAGGAAGGATCAGTGAATAAAACTTGTTACCCGTATGCCGACATTGCGGTTGCTTCTTCTGATTTTGCAAGGCGGGCCCCTGACGCAACAGGCCATCCTTCGTCCTTATTAGAGACAAATTACCTTCCTGAGTTTCAAACACAGCTTGCGTAAGGCAAGGTTCGATGCCATTCATATTATTCCGTGAACTTTGAGGGTCGCATAACGACAAGTATAAAAAATGATAGAATCAGTGCTTGCGTAATCCAAAGGAATATAGAGGGATTTTGTTTAAGCCTTCGGTAGGCTTCCGCCTGAGTTCATCACAAACCACTACATACCACTGTCTGCTGTCACTCCTTTTTAGCCTTGTCATGGACATGATCGTGGAATATTCCTTACCATTCGCTGACGCCTGTGAAGGTGTTCGGGAGGGTTCAGTCCAGGTTTTTCAAATGCTAGTTCACAATCTAATCCGCTGAGCCACCTTGGTCAGTTGATGAACCATGTCGCAGCGTGAGTGCACCGTGTGCCACCTTGCCAAGCCCTTCTGAAAAGTCTCGCCCTCTCTTCTCTGTTGCCTTCCGTAGTTCTTTGCAAAAATGCAGGCAGTTTCTAGAGGGAATTAAAGCCGCCCACGTTGTTGGTTTTGTGGCATTGCACGCCGGAACTACAGGTACAGGGCGTACAACTATAAGGACCACGAAGAACGCTGTGGAGTCAACTTAAAGAGCACACACAATTAGTGGCACGACAAAAGATGTAATCAGGGGTCGTGATTAAATTAAGAAGGAAGTCGCTCGGTTGACCAAAACTTGACAATGTGCAACTTCCAACTTGATACATGTCACGACCTTACTCTGATTCCAAAAACAAACCAAGTGCTTGGATGGTCACCAGGTGAACAGACGGTGCACTTTACGTAAGGAATCTGGTTCAAGCTTCACGTGCTTCAGGCATCAAGGTTGCGAGACATGGCCTCTGCAGACAGATGATGTGAGGCGTTTTCAGGTTTTCGACTACTGATGTTTGAGAGTGTTGATGGTGTCAGATGGTGTCAACCAAATGGTAACATGGTAATTAGACAACAACTGGCTGTACAGCAGGTACTGTAGCCACAGAAAAAAGTTCAGAAACATCGGCTGCAATGACTGGGCCATATGTTACGCATACCGAAATTCCGTCTACCGAGACGAGTGCTGTTCTCCGTGTCTCCTTCAGAATAGCGCAAACTGACAGAAAGACAATGTATGGCTTGGCTAGAGGGTGGAAGAGTTTACGAAGGGTTTAGGTGTTTTGGATGTCTGCTTTAAACGATGGGGTACCCAGGACACGGTTGTGCTTGATTGGAGATATTGTATGAAACAACAGTGGAAATTAGTTTCTCTCCAGATTAGCTGGCTTGGCACTTAGAACTGTAAGCATCTTAGAATGCTTGCGGTAGATTCGCACCAGATCTCTTATCCACTCTTATCTACACTTCAAGGATTTAACTATGATTAAACAACCTTTGTTATGGTACGACAGTGAAGCAAACAAAAACGACACAATCATAGACGGAATACATTGCTCATAAGACTGCTGAAAAATATCACAAACGATCGATTTAGCTGGGTTCCAGGCGAGCCTGTCGTCAAAACCGAATTGTGCAAATGAGTTTAAGTCGCTCAAAGGGTGTTATAGCTGAGCTATAACACCCTTTGAGCGCCTAGATGCCGTGCCACCTGAAGGCAGCACGACGGCAGATATACTGCCAAGTTGCCCAAGCCCAACAGGAGCAGGCGAGATGCCGAGGTTGGGTTCGAACCATGGACCTTCCGGCCAGTGATTTCACGCCTTAGCTACTGAGCTATCCCGGCAGTAGAGCATCGATGCTGATCAGTGTCTGCGTCCTTCACTCCAGTCCCATGGTCAGGCGGAGCGTCATTCTGCCATCCAGGAAGTCAGTATGAAGGGACTGGAAGAATAGACATCACGGCAGGCGCATAAAGGCTAGAAGGCGCTCACCAGAACATATCGCGAGCGACACCTATGGTGTACGCCGGGCCAAATACTAAGTCAAGCAGGCCGTCCAGATAATATCCCTCGCATGGGTACGTCAATGGGGTCGGCTTGAAGCAGCAGATGATGGGTTGAAAATGGGAATGATGGAGTTAACACGTCACGACTAGTGCCAGACTGTCGACAGTCTGGCAGGATCCTGACATAACTCAGGTTTCAAACGGTGCCATCTTAAACGGAAGACAGACCGACATGTGAAGACAACCCCGCGGGCCACTAAAAATCGAACCTAGGCTGAAGTTGAAAGGACAGCATTCTCGAGAGTGAACAGCCCGAAACGACAGAAAGTTACGTTGGTTGGCGGGGTATGTAGCTAAGAGGCCTAAAGGTGGCATGCGCCGATTGGTTAGAATATGCATCAATCAGAATCAAGCATGCACTTCTGCGTCTTTTGCCGAATCACGAAGATCCCTGCTGGACCATCTGAGACCTTATCTGACCTCTGCAAATAAGGCTGTAGCACTGTTCTCTTGTCCCCATCAAAACTTGTCGTGAGCTACGGTACCTGATATGGCACCAGAAGATCGGTCTACGTTTGCTGCCTTTTGAGCTGTTTCCGGCTGTTCAACTGGCTTAACTCTCACTCAACCGTAAGTGAGCAGTAACGTGAGAAATGCACGTCGGAGAACAAGGTTGCATCCACCAGTGCCTGTGAACTCATCTTCAATACCCAAAGATAAGGACGGTTGTGTTTGAGGGACGATGCCTCAACAAAGCGTTTTTTAACGCCTCCAAGACTAACTGCTAGAAGTTTGACGCGTACCAGGGCGGTCACCGGAAAAAAGATGTGATCAGAATATACGGCAAAGAAAACAATAAGGGTGTGATTTGTGGAACCAAATGAAACAGAGTTAATGGCGGTGTATTAGGGCGGCCATAAATTAAAAAAGGCCAGTATTGCATTACAGAAAGCGGAGCAGCTCTGTCAGTTAGTTTCGGAATAGAAACTGTGGCGTTTTGTACCTTTATTTTGCTTTCATTATAACACTATGTATTTCATCAATTGCATAATCGTTTTTTTTGTTTGAATACGAAAACTACAAAAACGCGCACTTGTACAATTTCACGCAATACAAACGTGGTCACGTGCTTCGACTCTTCTCTTCTGATTTCGCCTGCGCTTGCAGCGGTCATTTGCGAGTCTCATGTGCTAACTCTGGTATCAAAACATTTCAGACCATCTTCGGAATCTATTATATGTGGGAACTGTTCAGAAGAAGACCCCTGGAACACCATAATTGGATTATTGTTTATCCTCTGACCTGGGCCAACGACGAACTATTTTAAAGAGAACAATTATTAGTGAGTCTGTTCCATCTGACCTCTTTATTATTGTATACCCAACCTAGCGTTATTATTTTTATTTCTTTGCCACACACTCCTGGTGAAGTAACTTATTGGGTAGCCAGACCACTACAAAATTGGTGAGCCCGTGTCTTTCTAGATTTTTTTGAAAATTTTTCCTTTCCGGTCGTCGTATTTTTTTCTTTTGCCCGGTCATAATGGAGGCACACTTTGATTCAGCGGATTTAGTCGAGAACGCGATTAGCATACGTTTGCCAGACTATAATCCACGTAATCCCAGGGTATGGTTTCACCAGGTAGAGGCCGTTTTTGCTACCCGACGCATCACCTCCCAAGCCACCCGATTCTCCTATGTCGTCCAGCATCTTCCTTGTGATGTAGCAACAGAAGTGGAAGATCTGTTGGAAGATATTCTAAGGAAAATCCCTATGACTCCCTTCGAGCGGCCGTCATCAGTAGGACAGGAAAGTCCGAAAACAAGATGCTACGGGACTTATTCACCACTGTCGAACTTGGGGACAGATCACCATCACAACTGCTTCGGCACATGCGCAGTCTTCTCTGCGGCCGTAAGCTAGCGGTGGAAATCATGGCTCAACTATGGCTCGACAAACTTCCACCGTCAATGTCCCGCGTCATCAGCGCTTTCGTTGATGACCACAGCTTGGAGCAGTTAGCACAGATGGCCGATAAAATCCACGAAACCTACCCCAGTAACCCCGTGAACTCCGTCTCCCGCTCTGCACCCACTGCTTCTACAGATTCCGATCCGATTCTGGCTTCCATATCGCAACTACAAGCCAAGTTTGATACTTTGACCGATCGCCTACAACGGCTAGAGATCAACAAGCATCGACCACGTTCACGATCCCGATCGTTGTCTCGTGCCCGTCCTTCCTGGTGCTGGTATCACCAAACTTTCGGTCCTCAAGCACGCAAATGCCAACCGCCTTGTTCCTTCAAGCCGCGTTCCAACACCCCTTTAAACACCCCGGCCAGTCAGTAACGGCGACGACTGTCTGTGGCCCTCCTCGCACTAGTCGCCTATTCCACATCACCGATCGTTCAAGTGGTCTACGTTTCCTCGTGGATACGGGAGCTGAAGTTAGCGTGCTACCACATAAGACTCCACTTCACGATTCTGCCTCTTATTCGTTACAGGCTGCTAACGGTACCCGCATCGCTACATACGGCGAACGTTCCTCACCCTTGACCTCGGATTGCGACGTGCGTTCAAGTGGCTGACGTCCAAACACCCATCATTGGTGCAGACTTCCTGACCCACTACAACTTGTCTGTCGATGTTCGAAACAAACGCCTCTTGACATGCTAACTTCCCTCTCAGTCAACGGAATTAGTGCCCCAGCTTCATCCACAGGTATCCGAGTTATCTTACCTGATTCACATTTTGCTGACATACTTAGGGATTTTCCAACCCTTACTCATCCATGTCAGTACACCCAACCGGTCACTCATTCCGTCGTTCACCACATCCAGACGAAAGGTCCACCTGTCCATGCCAACCCCGCCGACTTCATCCGGATAAGCTACCAATCGCAAAACACGAGTTCGAACACATGCTCGAACTCGGCATCATCCGCACTTCATCGAGTCATTGGTCGTCACCCCTACATATGGTACCCAAGAAATCTAAAGGTGATTGGAGACCTTGTGGAGATTACCGTTCTCTCAATAACGCTACTATCCCAGACAGGTATCCCATCCCACATATTCACGATTTCGCAAGTACCTTATGCCACACAAACATTTTCTCCAAACTCGATCTCGTACGTGCATACTACCACATACCCGTAGCCCCGGATGACATCCCTAAAACAGCCATCACAACACCGTTTGGCCTTTTCGAATTCACGCGTATGCCCTTTGGTCTTCGAAATGCAGCTCAAACGTTTCAACGTTTCATGGACGAAGTTTTACGTGGTTTACCTTTTGTGTATGCTTATCTTGACGATGTTTTAATTGCTAGCACCTCCCCAACGGAGCATGCAGCTCATCTCAGGGCAGTGTTTGAACGTCTTTCCACTTACAGCATACGTTTAAACATTGACAAATGCTTATTCGGTGTTACTAGCCTAGATTTTCTTGGCCACCACATTGACTCAACAGGTATTTCACCATTGCCCGATCGCATTTTGGCCCTAGAGTCTTTTCCCATACCCACCACTCTCACTCAACTTCGTCGTTTCATTGGTATCATCAACTACTATCGGCGGTTCATCCCTCATTGTGCAGATATTTTGCAGCCACTGACCGATTTACTTGGTTCCAAAGAAAATCTGTTACTTTGCCCCCGTCGCCATTGCCGCTTTCGAAAGAGCCAAGCAAGCCATTGCTCACGCCACAAAGTTATCTTTCCTCGATACTCACGAAAGCACAAAGCTGATTTTGACAACTGATGCTTCGAACGCTGCCGTCGGCGCCGTACTTCATCAAGTTGTTAACAACGCATCTCAACCACTAGCCTTTTTCTCGCAGAAGATGCAGGCTGCACAAACGCGTTACAGTACTTTTGGTCGTGAATTACTCGCAATTTACCTTGCTATTCGCCATTTCCGGCACTTGTTAGAAGGTAGATCGTTCACCATTCAAACCGACCATAAGCCACTTACGTATGCCTTTAACGCCAAACCTGATCGATATTCACCACGCGAGATACGCCATCTTGACTACATTTCACAGTTCACTACCGACATTCGGTACACTCCAGGTTCGGACAATGTCGTCGCAGACGCACTATCCCGTCCCGACATCAACGCTCTTCACCCTTCCAAGCAGTTGGACCTAGCCAAGCTGGCGAACCTTCAACATAGTGATCCTAATTTTTGCCCATTCTATCCTTCCCTTCATTTCAAGTCTCTTCAATCCCCTTGCCTCTCCAATCTGGATCCATTTTTTGTGATATGTCTACCGGCTCAGCTCGCCCAATCGTCCCCGAAGCCTTTCGACGAGTTGTTTTCGACCACTTCCATGGCTTTTCTCATCCAGGAATCAGAGCAACCAGGAAGTTGATTAGTGCACGCTTTGTATGGCCCTTCATGAATAAGGATCTGACATCCTGGGCCAAACAGTGCATCGCCTGTCAACGCAGCAAAGTAACTCGGCATACGAACTCACCTATCGGTTCATTTGCAGTTCCTGATGCTCGATTCACACATGTTCATCTCGACATTGTTGGTCCACTTTCCCCATCAAACGGTTTCACTCATATCCTTACCATGATCGATCGTTTTACTCGTTGGCCAGTAGCTGTACCCATTTCGGATACTTCAGCTGAAACGGTCGCCTTTTCATTTTTGCAGCATTGGGTGAGTAACTTTGGCACACCTTCCACCGTTACCACCGATCGCGGTTCACAGTTTCAGTGTAATCTCTTCCGTGAGTTTTCCACACTATTCGGTTTCCATCACATTTCGACCACCGCGTATCACCCCTGCTCCAACGGTCTGGTTGAGCGTTTCCATCGCTACCTCAAAGCTGCATTGACTGCCCAAATGAACCCTCTTCATGGTCCTTTTCTTTACCCCTCATTTTGCTTGCTATTCGCTCCACTATCAAGGAGGATCTTCACTGTTCACCAGCCGAACTAGTATACGGTACAACTTTACGTTTACCCGGTGAACTGGTTTCCACTTCTGGCGCACAGCCCGAATCGCCCGTCACATTCGTCACCCGTCTGAAACAGCATATGTCCGACCTTCGTGCGACACCGACCAGACGATCAACGCGAAAAGAACACATCTCAACCGATCTCTTCTACACCATTTGTATTTGTCCGACATGACGCAACGAGGAAACCCCTCCAACCCTGTTATGATGGCCCCTTCAAGGTTATCGAACGTCACTCCAAATACCTTGTTTTAGAGAGAAGCGGAAAGCACGACACTGTCTCCATTGATCGCCTGAAGCCTGCCTTCATCGAAGCACCCACGACCACATCCAGCAATCCTGCTAACCCAGCAACACCCGCACCTACCCAAGATACCCCTGCCGCCAACCTCACTCCTTCCACCAGTCGTTCCGGACGACGCGTCCGTTTCCCTCAGCACTTAGCTGATTACGAAACTTGAAGTGAGCAACTTTTCGATTAATTACCTTAATTATTCGAGCGTTTTCCCTTCACGGTCAACGCTTTGGGAATAAACATTATTATTATTACCTTTATTTTGCTTTCATTATAACACTACGTATTTCATCGATTGCATAATCGTTTTTTTTTGTTTGAATACGAAAAACTACAAAAACGCGCACTTGTACAGTTTTACGCAATACAAACGTGGTCACGTGCTTCGACTCTTCTCTTCTGATTTCGCTCGCGCTTGCAGCGGTCATTTGCGAGTCTCATGTGCTACCTCTGGTATCAAAACATTTCAGACCATCTTCGGAATCTGTTATATGTGGGAACTGTTCAGAAGAAGACCCCTGGAACAGCATAATTGGATTATTGTTTATCCTCTGACCTGGGCCAACGACGAACTATTTTAAAGAGAACAATTATTAGTGAGTCTGTTCCATCTGACCTCTTTATTATTGTATACCCAACCTAGCGTTATTATTTTTATTTCTTTGCCACACACTCTTGGTGAAGTAACTTATTGGGTAGCCAGACCACTACAAAACCTCTCTAGTGGCCCGCACGCTATGTGGGTAGAGGACAGGGGTCATTGAATCGTTGAGCGCAAAATTCCGCAGTGATGTAGGGCTGAAATATTTGCTCATTATCTACTGTCGACAAAGAAAAGAGTGAGTACGCTTAATCGCTTCCCAGGAATTGTTGTCGTGTCTGCGGAGTAAAAGTTTAGTCAGGACAGCTGGAGGCGACTAGCACTGGAGTCAGCTGCGCCACACCAGTCCTTTGCAGCACAAAGACATGATCATCTCAAATGGACATAATCGAAAATCTCATAAACAAATCACTCAATACAAAACTTCTTGGATGCGGCGTAACGTTATTCCTTGCTATCTGGAACCGAAAGCTTGGACCATATTGGATTCCTTTTTTAAAAAATGTGGCACGGAAAGACTGACTAGAGGGAACGAGTAAAATAGTTTGGAGTCGGGGCTACCCATACCACCCGGAAGAATTTACGTGGATCCAACCCCGTTAGCTGGCACCGTCATACTTTGCTAGTGGTCCCGTTAGCATCTACACAATTTACTTGTTTACTCGCTTTTATTCGTTTGCTTGCCACCAAGTCCCGCTCAGTGCCGTTCAAGTGCCTCTGCAAACTCCCCTCAACGGCATCATTGCATGCCAAGTATCAAATTGGGTGCCATTAACTGGACCGCTGTCGAGATCAGCCCCCGTCGCTGTGAAGTGTTTTTACAGAGTCGGGTATAGCACCCAATCCCATCATCGCCAGAGTATCGTTCCCTTGGGCTTGATACCGTTGCAGTAGTACAATAGTTTGTAACCATCCCTCCCTGTTTATCATTTTGAAGCCGGATATTTGCTATCCAAATCGCTTTCTGGTAAACTATTCTTACTATTTTTCCACGTGTAGTTCCCACTGTGGCTGTAGCCGCTTCAGCATCTCTCCTGGGTGACAGTAACGCTTTTCACGCAAACACTTGTGTCCTCATTGAGTTCCAGGACGGCCCTGCTCCGTACTGACCTCGTCTCCCCAAAATTCTTTAACGAATCTATCAAATTATTCGAAACCAGCTGGTTCGCTTAAGACGCCTACGCAAGGGTAGATCCACAAGCAAAATGCCGGTTCCGACAACGGTACCGCAAATGCTACACACACTGATTACCTATCCGTACTTTATTATATCTCCGGTGGTGACAACAGTTCTACCCGGTAGTTCTGCTCCAAGTATCCCACCTTTGCACATGACCGTATAAGTGAGCATTTCCTTGCTAGGAGTAATCTTCCGGTCCGCTGGGTAGCGTGTTGACTCACTCTGCCTGCAATTTTCGGTGATGACTTCCGGTTCAGCTCTCTGCCCACCAGAGAAACTCTGACGAGACTCTACGCCCCTCAGAAGCACTGAATTTTAAGTGCCTACAACTTAGTCCATATTTACTCCGCCTTTGATAATCACTTCGGTTCGGCAACATTATTTTGCCTCTCATGTCCTAATCAGGCGTCAAAACGGCTCCGGATATGTGGGTTTTGCAAAGGTTTCCATTCTCTGGCCAATTTTTTTATTGTTACATGTCTTAGTAGGGATGATTTTATCACCCCAGTATCCGGTTTTTTATTAATCAACTTCTTACGAGGCTACTTCGACTGCCGTTGGGTTTCAACAAATTCGTCATCTCGGCAAGACTCAAGTTGCGTTAGGTCTTGTGTACTTATACGTAGCTAACTCAGTTTTCTGCGGGACAAGGTGCCTGCACTGGATGTATGCTATAGCACTTATCATTGTCTTCATGCCCCAAGTTATGTTAAGCTACGTCTATCTTCTTTAAACTTTGGACATTTTGCGGAGTTAGCTTGGGTATAGCACCTCATACATGACTGAGTTGTTGAATTGCATACATCACAAGCAAGCCTTCCGGCAAACTAATGGGGAGTCTATTTCACATATTTTCGTTGACTGTGTCTCTTCATTCCGTACGACATATTGTAGCACACAAAGTGGAGGCACAGTTGGGCATTGATCTTCCGAGATTAGTAGATCACGACGATTGCTGCTGGTAGAAAGCAGAAGGACTCGTTGAGCCCAAGCCCAGTAAGCACGGTTGTACATCACTAATCCTTGGTAATAGATCAACCAAAGTTACAGACACTGTCTCACGGTTCGCCCTTCCAAACAGAATAATTCTAAGTATCTCATGATCTACGCAAAAGGGCCGGTACTATTGGGAGTGTGGATGAGCCTAATGAAAGTGTACTGAGGTTGCTGTATTTGATGGTGGATCGGCAGTTTGGGGTTGAGAAAAGTGTTCGTTCTAGCACCTGTATACGCAAATGTTCAGCCAGGAACTCTTTGGTGGAGACTTTAATAGATAGTAGCACCCTGGCAGTGTGGCCAACTATTCAAGGTTCACGCTGTGTAAGCACTGTGGGGCAGTGCCGAGGGTAGGTGTTCATATTAACTTCGGTGTGTGGAAGACGTAAAGAAATCTCATGCGCCAGAGCCAAGTATGCAAGGTTGTGCTCCATCAACGTTTACTCATAACTCCACCAAAATGACAGGTAATATTTACTTTAATGCGCCACCGAACCTCGTTGGGCTCAGGTTGAGGTCACGCTTGATATAAAGGCACACGCCATCCGGCTCGCGGACGAAGTATCCTTTCAGTATGTAGGCTTCCGTATAAGCCAATACTCACCGCATGAATTGAAAACCATCGGCTAATTTAACTGTTCCAGGTTTTCAGGGTCTTCTTATGTGTCGCTGTGAGTCAGTATTGAAAACTTCTGGTCCTTCCCCGGTTAAAAATGTCATAAAAGTACAGCTGGTTCCTCTGAGGGTGACGATAGGCCTGAAAAAGTTGATCAGTGAGTCCCGCACATGTTTCGTGGTTAGCAACACTCGAGCTAGCTCCCATCCACGGTGCAAAGGGGGCTTTGTGGAAAACCCGGTGGCAGAAGGGGGTAATATGAGGAGAACGTTTCAAATCTCATACTGAGCAAGGAGCCTATCTTGGTTTCAGTTTTTCCTATAAAAAGGAGAAGCCAAAATAGAGCTATATGCATAGCGATCGTTCCCTTTGGAATTGCCGGGACATTCCTCCAGAGCTCGTGAGATATTGGGCTATATGGAGCCCAGCGAACGGCCCCCAATGAGACCCTCTATCTTTGGATAAACAAGGCGTTTTTAAAGCACAGATTCCGGCTAGTGTCCTTGTCCCTGTTATCCAATTTGGAACCACGTGTTCATTTTGCGTCCCACCGAATGGAAAAATATATCCGCACAATTTGGCTACATGGATAAGATAGAATCTCCATTGAAGATAAATAAAACTTCTCACATCACCGGCGGTCAATAAGTAGCTCAGAGGAGGAGTTATTTAGCTAGATGAGTGTACCTTCCACTTGAGAAGTCGTCACCCAAGGGGCCGTTGAACACCCGGCCACGTGCTGTGCATCCCTTACTTGAATGATGCGTAAAGCTGTGCCATATATAGATGAGGTTTTATCATACCGCTAGTCGACCGCTCGTGCAAAATGCTCGAGTATTCCACCACTTCCAGCACGCTGGGTGATGCTTATTCCCGGTTACTTTGCTTGCTTCATCTGATGCACTGAAGATGGTTGTGTTCTGCCAAACAAGCGACTTTCTCAAGCACGAACAAACTGGTTAAATAATTTTCCTATAAAGTCTTCCAAAGGTTGGACGTGCCGAAGTAGTTGAGACAGAAACTGTACCTGTACGTTATTCAAAATTCTTAGCCATTCGTGTGCTATCAGCTTTTGCCCTACAGGAAGATACCCGTTTTCTTGAATTTTGGCGAAACCCCTTGCATTTTTATAAAGCGCCTTTGGCTTCATCGGCGACGATTTGGCACGAAACATGCCGTCCTACGCTCAATTAACTAACGTGGTTCATAGTATTTCCGCACAATAGAAAAAGCCAACTGACCTTCTGAATCTCAGGAGATTATGTCTATGGTTGCTTGCAGCATATCTCAACAGCACGACTAGTTCCAGTTCCCTCTAACGCCAGCCAGTGAAAAAATAAGCAGATCCCCTAAACCCGCACAAAATTTTCCGATAAATGTTTTGATTCAGAATTTCGTACTGGTTGCGTATAACTGTTAGGTTGACTGATTATTGGTTAGCCGACGAAATGGCTCTCAGATGTAAACGTCGGTACCACCAAATAAGGCATTTGGCCTAAAAGATATTTCTAAACACACTGACACGCTGCGGAGCTGGGGTTGGATAAGGTGTGTCAATCCTTAGACGCACGTCCAAAATTTCTCTGAAGCCGTAGTCTGAACGTGCTAGGCTTTAACATGAAGATGTAGCATTCGATCATATTCGTTGGAACCATCGAAAGCTTCTCATGCGGCCGCAGTTTTGTTGGAAGTTTTTGAACTTTCTCATGGCCCAATATGGGAGGATCCATATTTAAACGGCTGCCAGGACGTGAGCGTGGTGTCTCTATGGAGATTAAGAGCAGTTTACCAAAAAAGTTGGTTTATACAATGTTTTCTTCTGTTGTGTATTCGGAACTATCCTGAAGATTAGATGAACAACAATTACGCCCTCTGTCCCCGCAAACTCGTAAAGGAGCAGCCATTTGCGACCTTATGGGGAAAAGTTTTCTTCCATTGCAAGAGGCGTCTTGCCAAGGAATTCGTCACAGCTGGAAATTTATTAGTTTGTTACGATGGTCAGCACACGAGCGCACAACGATATTTTGTACTGAAAGCTTGCCAGTGCTATAAGAAGAATTAGTGGGTTATGGGCAAAAACGGCTAACATTAGCATAACGGGTCCAGTCCTTTGTAGTTCTGGCCCAAATTCAACAGATCGGGACGGTACTGTGAGCTCATGCAACTTGCCTGGTAGAGAAATGGCAGGGTTATTTTAATCTACGAGCAAGTCATCAGACTTGGTATGGTAATCGCGGCACTATCATTGCGGTATCTTACTTTGGTCCATGGACAGCCATGTGACTCAGTTGGGGTTATTGGGGCAGTTAGAAGTGGCCAGGGAATCGTGACAAATTAAGGCCAACAGGGATCAAGGATATTCTCAGGTCCATCGAGGGGGCGGCGGGGTTCGTTGCTGCAATTTAAACAAGGCAGTAAACAACCGTGTATACGTCGTGGACACAAAATAGAGAAAAGTGCCAAAAATGGATGCACCATGTTATGAGTTAGACTGCGGCCTAACATAACAGGCAACCAAGAGTGGGCACAGTTTCCAGCTAATGCAGTAAGCCAACGTTGCCAAGTTTCAAAACATGGTAATCGATATTTAGGCAGATATAGTAGACATGCGGTCCATGCAAACGGTTGCGGGTATATGTAAATATAAGAGGCGTGCGTTAGCTAAATTGTGCGCGACTAATGTAGTTCAGAGCACGCAAAAATATAAATTGGATAAAAACGCGAGGTGCCTAATGTTGTCGCGTATTTGGACGATGAGGTGTATGGTGAAGAACGTTCTTGAGAGGAGAGTATGCAGTTGAGATGAGCGTTGCCAATCGTGAAGTTTTGCCTCTTCGGGGAGAGGAGAAACGGATATGTTACTGAAAGAGTTTGTGAATGTTTTGGGTTGACTAGTGACCAAAAAGACCGATCAGGTAGATAAACAGGCAAAGTGTATTGAAGGTGTGGGTTATGAGGAGTCAGGGGCCGTCGACCACTTAGAGGACAAAGGCAGGGGTGGTGGCGTTATGGCGATGTATGTTACTTGGATGTGGGTTGAAAGGTGCTTGTTCCTGGGCATTGAGATAATGCTAAACCCTGCAGTCCCAAGCTAGATTACCATCATTATCAAAAGCGGATCGCATCAAAAGTGCTTTTCATAGTAGCTGATCTATATGGACGTTGTGGAAATGATTGTAAGAATGATCATTGGTGAGAATGCTTTGGCATGAACGATGAGTTTGATGAGGCCAAAACCTATAAAACAGACGTGAAAAAGAACCTCAGAGTAGCTTAAAACAAAAAATGACTTTTAACATGTCTATGCGTGTAAAATGTGTAAGCTTTTTATATATAGCCGGGTGCTCAACAGCACAGAACAGTTGATTTACAGACGCCAGCATGGGAGCTGATAATCGGTTTCTAAGACAGGAGCCCCTAGTTGGTGACACTGCTACTGCGGTTGGATATGGGTTGGTATCACTGTTGGAGAGCAGAAGTGAGGTGGAGCCGGGAATTAGTTCTCTAAATGAGCAGGTTTAAAACAGGTGCCCGCCACTCACTGGATTTTCGCTGCTGCTGCATCCCTGGGTGCACGCTTGAAGACATATGCGGTCCTTGAATCCTAGGGCTCAAGTCTATGCCATCTGGTCTTACGACTGATTTGTACATATCTCTCTTCAGCTTTAATTCAGCAGCGTCAAATGATTCATATGATTGCTGAATCTCGCAATTGCACCATCGTTACACACACGGATTTCTCAATATCGTCAATGAGACTAACTGAGTAAGTAGTAAGTTCGCCCATATAACAGTAAGACTCCAGCGTGGAAACCGTTTGGGCGTTGTGGAAGATAGGATTTATGCTGCTTATTTTTGACGGAAGACCCAGGCAAACTTACAGACAGTTAAGATACAATTAAGGCTGAGATAAAATGAATGACAACGAGGAGACAAACAATAGAAGTTTGAATGGTTGAGTATGATAAATTATTCGGGTAAGGGTAGCTTTTCAAACCAGCCGCATTGTTACAAAAACACGGAGTATAGACGGTACTTCAAAGCGGTACCAATACCAGCAGGTTGCTCAAGTAGGCAAACAAAGTATCCCATCAGGGGAAGGTGTGACGATCCTATGCGACCACCGAAGAGTGTAATTTGTCCAAAAGGTAGACCAGTGAAGAAACGAAATTCCCCTGGATGGTTTCTTCATAATAAATAATTTAGCACGGTATGGCCACGCTTCCCGGATCAATAGGGGTTAGAAGTTGCCAATACTTTAAGGAGCTTAAAATATTTAGTAAGGTTCTCGTCAACCTTCAATTATTGGAGAAAATATTCAACGCTTCCAAACATTCTATTGGAAGAACTGTCCTAGCCTTTTAATTTGTCAAAAAATTATATTCTTTCCGCAGCTTTATATTTCCTGGTAGGTGAAATCATCAAGCCTGCGCACACCATACAAAATGCGATCTGAGAAAGCTTAGCAACGCGATAAGACAATGTCAAGTTTAGAAAGTGGTTTCGAACTTTTCAAGTCGACAAAAGCCTCGTTTTTCTCCGTCTCAGTGATTACGTACCTAATGCGGAGCCTGGGATCGGCGGTGACTTCCGTTACTAGTCCCTTTCGACGATTAGCAGGGCCCTATTTCTTTTTCTTGATATGTACATCCCTCACCTCGCGTTTGTGCACACCTCACCAGACTATTACTGTTTTCGGCATTCAGCGGCAGCTATCGTTCTCATCCCCGCATACAAGCGGCATTTGGTTCTCACCGTGCCGTATGCCAACCCATGTTGTGGGCGGCCGCGAAAGTGTAAGGCGGATTTATCATACCCATGTTCAAAAAGCCTGCAAACTTGAAACACAGTGGCAGAAAAACAGGTAGAATCAATGGCTGCACTAAATGTTTCTGATTCCAATGCCATCCATTTTGTCGTGCCTAAGATTTACGATCCAAAAATACGGTTTATTCACAGCATCCACGACAAACCTTCGAGTCATGCTGTCATGCATCCTTACTTGGCCGAAGGATTTAGGGACATTGCCGATGTCTAGATAGTATGCACAGGTTACTGCGAATTATCAGTTTTTTAATCACTTAGTAGCGCAACCGTCGTAGGATTCTACTCGACGGGTAAATCGAGAAAAGCCGCGAAGTCTTTTATTAGCAAACAGCATCAAAGCAGTTATCCTTATCGCGCCATCATAAACGAATTCTGCAAAGCAGTTCCGCAATTAACCTTACTTTCCATTAGACGCGAGTTAGAGCTTTGACGCGATCACAGACTACTAGCATGTCTCATCAGTAGTATGCATTGGTACACAACTTTCCACTTCAGAGGTAGCACGCATGCCACCGATTTCAATTTGCCCCCGTTGGGACGGCCCCAGCATCCGGTCCATTCGACAGCTCTTCGGGTGCATCATGTCACTTCCGAAGCTAAATAATGTTCACAATTTTCCACCCCAAGCGTCCTGAATCGTACGGACATTCCATGACGGTAGGTGATGGCAAACAGGCCTTGCCACGGACTGCCCAGTTTTCGCGACCTCAGTCCACTCCTTCTAGGATTCTGATGACCATTCCCTTTGACAGATGGCGAATGGTCGTGCATTTCTACCCGCCGCTTTTTGTCCAGTCCATTCCCGAACGGCGGTGCAGTTTTCTCGAGCTCTTCCCCTTTTCTCCTCTGGCTCATTTGCAAACAAGCGGGTTGTCAGCCACAACTCAATTTCCTGATCAACTGGAAGGCGCGGATGTCGACCGTACATTAGCATGAACGAAGACTTGCCTGTTGTTGTCTGTATGGAAGCACGATGAACTAGGAACGCCATCAGCAAGTTCACTTCCCAGTCACTTCCTCTGGCCGCCGGCCACTCCTTGATCGTTAGGTTCGTACTTTCCTCCAGGCCGTTTGTTTTGCAGGTGGTAGGGTGTTGTCTGTAGCCATCTAATCCCTAGCTTTCGCAAGCAACCCCTTAACTCTTCGCTCTCAAAGCAAGGCCCCTGATCCGTTAAGATCACTTTTGGCGCTCTGTGGTTGTCCAAGATGTAGTGCATTACCACTTGGCTGAACGTCGCCGCCTTGATCCACGGCGACAGGTTTTCTGTCAGTTTTACGATATATTGATTACCACCGGAAAGGGGCCCATGACGTCAGTAGACCATAGCTCGCCGATGTGTGCTACAAAGATGGGTTCCACGGAATGAGTTGCTTCTATCGTGTCCCTTTTCATCAATTGGCACCGCCTAACGGACACCACGCAGTACCTTCCCTCATTTCTCGCTCCCGGCCAATAGGCCCTCTGTCGAAGTGAGTCGTATGTCTCGGTGTGCCCAGTGTGTGCTGCCTCGTGGCATTCGACGGTCAGCTTCCGTTTAAAGACGCGAGTTATGACGGAAAACACAACATCAAGATCGGTGGCGTTTTAGGATAGTACGTAAGCTTCACGCAGACTCAGCCTATAGAAATGGCTCTGGAACGCCTCTAATTGTTTGTCTCCCTCGCCATTCTTGATTCTCTTTCCATCCAAGAGAGAGGCTGCGTCCTCCCGTAATACAGGATCCTGGCGCCGCATTTGCACCAAAATTCCGAGATATAGTTCGACGACGAAGATATTGGCGCCAACAACTACCTTTGGGGCTTCATCCCCAGCCTATGGTCCTGACAACAAATAAGACAAGTGGTTCTCCTTTTCTTGGACGTGCCGGATGGCGAAGCCGTATTCAGGTAACCAGAGTGCCCAGCGTGCGAGCACTATGCGAGGACCTCTGGGGTTCTTGATCCAATCGAGGGGTTCCAGGGGTTTCAACGTGAAATATTTGTCCCAGCAAGCATGGCTTCCACTTTTCAAGGGTCCAACCGATCGCTAAGCATAATTTTCCAACAGTTAAGTACTCCTGTCCAGCGTTAGTGAGGAGGTCACTGACGTGTTTGGTGGCCCAGTTCGTCCGCTCTACAATTTCACCGATACCCAGATCACTGGCGTTTATTGCAACAGTAAACATCTCCTAGACAATGGTCAGTTTAAGGGTCAGTTTCTGATCATCCATCGGCGCTTGGACACGTTTGATGGCCTCGTGCACTAACCTTGTCCATTCGAGTTTCCGATCAGGAACTCTTGCTGCACCGGTGTGCGCCTAGGAGCATTGAGTGCATTGACAATCCTCCTAGTGTTAGTCAGTTTTCATCCACTGCCTTCACGGTCAACGGGCATGTTTTTTATTCATCTTTGCTCTCCCAGGGACACTGAGGTCCCTGTATCCATTTAGCACATATTCATCTTCCCGCCATACCACTAATCGCGACCCAACCGGGGAAAGAGGAGTAATGCAGATAGTTGTTTCGCCCTTCTTGGGGCTCATCAGGTAGGCGCAGTCCCCGAGTTTCCGTCAACCTTATGTTCTACTTGAACCCAAATTGGACTGTTTTCGAGAAATACACTCATTTGCATATCAATTTGGTTTGCGAGAGACTCACCTGGAACCCAGCTGAATCTCCCGTTTGTGATTCAGGCAACTGATGCTGCACCAGGCCGCCTCATGTTCCAGTTGCTACGATATTCGAGATATCAGATACATGTATATTCGTAATGCACTACTCATAAGGTTGCTGAAAATTCTTCGACAGCCCACGACCGGTTTCGCCCTTCTTGGGGCTCATCGAAGAGTTTTCAGCAACCTTATGAGTAGTGCATTACGTATATACATGTATCGCGATATCTCGAATATCGTAGCAACTGGAACATGAGGCGGCCTGGTGCAGCACATTCGTTGCCTGAAAACATCACAAACGGGAGATTCAGCTGGGTTCCAGGTGAGTCTCGCAAAAACCAAATTGATATGCAAATGAGTGTATTTCTCCAAATGGTTGTTCTTCGCAGTTGGCCGGGTAAGAAGACAGGGGTTCCGCAGGTTTGACAAAAGCTTTTAGACCTTGGCTCCGCGCTTCCCTCCTCATGGCTGCAGAATGGCAAAGTACACGTTTGGGTGGCATCAAGGTTCCGTTCTGGCCGCCGTGAACTGCCTCATAACTTCGCGGTGGTCGGCCGGTGGCTCAAACCCCACATCAAGTCCTTCCTCTGCGGTAGCCCTTTGCGGCTTTTTCTGGCTGCATCTGGCCGCCTCTGACCGGCTGCTGAAGCGGGTCTTCAGTGAAGCCAACTTACACCGGTTGGTTTGTCCAGCTGCTTGCTGAACATCCTGAAATTTCTCCAGGAGGGTCCGCACATCTCATTCTCAAAAAGTTGTGGTCACGGGATTTACTTCCACACTCTCTTCATGGCACCAAATGAGAAAAAAAGCCGTCGTTGCGAGTTCCATTATTGGCCAACATCAACTAACCAGCTACAAGCTATTGGACAGGAAAGTAAGCGTCTCATATGCACATAGTTTTTGAAAACTGAACATTCTTACTCGTTTTCTTGAAATTTCCTGTATATTTATTTACAAATACGCAAGTGTAAACGAATCCCTCAAAGCAGTTCCACAAGTTTCGCAATAAACTTTACATCCCATCAGGCACAAAGCGGAGCTACAACCTAACCACAGACTGGTCAGATGCCTCAGCAGTAATATACACGGTTGCACGGGTAATTTGACAGTCTGCAGGGAACTGTTGTCAATGGTCTTTGGAGGCATGTGTAGGGAGTTTCGGTGTGATAGGGTGGACTTCGGTTAGGCTAGTTTTCTTGGATGCTACATGACTGACTTCGTCCTCCTGTCCACCACTACAAAACTGGAACAATTTTCTCGACGGCCATTGATCCATGCTTGCAGAAAAAGATTGACCGACGAGGAAAATATGCGGGAGGTATTTGCCCTTTTATGGGAAAAACTAGTTGTTTATGCACAATCGCATAGACCCTTCTTTCGTATCGGCAAGCAGTCAAGCTTGCATGAATCGCGGTTTTTTGCGCCGCCTAGAAATCAACGATGGGAGAGACGGTAATATGGAGATCATGCTTTCAACTTCTTCTGTAACTGGAAAACGTTCACTGATTCTCTCAGACGATCTTACTGTTGTTCAACCGTTTTATGCCGTTTTGTATAAATAATCGAATCGGTACACGTAAATGCTGGCTAAAACCCGTTTTATACACAGAAAAGGATACGACTGGAGTCGTGCTTGTGAATTTGCTGCAGCGGAGGTTGTTTTGATGCCTGTTGGGCCACTGTGGTGTCTTTCTGGCCCTTGGGGCAAAACTGGTATGCAACTTAATGAAAATCGGTTTCTTCTCAATAGATACTAACTGTGGTCCAGTTTTTGTGTATTGTATGGTTGTTTGCACAGAGGCGAGCCTTGATCACTTTAACAGGAATATGTCCTCCATTAATTCCATTTCGTATCATTTGTTTCGTCCGGGCGATTGCTCATTGCTCTTTTGGCCGGCTATTATATGTTAATTCTTTTTCGGTTTGAGGGCACAAAGCTGTCAAAATTGACGAACTGTCTATTTCAGGTCCAATTCCTACGCACCAACTGCCAAAGCGAGTCATTGATCCCTCTAGTCACCGCACTGTCTAGAAGGCTGATGCAAACCTGGCTTTCCGACGTAAGACTAAACTTACTGTAAAGGGCGAACGGTATCTTCGAGTGACGCGTAATACCAGAACCTCCGGGCAGGCAAAACAAAGTCGGAGCTGGGTTTCTATACGGTACTATTAATATAAGACAAATTCACAAATTATACAAACCTCGACAGTAGATACTCGTCCAAGACAAATGGTCCACTTGGACTACAAAGGTACAAACCAAAGGAGCAAACAGGCTCCCACGTGGGACAGTCACACGTGCACAAAGTCGGTCACAAAATGGCCGGATGACCTCAAGGCCAAATAGGTGAAGTGGTAAGGACAAACAGACGCCAGTTCATATACACGCACTAAACACAAAAGTGGGGCGGGGGTTACAAATAGGGACAGAATAAACGTGGGGAATTTCAAGTGTCAACGTGATGAACGATACACTAACGTTTAACTGGGCCCAGTTCAATTACTTTAGAATATCGAAATGACTAAGTTTATTAAGGGTGAGTACCCGTAACGACTGTAAACGGACCATTGATCATGTAATAGCTGGCACTGTTGCATAGCATTAACTAGGAAACCTATCGCCAAAAATTAGTAATCATATTCCCAACTTCGAACATTCTTTGCTCTTGAGTACTCTGTTCATGAGTACCGTATTATAAACCGCCTTGTGACAACTACCAACAGAAAGTACATGTTCATTTTTTCAATCTCCTGAGAATGCATCATGACATATGTTAGCACTAGAAACAAAGATTTTACCGTTTTTCTCGTTGTACCAGCTGCTTTACGCAGCGAAGTCTTTTGTTGGAGTAATACTAGGTAAAGTTTGTGGTTTACGCCGCTTTTGCTTAAAAGGCCATTCCCTTATACGGATGCAATCATTTCTGTGAGCACAAATTGAAAGATAGAGGTAAAGGACTCGAGTTTTCGCTGTTATGAGAGATAACTGACCATGCAAAAGTGCCACAGCTGCACAGTCAAATAAATGCAAAATGAACAAGTAAAAGTAATTTCATCGGAGAACCAAAGCGGATGAAGGAGTGATTCAGCTGTTTCAACGGATAGTAAGTAGCGTCTGCAACTTGCGCAAACATAAGACGACGAACATAATTTCCAGGTTTTGTCGCTGTGCAGTGTGAAACACCCAAATACTATCTATGTGGTCTATATAAAAACATCGCAGTTCAAAGCAGAACGGGCGGACTCATAGTGGGCACATCGAACATAAACAAGTATCTCGTTCCGCCAACACTCCACGAGCCTCCTGAAACACCCGTGCCGAGGTACTTTAGTTTCTTGAAACATTCTGCGGTCTTGTGTCAAGCCTGCTTGAGTGACCTGCACATTATTATCTAGCTCTTATCAGCAGAAAAACAACTGCACTCGATAAGATTCGTTGGTAGAATGAACGCTTGTTTATGCATTTGACGAGCACAACCCATTTATAAGTCCTGAGGTTATATGGGCTTTTGACTAAAAAGTACATGCTTGTTTTGTTAATGCTCTACTATAACCCGAAAACTGGTTACATGGACAGAAAGTGGAGAGCACTAACGACGAGAGCTTTGTTAGGTAAAATGATTACAACAGGTGTATACATGAACAAGGGACTTATCGTTCTGTGTATATAATTTGATTAATCCTCTTGCAGATGCGGTTGCAGTTTTTGTTTCTTCGTTGTTGTAGAAGCTACACGTATTTCCTGACTGTCCGCGAGTGACGCGTCGTAATTCCTGAGCGGCTAGACTCCGATTTGGGCGACGTGCGTATCTTTGTTGGGTTGTGACGTGTTGCTGTGTTTTTTCCCATATGTAGGTATGTTTGCGTATGTGTGATTGTCAGCGCATGACTTGTTGCTACACGTATCAGACGGTAGGCAGTCAATGTCGGATGAGTCACCCTTATGTGTCGTGATTTGTAAGTGTAGGAAAAAGGTGAATCCCGTGATCTGGTGAGCAACTATCAGCTGTGTAGTCAAGTGAATCAAGATTGTGTGATGTGATTTGTGGGTGTAGGAAAAAAGACAGATCTCGTAATCTAGTGATTGGCGGTGAGCTGTGCAGTCATGTTTGTGGGTGAAGAGACGACCACAGTTCCTGAAAATAGATGGTAAGAGCTGATAGCCTCTTCAAAATGCATAGGCCCTGTCAAAGTAATGTTGTGCTCACGACATAAGTTAAATGACTGGCGAGACAAGCAACCCACCGGGAGGGGCACATGGCCTAATTGTCATCAATCAATACATGCCCAACAGTTCCTGTGCTTGGGTGGCTGCCTTAACTGTGACTGGTATAATTTCCCGCTCTGCATCTTGAACCAGTCGTTCTTACTCCAAAGTTGGGGAGCCCAAAAGGGACAGTCATTGCTGTGCGCAACCTTATTCCATAAACAAAACAATTATAGTACCATAAACGACTGGATTTTACTTCAACGTGTTCTGCAAACGACAGAGCAGTTTTTACATAAGCGCTGAATAGTAGATCCGAAGAACATTGTGGATCGTTGGGCCACTGCCTAACGCGATCACGAGGCAATCAAATTTTAGTTACAGTATTTCGCAGTCTGCTTGCCTTGGCATATTTTCTTCTCGTGTGGAAACCGGTGAGAATTGATTACATCGCATTAAGCCTAACTGACATTCGCTCAGCCCAGTGGATGGCTTCCCCCTAGTTTGTCTTACGTAAAGCTTGCCGCAACTTCGGCATTCTGGTTTGTGTAAACTACCGAGTAATTTCGACGTTTTCAGTATTCCTGCGGGCCCAAAAATGCTTTTAAATGCATGTTTGTTGGTTAATGTGCAACCGTTATGCAGTGCTGTCGTAACCATCTTGTCTTTATGTTGCAATCTGTTTAGTTTTTCTTTGCATGGTTGAGTTGGTACGCGACCTGGTTTTCCGGATCTCCAGATTTTTTCCGAAAATCATTATTTTTGAAAGGTGTGTGGACAAAAAGTACATTAAAGCCAAAACGTTTCTCATATTTACCATGAACAGTCCTTGAAGTCAGTCAGACAACCAAGAAAGGAACTGAAATGCCACAGCTTTTAGTGACTTTCACCATGAGCACAGAGTAACTCAATCATCACATCAGGGAATAAGCCACACCAAAATTTCAGCTTTCGCCTTTACACCCTCTTGAAAATTGATAGGACATCAGCATTTGTGTTTGCGACGCTTTGAATTTAGGTGAAGCTTCTTCCAATCCACCTACGAAGTGTCTGAATGAAATTTTGTCTGCGGTATCTCGGATGGTTGCTATGATAATTCGGGATTGGTCTTCATGGGTCCCATTCTTGTAGGCCTCAGTTTGTACTTGCCCATTCAGTAGCCTTACTTAAGGTGTGTGTTGAAGCTTATTTGATCTTATGATAATTCCCCTATTAATTCGCTCACACCGCCCGTGTACTCTTGATCCCTGGTTGTTTTGCTTACCCGTACACGCAACTCATTTTGCCGCAGAGGCCCTACCGTCCGACACTTGTGTGTTGGCATGTGTGTCTGTGTATGAATGTGCGCAGCTGACCTACGTACCCATGCAAGTTCATGTCCCGCCTGCTGAGGCCGCCTTGACTTGTTTTCTTATGAGTTCTATGTGATCACACGGCCAATGAGAATCACGAGGCTGGCATTGGAGGAGACGATCACAACCCACACTACTGAGCCATAATTCTGCCCATCATTTTTTGGTGTGCGGACGTTGACACTGCACTGTGACGGTCAGCGACAGACCTGTGCACTTGTTGGCGCCACGAACGCGAACTGAGGTTTGTTGTATACATTTGCTTGCTCTTGTGTAAATAGTACCGTAGTATTACGAACCCAATTCTCCACTCTGATGTTCAGGTTTGTCGCAACCACGCACCCTTTAAAGCCCTTTGTCGGGAAACTCAACAGCGTGACCGAAAGTGCCAGCCCTCCTTCATTCTTTACTTCCATTGTAAATTCAGTACCATCGAATTCGTTGTTTAATAATTTATTCGTTCAGTGTAGTTCAGTCCTTCTGCAGTCGTCACTAGACCGGGCGCGCGAAACTGGAATTTCAAGGTCAGGTGTTGTGGAAATTTTTTGGATTCTAGCCCATCCATAGGTTTTTACTTTTTTCATACTAGCTAACTAATTATTCACGGTAGTTCCCAAACTAGCCACGATCACATAGGCTATTGGCTCTCCCCTTTCATTGGGCCCAGTCTCATTAGTGTCAGCCTCCAG